>JALAZF010000204.1:0-629791 GCA_022829125.1 Lathyrus tuberosus
CTGATGCGTAGGGTAGCCCTTTTGTTTGAATCCATCTTTCCAATGTTCCTACAACACATCTTGAAATTCCCCACAAAAATGCATATATGCAAAAAAATGTTTTTAAATGCATGATGACATGGACATTTTTGTTTTTTTATTAAATGTTTTTTTTGGTTAGGGTAAAGTGAAATGCAAGCATGCCCTAGTAAAGGTAGGCTCCCTATGATAGGTTAGATCTATGTTTTGTCTACCCAATCCCCTCACATGTAGGACATGAAGTTTCGACAGCATAACGACCCTATAATGTACAGACTATACCCTTGTTTTACCATGAGAAGGAGCAAGCCTTCCTATGGTAATCCTTCGGGATAAGTATCATCTGGGTAGGACCCTAGTAACAGCCCTTGAGGATTGAATACGTAGGGTCTCCATGAGTTGGTAAGGGGTATGCTAAAAGTTCTCAGAGTCTCAGACCACATCCAAATCATCCTCTACGTTAGGGGCTAGCCCTTCCATGAGGACACCTTTGGAAGGATCTATTCTGAGTGTGGCATCAATGAATTGTTGGGGATGTCACATCCCCCCCAAAAACATTTCCGTTCCACGTCCTAATCTAGGGTTATACTCCAAGCTTGGGTTTTAGCTTCACACATCATATGCCCCAATCCAATGCATGATGACAAAATAAAACAAAAGGGTCAAATATAATAAATAAACAAATATATAAAATAAAACCTGAGAATAATAAAAAGAAAAAAACAAAAAACCATAAACACCCAAGACAAACAAATAAAACCCTAAAGCCTAAAGTTATGAGGGATTCTCTTTAGGGAGGAGTCCCTAGCAGAGTTGCCAGCTGTCGCGGCCGGCAAAAATATTCGAGTCGCCATCATATTTTTTAAGGAAAATAATGATAAACCTAAAAATCCTTAATCCCAAAGACAGAGATTCCTAAGGTTTGGGAGTCGGTTAAGTGAGGGGAAGGTGTTAGGCACCCCTCACCTCCATTGTACTCAATGGGATCCTCCTTAAGTTCTAGGGTATGTTTGTTTGTCGTTTGAATTTATTTATTTACAAAAGAACCCTAAGTTCTTTATTATTGTACTCGCTAGGGTTTACAACCCTATGCCTACGTACCTTCAATTTTGAAGGATCAGAGTAACCGTAGTTCACCTCCCCTATTCCTACCCCCTAATCCTATTCCCATTCCTAATCCTAAACTCAATCCACTATTTATACTCTTGGATAAAGAGTTCTATCCCTTGATCTATTATTTATACTCCTATATAAGGAGTTATATCCCTTAAATCCCTATCCATTGTTTATACTCTCGGAGGAAGAGTTTTATCCTTTAATCCTTTTATTTATACTCTCGGATATCAAGAGTTCTATCCCTTATCCATTGTCTATACTCTCGGACGGAGAGTTCTATCCCTTATCCATTATTTATACTCTCGTATAGAGAGTTTTTATCCCTTATCCATTGTTTATACTCTCGGACGGAGAGTTATATCCCTTATCCATTATTTATACTCTCGGATGGAGAGTTTTATCCCTTATCCATTGTTTATACTCTCGGATGGAGAGTTTATCCCTTAAATCCTGATCCCTTGGCCTATGTTTATACTCTTGGAACCTAAGAGTTTTATCCCAAAAATCCTAATCCCTCGGCCTATGTTTATACTCTTGGAACCTAAGAGTTTTATCCCCATTTTTTAATTCCTTAAAAATCCTTTTTAATTCCTTTTAATATCCCTTAATGTTTAGATTATAATTATTATAATTTTATTATAAATCCCTTATCCCAAAAAACTCATTTAATTATCCATAAGAAAAACATCCAAAAGAAATATCTTTTATCCAATTAATTCTTAAATAAAATTATAACAATAACTTTTCCCAAATAAACCCCCATTTAAAAATCCAAGATTAAAATTAAAACCCAATACCAAAATAATGAACCCTTATTTCCAATATAATAAACCCATATTTTTAAATCCCAAAAAATTGTATATACATTATAAATCCACATTTTTAAATCCCAAAGTAAATGAATCCATATCTTAAAAAAAATAAACCCAGGAGCAAACCCATATTTACAAAATTTCATGACAATCCCAAAATTAAACCCAACATTATTTTATAAATCTCAAGTTTAGAAATAACTCGAAATTATTATAGAAAATAAAATCTCAAAATAAAGAAAATCAATTAAACCCTATTAATCCTCAAAATTAAAAATATAATAGATCCCTAAATATTAACTATCCTAAAAATTATCCTAAAACTATCCCAAAAGTATCCCAAAGAATTAACCCTATTTTCCAATTTAATTAATATCACAAAATTATCCCTAAAATTATCCCAAAAAAATTAACTCCAATCTCCCAAATTGATTATTATTTCCTAATTAAAACTTAAAACCTAATAAAATAATTAAGTTAAGTAATTAAATTAATTATAACAAAAACCTAAATTAAAGAATTAAAACCTAAATAGATAATTAAGTTAAGGAATTAACTTAATTATAACAAAAACCTAAATTAAAAATTTAAAACCTAATGAAATAATTAAGTTAAGTAATTAACTTAATTATAACAAAAACCTAAATTAAAGAATTAAAACCTAAATATATAATTAAGTTAAGGAATTAACTTAATTATAACAAAAACCTAAATTAAAAATTTAAAACCTAATGAAATAATTAAGTTAAGCAATTAACTTAATTATAACAAACCTAAATTAAAAATTTAAAACCTAAATAAATGATTAAGTTAAGGAATTAACTTAATTATAACAAAAACCTAAATTAAAAATTTAAAACCTAATTAAAAAATTAAGTTAAGTAATTAACTTAATTATAACAAACCTAAATTAAAAATTTAAAACCTAATTACATAATTAAACTGAGTCATCAATTTAATTATAAAAAAACCTAAATAAAGTATCTAGAAAATAATATAACAATTTTAAAGTCCCTAATTATATTCTTCCATAATAATAAGCCATAATCCCATAATTAATCCCTTAATCCCCAATTAATAATTAAATTAAGGATTTAATTTAATTAAATTAATTAAAATCCTAATGGTTCAATACGAACCCTAACCCTATTCCCCCAAGAACCCTAACCCTCTAGCACGAACTAAGAACCCTAGCCCTAAGTTTTCCAGAATATCCCTAAAAACCTAATCAATCAATAGCAACACACAACAATAAAAATAAGCTAAGTATTCGAGTTACCTCCCTTGCCGTGACCAATTTAAGCTACTTCATCCCTTCTTTTCTTTCCTTTGTCTTTGTGTGTTTTTTTTCCTTTCTTTTTCCTTTTTCCCTTCTTTCCATTCCCATGTGCCTTTTCCCCTTCTTTTGCCTTTTCCCCTTCTTTGTATATTCCTTTTTCTCTTGGTGGTGACTTCTTTGTATCCTGTTTCTCTTTTGGTGTGAGATCTCATTTTCCTTTCCTTTTCCCATTTGACTCGGAGGTTGTTAACCCTCAATTTCGACGCTAGACAAAATCAAAGATATTTTAATGTTAAAAAATTATTTTTAATGTAAAGAAGGCTTCGACCTAACTTTTTGAGAGGCCTGAGTCGAATAAATGTGGAGAAACCCTAAAAAATGGCTAAGTGTTGAAAGGGTTCTTCGACCATGAAAATGTAGCGCTGCAGTGGTTATATTAAGATTGGAGGGAATTTCCAATATTTGAAATTTAAATAAGAGCAGTTGTGAACGTGGGAACAGTTGAGATCAAGGGGAAGGCGCCAAAATCCACACGTTCGAAGCAGTAACAACCACTGAGTAGTTATTTCCTAGCACTATAAATAGGAGTTGGTTCTATGTAAATGGGGTGTTCATATTTTTGTACAAGTTACTCTAAGAAACTCAAAGTACCCGCGTGTAGAGAAACGAGTTCGTGAGAATGTACGTAATGTAACACCATTGTCTTCATTAATCTAATTTATCTTCAGCATGTTTAAGATTCAGCCATTTACTTTCCATGCCTTTACAGTTTCTTGAACTTTATCTTCCATGCCAAATTTATGTTCAAAGCCATTTAAACTTTCTACGTTTTACTTTCGACTGCATTTTTACGTTCAAGCATTTAATGTTCAAGCCTTTACTTTTCAAAGTCTTTCATTTTCAAGAACGTGGAGTTCTCCTTTAAATCCATTGCATTTATTTTCAAAGTCTTTTACTTTCCTGCACTTTACCTTCGACAACACTTTTATTATCCCAGCCTTTACTTTCCAAGAACGTGGAGTTCGTTGCATTTTACTTTCAAAGCTTTTACTCATTCGACGTCTTTAATTTCTGCACCCTTTATTTGCATCACTTTAAATTTCGAGTCTTCACTTTACTTTATTGCCCATAGTCGAACGTGGAGTTCAGTTAGACTTTATTTTCAGCATTGTCGAACGCGGAGTTCAGTTTACATTTTCTTTAATTTACACTTGTCTCTCAAACTTAGCACATGTCCTAGGATTTGTGTGGTCGATCCTGCAAGTTAAATCAATTTGCGTTTAGATTGATAAACCAGAAGTTGTTTACCAAAATTCACAGTAAACAAATTGGCACACCTGGTGGGACCCAGTGCTAAGCTAAACCTTTTTGTCAACCTCATCTCTCTTGGTGAAGAAGCACTTTCGTTGTATGTTATTGAGAAGTGGGAAGTTAGCCACAGCAAACGAAGGAATACCAAAGAGAAGATACACTAAGAAAATGGCAACCAATGCCAATCAACAAGTTGATCCTCAAGGGATTATTTCAAACACTCAGTCCAGTAGCAGTATTGGGACTCAAAGCACACCATCACCAGTGTCTTCGACAGGAGGACAGGCATCACTTCCATTAGTAGTGTCTGAGCCAGGATCAACATATACAAAATCATATACTCAACCTGTGTTGGAATACATAGGACCACAAAGTTCTAATTCACCAACACCCCCAGGAGGAAATACAATGTACAGGCACGTTCCTCCACCAGGTTTTCCATATCCAGGGTCAAGGAGTCAACCCTATGGTATGCCTACATCAATGATGCAAAACTTGAAGAATGCTACACCTGTGTTTTCAGAAACTGTTGTGTCTTCGCCACTACAAGGGTCAGGATCAGGAGGACGAAACAACCAGAATATAGGTGTTGGTTACTTTGTTCAAACACCTAGCCTTACAAATACATCCATAAATTATTTGAGACAGCAGATGGATGAAAGTAACATGCAAATGGTACATACGTTGTCTCAGACAATGGGAGAAGTTTTTCAACCTTTGATTCAAAATACAACCCAAACTAACCAACAACTGGCCGCACAAGTGGCACGCATGGCTGATTTCATGGGAGTACCAACAGTAGATCGAAGAGCGACGGTTGTCGAAGATATCCCAAGACGTCATCCACGTCAGATACCTGATGCTAACTTGGAGGATCAAGATATGGTTGATCATTTTAGAGTCGAACCACCAAGAAACCAGATGCCATACCAGATGGAGGAAGAACCAGTAGTGATGGTGAACAGGAACCAAAACGCAGATCAACTACTTAGACATGTTCGACACCAGAATCAAGCAGAAGAAAATAATCTTGCAGCCATGGTTGAAAGGATAATGACTAGAAATGGTATGAATTTTGGCTTCACCAGGCCAAATTATACTTCACCTATAGTGGATTACATTCTCCAAGCAGAACTACCCCCTAGGATGAAGGTTCCAAAGTTCAGCAAGTTTTCAGGAGATACTACTGAGTCTACTGTCGAACATGTAGCTAGATATTTGATCGAAGCGGGCGAGATTGCAGCTGATGAAAGCCTTAGGATCAAATACTTCCCAAGTTCCCTTACCAAGAATGCCTTTACATGGTTTACTACGTTGCCTCCAAATTCCATATACAATTGGACCCAATTAGAACGTTTGTTTCATGAACAGTTCTACATGGGGCAAACTAAGATTAGTTTGAAAGAATTGGCTAGCATCAAGCGCAAAGTCACTGAGCCAATTGATGATTACCTGAATAGGTTTCGACTTCTTAAAGCCAGGTGCTTTACACAAGTGCCAGAACATGAGTTGGTCGAAATGGCTGCTGGGGGTCTTGATTACTCCATTAGGAAGAAATTAGATACCCAATATCTTAGAGATATGGCCCAGCTGGCTGATAGGGTTCGACAGCTAGAAAGGCTAAAAGAAGAAAAGGCCAAATTCAGTAGGGGTAAAAAAGTAGCATTTGTCGAATGCAAGGAAGATGTGGAGAATCTGTATGGTGAACCATCTTGTTTCGACGAAAATGAGGTTAACGTTGCTGAGTTAAATCAAGGTCCACCTTATGCTTGCAAATTATTAGCCCCTTCAGAAGGAAAAAATCCTGTCGAATCTAACGACAAATTCCCTAAGAAAACATATACCTTCGACGTCACTAAATGTGACGAAATTTTTGATTTGTTAGTTAAAGATGAGCAAATGATAGTGCCTGCTGGTGCTAAAACGCCACCTTTAGAACAAAGAAAGAAAAGAGAGGTTTTTGTAAGTACCATAATTTTTTGGGTCATAAAACTTCTCAATGTTTTCTTTTCAGGGATTTGGTGCAAAATGCTATCCAGGAAGGAAGGCTGAAGTTTGGGGAAAAAGGCAAAGCCCAGATGAAGATTGACTCTGACCCATTGCAAGTTGCAGAGGCCAACTATACAGAGCCTCATGAGGTTCAGATGGTGGAAGCCACAGGGGGATTCAACGAGTCAGTCAACATGGTAGAAGTTACTGAAGACTTTGCCATCAGTTCTGTGATAATTGAAGGTTCTAGTAAGGCTACAAGTGGCCTAAACGTTGATGATACCAGTCTGATGTTGGTAACCAAAGAAACTGCTGATAAGTTTGTTGAAATGGATAAGGCTGCTAAGGTTTTGGATATGACCGTGAGTGGGTGGAAGATAAATGCCAATGAAGGCATTAACATGGTCGAATTGGTTGAAGAGTCTGATTCTAGCTCAGATAGTGTCAACACCAATGAGGCTATGGGTAGAAATGCCCCTAAAGTTTAAGTTGTTAAGGAATTAGAAGATGACATGCTCTTGGTTGGAGAGATGCTGGACATGGATGGTTGTCTGGTGGAAAATTGGATATGCATGGCTGCTTAAAATTTTTTCAAGACATCTCCTGATGTCGAGAGAGTCAATGCTGAGGAGATGGTGGAGGTTGAGAAAGCTGCTTGGGAAAAAGCTTCCCAAAGAGCTGCAAAAGCAGCAGTAGGTGGTGACTGCTTGGCAAAGACCACTGAAAGTCTGGAAGCCAGCTTCTCCAAGATGCGCCTGAAGGACAGAATGGATGTCAACATGGTCGAAGTTACGGATCGAAAAGATGAACAATTGAGTAAGGTAGATGAGCAAGAGAAACTCAACAAAATGGCTTATCCTAAGCCAGAAGAGACAATCGTAGACTTCTTGCATCGTTGCCAGAAAAAAGACTCTGGAGTAATGCTGTGTCCCAGGTGCAGCGCCATTTTTTATGAGAAGGCTGCCCACAAGCTGGAAGGTGTCAAGAAGGCTGGCGAAAGCTGGGGGCAGAAGGTGAACAAGGGGCACAGAGGTTTTGACCATAGGCGACTTTCGACAGGGTTAAAAAACCAAGCACCAGGAATTAGGCCAGGTACGTTCAAACCAACTGCGAACGTGCCAACAGGTAGTTGGATCAAACCTGTCGAAGGGAGAGGACAGAAGAAAAAGTGGGAGAAGTTTGATGTGGAAAGTGGTGCGCCATTTGAGTACAGAAAAGAGAATCACACCACAAACAAATTAGCATACATTTCTCAGAACTACAAGGGTAAAAACCCAATGTCTAGATCGCAATGGTGAAGAGAACAGCGCAGGCGAAAAGCTGTCAGGGAGGCTCAGGTACAAGGGGAGTCAAGCACCAATGTGGCTGGGGCAATGGAGAAGATGCCCATACGACGAAAGTTGTTTACTATTCAGCCAGAAAAGAAGGTCGAAGAGGATGAGTATATGACTGATAACTTCGACAATGAGTCAGCGGCTTCCCTAGACATTCTGGTAAATGTGGTGTCAGTGATGCCAAGAGAATTTGGTCAAGTCTCAGAGGTCGAAGACTTAGACCAAACTGCTGAATTGGAAATGATGGCACACAAGCCTGTGTGCTATTACATCATGAACAATGGGTGCGTCGAAGAACAGAATGCTTTCTTCGAGCGTCCCACAGAGGCAATGAAGGGTGATTTGAAGCCTCTTTACATTACTGGAAAAGTGGAGAACGTCCCTGTCAACAAAATTTTGGTAGACTGTGGTGCGACGGTTAATTTGATGCCAAGATTTTTGTTGAGCAAGATTGGAAAATTTGAGACTGATACTAAATCCCACAACATGGTTTTGTCGAACTATGAAGGCAAAGTTGGTTCCACTCTGGGAGTGATTCAGGTGGATCTCACTGTGGGAACTATTACTAGACCAACAGTGTTCATGGTCGTCGAAACAAAGGCTAACTATAATCTACTCTTAGGTAGGGAGTGGATTCATGGGATAGGAGCAGTACCCTCATCTATGCACCAGAGAATCACAATCTGGAGACCAGATGGGATAGTGGAAAACATTGAAGCTGATCAAGGGTACTTCAAGGTGCCTGTTAATCATGTGGACAGTAGGCAATTTGAGAAACATCTGGCGAACATTGTTCCATGTCCTCCAACTGATTTTGAGTTTACACCTGACGAGGAAACGTTTTATTCGTTGTACTTACACCCTGTTGAAGGTTTCAGATGGGACAGGGAGGTACCAGGAGGAAGATTGCCATGCTTAGGCACACCTCCAATAGAGCCCACAGGGTGGGGAGATGAATTCAGTGATCATGACTGAGTTCGACGCTTTGAAAAGAATTTCGGCCTATGTGGCCGAAACAAAACTACAAGCAGCTTTGGAAGCCGCCAATGATTATATGGCTGGTGAAGCCATTTCTGAAGTATATCAAGGAGGTCTTGGTAAGGACTTTGACCCAAAACCTCCAGATAGGGCTGAAACTGGAGGGCAAAGCCAGAGGCTTGACGCCATCTATGAAGATGAGCCTTTGGGATTTGAGAAGGATCCATTGGCGAATAATATAAAAATGCTAGCACAAGATCCTTTGGAAGAAGTGGACCTCAGTGAGGGGGCAACCAAAAGGCCTACCTACATCAGTGCCAATCTTGATCCCCAGTTGAAAGTCGAAGTAGTTCAGCTGTTGAAAGAATTCAAAGACTGCTTCGCTTGGGATTATGATGAGATGTCTGGTCTGAGCAGGGAGTTAGTCGAACACAAGTTTCCTATGACGCCTGGGAAAAAACCAGTCAAGCAAAATCCAAGACGGTTTGCACCAGAGATACTGTCAAAGATCAAAGAGGAAGTCGAAAGACTGCTTCGTTGCAAATTCATTCGCACTGCAAGGCAGGGGATTTCTTAGGCTTTGTGGTCCACAAGAAAGGGATTGAAATAAATCAGAATAAAACCAAAGCCATAATGGAGGCGAAAGCGCCATCAACCAAAAAGGAGTTGCAGTCGTTGTTGGGCAAAATCAACTTCTTAAGAAGGTTTATATCCAACCTGAGTGGCAAAACACAAGCTTTTTCGCCATTGCTTCGTTTTAACAAAGATGGTTTCGAGTGGGGGCAATTACAGCAGGAAGCCTTCGACAAGATCAAGGAGTACCTAAGCCACCCTCCAATTCTTTCACCACCTTGTAGAAACAAAAGTATGAGATTGTACATAGCTGCATCAGATAAAACTCTAGGGAGCATGTTAGCTCAGGAGGATGAAAATGGAGTCGAAAGAGCCATTTATTACCTTAGTCGAGTTTTAAATGATGCAGAAACTAGGTATAGCATGATTGAAAAGTTATGTTTATGCTTGTATTTCTCTTGTACTAAACTGAAGCAATATATAAAACCTGTTGATGTGTATGTTTCGTCTCACTTTGATGTTGTAAAACATATGTTATCTAAACCTATTTTGCATAGTCGAATTGGCAAATGGGCATTAGCATTAACAGAATTTTCCTTAACATATCAACCTTTAAAAGCTGTGAAAGGGCAAATAGTTGCAGACTTTATAGTTGATCACTCCATAAATGAAAATGATTTGAATTACGTCGAATTAAGATCTTGGAAATTATACTTTGATGGATCAAGTCATAAAAATGGAACAGGAGTAGGAATACACATTATTTCTCCTGAAAAAATTCCAACAAAATTCAAGTACAAGGTCGAAGGTCCTTGTTCTAACAATGAGGCTGAATATGAAGCATTAATTGCTGGCCTTGAAATTTTGTTAGAACTGGGGGCAACTAGAGTCGAAATAATGGGAGATTCAGAATTGGTTATAAAACAAATCACAAAGGAGTATAAATGTGTTAAAGAAAATCTCATTATGTACTTTGTGATAGCCAATAGATTATTAAAGAAATTTGAGGTAGTGGCCATCCAACACATACCTAGAATAGAGAATCAAGTTGCTAACGACTTGGCCCAAATTGCTTCTGGATACAAGGTGTCGAAAGAAAACCTTCAAGAAGTAATTGAGGCAAGAGGTAAGGTGGTGGCTGTTGGATTATGTCCATCAGACTTAGAAACAACTAAGCTTGGGTGTATAGATGGCGAAAATTTTGAAATTTTTGCCATAGATAATTTAATAGATGAAGATTGGAGGAAGCCCATAGTTGAGTATTTGCGAAACCCAATGGCTTCGACAGAACGGAAAATCAGGTATCAAGCTTTGAGCTATGTACTGGTGGGTAATGAATTGTTTAAAAAGACTCATGAGGGAGTCTTATTGAAATGCCTTAGTGAAGCAGAGGCGTATTTGGCACTTTCGACAGTACATAGTGGGGCATGTGGAGCACACCAAGTTGGCCAGAAGATGAAATGGTTGTTGTTTCGACAAGGCATGTATTGGCCCACTATGCTGAAGGATTGCATAGAATTTGCTAAAGGGTGCCAAGAATGTCAAATTCATGCTGGCATACAGCACATCCCTGCAAGTGAATTACATTCTATAGTGAAACCATGGCCTTTCAGAGGATGGGATTTAGATATAGTGGGAGAGATTCGACCAGCATCTTCAAAGAACCAGAGATATATATTGGTGGGAATTGATTATTTCACCAAGTGGATTGAGGCAATACCACTGGTGAATATAGGTCAGGAAGATGTTATTGAGTTCATTCAAAATCACATTATTTATAGATTTGGTATTCCTGAAACAATTACTACAGATCAGGGATCAGTGTTCACTGGCCGAAAGATGCAGGAATTTGCCAAAGAAATAGGTTTTAAGTTATTAACTTCTACACCTTATTATGCTCAGGCCAATGGGCAAGTCGAAGCTGCCAATAAGGTAGTGATTGGACTAATCAAGAAACATGTGGGAAAAAGGCCTAGAAATTGGCATAAGACGTTAGACCAAGTTCTTTGGGCGTGTCGAACATCCCCAAAAGAGGCTACCAACACTACCCCATTTCGACTCACTTTTGGTCATGATGCAGTATTACCTGTTGAGATTTATCTACAGTCTGTAAGAGTTCAAAGACATCATGAAATTCCCTCTGAGAATTATTGGGAAATGATGATGAATGAATTAGTGGATTTGGATGAAGAAAGGCTTAGAGCCTTGGAGTTGCTGAGAAGACAAAAGAAGAGGGTCGAAGAATCCTACAACAAAAAGGTTAAATCTAAATCTTTTGCATGTGGGGAATTGGTTTGGAAGGTGATTTTCCCATGGATCGAAAGGATAGAACATTGGGCAAGTGGTCCCCTAAGTGGGAAGGACTATTCCAAGTCATACAAGTGTTCTCTAATGGAGCTTATAAAGTGGAAGAGTTAGACAAAGATAAAAGAATCTTGAAAGTAAATGGCAAGTATTTGAAAAAATATAAGCCTATGCTGCAGGAGATTCATATTAAAACATAAGCTTTATTTAATAAAAGAAAGCCAAAATAGGCCAAGTCAGGCTAATATGGCATACAAAGCGAAGAGAAACTAGTACAACATTTTTTTTCTCAAGGAAAGGTTATTCATAATCTCTCCAATCTATGGATTTGAGGAAGTCCATATAATCTGCATCTGGCTCATCATCAGAATCTTGGGTGTTTGAGCGCCCTTTCTTGGAGATCTTCATTCTGGTTTCTCTCTTCTTGGCTGAAGAGGTTGCTCCGACTGAGGCGTTAGGTTGTTGGGGCGCCTCTACCTTCTTTGTTTCCTCAATTGCCTTGGCCTTTCCAGCCATCTTCTTAGTTGAGGATTTCTCTGAATTATTCATGGTTGCTTCTACGCAAAACATGGTCAGATGGAAGAAATTTATAGAGGCTAATGGCTGATTGGATTGGCCAGCCAAACGGTGGAAACAGGTGAGTTATTCTTGGAAGTAGGCCTGAGGGCTATGCTATAAATGTTACTTTAAAGCTAGAGGCTTATGCCTTGGAATTTAAAGCTGGTGGGGTGACTTTCCAAGAAAAATATAGAATGCCATAATTGCAAATTTGACTGATAAAAGATAACAATAAAGAACATCATCATGCAATATAGGTCGAAAGCAGTTAAAGGCAAAATAATAATGATTGATTAAATCAATGCCAACAGGCATAAAATTTTCATGACATAAAAGGCCTGAAAAGGCCAGGAAACAAGTGATGATTAAACAAATGAAATAAAGGTGTCGAAGGTATCAGAAGGGAAGCCTCGACGCCAATTGAGAAAAAGACTCTATGTGATGTTTGAGGCGAGCGTTGCACAAAGATTCGTCAAGTTTTGCTTCTGCGAGCTCTTTCTCATATCTTTGGGCCGCCTCAATTCGATCAATAGCATTCTTCGTTTCTTCAGCTATCTCAGTGTCGTCGAGTTGGCGCAAATCACGGTTGCGGTTTTCAGCATTTTCAATTTTAGCTTGTAGCTCCGTGATTTGTTGCTTCCAGGCTTTAATGTCCTTCTTGTTGGAGGCTATCTCGTCTTGCTTTTTCCTTTGATCAGCCTCCATACGTTGGATCTCTTCGTACGCCTCTTGTGCACCACACCAGGCTGCACTCTCACAGCCAGATGTTCTCTCTATGGTATCCTTGATCGAGGGGAGCAGTTTTATTTCTGCAACTATTTGGTTTACCACAACAGTTAGCTCTATCACAAAACCAGAGACATCTGGATTGAGAGTAGTGAGCTCAATCTTTGCAAGGGTGTCCTTCAAGTAAGCAGTTGCAGTTGGATCTGAGGCCAGAATTTTGTAAATATCCCCTTTGAAGAAGTTTTTCTTGATGGCTTGGAGAATTGATTGGGCGAAGTCATCTGGTGCTGAGGTCGAAGAAACAGAGGTAGAACCATACCTTTGCTCAAGAATCAATTTGGTAAACTCACGTGGGTTCGACCACTTGAGTGCTATCAGCGAGTCCCTAGATAGTGGAGTGACCATAGGCGAAGGAGTATGGTGGGGGCGAGGCTCAGCTTGTTCTTCTTCCTCCTCTGCTAATTCTTCTTCCTCTTCATCTTCTCCTCCTCCCATTTCCTCATCAGATTCATCCGCAGCTGGTTGCATATTCTCCTGGTCATCAGCCGGGGTGGCTTGATCAGGAGTGGTGTTGTGTGTTTGGATTTCAGGTTCACACCTTTCTTCTTCAACCATCTGGCCTTTATCCATGGAGGCATCCAGATTGATAGGTGGTGGGCTTGAAGCGTCATACTCATCAGAGTTAGCTCCCTCAGCTTGTGCGTGCTGAGTTGGGGTTGGAGCTGGTGCTGCAGTAGCTGCTGTAACATGTGGAATGGGTTGATTAATCTCACTCAAACCAGAGCCAATATCAGAGGATGGGTGATAAGTTGGCTCACCTTGGCTGTTAAGAAGCGTGGTGGTGAGGCTTTCTGAAGTTGGGTGAGGAACAGAATCGTCAAGTGTGGTGGCGGCGAAGTTGCTTGGAGTTGGTCGGGGATCTGGATTGTTGATTATGGGTGCCTAAAGAACACAAGTGGAGATAATGAGAATGAAATAATAGGCAAAGGATGTCAAGCATAATAGAAAAGATAATGGTGCGCATACCTGAGTTTGTTCAACAGCAGGACTTGATTTATCACCCCCATGGTCACCAAGAGGGGTTCTCAAGGCTACCTTGGAGGATTCCTTCTCGACACCACTTGTGGTGGATGCCTTTTCGAGTATTTTGGCCACCTTCGAAGGAGGTGGGCCAGCAGGTCCAGAGGCCTTTGTGGTTTTTTTCCTTTTCCTTATGAGAACCTCTTTAGGAGATTCATCTGAGGCCTCTAAAGCTGTAACTACAACTGGGGTATCCTTCTTACCTTTCTTGGAAGGTGTTGGAGGCTTTCGACCAGTCTGAAGAGGCAGTGAAAATAAGGAAGAAATTCATAGAGTACAAGTAAAACAAAAAAAAAACAAAAAGGGGTAAAATATACCTGTGTACTCCCTTGTTCTTTGCCACTTTGCAAGGTGGCAGCTCTAGTCGAAGCAGCTTTCCTAGGCACAGCTGAAAGATAGCACACAATTGTTACAAGTTAATGATTACATGACTAGTCATAAAGCCATGGAGTAAGGATCTCAAACCTTCATATATTTCAGATTCGACACGAACGTCCTGAATTCCTATATGAAGGTGCCCTTTAAAACTGTCTAACGTATGCTTAGTCGAAACCACTCGTTGGGCTTTTGGCTGAGACTGCTGTCGAAGACGTTTTAAATGCTCCCCACAGACAAACCAATCTGGAAATGGAGGGGCAAGCGCCACTCCAAAATCAGCATTAGGCAGTCGAGGGAACTTTGGAGGAAAATGTTTAAAAGCTACCTCATAAAGTTTCTCACAAGGGACGTTGGGAGGAATTTTTAGTTGATCCAACTTTTCTAGAAATTTTCTCTTTAGAGTAACAGCAGCCTCATGAATGGTTCGACTAAGATCATCTGGTCGATAGATAGTTTCAAAGTATTTTTGAAAAGCCTGTATTTCTTCGATGTGAGTGAACTTACTTTTTTTCGTCTTGTCCTGCACATGGAGAAAAGCTTGGTCAAGTAACGAAGAAAACGTAGCCGCATCAGGAAAGTGCTCATTATAATGCTTCAACCACCATTGGTGGAAGGATGAAGTGCATAAAAAGAAAGGTTCGAAAAACACAGGGGAGAGGGTGCTTCTTTTTTCGTTCCTGCTGTTGAGTGTTTCAGAGACGTTCTCCTCGTCGAAGTAGGTGGTGTGAAGAATCACTTGACCCTTTTTCTCATATAAGCACCGAGGGAAGCTCTGGGCCAGCCCAAATTGTCGAGAAACCAAGTTGGGTTGGTAGGCAATCAATACTGATAAACCTCTCCCTAGGTTCAGCCTGTGGATAATAAATCTAGGAATCAAAAAGGCTTCCCAGATGGCAACAGACTCTGGATCAAGGGGTTGGAAAGGATTTGGAAATGGCCTTTGAAACCACTCAGGGCCATAGCTTCGTCGAACAAAGGGTGCCATGTTAGGAGTGAACTCATAGCGTTTGGCGAACATCATTATATAACTGGTGAAAACCCTTTGAAGGTTTTCACCATTATCATTAGGAGTGAGCTTAGCCAGACGTGTCCCTTCGACACTCCTCTCCCTGATCTCAGCGGAAGCTTCATCGACTATGCCTTTTCTGGGGAGGCTAGCCTCAAATGTAGCATTGAGCCACAGTTGAAGTAGCCAAAGAGGACCGCTCAAATGCATAGGACCTTGGGCTTCCACATTCTTCAGTCGAGAAGCCCCTTCACTGATAGATTCGTAAAGGTTCGCCAGAATGAGTTCACTCAGGCAGGTCCCTCTGTTGTGGTGGAGTTGGTTCGCCAGGGACAGGTACTTCTTAGCCACCTGCAAAGACTTGGTACAAAAAACATACCTCGACAGCCAGACTGTGAGGAAAGCAATGTGTTCTTCATCAGACACCTCATCATCTTCTTGTTTGAAGTGGTGCTTGATAAAGAGGGTGTAGGTCAGTTTTGAGCCTGAAATGTTGATGGTATCATCAGCATCAACCTCAGGATTGTAGACGAGGCCATCTGGACGAAGCCCCGTGATGGCAGCTACGTCGAAAAGGGTTGGAGTGACCATTCCACATGGCAGGTGGAATGTATAATGGGTGTTGTCCCAAAAGTATAAAGATGCTGCCCACATGTTCAAACAATAGGGTATGTTGGTCTTCGACGGCATCAGAAGGTCATAGATCCCTATCTCCTTCCAATGGTCAGCTTTAACTTTCTCCATCTTTGCCATCCATTGGTCGAATTCCTTTAAAGGGTTGACGGCTCTCACCAGTCTAGTGCCATCAGTGAGATAGCCAACATTGATCTTGGGTAAAGGGATCTCTTCAGGGGAATCTCCAGCAGCAGAATTAATTTTAGGGAAACTCTTTTGCCCTAATGGTCTGGATCTCCGGTATGATGGGAAAAACTCACTCAGCCTCTCGTTGGAAATGTCCACCTCAGCCAAAGGACCAGATAACGCATAAGTTTTATCAGACATAACTAGGGGAATCATTACCTGAGATTGGTAGATGGCTCTTGATTCTGTAGAGGTAGGTTCCGGCATACAACGACGATTATCTACCAGTTGAGGGCCTGGGATGTTAGCGAACGGTGGGATGGTTTGCTTGAATGGAGTGGCTTTTCCCTTTTGGGTCTTCTTTGCTTGAGGATTAATTTGGGAGGATGCCATTGTGGAAGAAGATGAAAAGATGGTGTCTTTGCTGGGTTTGCGTAAAAAACTGAAGAGAAGAAGAGTTGCTTGAGAGTACTAAAAGTGTGGAAAGATCACAAAGTGGCGGAAATGGGTATATATAGATATTTGAAAACCTCCAGGGACTTGGATCCACCGTTGAAGCTGAGGGGTTAGTGGGACACGTGGCTTCCTCCTGAAGGCGTGATGAAAAGTAGCAGTTATGTGCAGACTGTTAACGTCTGTTTTCAAGAAAGGCGTTATGATGAATACGGCTGAAAAGACGTTTTAAGGATTTGTCATGATGGCGTGACGTCAGAGGCGTGGGTTAAAGAAACTGAATAGTTTAGCTATTAGGGAATTAATGGGATGTTCAGTTGAGGCCATGCAAATAGGCGTCGAAATAAGCATTATATCAAGAAATGGCCTTCCTACCAAGTCTGGTGAAAGGACATTCCTTGGGGGCAATTTGTTAACCCTCAATTTCGACGCTAGAAAAAATCAAAGCTATTTTAATGTTAAAAAATTATTTTTAATGTAAAGAAGGATTCAACCTAACTTTTTGAGAGGCCTGAGTCGAATAAATGTGGAGAAACCTTAAAAAATGGCTAAGTGTTGAAAGGGTTCTTCGACCATGAGAATGTAGCGCTGCAGTGGTTATATTAAGATTGGAGGGAATTTCCAATATTTGAAATTTAATTAAGAGCAGTTGTGAACGTGGGAACAGTTGAGATCAAGGGGAAGGCGCCAAAATCCACACGTTCGAAGTAGTAACCACCACTGATTAGTTATTTCCTAGCACTATAAATAGGAGTTGGTTCTATGTAAATGGGGTGTTCATATTTTTGTACAAGTTACTCTAAGAAACTCAAAGTACCCGCGTGTAGAGAAACGAGTTCGTGAGAATGTACGTAATGTAACACCATTGTCTTTATTAATCTAATTTATCTTCAGCATGTTTAAGATTCAGCCATTTACTTTCCATGCCTTTACAGTTTCTTGAACTTTATCTTCCATGCCAAATTTACGTTCAAAGCCATTTAAACTTTCTGCGTTTTACTTTCGACTGCATTTTTACGTTCAAGCATTTAATGTTCAAGCCTTTACTTTTCAAAGTCTTTCATTTTCAAGAACGTGGAGTTCTCCTTTAAATCCATTGCATTTATTTTCAAAGTCTTTTACTTTCCTGCACTTTACCTTCGACAACCCTTTTATTATCCCAGCCTTTACTTTCCAAGAACGTGGAGTTCGTTGCATTTTACTTTCAAAGCTTTTACTCATTCGACGCCTTTAATTTCTGCACCCTTTATTTGCATCACTTTAAATTTCGAGTCTTCACTTTACTTTATTGCCCATAGTCGAACGTGGAGTTCAGTTAGACTTTATTTTCAGCATTGTCGAACGCGGAGTTCAGTTTACATTTTCTTTAATTTACACTTGTCTCTCAAACTTAGCACATGTCCTAGGATTTGTGTGGTCGATCCTGCAAGTTAAATCAATTTGCGTTTAGATTGATAGACCAGAGGTTGTTTACCAAAATTCACAGTAAACAGAGGGATATTGAAGGTTTAGGGTTGTTGAAGGTTTAGGGTTTTCCTTTTTTGCCTTCGAGGGATGTTGAAGGTTTAGGGTTTTATTGGTGTTGTCTTAGATATGTTGAAGGTTTAGGGTTTTATTGGTGTTGAGGGTTTTATTATTGTTGTTCTTCGATATGTGAAGAACAACAACTTTTTATCGTATGGTTTATAAAATTGCCCCCTAAAAAAGTGTGTAAATGTGTCCTATTTATAGATGACAATTATGGTTAAAAAAAAATCAAGTTGATCTATCAACATAATCAAAAGCCCAGAAATAAATTTTTATTTTGTGATTTATTTTTATCAATCATATTGATTCTAAAACATAAAAATATTATCCAAAAAGTAAAAAGAACAAAATCTTTTCTAATATTTTATATTTTATGAATTTTTGGATATTTTTAGGGTTAAATATGTATAAGGTCCCTACAAATATCCCAACTTCCAGGTTTGGTCCCTCTAAAAATTTCCTTCAAACATTGGTCCTCTGAAAATTTTCCGTCTCTCACTTTGGCTCCTCCCGTTAGTTTCCACTAACGGAGGCTGATGTGGCATGCCCATGTGTGTTATTGTTTTTCCACGTCAGTAAAATAGTTTTTTTTCTTATAAGATTTCTGTGTTACAACAAGAAAATCTACTTCATTCACCCTTCTTCTTCAATCTTCTTCTCTTCAAACATATTGAGTGAAATCTTCTTCTACCCTTTCTCCCTTTCTCTTCCGTTTTCAATCCCTCTCTTTCAGATGGGCAAGTCAAGCAAGAAATCCACCACCATGGTATACGTGATTTCAATCTCTCGTTCCTCTCACTCCTCACATAATTATTTTCGATTATTGTAGTTGCTAATTGTCTTTTTCTTATTTTCGTTGTGTTTGAAGGTTGATGCTGCTCTCGTTGTCGTTTCACCAGTAAAGTCTGGAAAGAAAGGTAGCAATCGTTCGTATAACTTCATTGTTCTGTGTTATTTTTCAGGAAAGGGATGAATTGGTTAGACACTTCCAGGTGGTTCTAAATCAAATTTGAAGTTTGTGTGAAAGCTATTCTTCTTCTTCAGGTTGTTTCTGACCACAAGAACCTGTTCTATTTGCTTACCCCTTATTCTCCAAGTGGGATGGGTACTCCTGCTCAGAACCTGTTTGATGGAATGCTTATGAAGGGAAGGTCTGTGGTGGTGGAAGCTATTGCTTTGCTTAAGGGAAGGTGGAAAATTCTTAAGGTCTGTGGTTGGTGATCTAACTGTTTTTTAAGGAATTTATTTTAGCATTATGTGTTTTATATATCATCAAGGGAAAATCATGATTACTAATGTGCCTTGAAATGAAATTATTACGGAATAGAGTGTGAGAGCCATTTTCAATAGTCTTAGAGCCGACCCTAGATTTAGAGGTTCACCTATTCATTTTTTCCAACTTAATCAAGTTTGTTTGATCAACAAATGCACTACTGAAACTTTAAGTGATGAAAATGTAAGTACTGATTTGTAATGTCTTATATATGTCAAGTACAAAATATAAAATACAATCATGGTTGTTATTACTGACATGACTTATATTTTATGTTTGCCATATACATTCTTCCATAGTATGAATTAAGACTAATGACTTGATTGTTATAGATTTTAAAGTACTTTTGTTTTTGTTGACTTTTTTAGATTTAATTATACTTTAAGTCATTATTTTACTTTGGTTTCTTAGTTAATAAAATAAGCATTGTTTTTAGTCATTAAATATATTGCCGTTAGTCAATTTGGTTAATTTTTAACTTAAATGTAAAGGTGAAATTATTAATAAATTGTCCACCAGACTTTATTATTTTTCTTAACAGAAACACAGGGCCGCTTAAATGGATAATCTGGTGGGAAGTGAATGGTTACTAAGCATACACCATCACCATCAGATGTAACTAAATACCTAAAATCATAATCAATATCATAATGTATTTCATATTTAATCATCTAAGTGCATATATTCTATCTTAACAAAACGAAGGGAATGCCAAAAAGGTATTACAATTTTAGTTTTAAAATACAAAACAAGCTTTTAAAATGGGAATGTTTGATAAGCTACACATTAAGACATTGATGTAATTGTTGATTTGCCGGTTGATGTTTTGATAAAATATGAACTAGTTTTAAGAAATTTAAGGCAACATGTTTTCTATTACAAACATTCAATGTAAGTGTTTGAGTCATAGGATTACTTCACATTTGAATAGTAGAGGTCCTTTCCATAAAACACCTTTAACGATATGACTTCAATGCCAAATGATTACAATTTTTAGGGTTTAATTGCTAATATTTCTTGTTAATTTTAATGATTTACAGAGTGGATGATGTCATTGAAATGCTGGAATATGTAGTTGGCATGAGAGAAGAACTGTGAATTGCTTTTAAGTTCACCCATATAGCTTTAGACAAAAAAAGCTATTTATGATCATGACTCAAAAATATAATTTCACATTGTTTAAATTAGCTAGAGATTAGCTATGAATTAGCTACAAAAATGTTGTGTTTAAATTAGCTAGAGATTAGCTAGGAATTAGCTAGAAAGTTGCTGCAAATTAGCTACAATTTTTGGATTCAAATATGATATAAATATTAAAAAAAATTAAAATTGAAACAATTGCCACGTGGCATACATGTCAGCAAGTTTTGCCACATTGGCATTGCCACATGTAAGCCACGTCATCAAAAAATTTTCACATGGCCTGCCACATTATCCTCCGTTAGTGAAAACTAACGGGAGGGACTAGAGTTACAAACGGAAAACTTTAGAAGGACCAAACCTTGAAGAAAATATTTATAGAGACTAAACTTGAATGTTGGGTTATTTTCAGGGACCTAATACTTATTTAACCCATATTTTTATGAATAAGATGGAAAAAAGTGAAAAATTAATATTTTTAAAAAATGCCTATTTAAAAATACGAAAATTAATAATAAAAAATGAAAAAAAAACATTTTTTTGTGATTTTTTAAGATTTGAAAATAAGTAGAATAGTTAAAACAAATAACAGAGAAAAAAACACAAAAAGTAAGAAAGGTGGGATTCAAACTCATGATCTTCCTCCCTTGTAACTCCTTATACCTTTTTCTACCACCTATGTCATTCCATTTATTTGAAATATAATAGCATTAACAAATATCTAATAATAATAATAATAATAATAATAATAATAATAATAATAATAATAATAATAATAAACTCTAAAAATAATATCTTATTATCATCTAAAAAGCCCAAATAAAAATAAAATCCTAATTAATTCTACAATAATAAAAATCTAAAATAAAAATTCTAAAATGAAATCCCTAATAAATTTAAAAGAAAACTTTACTTCCTAATATTTTAAAATAATTGAACAAAATTCTAGATCTTATCTAATAAAATTAAACTTAAAACTTTTTAAATCCTAACTACATATAAAAAGTCCCTTAGATAGACCCAAACCCCAACATAGGCCTAAAAACCCCAACGCCCATTGACATTTAAATGACATCCCCTGATAGCAAAAAAAATAAAATAATAAAAAAACACTGGTCAAAATTTAGGGTACTACACATAGATATTATACTTCACTACTCACTTCACAAGATGGTCCACCAGGATTTTTTATACCCACACCATTCCAGCCTACATATGTATCACCATCAGACATACCCCCACCATACATGCAGTCTGGGTATCTAGCATCCCATATCCCCCACCTGGACCCTCATCATCCCGTCAGCCCGAGCCCGAGGGATCCCGCATCCCACACCCCCACGTGGATCCTCGTCATCCCATCACCCTAGGGGCACACGCACCTCACATTCTCCACATGGATCCTCGTCATCCCATCACCCTAGGGGCTCACGCACCTCACATGTACCCACATTAGTCCATCACGAGTCGGATGACCATGTATTGCCCGATCAGGAGGAGGAGGAGGAGGAGGACATTGAGGACGTGGATGTGGCTGCGATGGAAGTTCAACATGAGAAGTTTGAGGGAAGATGGGTTATTAGGCCTCTTGAGAACTCGTAAGTTTCTTTCTTATATTTTAAGCATATGCACATGTTTCCATTTTTTAAAAATTTAATTAATGCTTATTCAAATTATTGTTGTTTAGTTTCTTGCTAGGTAGGCCTGCTGCAGTTAGCATAAAAGAAGTTATTCAAGAGTTATATAAACAATCGTGGAAGACTTTTGGACAACTTGTGTAGAAGGATTACGAGGAGTATAAAAAATGGTTTGACAAATTTCAGGTATAATATTTTCTTTAAGCAATTAATTTTTTAGTTACTAACTTTCTTGTTTTTTAATTATCTAATACTTTTTTCAATATTGAAGGAGAAGTGTGCATGACACAAACTAGATGAAGAGATGGTTGAGCATAATTTTAAAAAGAGAGCAACATCTCGACTTTCTGACATGCTTAGGCGTGCAAGGCTTGTTGGGAAGAAAGAGGGATCAAGCCTCCATGGATGGGAGAAAATGTATTTAAAGAAATGCTTGCTTATTGGAAAACAGATGAGTTTAAGAAAAAATCTGAAAAAGAAAAGCAACGTAAAGTATCAGAAAATGGAGTCGCTAATCATAGGGCTGGAAGCATTAGTATTGTCGATCATGCTGAACATATGGTAATTATATTTTCATCTCACTACTTTTTTAAAATTATATTCTTAATTGTGATATATTTTTAATTGAAGTTCTATGTGTATTACTTAGACTAATGCTAAAGGAAGAACCCCATTAATTCAAGAGCTTCATGAGAGGACTTATCGGGGAAGAGATGGAGAGTATAACGACGAACCTGCGAGAAATACTCAAGTAAGATGATATTAATATTTAAATGTTATATTTAATTTTTTTATTTAAATTAATTGCCTAAACTTTATTATTTAATTTAATTTTTTTACGTATGTGTTGGCGGAGTACCGAAGACTGAAGGCAGAATTTTTATCTCAACATCTTGAGTTAGGTGGTCCATGAGGGCAACATCCTATTGATGCAGCTGTTGATCAATGCCTTTGGTTGAAAGCAAGTAAGGGAAAGAATAAACATTGGAAAATCTATGCTACTGGACCTTTAGCTGGCAACTACAAAAAAGGGGATATGTGTTCTTTATTTAGGAAAATTGCATACGGGGAAGGGTCTTCACGTCCTCCGACATTAACCCCTCAAATGGCTGAAACAATTAGGTAGTTAGCACAAAGTGAAGTAGCACGTGAAGCTGCGACACATGAAGCTGCAAAAAATGCTGAATTGGAAGAAATGAGAAGAAAACAAATTGAGTTGGAAGAAGCATTGAGAATTTCACAAGAGCAAATAATGCGTACACAAGAACCAATACAACAACAAATGAAACAACGAATGCAACAAATGCAACAAATGTTTCTACAACAATATGGTGGTGGCGGAGTTGGAGCGGATGGTTACCAAGGAGGGGTAAGCGAGAATGAGGAAGAAAACGGGAATGACAAGGAGGATTATTTGGATCAATGATGATGAAATAAAATATTTTGAATTAATTATGAACTTATTTAATTATGGATTTTTTAAATTAAGTATGATTTTAAATATTTTTAATTATTTATGAATTTAACATTTTTAATTAATTTCTGAATTAAAATTATTTATTATATTTATATTATTATAAATATTAAAATTAATATTTAGAATAATATAAATATATCATTTTTTATTATATTATTTATAGTTTGCGTGGTGTATTTCATTTGGCAAATTCAAAATTTTTGCTAGGTGAAATTCACTCAGCGAAATTCTGAATATTTAAAGTTTGCCAGGTGAAATTCACCTCGCAACTTTTTGCCTTTTTACACTGGTGCTCTGCTCTGCTCTGCGCGTTGGTTGTTGTGAACTCTGGGAAATGGGTTGCGAGGTGAATTTCACCTGGCAACGTTGCGAGGTGAAATACACCTGGCTAACTTGTGGCGTGATTATCTCCTTGCAACTTGTTGTGACTAATGTTTTTGCGGGGTATTTGGTACACCTCGCAAAAGTTACATTGCAGGGTGATATTTGGATTTGCGAAATGAATTTCACCTAGCTAATTTCATTTTTTCTTGTAGTGAATTCTCTTAACTAGATTGGTTTTCATACGACACTTTGATCCCTCCCATTGTTTGCATTGGTCAACAAAGAAAAAAATCATTGTTTTTCATTTTGTTCAATGAGTTACTATGAGTTTGTATAGAAAGATGAGCAGATTGTTTGCTTCACAAGAATCATTACAAGAGCAGAATGTTTATTGAATTTAACCCTTAAAGTACAGTATGCGAAAATAGGGTATATTTAAATTGCTAAGTATTTAAAAACATATTTAAATTGTATCAGAGGATATATTTTTCTATTTTCCTCCGGTTTTTTATTTGTGTCAGTATCCCCATACTCCTGTCATCATCTTATTCTCTTTTAAAGATTAATGAAGTTCTTGTTTATCTTTTGCTTTAATCATTATTATGTTCTTGCATACTCAACAAATTTCAGAGCATACTTTGGGTAATGTGTTTTAATTTTTCCATGCAATAATGAAAACGCGGTTTTAGCTAACGAAGTGGAACTACATCAGCAACAAAAAGAGAGACATGACATTCAGAAAGAAGCCTAGTCCAATTTATTTAGTTACCGCAAGTATGAATTTGTTGGAGATTAGCTACAATTTTTTATGGGCTTAAGTACGTTCTTGACCTTAGCCACGTGGCATGCCACATCAGCATCTTTGACATGTGGCACTGCCACATCAGCATCTTTGAAAAGTGGCACTACCACGTGTTGTGCCACATCAACTTCTGTTAACGGACGTTGATATGAGGAACCAAAAATGTGGACATAAAACTTTAAGAGGACCATTATTTAAAGAAATTTTTTTGAAGGACTAAAAACAAAATTGAAATATTTATAATTCTTTATTTTTTTAATTTTATAATATATACTTATATATATATATATATATATATATATATATATATATAATGTGTTAATAATGTTTTCACATTTTAATTTACTTCGATTTTGTAACAATGCGGACTCATTGTGGATAATGTGTGCATGTTTATGTTTAGCTTTCTATATTTTGATTACTTTAAGTTGATAAAAAATTTGTGACACTGCTAGAATAATATTTTGGTGGTTGTTGCCTTTCATTCGTTGCAATTTTGAAGTTAAAATCCAATTTAGCTTTCGAAATCGCATGGACGCATAACTTTTGTGCTCGACTTCTCATAGAGTGATTCCTGCATGAATCCACTCTAATTTAGCTTAGAGCTAAATTCGAATGCTTTCGATTTTGGTTTATTTCCAGTCCCGCGACCTACATTTTTCCTAAATCAAATTAAGTTTATTGTTCAAATCTTTTTCCTAAATAAACATGAAAGAAAAAGACTGTTGGAATCTAGCATTCTAGCAGAATCCTCGAACGATCGGTCCCGAGCCTTGCGCATTGGGATAGCCTTTCATTCTTTTCTTTCGTCCTTAAAACACTTAATAATTAACTTGGACAAATAAGGGCCTTTGAGATCTAGCATCTTGGCGTAACTCTTTGAGCAATTGATTATCATCAAGAGTTCGTTGTTCATCAAACAATTTTCTTAATTAATCTTGAATGGAAAAGGGTCGTTGGAATCTAGTATTCTGGCGTAACTCTTTGAACAATTGATTCTCATCAAGCGTTTGTCATTCACTTAAAATACATCCAACCGATCAAACTATTTTTCTCTCCGCCGTGCGATTAATCCTAAAAACCTTTTTCATAAACAAAAGATATTGTGTCTTGGGACAACGCAAAACATTGCTTCGTCCACAAACTATTTGAGTTGAGATAAGAGGCATTTCCTGTAAATGTTGATTTATAAATCCATTCTGTTGTGATGCAAACGTCTGCTCCTCCACTGTTTTGGGTAAAGCAATGTTTTCTGTCGAAAGCGACTAAGTATTTTTCGCTAAAATCGACCAACAAACAACTTTTTTTACCCAGGACTACAGACGCTCTGATTTCTCATTTATCAATTAGAATACGTAGGCACAAGGACCCAAATCCTTGGCGAGCCACCTTTTCCTTTTCCACCATAGTCCCCGAATTACGAAGACTTCGAGTTCCTCATTGTACTATAAGGATACGTAGGCACGAGATAGTGAAGCCTTGTCGAGTCCCCTAGTAATAAAAACCCTTAGGCCCCCTTTCTCTTTAATAAAAATTCAAAAACATTTCTCTTATCTTTCTTTTCTCACTCAATAACTAGAAGATTAGAAACTAACATAAGCTAACTTCCATTCGACCCTAACTAAATGGTTCCCGTTGAGTACAACGGACGTGAGTGGTGCTAATACCTTCCTCTTGTGTAACCGACTCTCGAACTCAGATATTGGTTGCGATGACCATATCCTTGTTTTTATTTTATGGTTTTTATTCGATATTTTCCCTTTCTCTCTATGGGAATAAATAAATATCGGTGGCGACTCTGTTAAGTCTACCCCCAGCGTGTGATTGCGCTTCACGAGGTTGTTCTCATTTTTCTAGGTACGACAACTACTAAGTATGAATGTCTAGAATTGTGTTTGTATTTGAATTGAATATTTAACTTTATCTATTTAGAGCTATCTTTTCAATCTTAAAAATTAGGTTCTTTTTGGTTTGTCATGATTTTGTTCTAGCAAAAGTTTTTTTGTAAGTTATGTGGATAATAATAATTTTGGATTTTTTTAATAATAAAAAGGGTTAAATAAGTTTTTAGTCCCTACAAATATCTCAACTTTTAAGTTTGGTCCCTGGAAAATTTTCCTTCAAACAATGGTCCTCATAAAGTTTTCCGTCCCCAAATTCTGTCCCTCCCGTTAATTTTCACTAACGGTGGTTTATGTGGCATGCCATGCATGTATTATTGCTTTGCCATGTGAGAAATGTTGTAAAATAATTTTTTTCCTTATAAAACAAAGCCACGTTAGAATTTCTTATGGGTTTTTCAATTTGAGGTGTCTTAATTTCTTCTGGGTTCTTCTGGCTGCCCACCTTGACCCAAATCTGAGGACACACTCAATACAACCATGGATGACCCTATGGAATCTGACCTCCAATCTCCGTTCGAAGCACCCTATGCCATGAGCACCGTAAACCACCTCCATCGAAGCAACCTCTGTTCCCACCCCGCCTGACCTTTACGTTCGCAACCATTACCAAGTTCTTTGACGGATTCAACAACGACAGCGAAATCGCCGACGACGGGTTCTTTCCGTCTAAGTTACTCTCCACGCGGCCACCCTTATGCCTTCACCCAAATCCGTTTTTCTGGCATCAGCTCAATACACTGTGCAAACCTCATATCAACCCGTCGCAGGAAAACAACGATTTCTTTTCAACACACTGTTCGTGTTCTCTTGCAGCTCAGGCCAAGCATCAACCATTCTCGTCCCTATCGCATCAATGATATCTTTTGGGCTGTTGCGTTTGTTTTTTTGTTAAAGCAGCAGGAAGAAGTTTTAGTTTGACAGAAACAACAACCATTTTGTTTGAATTGAAATTAAAGTCTATGATGTATAAGTTATTTTGAATTGTTGGTTTGCTTCATGATCCAGCTACTGTTACTGCTGCTTATGTTCATGGCATTAAAACCGGATTTTCGATTTCGTCTGTGCTGCTGTTGTGGGTTTGTTTTTCAATTCAATTTCATGCAATATTCTTTTAGTGTTTTTATCATGATGCACTTGAAATGTTTGATAAATGAACTGGAATTCTGAGTTTGAATTGAAATATTGGTAATTATCGTATGCTGAATTTAGTTGCTATTAATGTTTTCAAATGAAATTGTTTATGATGGCTATTGTCAGTTGACTAGAGATGATTCAAATTAAACTTTGTATTGGTAATTTGATAAAGATCTGATTGATTTGATTTATATACTTTTTTTTATTTGAATCTGCTTCTTAGCAATGTGATATGTTTGCTTAAAATCTCAGTTTGTAATATGAGGGTTCTCCCCCTCTTATGATCGTGATTCAGACAATATCACCACCACCCACTTTGTCTAAGAGTGTTCTATCAAAAACAAAAAAGTTAATTACTGGTGTGGCAGCAGATATAACTCAAACTGCTGCTCATTTCTTCATGTTCAGTTAATGTTTGAAATAAGCTTTTGATTACCTCATAATACTGTATACTTATTTTTGTGCTTAAATAATTACTTGAATATACAAGTTCCAAATGGTGATAAATCCAAATCAATTATCAATGAGTTTTCTGGCAGTAAGGTATATATCTGCACTCTGTTTTGTACTTATATCTAATGGCGTTAGACTCTGATTTCTGCTTTTACACGTTTAAACCAATTTTTCCCACTCTACACTTGTTGACTCCCAACTTAACTGTTTTGAGTAAGTTCAGATATTTTGTTGAGAAATGTTAATAGAATGATTTAGTAAACCATTATAGTATGTTAAAGTTCTGCATGTTTACGACTATAGTTAGTGGCACAAACAATCTTTGATGCTTTGCTTTCTCAATGCTGCATATCCTTTTTCTATGGCACCATAAAAGGCATTAGATTTGATTGGGAAATCTTTGACTAGTCAGTATTGTCGCTACTCGAAAAATAGTCGACCGGAGGCGAAAAGGAAGAAAACAGAAGAGTCGCCATCGAAGTTTATTTATCCCATGAGGGAAAGGGAAAACATCGAGAAAACCCAAAGAAGAAAGGATAAGATGGTCTCGCAACCAAATTATGGGTTCGAAAGCCGGTTATGTGAGGGGAAGGTATTAACACCCCTCACATCCATCGTACTCGATGGGAACCATTTGCTTGTCTATGTGTAAGGATGTTTGCTAAAGGATATTGCTTTCTAAGTGTGCTCTAAGGAGGGAGAGAGAAAGGTGAGAACAAAAGGATGTGAAAGAAAATAAAATGAAAGAGAATGGTGGAAACAAAAAGGAGAAGAAAGAGAAGGAGAGGGGACTCGATAGGACTTCGCGATCCTATGCCTACGTATTCCCTCGTGCAATGGGAAAGTCAGAGTCAACGTAGTTCGGAGGACTACGGGTAAAGAAAATGGAAGGGGGCTCGCCAAGATCGTTGCGATCTTGTGCCTACGTATCTTACATTCGGACTAGAATGAAGAATCAGAGCAATCGTAGTTCGACCGACTACGGTTTGTTGGTGTTTTTTTATGGACGATGCTAACGTGCGGGTTCTAGCAGTTAGGTGTATTGCGGCTCGCTCGTGGAGTCTTATGCGTTATCTGTTTGCGGTAGAACGGACGTAACATGTCCTTTTTGAAAAGGTGGATTTTCGCCATCAAGGCAAGATGTCTCATTTGATTTGTTGAGGTTGATCTTATGGGTGAAATAAGTCTTCGGATAGGAACCCCTTCGGGTAGTACCCAATTCTTTATCTCAAAAGGTTTGCTATGAAAATTGTGTGGCGAATATAGTCACGTCTTCGTATTGAAAGACGAGTATCGAGACCACACACTCTAAAGTGAGCATCCTAATACTCGAAGAGGAAAAGGTCTTCACCCAATCCCCTTTCTTTAGTTCAATACAAAGAGAACTTTATTCTCTTATTAAAAGTGTTTTTGGTTTTAGATGGTAAGTGCTTTACGACAGTGAACCCTAAAGGTAATGTCAAGCACTCGGGATAGGAGAAGGCCTTTGCCTAACCACTCCACGACCATCTAAGTTTATTAAGAAAAAGTTTGAAAATGCACTTGGTACAAGACCAAGGTTTTTAGACACAAGGAGATGAAAAAAAGGTTTTTGAAAGAATGGGTGGTGAATATAGTCACGTCTTCGTATTGAAAGACGAGTATCGAGACTACACACTCTAAAGTGAGAATCCTAATACTCGAAGAGGAAGAGGACTTTACCCAATCCCCTCTCTTTAATTCAATACAAAAAGAAGTTTTGAAAATGAGCACTTGGTACTAGACCAAGGTTTTTTGACTTTAGAAGAGAATGAAAATGAGAAATGAAATAGAAACCGAAATGAAATCGAAAAGAAAATGGCCTCATATTGATCAAGATTTTGAATTGATTGAAGGAAATCAAGTAATCATGATTTTTGTTATATCATTGGCCCAAAGAAAATCGAAGATGAGAGTCAAGGTAGAAATGAAAAGAAATAAATCTCAACAAAGTGATGACCCAAAATGTAATGAGAAAACAAAATAATGTTAAACAAAATATCTAATGAAATATTTACAAAAATATTATCAAGAAATTTCTTTTTAACAAAATTATATTAACAAAGATTAACCAAAAACAAATAACAAAATTATTACTAAAATATTTTCAAAATAGTATTAATAATTAACAAAAATTTTCTAACAAAATATTAACAAAATAAATTATTAAAAGGAAAATAAAATCAGGAAGTGTGAAAAGTGCTTTTGGGGTGTAGTTAAGGATAATAAATCGTATGGGCCCAATCCCATTGTGATAAACATGATCTAAAGAAATTGATTAGGTTTTTTTCAAAATAAACAATACAGGGTCTCATTAGAAATGGGAAAGGAAATAAAGTCAAAGAAAGAAACCCTCACACTTTCTCGGTTTCTACCTCCCTATCCGATCAAGCTCTCGACCCGCATTTCTTCTCCGTGCAGTGGCTTTATCTCTTCTCGGCGCCTCTATTTGCCTTCTCTTTTCTCGTTTTCATCTCGTACGGTTGGGCGGCCGATGGTTGTACGGCGGCGGCGAGGAATGCATCGCCACTTCTCTGCGTCTCTCTTTTTTATTCTTTTGCGGCGATGGTGGATGAAATGATGGTTGTTGCGTGGTTAATGGATGGTTGAAGGTTGAGCGCGGCGAGGAGATGATGAAGGTGTAGTTGTTGTTGCTCTGTTTTATGTAAAGAGGAGGGAAGGTTTTGAAGCTGAGGTTGTGATTTGGAGGAAATAATTTGTGTTGTTGATGATGTGTTTTGAACGAAATTAAAGGAAGGTTTGGAGTTTGGGTTCGAAGGTTTCAAGGTGGTCGCCCGGAAACGGGAAGGGTGAAGGATGGTGAGTCGCGGATCGGTGGAAGTGTTGTGGTGGTGCGTAACGGTGGTTTGAGTTGTTGATGAGAGTATCTTCTGCAGAAAAATAATGAAGTTTGATGGTTGATTGAAGCGTGGTAGTGAGTTGGGTTTTGATTAAGGAAGTTTGGTTGAAGAAGGTTAGAAGGTTTTTGGCAAATGATTTTTTGTTGTGAGTTAATGAAGATGGAAATCAGAAAGAAGAAGAGGACATCGATGGTGAAGGTGAACACTGAAGGTTAGTTTTCAGAATTTTTCTTCTCCTTTTTCGAATGCTCCTTCCCCCCTCCTTTTTACGTTGTTGTTCTTCTCCTCTCCTTTAAGTCATTTTTTTCGAATTTTTTCTTGTACAGGTTGTGGGATAATGTGTTGTTGTTGGGTCGTAGAATACCTTGTCATTTTCATCTGCAGATTGTTGCTGTGGTACGTTTTTTGTAGGTCTGTGTGGAGTGTTTTTTTGTTTAGACGGAAATGGCTAGGTTTGGTGGTAAGGTTGTACTGAAAAGGTAGTTTGTCATTGTGTGGTCTTTGTTGCTACAGGGCACCGGTTGATGCAGAGTTTTGGCCTGCTTGTATTGTCGTTTGCAGGAAGGTACATGCTTGTTTTTGTGTAGCAGCAGCTCGTACGGTTTGTGGCAAAGGTTGTGGTCCGTTGGGTTTGCGTAGAGACTTGGTGGGGTCACTTTGTGAGGTTTGGAGAATGACGATTGCTTAGGAGTTGTGCTACAGCATATTACATTGTGGGTCTTTGGAGTGACAGCAAGCATAGTCTTGTTTTTTTTTTTTTGCAAGAAGTAGTAGTACGTTGTACAGCGTGAGGTGCTAGTTTATTGTGTATGGAATCAAATTCAAGGATATGTTTTTCTGTATGCAACAAGGCTTGTGGGTTGTGTCATCAACTCAATATACTCTCAATATACTCTTTTGTAATGGTTTTATTTATGTAATGGGTTTTTTCTCTGTGTTCAAAAATGATGAAGAAAAAGAAAATGACGGGCTTTATGATAAATGAGCTTGTAGTATTATTCATGATTTTATTTGAGTAAGAAAAGAAATAGATATTTTTGTGAATAAATTGGATTGGAAAAGGAAATGGAAAATGGCTTGAATAATTGGACAAAATAAAAAATGAAAAATGGATAGAAAATAAAAAATGAAAAATTATGGATATGGTTTTGAAATTTGAAAGTGGAATATGTAGTTGGATTTTTATGGATATGGAAATGGTGTTGGATAATGGATATATGAATGGAGAATGGTTTAGAAATATGGGTTAAAAAGAAATACAAAGAATTTGGTTTAGAATATGGATTAGGAAAAATGGATAAATAACAAAGTGGATAGAAAAAAAATGGTTACGGGAATGGATGTGAATTTTGTACTGTGCCTCCACACTTGAACAACACTAAACCTTGACAAGCGACCTTGAATGCCACAATTCTTGAATTAAATCGAAGAAGAACTTCCTTGAATCAACTTTTAAGTAATGACTCCACAATCTCGAATTCGTCTTAACATGGTTCTGATTGAACAATAAATCTGACGAATGCTGACAAGCCTGATGAATCTTGATGAGGAGTTAAGACAATTAGAACTCAACCCTTGCTTCAGACTTGAATGGAAGAACCTCAAAGCAAAATAGGAAACCCTGATTCAAAGAACCTCTTGATCCCAAGCCTTAGGAGCTTAATGAAGCGCATGATGATTATGTCCTAATGGAATGCCTAGATGATGAAAGTGATATGATATGCAAGGCTATGGTTAAGGTGAAAATGAGGGTGTGACAAGTATGAAAGATGGCAACCGAGTGTGGGAATGTTTAGTTTGCTAGCCTCATCTGCATATAAGCCTTTTTAATTGTTTTTTTACCGATGCTGATGCACTCCTATTTGTTTTCTTTTAACTATGACTTAATTATTTTTGTAATTCTTGCAGGTTTTGCTATGCAGGAACTAGGAAAGTTCGGTATTGTATGCATAGAAGATATTGTGCATCAAATTGAAAATATTGGCCCACACTTTGTTGAAAAGATCGAAAACCGATACAAGGATGGTGGAGATGCAGGGACTTGTGAATTAGCTAGAGATTAGCTACGAATTAGCTACAAATTATTAGAATGGTGTGTTTACATTAGCTAGAGATTAGCTAGGAATTAGCTAGGAAGTAGCTGCAGATTAGCTACCATTTCTGGGTTTAAATATGATATTAATATATACAAAATTAAATTGAAACAATTGACACGTGGCATACATGTCAGCATTTTTTTTGCCACGTTGGCATTGCCACATGTAAGTCACGTCATCAAAAAAATTCCTACATGGCATGCCACATAAGCGACCGTTAGTGGAAACTAACGGGAGGGACTAAAGTTAGAGACGAAAAACTTTCATAGGACCATTGTTTGAAGGAAAATTTTGGAGGGACCAAACCTGAAAGTTGGGATATTTGTAGGGACTTTATACATATTTAACCCTAATAAAAATTATGATAACTTTGTTTTTTTATTCTACTAATTTGATTTAAACAAGTCAAATATTTGGTCACATTTTATAAGAAATAAATATTATATTTTGCACTAAAATTCAAAAAAATAATTACACTTTGTTTTACTTCTTCATTTACATAAAGGCAGGGTCGGCCCAATAAATTCTGAGGTCCCGTTCTAATTTAAAAAATGGGCCTAATTTTAAATAGTATAATTAAAATAATTAAAAATATTATATAAAAATATAATTATATATTAATTAAAAATAATAATTATAATTATTTTGACTTTAATCTATCTCATTTTTTTTCGTATTGAGTTTTTATCATACTAATTTTTTGTTTTATTGAATTTTTATTATAATATTTTTTATATTTATTAATATTAATGAAAAAAATTGTATCTTTTAAATTTTAGGGCTCTCTAATATTTGGGGCCCTGTGCGGTAGAGCTTGCTGCTCTTGCACAGGGCCGACCCTGCATAAAGGGACCCCTCAAGAAATAGTTACAAGTTTTTTGTATAGTAAAACAGTTACACAGTTACAAAATTCAAAAATAGTTACAAGTTTTTTTAACAGTTACATAATTACAAGTTCTTTTACACTTTGCTTTCATCTTTTACTAAAAGAAAATAATTACAAGGTTATAATAAGATACAAGTTTTTTTTTACAGTAACATAGTTACACAAAAAACATCTTGCCCTCTGCATCCCTGTGCCATCTGTTACCTCTTCTCTTTTTTGTCCTGTTGCAGCAGTGTAACACAGAACAGAAGTTAGTATGATTTATGAAACAAACACACAAGCCAAGAAACAAAGCAGAAGAGAGCAATTTTTTTTACTATCATCATTTTAAGGATTTAGCAGAAAGCTTGTATCAGAATCTCAAAAAATGATCCATTTTAAAAATCTTATCACTACAATCACAACCCTAATCTTCTATTATAAATCAGAAGAAGTAGCATCACAAAAAAAGGCAGCCATATAACCAAGAATTCAAAAAAACAATACATCCGAAAGACATAGTCATATTTTCTCCTTTCATTATAAAAATCCCCAGCCACAATTCAAAACAGCAACAAAAAAAAATAAAAACATAACACAAAACCACCAAACACAAATCTTGCAAAAGCAATCTGAATGCATAAAAACGAAATTTTGAGGAAGCAAACGCACACACACACGAAATTTAAAACAATAGAATCATAATTTTTCTTCAAAAAATTTCAACCCATCATTCAAAGCATAAATGATACAACAACACCATACACAAAGGTTCATGTGAACAAAAGCTCCCATTCACCCACAACACAACAAGCAACAGAGACGAAGAAATTTAAAAGCACAAAGATTTGAAATCGCACAGAAAGCAAAAACACATACCCGGAATCAGCTTTGACGTGAAAATTTTGGTGTTGGTATCCATTTATGTACCTATGACTTCATTCATTTCCATATTTCGATGCTTGTATGTGAACTGAGTATTGGATTTTTGGAATTGAGTACTTGATTTTCGAAAACTGAAATGTTAGGTTTTTTTAATTTGAGATGAAGTTTTACGAATCTGAGAGTGAGAAAGAGCGATTCGGAGAAGAGAGGAAGAGAGAAACTCAAAACTCGTTGCTACTTGTTCTTCTGTTCATTGCACATGCGTTTGGTGTTGGAACGTTTTTTTACGAGAAAGAGAAACGGTTGTGGTAGTAGTTCCTTTAGGGTCCGTTTGGTTTAAATTAAGGGGAGGGGAGGAATAGGGACGGCAATCGGCAGAGTTTGGGTGGGCTATTATAGTACTCATTCCCGTAATTACAGTTGGGAGAAATTCCCGTACCCGAGCTCATACCTGCTTGGGTATCAATATTGGCATCCGTCTCCATACCCTATGAGTATATAAATGCGCGTACTCGTACCCGTAACCCGTATTTCTAATAAAAATAAATATATCAAGTATAAAATATTATAATATTTTAAGTTTTAAAAAAAATTATTGTTAAATTATAAAATAAATGACCCCTTATATTAAATATGTATTAATTTAAAATTGATATTTTTTTAAAGTTTTATAAATATTTATATTTATATAATAATATGAATTAAAATATATAAATATATATTGTGCAGGTATAGGGCAGGGTGGGTACTAAGGTATCCACACCCGCACACATCCCCATTTATTTAAGTGGGTAATTATTCGAGCCCGTGCCCGTACCCATTTTTGCGGGTTTTTACCCTACCTGTTGTGGGTACCCAATAGGGATGGACCAAATTGCCATCCCTAGGGAGGAAAACGATTTTAATGAAGGGGAGGGAACGGGATGGGAGGTGAGGGAAATTTTTTAAAATTATATATATGTTTGGTTCAAAAGAGGGGAGGGGTGGGGAAGTGAGAGATTTTAATTAAAAATATGTTTGCTTCAAAAGGGAAGGGATTTTATTAATAATTTACATTTTTATCCTTATGATTTTATATAAGTCATATGATATTCAAAAAGTGAAAAATTCATAATTAATTAATAACATATGCATAAATAATTAAACAAGAATTTTGTATTTTTGAGTAATTAAAAAAGTTATAACTTAATACATAATATTAAAAAAAATTGATTACACTTAATTTACAATATAATTCTTCGATATAAATTAAACTATGTGTTGATAACAATTTTTAAATCGTGATGACCTATCTAATAATATATATATATATATATATATATATATATATATATATATAGACAAAAATATAAAATGAATAGTTTAAAATTTGATATAAAATATATAATAGGATAACAACATAAAAAACAAGCAAAACTTAATAAACATAAAGATAAAATATTATACAAAAATGAAATGATTTTGATTTATATTAAATAACAAGAATACAAAAAATAATTTGAAGGTGGAGAACAATTATAATAATTTGATGGAAACAACAAATAAAAACCACACAAAAGAGAAGCAGTAAACGAAAGAAAATGAGTAAAATATTGTAATACAATTGTTCTGAACTGGGCAGGCGCTTGGCCCACAGTAGGGCAACACCCAATCCAGTCCAGCTCTTGGCAAGGCCAAATAGTCAGAAACTAGCCATTGGGCAAAAACTAGCCGTTGGACACAATATGACCGTTGGGGAGTTCCCCCTCACGCGCTTGAGGATCACGCGACCAACTGTCTCCCTAGATCTCACGAAAACAGTTGGACCAGGTCAAAGGGTTACGCGCCTGACCTTTCACCTGGCAGTCCCCCATTGGTCGACCAGATATTTTGGCCACATGAGAGACCTTGGCCCCGCGCTGGGGGTTACTTCTATAAATACCCTCTCATGAGAGAGGGGCAGGTTTGATCACTATTCGATACTTGAATTCACACCGTAGTACTCGCTTTTCTCTCTTGTCCATCACTTACTTTAGCATCGGAGTACCTTGCAGGTACAACCCCCTTTTTCTCTCCTACAAGCATCAGCACCTGCCCTACGCGAAGGCCACGACGGTCCAGTTTGATCGCCTCATATCAGTGGCGCCGTCTGTGGGAAACACTGCTTCCCCATCTTTTTGATTCAAGATTCCTCATCTTTTTCACCCAAAAGACCAAAGCTCTCTCCAAACCTCATTTGATCATCATGGCCTCCAACAAGAACGATGATGCCCGTCAAGAACCTGTCGTCGCCGTTATCTGATAACGCCGATCACCTCGTCCCCGGAGCTACCTTCCCGGAGACAGATCATTGGGATGGAAAGACCGCCTCTCCTACCATCGATGATGTGAAGCCGCGCGCCCAAGCTGCTAGTCCCGTTTTTTAGCCTATACTTGTCCCTCAAATTGCAGACTCAAGCACTGCTGCCCTAATCGCCTCCTTCAACAGGTCCAACTTTCTGATTTTCCAACAGGGCGAAAAGATTAGCATGCTCGAACACGCCCTCCAGGAGCAGCGTCCATCTCAGAAGCCCAACATTCCTTCTACGCAGCCACAATCTTCATCTCAAAAGCGTAGGCGAGACAGGTCTAGGAGTTTTTCTCCAGCCCGGAGACACTTAAGATCGGAGGAGCCCGGTTCAGAAGTCGCCAGACAACAACACCGATCTCCTCTGCGGAGATCCAGACGCCCTCCCACTCCGAAGAGGAACAGACCTTCGAGGAACCATCACGAGCACCGCAGGTCACGCAGACATTCTCCCCGACGCAGCAGAAGCTGCAGGCGCAGTAATTCCCCCTGCCGGTCATCCAACGCCAACAGTGACGACGATGTCCATGGGCCCCTATCTCAGGAGATCATGGACATGCGCATCCCTCACTGATTAGAGAAGCCACCTCCCCTGGCCACTTACGGCGGGACCACTGACCCAGGCGAGCATATAGAAAACATCGAAGCCATGCTCCACTATCATAATGTAAGTGGGGCTATTAAATGCAGGTTGTTCCTCATCACTCTCAGGAAGGGGGCCATGGCCTGGTTCAAGTGGCTTCCCCGGGGTTCGGTCACGTCCTGGAAGGATCTAAAGAGCCAGTTTGCCCGCCATTTTACCGCCTCCCGACGACATCCCAAGTTGGAGGCCACGCTGGAGGCCATTATGCAGGGTAAGGATGAACCCTTGCGTGCGTATATTGAGTGTTTCAACAAGGAGGATGTTGAGGTCCGCACGAAGGACTACATGAAGAAGTATCTCCTCGAAAAAGGGCTGAGACCGAAGAGCGAATTCCGCAAGGAGGTGGGCATAGAGCCTCCTCGTACCCTGGCATAATTACTCCGTAAAGCTCAGTCGTATATACAATACGAGGAGAGGCGTATATACAATGTAATGCCCTTCGGTCTAAAAAATGTTGGGGCCACGTACCAGCGTATGATGAACAAGGTCTTCCGATCAGAAATCGAAGACATGCTCGAAGTATACATGGACGATATGATCGTGAAGTCCCGAGAGGAATCCGATCATACAGTCCACTTGCAAAAGGTTTTAGACCAAGCGAGGAAATGCAAAATGCGTTTTAACCCAGAAAAATGCACCTTCGGCGTGCGGGCGGGGAAGTTCCTCGGATTCTACCTCACCGAGAGGGGGATAGAGGCCAATCCTGACAAATGTCGGGCATTCGCTGAATTTCCCACACCCAAGCATCATCCTCGAGAACGAGGAGGGAATCCTAATTGAAGTATCATTAGTCCTATCCTTCCCTACGTCCAACAACCAGGCCGAGTACGAAGCCTTCCTCGTAGAATTACGGTTGGCCGAAGACTTGGGCGCTAAGGAGGTAAAGATCTTCACCGATTCCCAGCTCGTAGCATCTCAAGTACGAGGAGAATATCAGGCTAAAAATGATCAGCTGGTCGAGTATCTGACGCTGGTGATGGAAAGAATTACTAAGTTTGACGTGTGGGGAGTCCAGCACATCCCTCGCGAACGAAACACGCAGGCAGATGTCTTGTCGAAACTGGCTAGCATCAGAAAGAAAGGTGGTAACAAATCCGTCATACAATAGATACTCGCTTGCCCAAGTATCGAGAAACCATCAGAGCTGCTCAACTTTAACGCCATTGGAGACAGCCGTTGTTGGATGACCCCAGTGTACAATTACATCACCACGGGGGAACTGCCCGAGGACAACAAGGAGGCCAGCGTGACTAAACGAAGAGCCTGCTCGTACGTGCTGATCGAAGACAAACTCTATCGACGGGGATTCTCCATCCCCCTCTTGAAATGTGTTGAGGAAGACAAGGTCCCTGAAATTCTTCAATAAATTCATGAGGGCATCAATGCGCAACACTTGGGAGAGAGATCATTGGCACGAAAGGCCCTGTAGGCAGGATACTATTAGCCGACCATGCAACACGATGATAAGGAGCACGTCCAAAAATGTGACCAATGTCAGCGCCACGGGGACATGCACTTGGCGCCTCCTAATGAGTTTAAGACTCTATCCTCGCCTTGGCCCTTCGCTTGGTGGGGGATGGATATACTCGGCCCCATCACAGTGGCGTCTTATCAAAACAAATTTCTGATTGTGGTTGTCGATTACTTTACGAAATGGATTGAAACCGAAGCTCTCGCCAAGAACACAACCTTCAACATACTTCGTTTCTACAAAAGGAACGTCCTCGCGCAATTCGGAGTACCCTAGGCCCTTGTGACCGACAATGGAACCCAGTTCACGGACAGTGAGTTCCAAGACTTTGTCGCCAAACTAGGCACGAAGCAACGCTTCATTTCCGTCGAGCACCCCCAGACTAACAGGCAAGTAGAGGCTACGAATAGGGTAATCCTTCGGGGTCTAAAACGAAGGCTAGGCGAAGCCAAGAAGAGGTGGGGTCAAGGAGTTACACAGCGTGCTCTGGGCCTACAGAACAACCGCACACTCCACCACCGGGGAAACCCCTTTCCGACTAGCTTACTGAACCGAGGCAGTGATATCGGTGGAGATCAGAGAACCTTCTAGACAAATGAAAGCTCCTCTCGACGAGGAGATGAACGACGAGGCTTTAAGGGAAGAGCTCGACCTGGTCGAAGAAATACGGTCGGGAGCAGTTCTCCGCGTGGCTTCTCTAAAACAAAAAATAACCTTGCGCTATGACGCTAAGGTCATAAAGCGCGACTTCCCCGTTGGAAACTTGGTCCTACGCAGAAACCAAAAGGATTTGCGCGAGGGCAAGCTGGTCGCGAACTGGGAAGGACCCTACAGGGTCAACTCAAAAACAGGCACTAGAGCCTACTACCTAGAAACTCTGGACGAAGAACCATTTGCTCGACCATGGAACGCTAAAAAGCTCAAACAATATTACATTTAGGACCAACCACTAGGTCGGACTAACTGCCGACGAGATCACCCCCAACGGGGAGACGGCTCGGCCACGGGACCGTGCCCCAGTGCAAGCACGATCCCTCACCTTACAACGTCGTTCTGTTTCTACTCATGGGACGAGAAGACTCTGCGCACAACGGGGATACCTCAATCGAGCTCCACCATTGCCGCACCATTGAGGCAGGACACCCAGCTCGCGATGGGAACAGTCCAAGCCTATGGGATTAGTAACTCGACCGAGATCCTAGTCCCATCACCGGCGAAACTACTTTGCCTCCTCGACGAGTCTCCCAAACTGTCGAGCATAACAAGAACAAGTCGAGAAATGCGTCTATACTTAGCATTTAAACAATAAAATCATACACAAATAAATACAACGAAGACAATGCCAAACACAAAATATTTATATAATTTCAGCCACAAGGCCAGAATAAGTCAACAGTACAAGAAAGGGGTTGTGCCCGACAAAATGTTACACATCAAAACGCACGCATGCCCACAAAATACAAGTACAACTCCAAAACAAAAATTAAATTGCATCGCCAGGAACCTCTGGGGGAACCACCTCGCCGTTGGAAACCACATTGAGAACGCCCATCCCCTCGGTCAGCAGCTGGATGTCTGAGTTGAGGGCTTTCAACTTCTCCAAAGCAGCGTTGAAACTAAACTCTGCTGCCCCCAGATTATCCTGCTCAAGAAGACGGATCCTCTCGACCAGGTCCTTCTGCGTCTTCAAAGCCTTCTCGTCGTCTGTCTCATCCTTACCAACTGTCGACGATCCCTCCAGCTCGGCTATCCTCGCCTTCAGGCGGGCATTCTTTTCATTTACTTTGGTCACCTCCCCCTTCATCTGGGTTACTTCCTTTTGAAGTTCTATCTTGGCCTCCAAGTTGCCTTGAAGCTTCTTCAGATCATTGTAAATTTCCGCGTTTTCCAGCTCCAGGTCGGAGATCTTAGCTTTCGCCCTTTTAAGGTCGACAACCGGAACCATCTCTGCGTTCCCGAGGGCCAAAGCTGCCTCCAGTACTCTAATCATAGCCGCCGCGTCCTGACAGAGAAGCTTCCTCCGCACCTGAGGATCAGAGGACAAGATGGCCGAAGCATCAAGTTCGGGAACAGCGATAGAGCTCTCCCCGTCAAAATTTTTCCCCTGGAGATAGCAAGGAGGCAGAACGAATCTTCCCCCGACAAAACCACCCGGGCAATCAGCTGGCAAAGAGCCAACATTGTCCTGTTTCCTCTTATGATTCGTGTCCGGAGTTGGAGGGGTTGAGGTGGTCCCCGGGGAAGAGCCAGTGCCGTCCACAAACTTTTCCAATGTTGCTTACTGATTTGCAGCACCAGTATTCGACACTAGGGGCACCTTCTTCGGGTTCTTGGCCGCCTGGGACCTCACCAGACGCTCCCTCATGTTCGACATTTTCCCTGCAAACATAAAAGAGGAGGTCACTACGATTGGGCGAAAATTTTAAACATGGGCAAAGGAACAAGTTATACCGAGGAGGTGGAATGCAACATCGTCGGTTTCACACTCAAGAAGGGCCCTAGTGTTAATATAACGAGCCGCCCGAGCAGTCTCTCCGTCCTCCCAAAACAACTCTTTGTCATCCCTGTCCACCACTAAGGCAGGAATGAAGGTTTCCACGTATGCATGCAAAACTCGATAGGACTCCTTGTCCCCGTCACAAAGCTGCTCGTGCTTGACGAGGAACTGGTCGGTCATGTATCTGAAGTGGGCATACACCCATTCCAAAGGGAACTTAGACACAGCCTTCTCAACTTGCTAACCATCAACCTCCACGGTCTCAAGCGTAGAAATGGATCTCCTAGCCACTTTAGAGACGGGTTTCACGACCAAGAACCTGTCCTTGAAATGTCGGATAGATTCTGAGTATGTCCAGAAGAGCCTGCTCTGCTGGTTGAATGACGCACAACTTTTCTTCGGGCCCGCAATGCTTTTCTAAATTTGGAAAATGCAAAAGAAAAGGTCCACGGTCACCCCGACCTTCAAGTAACGACATACCAACTCAAAAGCGCAAATAAATGCCAGTGCGTTCGGATAGAGTTGGGCGGGGCACAGTTCCAAGTGGAAGAAGATGGCCTCCTGGAAATCAGTGAATGGAAGACGATACTTCTCCTCCACAAATGCGAACTCGTACATGGGGAACCGCATCCCTGGATATACCAAATAGATTCGATCATTCTCTGTCGGGCAGATAGCTCTCCAATGCACTGGCGCACCCTTAGCCCGGTCTTCTAGATAGGGAAACTCCCGAGCTTCCTCTTCAGTAAACGTCGACCTCGTCGACAGGGGTTCCTGGGTGATCCATTTAAGGTCCCCCTCAGCTACGTGGACGTTGGCATAATCTACTGGCTGCTCCGCCTCCTCATGCGCAACCCCAACGTCAGGTACAATCCCTTCACGTTGGTCAGCCATTTCACCTGAAAAGCAGAGGAAGAAAAAGTGAATTCGACAACAAAGATCAAATCCACCCTTCCACCACTAGTCAAGTGAAAGGGCGAGGAACAAGTCGAGGATAACCTCGAGCCCTGGTCGACCATGACAGAATGCGGCGACGTCACTTCCCCCACATTGGGGACTAGTCTCCGCGACTGTATGAAGACTCCGCGTGAAAACCAAAGTTTCACATCGGACAGGCCTAATGCCTGACTACAAACCTAAAACTAATCCTAACCAGAATCTAGAAAGATCTACACAAGCCTATGCAATAATCATGAACATTCATCCTATGTTCTTCATGAATTTTCTAGAAATTCATGTGTTCATCGAAGAACACATGAACATTCAACCGGAAAATTCACGTGTCACCGGAAAGTTCATGCAAATTTTTAGAAATGAAGAACACTAGGGAAATTGCAGAAAAGGATGAAGAACTTACTTGCTAAATCAAAGGTAGAAGATGAATATCACAGACTAAGCTTTGAAGGTCGGCGGTGGCTGTAGCGAGCGATTTTGGACGCGGTTCTTAAGCGCTGGTCGCTCTCTGCGGTTTGAGCTTTGACTACAGGTCGATTCATTTTTTATCCTATTGTGAGCTGAATAAGGAAGGGAAATAGATGTCTCTAATTAACCCTGCTTTGCATACTGAGTTTAAACAGCAGTCTGTTAGGTTACGGATGCTATCAATGTGGGGGGCCTTTGTACTGGTTATTTGTATTTTCGCCAATACTGTTTTCTTTCTTTTTTACCTGGGCAGAAGGTTTCTAGCGGGGAACAAGGATTAGGATGTTAGGACTGATGCTTTTGGATTACTGCTTTTGATTGATGGAGATATGGGATTTGGGTTTTTTGATGATTGTGCTCGCTAAGATCTTTTCTTTCGATCTTATGCCTACGTAGTCCCGTTTACCGAAACAGGGAAATCAGAGCGTTCGTAGTTCCTCCTATTCTATGGGAGGAAATTGGTTTTTTTGGTGTCTTGTTCAAAGCCCAAGACATGAAACGAAAGGTGATTTGTATCTTGTTCAAAGCCCAAGATGTGAAGCTGAAAGGTGGTTTGTATCTTGTTCGAAGCCCAAGATGTGAAGCTGAAAGGTCTATTTGTGTCTTGTTCAAAGCCCAAGACGTGAAGCTGAAAGACCTCGGCTTTAGAGAGAATTTGTCATCTCTAAAGAGGGGAGAAGGAGAATTACTTTAACTGGGATACGCGGATCCGAGCAATGCCATAATTTCCGAAGAAAGGGTTTTAACCTGAAGGAGAAGACTTTAACTCAGTGTAGAGCAATGCCATCTTTCCTTAGGAATTTCTCATGCTAAAAGAGGGACAGTGGCGTGGATATAGATGATCCAGAGGCTTGCCGCTTACAGCGATTAGATGAAGGGAAAGGAGTTGTTGATGTTTGTGTACTGTGAACGAGGCACAGCTTTGATGCTAAAAGGTTGATTGGATCAACCAGTGGTTTTCTTATACAAAGCCTAAGAGGAGGCTAATTTCCGCTAGGAAAATCATTATACAAAGCCTAAGAGGAGGCTATTTTGTGTCCCGTACAAAGCCCGAGAGAGAGGCTAAAAGTTTTTGACCCGACGATGGAGTCGTTTGGTATCTCGTATAAAGCCCGAGGTGAAGGCTATTTGACTCAACAAGAGAGTTTTTTGTATCTCGTACGAAGCCCGAGATGGAGGCTATTATTTGTTTGGCTCAATAAGAACCTTTTTGTATCTCGTATAAAGCCCGAGATGGAGGCGAAAGGGGTGATTGACTCAACGAGGGAGTCTCTTATGTGTCTCGTACAAAGCCCGAGAGAGAGGCTAAATGTTGTTTGACTCCGCTGGGGAGAATCATTGTACAAAGCCCAAGAGGAGGCTAGCTTCACTGAAGAAGGATCATTATACAAAGCCTAAGAGGAGGCTATGGTTACTGTTTCAGTTGAGTGACAGGTCCTGTATACTGATTTTAAAGAGAAAATCAGTTCTTATATGAGCAACATTGTACTCAAGGATTTGATTCGAGGATCAGGGATATTTCCTGTTCTTCAAGGAAGCGGGAAATCCGAAGGGTATTGAGACTGTCCGAGTCTGCGGGTTTCCTTCCTATTTAACGAAGGGGTCACTTGAGAATGTCTTTGAGACTCAAGGAAGTTAGACTGTCCAAGTCTAGAGTTTTATCTTTTGTACTATGCTTTGAGAAACAGTAGTAGACTCTATGAAAGGACTGTTCTATGAGGATGACTAGGTTCTGTTCCTATACCTCTAGGAGGTCGTCGGGACAATTTGTACGAAGCCCAAGAGGAGGCTGGAAACTTTTAAGAAGCCGACGGGTTCTTGTACGAAGCCCAAGAGGAGGCTATCATTCCCGGAGGAAGAGATCATTATACGAAGCCTAAGAGGAGGCTGTGAATACTTCTAAGAAGCCGTAGTGTCCTTGTACTAAGCCCAAGAGGAGGCGGGGTTGCTTTTAGGAAGCCTGTGGGTCCTTGAACAATGCCCAAGAGGAGGCTGATGCTTTTAAGAAGCCCGTGGGTCTATCATCTCCTTTCCATTAGGAGAGATAACTCTTTTAAAGATAAAAACCACTGGTAAACGTGCGAGGTTTACTATCCAGCGACTTTTAGCTTTTAAAGAGGGTTCCTTAGTTAAGGTCCAAGATTATGACCGTAGTGGGTACCCAAACCCCGAGACATTCAAGGCAAGCTATCCACAAGGAATAGATCAAGTCAGGAAAGTTCGAGAATTTGGAAGAAACTCAAAGATGCCATTCACGGAGAATACATTCATCTTGGGGAGTAGAGCTTCTTGACGATTCCTAAGGAGGACAGCCGAAGAGAAGACTGTATCTGGTGCTCCTATTGGGGATCTAGGCGTCTATTTCTACGAATAAATGAAACGGCGTCACCTAGTTCTAGACGTAGTTGCCGGGGAAACTCGAAATATCTATACTATTATTACACAGTAGATATGAGTTTATGAAAGGAGACTTACAGTGAGCAACCCCACAATACAGTTTATAATATGAAAGCAGTAAACGAAAGCGATAACCACTTACTCGGTTGGAGTGCTTCCATGCTGTTTGGTTAGTTGTTCAACAAAGAAAGATTGAAAACAACAGTATATTCAAAATCAAAGGAGAAAGTGCTTTGAAAAAGAAAGATTTGGGGCATACAGCTCAAGGAGAGGCCCAGGGTTTTATCAGTGAGCGCACTGTTTGACTTTGTACAGCGGGACTTATACAAGTGACTGGGGCCCAAAATGGTTTTCTGTACAAAGGGATGGGTCTTACACTCTCTCAAGAGGCCCAAAAAGGTTTAAAGAAAAAAGAGTGGGGCTTATAACACGAGGGTAGGCCCAAATGATTTTTCGTTTTAAAAATGGCGATCGCGCCGAGGTTTTCTTTTAAAGCGGAGGGACTTATACAATAAGTGAGGCCCAAGATGTTTTGGTTAAAAGGAGGATTGGGTCTTACACTCTAATAGAGGCCCAAAGTGTTTTGAATGGGTCTTATAGCTCAAGGAGAGGCCCAGGTGTTTTTTGTTTTTAAACGGGCGACGATCGCGCCGTTTACTTGTACAGAGGGACTTATACAATGAGTGAGGCCCAAAAAGTTTTTGTACAAGGGGGGATGGGTCTTACAATCTCTCAAGAGGCCCAAAGTGTTTTTAAAGAAAAGAAATGGGTCTTACTACTCGAGGGTAGGCCCAGATGATTTTTGAAAAGGCGACGATCGCGCCGTTTGTTTTTTGACGGTATCGGGACTTATACAATAAGTGAGGCCCAAAAAGTTTTGGTCAAAAAAAGGATTGGGTCTTACACTCTAATAGAGGCCCAAAAAGGTTTGAAAATGATTTATGAGAGTTGAATTAATCCAAAAACCCTAATTTGTTTTCAAAATGTATTTAATTGAATAAAAATTCAATTAAAAATGATCAAAAATTATTTAACACATGGAAAACAAAATGTGATCTTGGATTAATGCTTCAAAAATTAAGTATTGACCTACAAAATAATTAGAAAGCATTAAAAGTTGCAAAATCAATGTAGAAAAAATATTTAAAATGCCAAAAACAATCAAAATATTAATTCTTTACAAAAATATCAATTATAAGAAATAAATAATATTTTTGGGATTTTTTGGGAAAATAAAATATTTTAACATTTTTGTGAATTATTAAAAAAAGAATCAACTCAAAATCATTAAAACTCAGAGAGAAATTAATTTTTGAATCAATTAAACAAAATCACAAAATTCAAATATTCAAATATATGAAAAATGGCGCCAAGAACAACTGAAGAACACGCGCGTGTTCTTGGTTTCTCAGATTTGCATTTTCTATCCAATCTCCATGTATACGTAATCATATCATGCAATCCACATATCATTATGCTCGTCTCAACCTCACGATCATGTCTATGTACTTTAATTTCATTTAAATTAAACATACAACAAGAAATCACGAAGAGACCTCAAGAACCCTAATTTCTGCATGAAGGCTAGGATTTTTGATACACGATTCAAACAATGCAATTAATTGAGGGAAAACATTCCATGCATGATTATGAACATATGGCCAAATTATTGTGCGAGGAAATATGCATAGATTGAGAGATGACCAAGCATGTGCTTACCTCCAAGTCGTGACAGCAAGTGCAATGTGATTTTTGATTTGGAGGTGTTACAGATGAGTGGTGATGATCTGAACAGCTTCCCTACACCCTATGGATTGTGTTTGGATGGTTGGACTTGATTGAAATTGGCTGGATCACTTTGTGGTACCTCAGCTGCACTTTGGTTAAAACCTTGAGCAACCAGCTGATGTTTCAGAAGTGATCTAAGTGTTTGATCAGCTCATATGTGATGTATGTGAGGTGTGTGATTGATTGGTTTGATTGGAATTGCTCTCAAACTCAAAACCCGATAGTGACTTGCCTTAGAAGGCAAAATTGGAGTGAAAGAAGAGATTTTGAGGAAAGCATCTGTTAGATGGCTTTGGTGTACTCAAACTGACCACAATTGAGCTCTATTTATAGTAGAGCAAGTTTGTTTTGTAAGGAATAGTGCATGGCAGCTGGTAAGTAGGTTCGGCCAATGTTGGCAAATGAAAATCCAAGTCTCCTCTAGCCATTGACTAGAGGTTAGGGCACAGAGCTTTGGTTCCCTTGGTCTTAGATAAGTCTTAACTGATTTCAGATGAGAATGGCTCAGTCCATGCCACCTTGATGGTTCCATTGAATGCCTCATTCCAAATTTGAAGTCTTGTCCCTATTTTGGCCATTCTAGGTTCAACATGCTATTTCTTGTTCCATGGACTTTGGAGGCTTGGCTCAGTGATTGTCCCCTTTAGATTCAATCCTCTGAGGTGTCCAAGTGGATAGGAGCAATTGAATTTGGCTGATTTTGGCAAATCGACCAAAGTTGCAAATTCTGCCTTGCCTTGACAGATTTCAGCAAGGCAACTTGGCAATGTTGTATCTCATGGTGTAGGTTGAATTTGGCAATGTTCTTGGCCATTTTGGAAAGCTCTTACATGATACAACAACTGTTTAAACAAGTTTGGTTTTGATCTCTTTTGATTCCAAGTGAAAAATCCCCCTACATTTGGCAAAAAGTGAGGCAGAATCTGACTTAGTGAAAATTTCACTAAGTGTTGGAAAAAGTGACATTTTCACTTTTCAGCCACTTTGATCACTCCATAACTCAAAATCCTTAATGAATTGGAATGACTTGTAGTTGAAGTTTTTGTAGGTGATAATGAGGGCTACAAATCCATCTTTGGATGAGAAAAAACGGCCTTGTGGTTTAGGAGTTATGGTCCTTCAAAGTTGGTGCCCTTGCCACTTTATTTTTAACTTAGAAAAATTTCTAAGTTTTATGGTTACCCCTTTTACAAGTTATCTCACTTTTCTTGATTTTTCTTGATGAATGATGATTCAAATCATACATTAACATCATTTTAGGGTTAAAAATCCATTTTGGTGAAAAATCTCAAAAAGTCAAAGTTGACTTTTGTGCACAGTTGACTTTTTATCAGATGAATTCCAAACTGTGCAATTCTTCAGGAAATCATGTCCTTGACCTAAATCAAACTTGATGGACATGTTCCATGGGTGTCATAGGGTATATTCAATCATGTATTAGGGTTTGGGAGCATGTCTTGGTCAAAAGTCAAAGTTACAGTTGACTTTTCCCTTAAAACCCTAATTGTGGTGCAGATGGAATTGAGACTTGTTGCTCAAACTTCTTGGATTAATCCAATGTCCCAAATGGATAAATATGGTATATTAGAGACCCTCAAATCATCTCTTGAAGTCTTGGCTCATGATTTGTCCCAAAAGTCAACTTAGGGGTGAATTAGGTCAAGAAACCCTAATTCCTGATTTTTGATGAATGCATCCCTTGAGGCAAAATTGACTTGATACATGGGTTCATGAGGTTCCATGAAGTATATTAGGTTATGTTTTGGATCAATGGCTTGTGCCCAGATGAAACTTTTCATCTGGAGGCCCTGGGTAATCAAAACCCTAATTTGGTGACACTGGCGATCTTGAGGCTTGATCCACCTAGAAGGGAGCAACCTTGTGCTTAATCCTTGAAGTGGGAGTCCTTTTGATCCTTTGAGGATGTTTGAGAGATTAGACAAGTTGAAAATCAAGTCCTTTCTTGATTGAGCCTTTGTCTAAACCTCAGAGAGGGCTTGAAACCCTAATTTTGATTGTAGTGAGTGCTCACCCATCTTTGGGGAGACTGATGAAGCATAAAAGTACATCCATATTGTGCTGATGATTTGCACAATGATGGGAAATCTTATTGTTCAAAATTTGGGGTATGACAGATGCCCCTATTTAATCTTCTTGGACCCGAAGGTGTGAATGACGAAGGTGTTCGGGCATTCGGGGTGCAAGAGGATTAAATATCGGAATACCCGAAATTTTGATGGTGGTTATGGATGGTAGCTTACACATTCATCTTCTTTAGCTAAGCGATGATGCTTAGAAAAGGTAAACTTCCCCTCGATCCTGGTCTCCTACCAAGGATCTGGTCTTAGTTTCTTTTGTCAACTTCCCCTCGATCCTGGTTTCCTACCAAGGAACTGGTCTTAGTCTCTTTTTTTTTAACTTCCCTTCGATCCTGGTTTCCTACCAAGGAACTGGTCTTAGTTTCTGATTTAAACTTCCCCTCGATCCTGGTTTCCTACCAAGGAACTGGTCTTAGTTTCTTTTGTCAATAAACTTTACTGACAAGGGATGCTATTCGTAGCGGCTTTCCTTCAAACTTCTCGCCAAATTTTCCTGGGGAGATGCCATTTGAGTGGAAAAAGTTTTGATGTCAGACTTGCTGGGGAACCCATTCGTCTGAATTGTAGAGGTACACAAACTTCTCTATTTTGGAGACGCCATTTATCGATTCTACTGGGGAAAGCGAGTCTCTTGAGAGACTGTTTTTGTTTGGGGTTACATCATACTTTTCTCGGGATCTTCCCGGAGAAATGCCATATGATGGGATCCAATTTTGAGGTGCCAATGACCTTCTCATCAGTGGTTTTTCGGAGCAAAACTGGCGTGCTGCCGAATCTCTGATCACGAGGCTTTCTCTGTGGATTTTCCTTAATCCGGGAAAGCAAGGATATCATCTTCAATGGCGAAGAGTGATGTTTATTGAAAGTTTTCTCTGGTTTTTCAGAGGTTCAAGTTATCAAAGTGGTCAAGGACCAACTTCTTTCCAGAATTAAACTGGAAGCGAGGTTGTTCAGACACAGTATTTCCTGACGAGGCAAGAACTGACAACTCGATTGAGAGGACTTCTACCACTAGGGGACAAGACCGACTAGAGTGATAGTGATGCAATATGAAATGTGAATGCAAATAAAAAAATGCATGATGTATGTATGTATATGCTGACAAAACAGACGCGACATACAGACTAATGGATGAACACAATTGGATACTCGGCCATCGCGGGGCGAAGAAGTACCGTTGATTCAAAATAGCAATTCCACCTTGCTTAGGAGAGATAGTCCCGTTGGGAGCTATGTTGGTCGGGCTTAGGAGATGAGAACTCGGCCGAGGATGTCAGACGAAACATGGTCTCTGACATTATTGATCCTTCATTCAGGAGTACTGGTCTAGAAGGAGTACTTTGATTCTGCACTTTGAAGTTCGCTTACTTCGGGAGAAGCGATCGATGTTCTTCTGATGTTCAACAGTCAAAAGAAATGCCATCTTTAATTTTAAAAGCAGAAAAAGTTTAACAAGTAAATTTATTTTTGTTTTATTTCAAGAATCGCTGATTAAGTTTAAACAACATCGTTCTGTAAAGCTAAAACAAGTAAAGAATTACAAACAAAAGCACAAGGGCTCAAATTTTATTGATAAGATGGAGATCAGCCAAACGCGTGATTCCAAAGAGTATATACAAAGTTAGAAAATGGTAATTTACAGGGAAAAGGGCTACGTTGAAAGATAACGACCACTATCCTTCTACCAACTTTGAGTTCGGGACATCCTGAGCTTCCGTCGAAGATGACCTTTGACTGGAGATTTCCTCCGATAGATGATGCAACTGTTGTTGCTGCTGAGGGACTTGCCTCTGTTGAACATAGTTACTTGCCATTATCCCTAACTTTTGCCTTGATTGTACTATGAGATTTCCAATCCATCGGGATGATTTTTTTTCATGTCTCTAACTTTTTCCTGGACCGCCCTGTCGGGTTTTCAATCCACCGAGACGTTTTTTTTTAGTTTTAGGCGAAGTATTTCTTGACTACATCAACATTCGTGGGGTAGGAAAATTCCTCTCCGTCCATGGTTGCAAGTCTCAAGGCAGCGCCTGAGAAAGCTTTCGTGACCACATAGGGGCCATCATAATTTGGGGTCCATTTGCCCCGAGAATCAGTGAGAAATGATTGTATCTTCTTGAGCACAAGGTCTCCTTATCTGAAGATACGAGGTCAGACCTTTTTGTCGAACGCCCTTTTCATTCTCTGTTGATACAACTGACCGTGGCATAGTGCCGTGATTCGCTTCTCTTCGATCAGGTTCAGTTCGTCGTGTCGACTTTGACACCATTCAGCTTCGGTGAGCTTAGCTTCCATCAATACCCGGATTGATGGGATCTCTACTTCTATGGGGAGCACTGCTTCCATGCCATATACTAGAGAAAAAGGGGTTGCCCCTGTTGAAGTGCGGACAGATGTTCGATAACCGTGAAGAGCAAAGGGTAGCATTTCGTGCCAATCTTTATAGGTTACAACCATCTTTTGAACGATCTTCTTGATGTTCTTGTTAGCCGCTTCTACCGCTCCGTTCATCTTGGGTCGGTAGGGAGATGAGTTATGGTGTTCGATCTTGAACTCTGCACACAACTCTTTCATCATCTTATTGTTCAAGTTAGATCCATTATCAGTAATGATCTCGCTTGGAACACCATAACGGCAGATGAATTGTTTTTGATAAATCGGACCACCACTTGTCGGGTTACATTGGCGTATGACGCTGCTTTGACCCACTTGGTGAAATAATCAATGGCTACAAGGATGAACCGATGTCCGTTTGAAGCCTTGGGCTCAATCATACCAATCATGTCGATTCCCCATATGGAAAAAGGCCACGGGGAAGAAAGAACTTTGAGATGTGATGGTGGTACACGAATTTTGTCGGAGTATATCTGACACTTGTGACACCTCCTCATGTACTTGTAGCAGTCGGATTCCATGGTCAACCAATAATACCCGGCCCTGAGAATTTTTCTCGCCATTGTGTGTCCGTTGGCATGAGTGCCAAAGGATCCTTCATGAATTTCTTTCATGAGCATGTCTGCTTCTGGTCTGTCGACGCATCGGAGCAAGACCATGTCAAAATTTCTCTTATAAAGAGTGTCACCGCTCAGGAAGAAGTTTCCAGCCAATCTTCTGAGGGTTTTCCTGTCTTTTCTGAGTGCCCCAGATGGGTACTCTTGTTTCTGAAGGAAGCATTTGATATCGTGATACCAAGGTCTGTCGTCTATGACTGCTTCAATCGCGAAGATGTAAGCGGGCCGTTCAAGGCGCATGATGTCGATCTTAGGTATGTCGTTCCATCGACCTACACTAATCATGGAAGAGAGAGTGGCTAATGCATCAGCCATGTGATTCTCATCACGAGGAATGTGATGAAAGTCGACTCTATTGAAGAAGGGTAACAACCTCCTTGCATAGTCTTTGTAAGGAATCAATCCTGATTGGTATGTGTTCCAATCTCCTTTTATCTGGTTAATAACCAAGGCTGAATCGCCGTATACGTCCAAGTTTTTGATCCTTAAATCAATCGCTTCTTCGAGACCCATGATACATGCTTCGTATTCGGCCTCGTTGTTCGTACATTTGAACGTAAGTCTGGCAGTGAAAGGAATGTGGGAACCCTGAGGGGTAACAATGATTGCCCCAATTCCGTTTCCATAATGATTGACTGCTCCGTCAAAGATAAATCCCCACTGGGAACCTGGTTCTGGCCCTTCACTGGGTAGCGGTTCATCACAATCTTTCATCTTTAGATACATGACATCTTCGTCTGGGAAGTCAAAACCGATTGATTCTTGATCATCAATCGGTTGATGAGCCAAATGATCGGCTAAAATACTTCCTTTAACGGCTTTCTGAGCATGGTACTCTATGTCATATTCTGATAGTAACATCTACCAACGGGCAATCCTTCCCGTGAGAGCAGGTTTTTCGAAAACGTACTTGATTGGATCCATTTCGGAGACCAACCAAGTAGTATGATGAATCATGTACTGGCGAAGACGTTTGGCTGCCCAAGCCAAAGCGCAACAAGTTTTCTCAAGCATTGTGTACCGAGTCTTGCAGTCGGTGAATTTCTTGCTTAGATAGTAAATGGCAGACTCTTTCTGTTTAGTTTCGTCTTGTTGGCCAAGTACACATCCCATCGAGTCTTCTAGGACTGTGAGGTAAATGATCAGTGGTCTTCCTTCCACTGGAGGTGATAGAATCGGAGGATTCAACAGATATTCCTTGATACTGTCGAAGGCGGTTTGACAATCTTCTGACCAAACGCAATCTTGGTTCTTTTTGAGTAATTTGAAAATCCGCGCACACGTCGCGGTCATAAGGAATATGAATCTGGAGATGTAGTTCGAACGTCCCAGGAATCCTCTGACTTGTTTTTCAATTTTCGGAGAAGGCATTTCTTGAATGGCCTTTGTCGCTCCCGGGATTTTCATCCTAGTACAAACGCGAAAGTGGCACCGAAACAGAGTCGCCAGCAATGTGTATTTATCCCAAGAGAGGGAAAGGAAACACCGCGTAAACCTGAGAGAAAGAAAGAGCATGGTCTCGCGACCAAGAGAAATGGGTTCGGGAGTCGGTTACGCGAGAGGAAGGTATTAGCACCCCCACGCGTCCATCGTACCCGATGGGATCCACGCTTGCTGTTTCAATCAAAGGGTGATAAAAAAGGATACTGGAAAAGGAACTGAAAAAGGAATGGAAAGAGAAAGAGAAAGAGAAACAAATGTAGGGAAAATAAAAGAAGTGCTCGCATGGGCCCTACCCCACTGCCTACGTATCTCATCAGGAGCATGAGAATCAGAGCGACGTAGTTCCCCTCACTAGGGATGGATTGTGTTTTTTAGAGAACGGCTTATGTTCTAGCTCAGGTGTTGCAGGCTCGCTGGTCCGAGTGCGTTACCATCTTGCAAGAGAACGAGTAGAAGCGCGTTCGTACGCTAAGAGTGAATGAGGTGAGAAAAGAATTCCCGAAGGAAAGACGTTATTGTTTGTTTTTGTCTTTTAGAAGGAAGTGTTTTGGATTTGTTTGCATATGACAGTGTATCTGGATCTTAGTCATTGGAATGTGTACATTCTCACATTCCAAGATGGAATGGGTAAGAAAGCACACTAAGAGTGAAGAAGACCCCCACCCTTAGTTCCAATTGTCAAGGTTCAAACACACTAGCATACTTGTGTTTATTAAGTGTTTTTGTTAATTAAGAAATGAAGAAGTGTTTTTTATTTGTACCTTCAACAAGTATTGCATTTAAGTCCCTCATACAAGATCAAATGTTTAACACATTGACCCAAGATGGGCTATATGCTACACATTCTAAGATTATAAGAGAAGACCCCTTTATAATCTCTTCTTTATATGAAAGGCCTAAGTGCAATAAATGCCTGCCTTTAATAAATGCTTTGAGTTTCCTTTGAGATGAGAAGAGAGAGACTCAAGAGAGGATAAAGGTAAAAATCTATATGGACTAAGACTCAATCCTAATTGATTAGTTAAGGGAGTGATCCTAAGGTTTGTGAGGTTTCAACCTAAAGTCTAAAGAAAGAATGAATTAAACAATTCACTTCTAAAATAGAAGATGAATTGTAATTCACAAGGGGAAAGTGATGAGTTATTAAAAGAAAGCACATAAGTGCTTAACAAAACACAACATGGAATTGTAAAAAAGAAAGGATATAAGTTGAATGTGGATTCCTTATCCACACTCAATTGAAACTTACCGAAGCCCCTACATGGTTAGTAAACATGTATAAGAAGTATAAGAAGTAAAAGAACATGTAATGCATCATAAAACTCAAAAGAATTAAATGAGAAAACAAATCCTAGAACCACAACCAGAATGGGCATCATATGGAAACCAATGGTTATTATCATACAAGTACAAGTGAATAAGCAATAATCATCATCCACTAGCATTTAAACATGTTACAAGAAGAAGGGGTAGAAGAAAGATGGAAAGAAATGAAGAGGACATGCATAAATGGAACATGTAAATCAACAACCAGAATTGAAACTAAATGGAAAATGGTTTATAAACATCTCAAAAGTATTTATGAGGTAACTTCAAGACATTCAAGAAGTGATAGAAGAAATAGAATTGAAATGGAAGTTCAAAAGAGGATACAAGTACAAACACAACATGTTAAAGGTGCACAAGGTTTAAATGAAAGTCAACATGCAAGGATGACATATAATATGTACCAATGACCTATAATGTCAAGTGAATGGTTCACCAAATATGCAAATGATCATGCAAGTATACACCAAAGAAAACATGCACCAAAGATTACAATGATATGACATGTTATAATGCTTTAAATGAAATGCATCAAACAAAAATCCAATGGCCTCATGAAAATTATGAAAAACATGGTATTGGAGTTCACTAATCAGAGATGAATCACATATCACAATAGCATATCAAAATTTAAAGCAAAATGACTTCAAACAAAGCAATTAGGTCAAGTTGAAACATCATGCAAAGTGGGGCAAATATAGGCATCAAAACATGTAATAAAGTGACCTAAAAAATCAAACAAAAATCATCTAACATGCTTCAATGTATTAGTGAATCAATGCAAAAAGAATCATGTCAAAATAGTTGGTAATGAACAAAAACAAAATTAAACAACTTCACGTATCATGCTTAGAATGCACATCAAAGAAATTCAAAGAAAATTATGGAACAGGGGTAAAAATGTCATAAAATCATGAGATAAAAATGTCAAAAATTTTCTAAATGTCTTGAGAATGTTCATGAATTTTTGTAGAATTTTCTTATGTAATTTTGAAATTTTAAAAATTAGAAATGAAATGTGCACAAAACAAATAAAAATACAAGAAATGAAATGAGAGAGGGAGGTGCAAGCATAGCAAATATTCAGTTCTACATGTTTGGGCTTTGGAAATGAGAGGTGCAAATAGCAATCTGCCATAGGTCCAATTACGCGTAGCACACACTAACTACCATGTACACTCAGTCAACAAAATTGACTCGCTCATGGCCATTGGATCAAGTCAAGGTCAAACAATAGTCAAAGTAAGCAGGATCAATGCACACATGTGAGGGAACACAATTACTAACATGCACTGCGCCACATTTTGTTTAAGTGAAATCAGAAATGGAGCACGTGAGGTGCACGCCTTTTTTAATGCGCTGGCACGTTCGTGGCCATCAGATCATGCTCATCCAATGGTCATGATTAAAACCTGAGCAAAACCCTAGAAAATGAATCCACCGGCCGGAGATGACCTCCGGTCATCTTCTCCGGCCAACCTCCGGTGACAATGATTTTCAGGCAAGCATAAATGGACAAAACATACATCATTGGAAAGCTGAAGTGATGAGGAGCATGGATCCAGTGATAAAATGCACAAAATATTCATGACATAAAAGAATCGAACAGAGGAAGTTTTGCCCTAACTTTTGAACTATGCCTCTAAAGGCCTATCAACTAGCCAGACAAGTTCTCGAGCTTATAAGAAGCTTCAAGAACCTGAAAATAACTTCAAATCATGTCTATAATGGTGGAAATTCGTACCTGAAGATTTGTGACCTTGAGATATTCTTCAGAAAACCAGAGATTTTGCTTCCTCTTTGAGCTACTCTTGGCCAAATAAAGGCTTTCAACTTCTGAAGAATGATGATGGATATGGATTTGTAGAGTGCTTACTTCAAAGATCCAATGCTGCTTCAATGTTCAGTGATGATTGAAGATGAAGCTTGAAGGTGGAATTAGAGGAAGATGATGATGAATTCGCGAAACTCAGAGAGAAAATGGAGAGAAAGAGAGGGAGAGTTTGAGGTGTTTGAGAGGGAGAGTAAAAAAATGAAGCTGACCCTTGAAATGTGAGTGAAGCTTGCTATTTATAAGTTGCTTTAACCATGGTTAACCTGAGTTGGTTAACTGAGTCCAAGTTGAGTTTAGGTGAGTCCATCCTAACTAACTGAGCCAAGTTAGTTAGGGGACGAGTTAGCAATGGTTTTGCTATGGTGACGATGACTTATGGTGAGCTATGGTGGAGGTTCATAGAATGAAACTTGCTCGTGTATGCTGCAGCAACATAAACTTGCTCAACAAGCTTTTAACTTTTCCATTTTCATGTGTAATAAGCATTAGAGGAGCGTGCAAGCAAGGACAATGCTTGGCTTAAAATGGCAAAGTGTCATGAGGTGTGGGATATATGCATACACTTTGAAATAACAACAACAACAACACTTGTTTTTTCTGATTCTTTATGACAGTTTGGGATCAATGCAAACATGGTAGTTTGGTGATGATTTTCTCCCTAATCAAGGGATGGTTTGACAAAGTTTTGGAGTCATTGAAAAGAGATGATATGAGAGAATATGTTTGGTATGAAAAATGAATTGAAATGATACTTGATATAGGTTGAAAAATGGATTGAACACACAAGTTTGGAACTGGTCATGGGCGAGGCAAAAGGGTTGGCTGGCAAGGCATCTTGGCACCTGGGTTTTCAGCATAATCATAGCAAATTGGACTCAACATAACTTCTTAACCTTTGATCAAATGAAAAAATCATGAACACCAATTTTGAACACCTCACATAGAGGAACAACTTTCATGTTGAAAGATTTTCCATTTGAGGCCTCTAACCATGAGTAATTGATCAATACATTTGGCCCACCATGTGTTTGTGAAAATGACTGCGCGCGTGCCTTGAAAATCTTGGTCATGACCTAGTTTTGAACCTACTTTGCTCAAACTTTGGTCAATCATATCTCACTCAATTTTTATCCAATGGAGATGTTCCACACATGGATTTGAAGCTTAAAGCAAGGCCTTTCATTGAGGCAGAGTGGAATTTTCATTTGGTGCTCCAAATTTAAATGGCCTTGGTTCAAATTCTGATGCAAAATGGCCAAAACTTGCTATTTTTAGTAACCCTTCTTCATCCAAAAATGGCAACTTTCCACATCTTGATTTTTTCATGATTCCTTTGGAGTTTCTTGACCAAATTTTGTACATTGGACATATGTAACATGAATTTCATGAATTTGGCCTCAAAAAGTCAAGAGTTGACTTTTTCCTCTGATTATTTGACTTGGCCCCAAATTCCCTGATTTTTGATCTTTCTTCCAATTGAACCACCTCCAAAACCAATTGAGATGCAATTTTCCACATACATACACTTAGGGACATATGGAATACCATGACATCAAGTTTTGTCCAAAAAATCAAAGATATCCTGATTTTATTAGAAACCCTAATTTTGACCCTCTCTGGTTAGGAGGAAATTGCACATCTTCCAAATCCAAATTCCTCAGAGTATGTTGTGTATCCTCTTAAAGGATGATGAGAAATGCCACTTGAGAATGATTTTGAATCAATGAGCTATCTCTTTTGAGGGTTTTCCTTCAATTTTTGAACCTCTTGCATAGTGAAAGATGCAGTGCTTCAATCTCCCATTGAATCTCACTTCCTTGAGGTTTTGGAAGATCAATTGAGATAGTATGAGACATGAGAGACCTCTTGGCTTGCCTAGAGCCAACTTGATTGACCTTTTTGTGCTTTGAATGATCTCTTGATTGTCCACCTTCCACCTGATCACATGCCCTGATGGTAAGAAGGATGCCATGCTTCATTTTTCTATGTTAAATGCAATGTAATGTTAATGAGGTGGATATGATATGATAAATGATAATGCCATGCTATGATGACAAAGAAGGAGAGCAAATTTTGGGGTATTACAGCCTTGACCTTGTCAGGATCAACTTCAATTCCTTTCTGGCTGACGATGAACCCTAGTAGTTTCCCTGAACGGACACCGAAGGTGCACTTGTTGGGATTCAAGCGGAGCTTGAATTTTCTTAGACGTTCGAACAATTTTGACAGATGTTCAATGTGCTCATCCTCTGTTCTTGATTTTGCAATCAAATTATCGACATATACCTCGATTTCTTTGTGTATCATGTCATGAAACAGAGTAGTCATGGCCCTTTGATAGGTTGCCCCGGCATTCTTCAAACCGAACGGCATTACCTTGTAACAAAAGGTACCCCATGGGGTAATGAACGAAGTTTTCTCCATGTCTTTCGGCGCCATTTTGATCTGGTTATAGCCCGAGAATCCATCCATGAAGGAGAAAACTTTGAACTTTGCTGTGCTGTCAACCAGCATGTCAATGTGTGGTAAAGGAAAGTCGTCCTTTGGACTTGCCTTATTCAGATCTCTGTAATCAACACACATTCTGACCCTTCCGTCCTTTTTGGGAACGGGTACGATGTTAGCTAACCATTGAGGATATTCAGATGTAGCAAGGAAACCCGCGTCAATCTGTTTCTGTACCTCCTCTTTGATTTTGATGGCCATGTCCGGGTGAGTGCGTCTCAACCTTTGCTTTACTGGCGGACATTCTGATCTCAACGGTAAGTGATGTTCCACGATGCTGGTATCCAACCCTGGCATATCCTGATAGGACCAAGCGAATACATCGGGGAATTCTTTGAGAAGCTTTATCAGATCTTCTCTGGCAGTTGGACTGAGCAGTGCTCTGATCCTGATTTCTTTTCTCTCTTTTTCTGAACCCAAGTTTACCGTTTCCAACGGCTCTTTGTGAGGTTCAATGGACCTTTCCTCTTGTCTGAGTAGTCGGGAGATCTCTTCTGGAATTTCGTTGTCAACTTCTTCTTCAGCCTCGAATACCGGGAACTCAAAGTTGGGAGAAGGCATTGGATCGTATGTTTCAACGGGGTTTAAAACAAGCAATCTGCATGACGTGATGATTCGTGTTTAGAAGAGATAGAGAAAATGTAAGTGTGTGCAGTGTTTTGATTTTACTGCTTGTTTTTATTATTGAATGTTTTTTAGGATTACCATTTTCTGAAAAAGCAAAAAGAGAAAACAGCAATTAATGCGGAAATTACAGAACGACGTTATTTTATTAATGAACAAGTCGAATCTTGAAACTACAGCCCTATAAAACAAAACTCTGTCGCTTTGGGCAAAGCGAAGAGGGAAATTTACAGAAAACGAGCCCTATTAAAACATCTGTTTCACCTGGGCAGGGTGAAAGGTTAAAGATGGCAATTACTTTGACTGATGAACGACCTTAGGAACCTCGACAGCAACCCATTGGCGGCGAACTCCTCGGTGAATCACAAAGTTTGGCACCTTCCTTGATTTGTCTTCAGAAATGACGCTGATTTCTGGTGGAGCAGGATCATTGGAATCTGTTTCCCAGGCAGAATTGTCGTAGGAGGATTCCTCTGTTGCATTTTGCATAGCATTGGTGCTCTCAGCTGTATCTCCCCATCCAGTTGACTGGATATCTTCGAGCCTGATACGAGAGCTTTCGGGAGCAGTGTACTTGACCATAAAGTCGTATTTTCCACTTGGTTGTCCCAGGGTGTCCCAAACTTCTTTGGAACTAGAGGAGTCATCTCTCTCAATGACGTTGACCTCGGGAAAAGCATAGTTGATGAATTCTAGTCCTGCAAATGTTGCAAATTCATCTTCATGTTGAGTAGTTTCTGAATGACCTGAGTGTTGATCCCATGACATGGCGGGGACACATGTATTCTGTTAAATGATGCTCAGCTGAGTTTCATTACTTGGCTGACTTTCTTGCCCCAAGTTTCCTGGGTAAGGCTGCCACATTGGCAGGCCATCCATCGGGCCATAGTAATTGTGGTCAAAGTTGTCTTTCATCAGAGTGTCTTCCTCTAATGAATTTGGCGGAGCACGACATCCTTCCGGATCACAATCTCCGTAGATTATTTCGACATCTGATCTTGGTATAAATCTCGGACTTTCTGTAGGAAAGCAAAAAGGCATAGGCACCTCTTCCTGAGACATATAGCCGTCCTTGTTAAGATATGACTTCCATTCTTCATCTGTGTCAGAGGGATCTTCCTCATTGATAGCATGAACTGCTTGAGACACTAGGTGAAGAAAACCTCCACTGTGGAAGAAGTTTTGAAGGGGATGAAAACTTTCATCGTGGCGGCTGTCTGGATACATGTTGCAGAAAAACCAAGACCCTTCTTTATTTTATTGTCAGTGGGAATGACAAGATATCCCCATCCGGTTGTACCAGTACTCTCGACCGATTTGATAGCATTTTTGTATGAAGAAATTGAAGTTCCTTCTTTGAACTGATTGTCCTTGCTCATCGATAGTGCTTGGAACTGAGTTCCAATAACCTCCTCGGGTTCCACACAAGTAGATGATGATAGGTTACTCACAAGCAAGGCTTGTTCCCCACAAACCGTGACAAGTTGATCGTTCTTGACGAACTTTAGCTTTTGGTGGAGGGTCGAAGTAACCGCTCCAGCCTGATGTATCCAAGGTCTTCCTAATAAACAACTGTATGTTGCCCGGATGTCCATGACCTGGAAAGTGACTTGGAAAGTGTGAGGACCAATAGTTATGGGAAGATCAACTTCGCCGATAACTGTTTTTCTGGATCCGTTGAATGCTTTGACGACAACCTCGCTAGTTCTCATCGGAGGGCCCTTGAATGATAATTGCATCAAAGTGGACTTTGGCATAACATTCAGGGCTGACCCTGTGTCTACCAGTACGTTGGCTAAAGCATCGCCCTGGCAGTTAACTGTAATGTTGAGCGCCATGTTATAACGGCGATCCTCTTCAGGTAATTCTTCATCACTAAATCCCAAATTATTACAGGAAGTGATGTTAGAGACAATGCTATCGAATTGTCTGATTGTTACATCCTGTTCCACAAAGGCTTGCTCCAAGACTTTCTGTAGAGCCTCCATGTGGGCTTCTGAACTGAGTAACAGTGATAATACTGAGATCTTTGAAGGAGTCTGTAACAGTTGATCAACAATGTTATATTCACTCCTTTGGATGAGCTTTAGCATCTCATCTTTGTCTTTTGAAAAGTCGGGATTATCAGATTGACCGACTGGTGGATCAGGAATTTCTGCCTGAAGTTCCTTTTCTTTGTTGGATTCTCCAACCCCTCGGTTAAAGATTCGACCGCTCCGTGTTACACGACTGATGTCTGCAATATTCACAACGGAGGGTAATGGAATTTCCTTTCCATTCTCGATTATTGTTGCACCGTATTTGTAAGGGATTGCCTTAGCTGATTCATACGGTAATGGTCCCGGTAGATAGATGATTACGGGAACCTTCTGATCTTTCTGACCATCATAAGTAACCTTGATCCGTTCCCAGTTGGGAACTCTAGATTCGTCAAGTAGAGGGATGATGGTAAAAACATCCCTGGTCCTGTGATGACCAGAGATCGTGACAACATCCTCAACTTGCTCGGCAAGGTAGTTCGGCGACCAAATGATGGGTCCTGAACCTGGATATGGACGAATTTCTCCATGATCGACCTGACCCTGAAGAGCTGCTCTCACAAGGTAACACCCTTGGTTACTTTCCGAACAGACGCTACAACTGTCATAGTTGTGTGGTGGCACCTGGCCACGCCCACTTTGAATACAATGTAACCTTACTAGGTTACCTTCCATTGATCGGACATCCTGACTTTGACGACGAGTAGGATTCCTGTTATTGATACTAATCTGCTGAGTATCTTCGTCCATATAGATTGGCATCCACCAGTGATTTAACAAGTGCTGAAGTGCCTCCTGGACAAGGGTACAACCTCGATCGTTTTCGCAACCCGCTTTACAATTTTGATAGTCATGTGATATTAAGAATCCAAGTCGGACCTGCTCAGCATGTAACTTTACCAGGTTGGTATTCATTACGCGGATGTCGAAGATCTGAACCATGTTGATTTGATAGGAGTTCCTATCATGGTAGTCTTGGATCCATCCAAGATCCATCTGACGCTGGAGGGCCTCTTGTATGAAAGAGCATCCCTGTTTGTTTACCGAGCAAATCAGACAGGAATTGTAATCGTGCCGCGGCAGATTATGATACTGGCTTTGCCTTGAGTGCATCGCCACCAAGTTGACATTCATCGCACGGATGTTGTGGTTTTGAATGACGTTGGAATTCGTGTAAACCATGTTAACTCCACGAACTCGGTGCTCTTGGATCCATCCAAGATCCATTTGTTCCTATAGAGCTGCTTGCACCACAGAACATCCCTGGTTGTCTTTAGAGCAGATATCACACTGGTGATAATTATGAGGTGGCACATGGCCATATCCACTCTGTCTACAATGCATCTTGACCAGATTGGTCCCCAATAAGATTACATCGTGAATTTGATAGACATTGTTAGTCTCTTTCTCAATCAGATTGATTGCAGCTTTCTCGTGTTGAGGCAGCGGGTTCGTGAGAACATTGGGATTCGTATCTTTGAAGGATAAGACCCCGCTCCTAACAAGTTTTTGCACGTCGGACTTGAAATTGAGGCAAGTCTCAATGTTATGCCCTGAACCTCCTTGATGATAGGGCATGTTTGATCCGCTTTAAACCAAAAAGGCAGATTTTCCAGAACTGAAAGGGGAGACTTAGTCTGAATGTGCCCCTTAGCCAACAGTAACGGAAATAGCTCTGCGTACGTTACGGGTATAGGATCAAATCCTGGTGGCCGTGTTGTACGGTTGTTGTTATATGGAGGACGAGCCTGCTGAAGAGGCTGTTGTGTCCTTTGTTGGTCAGGTTGGCTCTGCGCAACCTGAGGTTGATACATAGGAACAGGCGCGGGGCCGATAGCAGGAGTAACAGCTGCTACTGGCTGATAACGTCGCCTTTGCTTTCCGAGAGAGATATTCCCAATATCTTGCTCTTTTTTCTTAGGGAGAGCACTACCGTATTTTTTTAGTACCGCTCGTCGATCCAGTGTCTTTTACCAAACGTCCTTCTCGGACGGCTTCCTCAAGACGTACGCCCATGCCGACCATTTCGGTGAAATCACTGGGCGCACTGGCAACCATTCGGTCATAGTAAAATGAGCTTAAGGTCTTTAAGAAGATTTTTGTCATCTCTTTTTCCTCAAGAGGTGGACAAATTTGAGCGGCAATTTCACGCCACCTTTGAGCGTACTCCTTAAAGGTTTCCTTGTCCTTTTGTGACATTGATCTGAGTTGATCTCTGTCGGGGGCCATGTCCAAATTGTACTTGTATTGTTGGACGAAGGCAGTACCAAGATCTCTGAATGTACTAATCGTAGTACGGTTTAAACCCATGTACCATTTGAGTGCGGCACCGATTAAACTATCCTGGAAGTAGTGAATTAGCAGGTCCTGATTCTCCGTCTGAGCTGACATCCGCCGAGCGTACATCACCAGATGGCTTTGAGGGCAAGAGTTACCCTTGTATTTTTCAAAGTCGGGCACTTGAAATTTGTGCGGGACTTTCACATTGGGGACCAAGCAGAGGTCTGTGGCGTCCTTTCCGAATAGATCCTGACCGCGAATAGCTTGCAATTCTTTCTGCATTTCCAAGAACTGCTCCTGGAATTCATCCATTCTGTCAAACATAGTTTCCTTCTTACCAGAAGGTGTCTGTGGAATCTGCCCTTCCGGGACAGTGTGCACAACAGGGGGTGGTACCGTGACTACGGCAGTAAGTCTTGGCGCCTCCCGAAGTTTGTAACCTTCAGGAGTCTTGAGTATGCCCCTGGCATCCTCGCTTTCCCGAAGTTTGTAACCTTCAGGCCCAGCGGCTTCTGTTGCGATTCCCTGATCTTCAGTGATCGGCGGAACATATCCTTCCGGGATATAGTTAACAGGCATGCCCCAAGGACGATCTTTCGGTATCTAATACCTAGGATCATCCTTCTCCACTATGGACGTTGAGGTGATCTCTGAGATCAGAGTTCTTTGTAGCTGAGCTTCTGCCATGGCTTGCATGTCGTTACGAAGCTTTCTCATATCCTCTCTTAGAGCGTCGATCTCTTCTTTCAACTCTCTGTTTTCTTCCTCAAGATCATCCATCTTTTTCTGACGATTGGCCCGAGTATTATATGAATGAGACAGTTTGACTCTAGAATCGAGACACAAACGTGAGATTCGTAGGTAAGGAGAATACGCGATGTGAGAATGATGAATGCAATGATTATATTAATTGTTTTTTGGTTTAATCAAAATAAACTTCGACAATTAGATTGCAAATATCAAACGGTGGGGAAACCCCTTTTTATTGAATTCCAAAGGATTACAGAAATGGAAATACAGTAGATTACAAAGTGCGGAAACAGAAACCTAAACTAATGGGTCCCGAGTCCTCTTCTTTGACCGGGGCGCTTGGGCCGTTGTCGGGTTGTCATTCCTTTGCCAGGTGAAAGGAGCGAGCAAATTCCTTTGGTCATCTTGATTCTCCACAGCATGCTGCTCCAAAATTTCAATCAGAGCATCTTTCTCTTTTAGTAGTTGATGTATTTGGATACACTCTACGTCGAGGGTGCGGTACTTGTTCTTCCAAGATCTTCTTTCCGTTTGAACTTTGTTGAGAGTAACCTGAAGCTTTTCAGTTTCCGTCATGAAGTACATGATAGTTTCCCTCGGTGGAAGAATTCCTTAACGAGGATAAGGCATCTTTAGCTTGAGAGCTCTAGTTTGTACCCAATGGAGATAAGGCTCCACCGAGACACAGTCCGGTTTTCCCAGAGACTCTCGTCCTTTCTTATGAACCTGTTTCCAAGCTTGCACTATTTCCATCTTTAGTGCTCTGTCATTTTCTCCTTCTTTGAAGAAAAGACCTTCCAGATGAACACCCAGTGGGATGTGTCTCATCGGGTATCCAAATTGACGAAGAACTAATATCAGATGATAGTTGATTCCTCCTTTAGTTCCTATGAGGGGTACGTTGGGGAAGTTTCCACAACGGTCAATGATTCTGATTCCCTCATAAATCCTATTACACCAATCTATATCAGAGTTGGTGAGAGACATGATCTTCTGCGACCAACGTAAGACACTCTTGCAATCCCAAAAAGTAGCAGACTTGGGCAAGTGAGAGATAAACCATTTGTAGAGCAAAGGTACACAGCATGTGATCTCCCCTCCGCTGTACAAATTTCCTAAGTGTACAGAATGATACGCATCTGCAAGCAAAGTTGGCACAGGGTTTCCAATGAGAAAAACCTTAATAGCGTTGATATCGACGAAGTTATTGATGTTGGGAAACAAAAATAACCCGTAGGTGAGCAAGACAAAGATGCTTTCAAAAGCAGTCCCGTTCCCTATACTAGCGAAGTATAGAGCCTTTTTTTGTCAAGAACTGGGCTGGCAAACCTTGGATGCCACCCTTAGTGGTCATGTGAGTCCTGACCTCAGACTCGTCCAAATGAATTGCTATTGCAATAGTCTGATTATTTGGAATTTCTTCCAGTCCAGAAAACGGAGCTCGATCAGTGATATGTAAATCAGTCAGATGAGAATACTCCTCCAGCGTTGGTGATAGCTGGTAATCCGGGAATGTGAAACAGTGATAAACCGGATCGTAGAACTGAATGAGCGCGTTCATGATCCCCTTAATCACATGGACTCTTAACAGTGGTAGCAAACCACCGTGCTTGGCTCTGAAAGCCTCTGGGTTAACGATCATCCTCGCTAACTTTCTCAAATCCTCTAGCTTTGGAACCTTGAAGGTATACTGGCGAGTTCTCCTTCTACCGAAATCCATTAATGCAATCTTTTTTTCTGATATTTGCAATCACAGTCTTAGTTTAATTTGAAAAACAGAGAGACTAGAAGAGAAGTTTTTTGAATGTTTTAATGTTTTATTAAATGGATGCATGAATGCAGCACACAAAAACATAGAAAAAACATGGGGTCAAAGGGTCGTTGTCATGAAGTCAAGGCTCTACCCATCCCCAAAGGTTTATACTAGGGTGATTTTTGTACCTGTACTCATTATCATCAGCTCCTCCCAGGAAAGCAAAACAACAAGCGGATCGCCAGCGAGTTATAGAGCAATCTTAGAGTAAGTGCCATTCACCGAGAATAGATCACCAGCCTCAAATGAGGGTAGTATCGCGTAACAACTATTTCCGATAGTTTCCGTACTACAAAAGGGTTTGGCTCCTCAGCTTCTCAGACTTAACAACCGGCCCATTGGCTAGAAGAGTGAATGGGTTGCGTTGGTCAGCCTCCACTGAGGTTGATGGTCGACCCCGTCGCCATCACTTATCTTAAGTGTATACTCATTCTCACCACATGCGGCATCACACGCATTCCCATTAGCAGAAAAATAAACACGTATAGCAATTAGGAAAAGCAGTATATATATTTGTCCTAATCATCCTAGACTTATAAAGCTATGATTCCTAAGTTCCTGACAGAAATGGGTTCCCCGGCGGAAGCCCCAATCTGTGGTTTTCACATAAGTGAAGAAAAGGAAGACCGTGCCTAGATCTAACTTTGAAAGGCCCCACGGTGGGCGCCACTTTTCTGGAGCGAGCGATTTTGGACGCGGTTCTTAAGCGCTGGTCGCTCTCTGCGGTTTGAGCTTTGACTACAGGTCGATTCATTTTTTATCCTATTGTGAGCTGAATAAGGAAGGGAAATAGATGTCTCCAATTAACCCTGCTTTGCATACTGAGTTTAAACAGCGGTCTGTTAGGTTACGTATGCTATCAATGTGGGGGGCCTTTGTACTGGTTATTTGTATTTTCGCCAATACTGTTTTCTTTCTTTTTTACCTGGGCAGAAGGTTTCTGGCGGGGAACAAGGATTAGGATGTTAGGACTGATGCTTTTGGATTACTGCTTTTGATTAATGGAGATATGGGATTTGGGTTTTTTGATGATTGTGCTCGCTAAGATCTTTTCTTTCGATCTTATGCCTACGTATTCCCGTTTACCGAAACAGGGAAATCAGAGTGTTCGTAGTTCCTTCTATTCTATGGGAGGAAATTGGTTTTTTTGGTGTCTTGTTCAAAGCCCAAGACGTGAAACGAAAGGTGATTTGTATCTTGTTTAAAGCCCAAGATGTGAAGCTGAAAGGTGGTTTGTATCTTGTTCGAAGCCCAAGATGTGAAGCTGAAAGGTCTATTTGTGTCTTGTTCAAAGCCCAAGACGTGAAGCTGAAAGACCTCGGCTTTAGAGAGAATTTGTCATCTCTAAAGAGGGGAGAAGGAGAATTACTTTAATTGGGATACGCGGATCCGAGCAATGCCATAATTTCCGAAGAAAGGGTTTTAACCTGAAGGAGAAGACTTTAACACAGTGTAGAGCAATGCCATCTTTCCTTAGGAATTTCTCATGCTAAAAGAGGGACAGTGGCGTGGATATAGATGATCCAGAGGCTTTCTGCTTACAGCGATTAGATGAAGGGAAAGGAGTTGTTGATGTTTGTGTACTGTGAACGAGGCACAACTTTGATGCTAAAAGGTTGATTGGATCAACCAGTGGTTTTCTTATACAAAGCCTAAGAGGAGGCTAATTTCCGCTAGGAAAATCATTATACAAAGCCTAAGAGGAGGCTATTTTGTGTCCCGTACAAAGCCCGAGAGAGAGGCTAAAAGTTTTTGACCCGACGATGGAGTCGTTTGGTATCTCGTATAAAGCCCGAGGTGAAGGCTATTTGACTCAACAAGAGAGTTTTTTGTATCTCGTACGAAGCCCGAGATGGAGGCTATTATTTGTTTGGCTTAATAAGAACCTTTTTGTATCTCGTATAAAGCCCGAGATGGAGGCGAAAGGGGTGATTGACTCAACGAGGGAGTCTCTTATGTGTCTCGTACAAAGCCCGAGAGAGAGGCTAAATGTTGCTTGACTCCACTGGGGAGAATCATTGTACAAAGCCCAAGAGGAGGCTAGCTTCACTGAAGAAGGATCATTATATAAAGCCTAAGAGGAGGCTATGGTTACTGTTTCAGTTGAGTGACAGGTCCTGTATACTGATTTTAAAGAGAAAATCAGTTCTTATATGAGCAACACTGTACTCAAGGATTTGATTCGAGGATCAGGGATATTTCCTGTTCTTCAAGGAAGCGGGAAATCCGAAGGGTATTGAGACTGTCCGAGTCTGCGGGTTTCCTTCCTATTTAACGAAGGGGTCACTTGAGAATGTCTTTGAGACTCAAGGAAGTTAGACTGTCCAAGTCTAGAGTTTTATCTTTTGTACTATGCTTTGAGAAACAGTAGTAGACTCTATGAAAGGACTGTTCTATGAGGATGACTAGGTTCTGTTCCTATACCTCTAGGAGGTCGTCGGGACAATTTGTACGAAGCCCAAGAGGAGGCTGGAAACTTTTAAGAAGCCGACGGGTCCTTGTACGAAGCCCAAGAGGAGGCTATCATTCCCGGAGGAAGAGATCATTATACGAAGCCTAAGAGGAGGCTGTGAATACTTCTAAGAAGCCGTAGTGTCCTTGTACTAAGCCCAAGAGGAGGCGGGGTTGCTTTTAGGAAGCCTGTGGGTCCTTGAACAATGCCCAAGAGGAGGCCGATGCTTTTAAGAAGCCCGTGGGTCTATCATCTCCTTTCCATTAGGAGAGATAACTCTTTTAAAGATAAAAACCATTGGTAAACGTGCGAGGTTTACTATCCAGCGACTTTTAGCTTTTAAAGAGGGTTCCTTAGTTAAGGTCCAAGATTATGACCGTAGTGGGTACCCAAACCCCGAGACATTCAAGGCAAGCTATCCACAAGGAATAGATCAAGTCAGGAAAGTTCGAGAATTTGGAAGAAACTCAAAGATGCCATTCACGGAGAATACATTCATCTTGGGGAGTAGAGCTTCTTGACGATTCCTAAGGAGGACAGCCGAAGAGAAGACTGTATCTGGTGCTCCTATTGGGGATCTAAGCGTCTATTTCTACGAATAAATGAAACGGCGTCACCTAGTTCTAGACGTAGTTGCCGGGGAAACTCGAAATATCTATACTATTATTACACAGTAGATATGAGTTTATGAAAGGAGACTTACAGTGAGCAGCCCCACAATACAGTTTATAATATGAAAGCAGTAAACGAAAGCGATAACCACTTACTCGGTTGGAGTGCTTCCATGCTGTTTGGTTAGTTGTTCAACAAAGAAAGATTGAAAACAACAGTATATTCAAAATCAAAGGAGAAAGTGCTTTGAAAAAGAAAGATTTGGGGCTTACAGCTCAAGGAGAGGCCCAGGGTTTTATCAGTGAGCGCACTGTTTGACTTTGTACAGTGGGACTTATACAAGTGACTGGGGCCCAAAATGGTTTTCTGTACAAAGGGATGGGTCTTACACTCTCTCAAGAGGCCCAAAAAGGTTTAAAGAAAAAAGAGTGGGGCTTATAACACGAGGGTAGGCCCAAATGATTTTTCGTTTTAAAAATGGCGATCGCGCCGAGGTTTTCTTTTAACGCGGAGGGACTTATACAATAAGTGAGGCCCAAGATGTTTTGGTTAAAAGGGGGATTGGGTCTTACACTCTAATAGAGGCCCAAAGTGTTTTGAATGGGTCTTATAGCTCAAGGAGAGGCCCAGGTGTTTTTTGTTTTTAAACGGGCGACGATCGCGCCGTTTACTTGTACAGAGGGACTTATAGAATGAGTGAGGCCCAAAAAGTTTTTGTACAAGGGGGGGTGGGTCTTACACTCTCTCAAGAGGCCCAAAGTGTTTTTAAAGAAAAGAAATGGGTCTTACTACTCGAGGGTAGGCCCAGATGATTTTTGAAAAGGCGACGATCGCGCCGTTTGTTTTTTGACGGTATCGGGACTTATACAATAAGTGAGGCCCAAAAAGTTTTGGTCAAAAAAAGGATTGGGTCTTACACTCTAATAGAGGCCCAAAAAGGTTTGAAAATGATTTATGAGGGTTGAATTAATCCAAAAACCCTAATTTATTTTCAAAATGTATTTAATTGAATAAAAATTCAATTAAAAATGATCAAAAATTGTTTAACACATGGAAAACAAAATGTGATCTTGGATTAATGCTTCAAAAATTAAGTATTGACCTACAAAATAATTAGAAAGCATTAAAAGTTGCAAAATCAATGTAGAAAAAATATTTAAAATGCCAAAAACAATCAAAATATTAATTCTTTACAAAAATATCAATTATATGAAATAAATAATATTTTTTGGATTTTTTGGGAAAATAAAATATTTTAACATTTTTGTGAATTATTAAAAAAAGAATCAACTCAAAATCATTAAAACTCAGAGAGAAATTAATTTTTGAATCAATTAAACAAAATCACAAAATTCAAATATTCAAATATATGAAAAATGGCGCCAAGAACAGCTGAAGAACACGCGCGTGTTCTTGGTTTCTCAGATTTGCATTTTCTATCCAATCTCCATGAATACGTAATCATATCATGCAATCCACATATCATTATGCTCGTCTCAACCTCACGATCATGTCTATGTACTTTAATTTCATTTAAATTAAACATACAACAAGAAATCACGAAGAGACCTCAAGAACCCTAATTTCTGCATGAAGGCTAGGATTCTTGATACATGATTCAAACAATGCAATTAATTGAGGGAAAACATTCCATGCATGATTATGAACATATGGCCAAATTATTGTGCGAGGAAATATGCATAGATTGAGAGATGACCAAGCATGGGCTTACCTCCAAGTCATGACAGCAAGTGCAATGTGATTTTTGATTTGGAGGTGTTACAAATGAGTGGTGATGATCTGAACAGCTTCCCTACACCCTATGGATTGTGTTTGGATGGTTGGACTTGATTGAAATTGGCTGGATCACTTTGTGGTACCTCAGCTGCACTTTGGTTAAAACCTTGAGCAACCAGCTGGTGATTTTGTGAAATTGATGTTTCAGAAGTGTTCTAAGTGTTTGATCAGCTCATATGTGATGTATGTGAGGTGTGTGAGTGATTGGTTTGATTGGAATTGCTCTCAAACTCAAAACCCGATAGTGACTTGCCTTAGAAGGCAAAATTGGAGTGAAAGAAGAGATTTTGAGGAAAGCATCTGTTAGATGGCTTTGGTGTACTCAAACTGACCACAATTGAGCTCTATTTATAGTAGAGCAAGTTTGTTTTGCAAGGAATAGTGCATGGCAGCTGGTAAGTAGGTTTGGCCAATGTTGGCAAATGAAAATCCAAGTCTCCTCTAGCCATTGACTAGAGGTTAGGGCACAGAGCTTTGGTTCCCTTGGTCTTAGATAAGTTTTGACTGATTTCAGATGAGAATGGCTCAGTCCATGCCACCTTGATGGTTCCATTGAATGCCTCATTCCAAATTTGAAGTCTTGTCCCTATTTTGGCCATTCTAGGTTCAACATGCTATTTCTTGTTCCATGGACTTTGGAGGCTTGGCTCAGTGATTGTCCCCTTTAGATTCAATCCTCTGAGGTGTCCAAGTGGATAGGAGCAATTGAATTTGGCTTATTTTGGCAAATCGACCAAAGTTGCAAATTCTGCCTTGCCTTGACAGATTTCAGCAAGGCAACTTGGCAATGTTGTATCTCATGGTGTAGGTTGAATTTGGCAATGTTCTTGGCCATTTTGGAAAGCTCTTACATGATACAACAACTATTTGAACAAGTTTTGTTTTGATCTCTTTTGATTCCAAGTGAAAAATCCCCCTACATTTGGCAAAAAGTGAGGCAGAATCTGACTTAGTGAAAATTTCACTAAGTGTTGGAAAAAGTGACATTTTCACTTTTCAGCCACTTTGATCACTCCATAACTCAAAATCCTTAATGAATTGGAATGACTTGTAGTTGAAGTTTTTGTAGGTGATAATGAGGGCTACAAATCCATCTTTGGATGAGAAAAAACGGCCTTGTGGTTTAGGAGTTATGGTCCTTCAAAGTTGGTACCCTTGCCACTTTATTTTTAACTTAGAAAAATTTCTAAGTTTTATGGTTACCCCTTTTACAAGTTATCTCACTTTTCTTGATTTTACTTGATGAATGATGATTCAAATCATACATTAACATCATTTTAGGGTTAAAAATCAATTTTGGTGAAAAATCTCAAAAAGTCAAAGTTGACTTTTGTGCACAGTTGACTTTTTATCAGATGAATTCCAAACTGTGCAATTCTTCAGGAAATCCTGTCCTTGACCTAAATCAAACTTGATGGACATGTTCCATGGGTGTCATAGGGTATATTCAATCATGTATTAGGGTTTGGGAGCATGTCTTGGTCAAAAGTCAAAGTTACAGTTGACTTTTCCCTTAAAACCCTAATTGTGGTGCAGATGGAATTGAGACTTGTTGCTCAAACTTCTTGGATTAATCCAATGTCCCAAATGGATAAATATGGTATATTAGAGACCCTCAAATCATCTCTTGAAGTCTTGGCTCATGATTTGTCCCAAAAGTCAACTTAGGGGTGAATTAGGTCAAGAAACCCTAATTCCTGATTTTTGATGAATGCATCCCTTGAGGCAAAATTGACTTGATGCATGGGTTCATGAGGTTCCATGAAGTATATTAGGTTATGTTTTGGATCAATGGCTTGTGCCCAGATGAAACTTTTCATCTGGAGGCCCTGGGTGATCAAAACCCTAATTTGGTGACACTGGCGATCTTGAGACTTGATCCACCTAGAAGGGAGCAACCTTGTGCTTAATCCTTGAAGTGGGAGTCCTTTTGATCCTTTGAGGATGTTTGAGAGATTAGACAAGTTGAAAATCAAGTCCTTTCTTGATTGAGCCTTTGTCTAAAGCTCAGAGAGGGCTTGAAACCCTAATTTTGATTGTAGTGAGTGCTCACCCATCTTTGGGAGACTGATGAAGCATAAAAGTACATCCATATTGTGCTGATGATTTGCACAATGATGGGAAATATTAGTGGTCAAAATTTGGGGTATGACAGTGGCGAAGAAGCTCTGGAGAGAACACAAGTTGCAGAGCGTAGAGATTTAAGGAGAAGGATTTGAGTGAAGTGTTCAAATGAATCTTCTCTCCCCCCTTTTATAAGCACTTCCTCGCTTGGGAAGCGCAAAGGCCATCATAGCCTAGGCGTCTCTAGGCCTGACAAGAATTGAATGCTCCACCACATGTCAGAAAGGGAATCTTCGTTTGGCATTCCCAAAGCTAGGCGTTACATTCACCAAGTCTGCCGCTACCCCGCGAGCACACCGTCCACAACAATACGCGCAACCCATGTCCTTGTCAGGGCTCGTCGACATAAAAACACCACTTCAGCGGGCACACTTCCTAAACCTGGTCGACATAAAAATTCCATTTCTGCGAGCATGCCCTTGCATAAGAAAGGCTCGTCGGGCTGGTTGAGAACCAATGTCGATCACCTCAACATCGGGACAGGCGAGGGGCATGTCCCCGAACACCAGTATTCAAAAGTAGTTGTCCTCGAGGATATCTCAAGTCATCACTCTTCCTCAGAGCAAAGACTTGGGGGCTCCTGTTCTGGACTGGGCAGGCGCTTGGTCCACAGTAGGGCAAGGCCCAATCCAGTCCAGCTCTTGGCAAGGCCCAATAGCCAGAAACTAGCCGTTGGGCACAATATGACCGTTGGGGAGGTCCCCCTCACGCGCTTGACGGTTCACGCGACCAACTGTCTCCCGGGATCTCATAGAAACAGTTGGACCAGGCCAAAGGGTCACGCACCTGACCCTCCACCTGGCAGTCCCCCATTGGTCGACCAGCTATTTCGGCCACATGGGAGACCTTGGTCCAGCTATTTCAAAGCATAAATGATACAACAACACCATACACAAAGGTTCGTGTGAACAAAAGCTCCCATTCACCCACAACACAACAAGCAACAGAGACGAAGAAATTTAAAAGCACAAAGATTTGAAATCGCACAGAAAGCAAAAACACATACCCGGAATCAGCTTTGACGTGAAAATTTTGGTGTTGGTATCCATTTATGTACCTATGACTTCATTCATTTCCATATTTCGATGCTTGTATGTGAACTGAGTATTGGATTTTTGGAATTGAGTACTTGATTTTCGAAAACTGAAATGTTAGGTTTTTTTAATTTGAGATGAAGTTTTACGAATCTGAGAGTGAGAAAGAGCGATTCGGAGAAGAGAGGAAGAGAGAAACTCAAAACTCGTTGCTACTTGTTCTTCTGTTCATTGCACATGCGTTTGGTGTTGGAACGTTTTTTGACGAGAAAGAGAAACGGTTGTGGTAGTAGTTCCTTTAGGGTCCGTTTGGTTTAAATGAAGGGCAGGGGAGGAATAGGGACGACAATCGGCAGAGTTTGGGTGGGCTATTATTGTACTCATTCCCGTAATTACAGTTGGGAGAAATTCCCGTACCCGAGCTCATACCTGCTTGGGTATCAATATTGGCATCCGTCTCCATACCCTATGAGTATATAAATGCTCGTACTCGTTCCCGTAACCCGTATTTCTAATAAAAATAAATATATCAAGTATAAAATATTATAATATTTTAAGTTTTTAAAAAAATTATTGTTAAATTATAAAATAAATGATCCCTTATATTAAATATGTATTAATTTAAAATTGATATTTTTTTAAAGTTTTATAAATATTTATATTTATATAATAATATGAATTAAAATATATAAATATATATTGTGCAGGTATAGGGCAGGGTGGGTACTAAGGTACCCATACCCGCACACATCCCCATTTATTTAAGTGGGTAATTATTCGAGTCTGTGCCCGTACCCATTTTTGCGGGTTTTTACCCTACCTGTTGTGGGTACCCAATAGGGATGGATCAAATTGCCATCCCTAGGGAGGAAAGAGATTTTAATGAAGGGGAGGGAACGGGATGGGAGGTGAGGGAAATTTTTTAAAATTATATATATGTTTGGTTCAAAAGAGGGGAAGGGAGGGGAAGTGAGAGATTTTAATTAAAAATATGTTTGCTTCAAAAGGGAAGGGATTTTATTAATAATTTACATTTTTATCCTTATGATTTTATATAAGTCATATGATATTCAAAAAGTGAAAAATTCATAATAATTTTTTATGTAATAACATATGCATAAATAATTAAACAAGAATTTTGTATTTTTGAGTAATTAAAAAAGTTATAACTTAATACATAATATTAAAAAAAATTGATTACACTTAATTTACAATATAATTCTTCGATATAAATTAAACTATGTGTTGATAACAATTTTTAAATCGTGATGAACTATCTAATAATATATATATATATATATATATATATATATATATATATATATATATATATATAGACAAAAATATAAAATGAATAGTTTAAAATTTGATATAAAATATATAATAGGATAACAACATAAAAAACAAGCAAAACTTAATAAACATAAAGATAAAATATTATACAAAAATGAAATGATTTTGATTTATATTAAATAACAAGAATACAAAAAATAATTTGAAGGTGGAGAACAATTATAATAATTTGATGGAAACAACAAATAAAAACCACACAAAAGAGAAGCAGTAAACGAAAGAAAATGAGTAAAATATTGTAATACAATTGTTCTGAACTGGGCAGGTGCTTGGCCCACAGTAGGGCAACACCCAATCCAGTCCAGCTCTTGGCAAGGCCAAATAGTCAGAAACTAGCTGTTGGGCAAAAACTAGCCGTTGGACACAATATGACCGTTGGGGAGTTCCCCCTCACGCGCTTCACGATCACGCGACCAACTGTCTCCCTAGATCTCACGAAAACAGTTGGACCAGGTCAAAGGGTTACGCGCCTGACCCTTCACCTGACAGTCCCCCATTGGTCGACCAGATATTTTGGCCACATGAGAGACCTTGGCCCCGCGCTGGGGGTTACTTCTATAAATTCCCTCTCATGAGAGAGGGGCAGGTTTGATCACTATTCGATACTTGAATTCACACCGTAGTACTTGCTTTTCTCTCTTGTCCAATCACTTACTTTGGCATCGGAGTACCTTGCAGGTACAACCCCCATTTTTCTCTCCTACAAACATCAGCACCTGCCCTACGCGAAGGTCACGACGATATAGTCTGATCTCCTCAGATCAACAATAAAATAAAACTGAGGATATTATAGTAAATGTAATATTTTTTTAAAATATCAAAGTTCAGATCTCCTCCCCTCCCCTCCAAATCTCCTAATTTGGGGGGACGCAAAAAGTGTACTTTGGAGGGAATTTACTTCCCTCCCATCCTCTCTCCTCCCCTCATAAATTTTGAACCAAACACATTTAATTAAAAATATTCCCTCCCCTCCCCTCCATTTACCCCGAACCAAAAAGTGTGTTAGGGTTTTCTTTTGTCGTGCTATCATAACCGAACCGGGTCATAATTGACCCGCCCCACCCCAGCATACGCCCAAATGATCCTCCTCATCCGTTACACCCTATTTTGTCATTAAACCCCTCTCCAGACCCATCATTCTTGCTTCATTTATGTTTAGAATCCATGTTTTTTTCTTACAATTAGTTTATTTTGTTTTAAGGACAAATACTATTTTTTTAAAATCATAATAAAGTAGAAATATCATTCTTATTTATAAAATAAAATCAAAATTATAAATTTTTAAATTAGTTTGTGTATATTCTTATTTATAAAATAAAATCAAAATAATAGTATTAAGTATCTATTTAGGTTTGTTTTTTTTTTGAAATATTTTTTTATAAAAAGTAAATAATAACAAAAATTTGAGAAGATTATGAACTTGTGGTTGACTTGATTTGTCTCTCCATTGCTTGAGTGAGTATGCTTGCGTGATTTATCTACTATTTGAAAGTGGTGGATAATTGTATGTAGGTGATCTATATAACCTTGTGCGTAGAACTTTAATCATTTAGATAAATAGGGAGGATAACATGATTAATTTCAAGTTAAGTTCCATATATTTAAGGTCAAGCTGATTTCTAAAATCAAATTACACAATGCTAAAATCTTTTTTCTAAATAAAACATGGAAGAAGAGGACTGTTGGAACCTAGCATTCTAGCGGAACCTTCGAATGATCGGTCCCGAGCCACGCGTTTTGAGTTAACCATTCATTATTTACTTTCGTTCTTAAAACACTTAATAATTAAATTGGACAAATAAGGGCCGTTAGGATCTAAAATTCTGGCGTAACTCTTTGAACAATTTATTTTGATCAAGCGTTTGTTGTCCATCAAACAGTTTTCATAATAACTTGAATGAAAAAAAGGCCGTTGGAATCTAGTATTCCGTCGTAACTCTTTGAACAATTCATTCTCATCAAACGTTCATCATTCATCTAAAACACATCCAACCAATAAAACTATTTTTCTCATCGTTGTACGACCTAAAAAGACCTTTTTATAAACGAAAGACACATTGTCTTAAGATGATGCAAAGCAATGCCTCATCCACAACCGTTGAGTTGAGATAAGAGGTGTGTTCCCGTGAAAGTGATTTGTAAATCTATTCAATGTGATGCAAACGTCTGCTCCTCACCTGTTTTGGGTAAAACAATGTTTTTTTTCCGATTAATACAAGATAGCTTTTGCTAAAATCGACCAACAAACAAACATTTTCTACCCAGAACTACGTGTGCCTTGATTTCTCTTTTGAGATTTATAGGAGAAGGATTGCGAAATATTGTCAGGCCCCCTAATAATAAATACCTTTTTAGGTCCTTTCTCATTAATAAAAATCTAAAAACATTTCTCTTCCTTTTTTCTTTATCCCAAATAACTAAAAGATTAGAAACTAACATAAGCTAACGTTCATTCGACCCTAACTAAATGTTTCCCGTTAAGTACAACGAACGTGAGGGGTGCTAATACTTTCCCCTTGCATAACCGACTCCTAAACCTTAATATTGGTTGTGATGACCATATCCTTATCTTTCTTTTAGGGGTTTTATCGATATTTTCGCTTTACCTCTTTGGGAACAAATAAAGTCCGGTGACGACTCTGCTAACTCCATCCTGCGAGCGTACGATTGCGCTTCGCGAGGCCGTGTTCTCATTTTTCAAGGTACGATAGATGACGACTCAGCTGGGGACTTTCCCATCCCTAAGTGAGTCAACCCTAGTTTAGTTAGATTTTTCGTATGTGTGTTAGCTTTGTTTGTTTATTCTTCTTTGTTATATGTTTTCTTTATCTTTGCTTTATCGCATATATATATATATATATATATATATATATATATATATATACACATATATATTCATGTGTGGGTTTTGGGATTTGGTATCATGAATAAAGCTATATAATCGAGCTTTGGAAAAAGAAGAGAGAAAACATAGTCTAGATTTGGAAGTTGTGTAGTGCTAGTCACCAAGGGTCACTCCTCGTGTGCCTATCATGAAGACTCTCCTAGAGTAGACCTATTTGTAGATCTTGTTATACGACAGCTAGACTGTTGCATGACGCTGATTCATGAAGGGTCCATGACTCTAGGACCCCTCATTGAACCAGTTTCTGCTTTGGTGGTTGCATAATGTTGGACTCCAAAGGCCTCTCCCTGTTACAACCAACATGAAAACCTCACTCAGAAGAGACCTTTTCATCACTCTTGTCATAAAGCGGCTATCTTGGTGCATGACATTGATATGATTATGGTCCATGACTCTGAGAACCCTATCCAAGCACATTTGTATATATTGAATAACCTTAGTGAAATTCAACCTTACCTGACTATTCACAAAAGTATTATCAAGGAAAAGTTTCCCCGGACGACTGAAAAAATGTTGTTCATAGAGAATAACAAAACTTTCATAACTTGGTTTAATGAAAGGGTTTCTAAAGAGAGTAGTGCACCAAAGACAATTAAATAGATCTCACATATGCCTAAGTTTAATGTAATAACTTGGAGTTCATACGACATTACTAAATATTCATTCTATACAAAATTAAAGGATGATCATAGTACCATGCAAAATACTGGGGTTATGGTTGAAGCTGAATCCATGTAATTCTCTAGTTTGAAATATAAGAATCATGTACTGGCATATAGAGCGTACTTTGAGGTTATTCAAGAGATTATGGAGATTGATTATGTTACTTTTAAAGTTCCTTTATTTAAGTGCAAGTGGGTTGATAGTAACAGTGATGTAGAAGCTAATGAATTAGGATTCACACAGGTTGATATTCGAAAGGCGACTTATATGAACAAACCATTCATAACAACATCGCAAGAAAAACAAGTTTTTGGTCGCGACTTTCTGAGTCTAACGGTTACTAACTGCAAGCGCACAATCTATCGCGTAGTAATAAAGATATCGATCCCACAGGTACTTGATAATCAACCTAGTGCTACGGTTTGCTACTATGTTTAGCTAAGGAGAAGGTGTTTTAGTTTTAAGTTCAAACGGGAAACTAAAGGGAATCTAAAATTTAAAATAGACTAGTTGATATTAGGATATCGGTACGTAACTTAGTGTACCATCGTGGATTCAATGAAACCTAAGCGTATAAAAATAAGTCACATTATATTTCTGTAGAAAATATCAGTTTAAAAGCCCTCACCTCACACTCTCGTGGTTATTGCTTCGGACTATATTCTTAAATCATAATGTCTGCTCTCGCTAGCCCATTTGAGTTTAAAAACACTTTTTGAAAATCAATACAATATAATTAACTTTAAAGCGCTCTCGCTGTTTTTAAAACTGATGCCCGATTTCAGCTATCCGGTTAAAATCTCACACTCTCGTGGTCTTAATCCTAACCTTTGCTACCTTTTTACTCTCGTAATAAAAGTCCAATTTTAATTTAGAAATCGCAGCCAGAAATTAAGTTGTTTATGGTTTTAGCTTATGTTTAACGAATTCATTCCGGTTAACTTAATTACATACCGATAAATCGGATTTAGCTAGACATATTAATTAAAACAAACATGCATAAATATAAACTACAAAACGATAAATTAGACATGGCAGTGGGAAAACAATAATGCTATTATTAAAGTAATGATAAGAACCTGATAAACAAGCGATAATTTGGTTCTAGCAATTCCTCCACAAGTCGGTAGGCTTTTGCTCGATCGTAACGGAACAATGAATGATGAAGTCAAGATAAAAAAAATAAATTCTAACTATGGTGCAATAGCTCCTCGATGTGAAAAACTATCACTATTTCAGGTAATGGTGAACAAGGAATGAAAAGGGAACAAACAAGAACGAAAATAAATTCTGCAGCAATTCGGGGTAAAAATTCTCTAGGTTGTGTGTTTTTTTTCTTCTTTTTTTTCTTCAATCAATGCTGTATTTATAGCCAAGCCTTTGACTTTACATTGGAGAGATTATAGGAGCATAACCTTTGGTGGTTGAGAAGTCTAAGGGAGACTGGCTCGCATGCAGTTGAAGTTGAGGGAGAGAATCTAGGAGAAACTGCTCAACGTGCGTGACTACATTGGGCTTCTTTTTCCACGTCTGGATTCTGAACATAATAACCACTCTTGAGCGTGTGACGGTCGTGGTGGGGGTGTGACGGGCGTGGCAGCCTTTGGAAGCGTGACAGTCGTGGTAGGTGTGTGACGGTCGGTCACACACGCCAATTTCCAGTTTTTGCTTTTTTTCTTAGTCATTTCTTCTGTTTTCTTCTCATTTCTTCATGTCTTTCTACTTTGCTCATTTTTAGCTTGGACAATGAAATACCTACGAAAATACTAGAATACTCGCGGAATAATCGGAACTTAAGCTGAAATAACGTAATTATTAGATGTAAATCAAGGCAAATATATGATACATTTTCGTGTTATCAAACTCCCCTACACTTGAATCTTTGCTTGTCCTCAAGCAAATAGTCAGTAAGAACGAGGACAAGTTTCATCAAACGCACACACATGACATACCTTTGGTTTTGAAAATGTTTTGTAAGGCATTTTGTTAAGATGACGGATACTCAAGTAAAACACTAAAGATACATTAGTGACACAAGCAACAAGCATAATCATAGACCTCCCCTCTATACAAGCCAGTTCTAATTATTCTATTATAGCTTAACCTAAAGTTTCTCGTCGCAATTTCACTCGGTTTCATTCTAGCGCAATCACATTAAGCCCTTTGCCTTTACACTTACGTAGTGGAGTAGCCGGTTAGTGACTTTGATCCTGTCTAGCATGGGGTCTGGTACACAAGTGTGGTAACCCTTTATCCTAATCGTAAGTTGTGGGGGATCGAACCGTAGTTCGCCCTACCAAGTTCAGAACCAGGTCCTCTGTACCAACCAACAATTAATTCTTTCTTTTCTTTCGTAACGCTTTTGCAACCGTAGGTTTGGTGCATTTTTCTATTTTCCACAATAGCAAAGAATACGAAAGATATTTAATGATTCGGCATCAAACACTTATCTTCATCGGCTCTCCACGTGGTTTGTGTTTAAGACGGTGCTGACTGCTAAAATAAACTACTAGGGGTTACTTTAGAACTAAAACTGAAGGTATCGGTATAACGGGTATTGAAACTGATCTTGCATATGCAAGAGATATAAGGTGTCAAGAAGGTATCAATCTTGTTAGATTTTTCCCGATTTCCCAACATAGCCTATGTTTTGGTATGTTAAGTTATGCATTGATCATAATTTTTTTTTGTTATAGCTAAATAAAGTGGGGAAATTCAACATGAACGAAAATTTCATATAAAAGCTAGTTTATTTGAAAGGAAATGCGGAAAGGGAATACAAAAAGGGGAAATAAAGTAAAGTACCTCTCCCACACTATATCGGACATTGTCCTCAATGTTGCGATATAAATGCGGATAGAAACTACAAAAAGAAACAAAAACAGAAACAAACTAAAACTAAATCTAATGAGGTCCACGTCCTCTGCCTCGGGTGCGAGCGCGTCCATTCTGTGCTACATGATCTGGAATGCCTACGTGATGAATATAGTCATGTAGGTCTTGCACTCGTAGCGTTAGGGCACCCATATCTTCTATCACATCATCTAGTCGTTGTCCTTGGTTGACTTGCCCCTGTTGGATTTGACGCATAAGATTCATCATTTCATTATACTGCGTCTGTTGTTGTACCTCTCTCTGGGCAGCCAATTGGTTTTGGTGCCATATGCCCCTTAGGATTTCTTCATTAGTAACGGGAACTTGTTCTGGATCGGCGCGACGACGACGTCCGGTGGATGTTGAGGCATCTTGGGCAGGAGGTGGTGGGTTCTCAGGAGGTAGTGTCGCTCCCGAAAGATTCGCATCCAACGGTACAAATGCGAGAGTGGCGCAGAAAACACAGAGTCGCCAGCAATGTGTATTTATCCCGAGAGGGGGAAAGGAAACACCACATAAACCTGAAGAGAAAGGGGGAAAGACATGGTCATCGCAACCATAGTCTGGGTTCGGGAGTCGGTTATGCAAGGGAAAGGTGTTAGCACCCCACGCATCCATCATACTCGATGGGATCCACGCTTGTTGTCTAAACGGAGGGTGAGTTGTCCTACTATCTATGGCTTAAAAAAGAAAACGGGGATGGGGGTAACTAAGACGGACTCGGTAGGACATATTTGATGCCCTAGGCCTACGTACTCCCTCAGTGCAATGGGAAAGTCAGAGTCAACGTAGTTCAGATGGGAACTGTGGTGGAAGGTTGCTCGCCAAGACAACGCTGTCTTGTGCCTACATATCCTCAATCGGACGAGAGAGAGGAATCAGAGCCAATGTAGTTCGTGGGTACGACCACAGATGGGTAAGTGTTTTTTATGAGCGACGTTACATTCGCGTCCGGCAGTTAGGGTCGATGCCTGTTTGCGACTCAGACGGAAGGTAACGTGCCCTTTTCTGAAAATGGTCTGGAACCAAACAATCCCGAAGGATAAAAATATTTGAATTTGTTTTTGTGTTTTTTAGACAGAAGTGTTCTTTTTTTAAAGTTCGTTTATAACTTGCATTGCACCAAAGTCTAGGGCACAGGGAAGAATACTCAACGAATCGTCCCAAGACAGGACGCTCGCTAGGCACTCTAGAAATATGAGAGGAAGCCCCTCATTTCTCATTCCCCACGCTTAAGGCTCGTGTGCAATACACTTTATCTTTATTAAGTGTTTTCAAGAAGTTTTGAGATGAGAAGAGAAAAGACACAAAGGAAACTCTAAAGGGAAACTAAGAGTCCTAATATTATCATGCATGGATGACCTATGGTTAGTGAGGTTTAGGAGAGACAACCTAAAACTTAATGCTTATCCTACTCCAAGCTTAATCAAAAATTAAATTGGACTAGGTAGCTCTAAAGGGAGAAAATCCAAGACTTACACAAGTCTTGAGATTCATGGGAGGAAGAGAGTGAAAGAGAAAGAGGAGGTACAACACCTACAACAGCACACTTGCTTCAGAACAGCAATGAAATCATGTACAAACACCAATCAGCATTTAACAGCATACCATTCAGCATGAAAATAGGTGTAAAAGATCACAAACAGCATGTGTATACATGGACAACACATATGACAACACTTTATGCAAAAATCAGATGTGAAATCAGGACAGCATGCATCACAACTCGATTTATCATGGCAAAACGATCGTGCACCAAATATCATATGTATCAAGCAATTGATCATGACCACAAACACATTAGAACTCACATGAAATAGACTTGAAAGCATTGAAGAAGAATGCACCACACTATGAAAGAATGCACAATACCAAGCATATGATCAAGTTAAATCAAGTATGCATATCATGACATTGAAAGCAAAAGAGCATGTACACAACTACTCCAGCAACCGCCATCAACAATTAGCAATTAACGAGCTCCAAACATATGCATTGCATGATCAACACAACAATTAATCAACCACACAAACATGTTCATAAAACGGTGAAATTCAAAAGGTCACGTGTCGAGAAATGTGATCATGCAATGGTGTGAGGTGTAACAGCTCAAGAATAGTCCACAAAACATCAAGGCATCATTCCATGAAGTTTAGGCATGCATCGGATCTCAATCAACCAAGAAAATGCAAGAAAATATCACTCTGCAGTAGTGGTAATCAATTACTCTCTTTGAGTAATCGGTTACTCAGTTGAAATTTGACCAAAAACTTGAAAATTAGACAGAGTAATCGGTTACTCTGTTAGGGTAATCGATTACCACTGAAATAGAGGCAGAAAATCAACTTTGAAAATCACTTTTCAGCATCCAATCACTTATGCAAACTTCCAAATGATCATGCAATCAATTAATCACAAAAATCACATCAAATATCAGTAATCAAACACCAATTAGATTCAACAATCATCAAGATCACAAATCAAATCAATCAAAACGGATCAAAAGCATAAACAACCAAAGATCTACATTGCATAAGTTGTGATCAAGCAAAATCAATTATAGATCTAAGGAAAACCAACCTACAAGGCTGAGGTTTGCCTTGGTGAATGTTGAAAACGAAAATTGATGATCCAAGCAAGAAAACCAAAGATCTATGTGATGAAATCCAAGATCTAAACAAGAACAAACAAGATCCAAGCTAGAACAACCCAAATAATCAAAAGCTGCTCCAAAAGTGATTCTAAGCTCCAAAACAGTAGAAAATCAAAGATCCCTTCAAGAATCGATGGATGGATAATGGTTTAGTTCCAAGATCAACAAATTTCAAGGTGAAATTTGATGAACTTTGATGATGGAACTTTGAGTGAGGGTTTGGAAAATGAGAGAAAAGTTTGAGAGAATTGGAGAGAGATGTGTAGAAAATTCAGAAAATGGATCCAAGTTTTTTCTGAGGTTTGGAATGAATTGATTTAAATATATGCTAGGTTAGGAATTCAAATGTGGTTTGGAGTGTGGGTTAATGAGTGGAATGGAGATTAAGAGAAAAATTAGGGAGAAAAAGTGTGGAATTGGAGTGGAAAAATGATGGAGAGAATTTGAATTTGGGTAGAAAATGATGAAATCTAGATCCTTCCAACACATGCACAAGCAAAGCACATGATCACATTTTAATTCAAATTCTGCTAAATGCTGAAAATTGCCATATTTTTGGAAATTCGCACAGAGTAATCGATTACCCTGTTGGAGTAATCGATTACTCAGTTCAAAAATTCAAAAATTTTGGCGCCATAAGGAGGGAAAGGAGCGAAACTTCCTGTTTTCACTCATTCTGAGTCATGCTTAACCTCTGGAACTCAAAACTTGATATTATCACTGAATAATGTCTGAAATGTACTATGAAATATTTTCTGCGCTCTGATTAAACCGTTGACAACAACTGCCTGGTGCTGAATAACTGATCAAAAATTGACTGTCGGGGTTTCTGATCATCCAATCACTTAATGAGCAAAATAAATGCTCAAAAAGACTTGGAAAGCTATCTGCTTGACTCTGAACACTGTTAACAATTGTACCGGATCCGATAACGCCGTGAGCTGCTGAAAGAGTACCTTGATCCCATGCTCAAAAGGACAATGCAAATGCAGGAATGATAATGCAAATGAAAGGAAGCATAAACCAGTTATGTTAGAAACAAAAGGGCAAATTTTGAGGTGTTACAGCTGCCCCTATTCAAACTTCTTGGATTCGAGGGTATGGAAGCAACGGCTTCCAGACAATGGGGATACATGGAGATTAAATACCAAAATAACCTGAAAAAAATTTGCAACCTGTGGGGAGGATTAAATAATGCGAATACGAGAACGACCGGAGGCGAACTCGGAAAGGCAAACCGGCCGAAGGCGGACTAAACTTGGGACATAAGAATAAACAAGGACGGTCGAAGGCGAACTCGAAAAGGTAGACCGGCCGAAGGCGTACCATGCTGGGGAGATATAAAGGTACTACGAGAACGACCGAAGACGAACTCGAAAAGAAAGGCCATGCCGAAGGTAGACTTTCAAACAGAAGAATACGAGACCATGCCGAAGGTGGACTCGAAAAAGAAAGACCAAGCCGAAGGTGGGCTTGAAAAAGAAAGACCAAGCCGAGGGTGGGCTTTCAAAGAAAGACTAAGCCGAAGGTGGGCTTGAAAAAGAAAAACCAAGCCAAGGGTGGGCTTTCAAAGAAAGACTAAGCCGAAGGTAGACTCTCAAACAAAGGATACGAGGCCATGCCGAAGGTGGGCTTGAAAAAGAAAGACCAAGCCGAAGGTGGGCTTGAAAAAGAAAGACCAAGCCGAGGGTGGGCTTTCAAAGAAAGACTAAGCCGAAGGTAGACTCTCAAACAAAGGATACGAGGCCATGCCGAAGGTGGGCTCGAAAAAGAAAGACCAAGCCGAGGGTGGGCTTTCAAAGAAAGACTAAGCCGAAGGTAGACTTTCAAACAAAGGATAAGAGGCCATGCCGAGGGTGGACTCGAAAAAAAAGGCCAAGCCGAAGGTGGGCTTTCAAAGAAGGACTAAGCCGGGGCTTTCAAAGAAAGACTAAGCCGAAGGTAGACTTTCAAACAAAGGGTACGAGGCCATGCCGAGGGTGGACTCGAAAAAGAAAGGCCAAGCCGAAGGTGGGCTTTCAAAGAAAGACTAAGCCGAAGGTAGACTCTCCTGGGGATAACAAGATAACGGCGGGCGGGAGGACGGCCGAAGGCGAACTCGAGCAAAGAGAAAGACCAAGCTGAAGGTGGACTTTTAAAGAAAGACTAAGCCAAAGGTAGACTTTCAAATAACAATATGTAGAATCAACATGTTCTACAAAGATGACCCTGCCGGGGAAAAGAGAAATCTAAATAGACAACTTTACGGGGGGAGTACAGGAAGGACCAACAAGAAGGACGAATCCACTGGTTGCGGTGTGATGTTAAACAACGTCTCCCGCACTGTTACTTTCCACCGGGGAATGAATCTGGTAAAGGATATCAAACCTGGCTTATGCTTCGAATGCATATGTTTGAATTTTGCCGTAATGTTCCATACGAAATGGAAATACTACGCGTTTTGGAGGATGTCATGCAAGAATGCTTATGCAATGCAAAAGAGGCGTCTCAGCAAAATAAATGCTGAAGGCGAAGACAAACTCCACTGGGGACGACAAAAATAAATTGTCCTCCGAAATAGGAGACCCTGCCGAGAAAGACTTCACTCCGCTAAGGAAGACAAATGATCACAAATTTTGCTGGAGATGAAAGCTCCGAGAGAAAACCCACTCTGTTGGGGATAGGAAGATCAACAACTCTGTTGGAGATGGACGAAACTCTGATAGAATACCCACTCAATCGGGGAATACCAAGATCAACAATTCGGTTGGAGATGGACGAAACTCCGAGAGAATACTCACTCAACTAGGGAGGGAGATGAATACTGAAGATGGAAACTCCTCCGTCGGGGATCACCAAATACTTCAGAACTTGGATTTGACGCCTGCCAAAAATGAATGGTCCTAAGACCTGCTGGGGATAATTGTAACACCCCTAATCTATACCCCCAAGCTATTAAAGCGATAAATAAAATTCAAAATTTCATCAGAGTATAATTAAACATACACGGCATAGACCGAGGGGTCACATCAATTTGAAACAAACATACAACACCTGCTCATAAAGATATGCAACAACTCGGGTAGTAATGCACCCACAATCCAATTACAGAATAAAAGCGAAAAATCCGTAACTGAATATCAACATATATATATATATATATATATATATATATATATATATATATATATATATATATCATGAAAGTTTGTTCGTCATATACCAAATCATACATGTACAATCCAACAGATACATATACACAATACATAATAATCACACTCGATCACCCCGACTAGCCAGTGTCACATATCAGAGCCGACCGACAAAAGAATGAAGACCCTAGCTTCACAAAAAGACCTCCAGCAACTCTAATCTGCAATGCCTCGTAGAGCATTATAAAACAGCAGAAGGGTGAGAAAAACAATCATAATACAGTTGCATATAATTATATATTAACATAGAAATGCACAAGTAAAATATTCTCACCACAAATGCACCACAATCAAATACAACACAACACAGTACAATTCTCAAGTATCAAATACCACTATACATCAATCATACACAATACACTCATCATCAATACAATTACACATATTCCATCTCATCAATCACATTCACAAATCCATACCCAATTAATCCATGATTTATGCAAATGCACAGAGACCGGCACAACGACTCTTATGCAATGCACATGCGGTACCGACTTCCAATATTTCTCATCACTAGTTCACTCAGGAACTCTGCTGGAACCATCGCTCGTTACTTAGTGTAACTCCCCGTCGGGCATACGATGTTCCCCGTCGCTCACACCTCTTTGTATAAGGCACACGACGTTTATGGATCGCTCACACCTCTTTGTATAAGGCATACGACCCGATCGCTCACACCTCTTTGTATAAGGCACACGATCATCTATAATCATCGCTCACACCTCTTTGTATAAGGCACACGATGTTATAGAGGATTCCCTCTGGAATCAATCCGTCACTCAGGACGTTACCAGAATGCATATCATGATGCTCAGCATACAGTGACTCATGACATTCAAATGCACACATATACACATTCCATAATCATGCATATATCAACAAATACCACACATTTCATTTTCTTGCCCTACGGCCACCAATCATTATCACCATATGTATTTCATGCATTTACATCATACAACAGTACGCAAGTCATAAAATATCCACACCAATAGCATATTGCACATACCCACCAAGTTCACCCAATTAAACGACAAAAGTCGACAACAAAATAACACATTTCCTAATTCTTGACATAATTTAATCGGCCAACAATCTCAAAACCATCATCATGAAAAGAACATTTTATAAGCTTTCTAACGCATCCAACCACGCCTCAAACCGAACCACGGATCAAAAGTTATGAATTTTCAAAGAAAAGAATTTATTGAGAAACAGCCAAATTCGCTTGGCGAATTAGGAATTCGCCTGGCGGATCCCCATTCGCCAGCCCTTCGCCTAGCATTTCGCTTAGAGGATTCCATTCGCCAGCACTTCGCCTGGCGAACTAGTAGCGAGTCACAAATTAGAAAAACCCCAAGAGTTACAGAAGCTACCCCATTTCTGTCATTCCAAATTCGCCTGGCGACTTACGATTTCGCCTGGAGAATCACCCTTCGCCAGCACGTCTCCTAGCGAAAGAGTGGCGAGACTCAATTCGCCTGGTGAATCCTAAATTCGCCTGGCGAATCACACCAGAACTAGAAAAATTCTGTTACGGGTTACATTGATCCAACACCCCGAAAATCTCATTTTTCATTCCAAATCAATTCCAACAACAAAACAATTATCAACAATGACTCATAAACACATGGTGATCATACAACGCAAACTATATCGATTTTCGACCGCAAAAACATCGATTCCTAATCATTTTACCATTTTCGACCTAGAAGTGAAAAACATGGAAAACAAGAGAATCATCCAAACACACACCTACATAATCATACACAAACATAGTATAATCAAGTTTCGCACCCTTACCCGATTTAATCGTGTTCTAGAAAGTCGGTTGATTGATTTCCAAGTTTTCCAAATTCTCTCTTTTTCTTCTCTTCTCCCTTTCTTTTCTTCTTCTCTTCTTTTTCTTTCCCCTTACTAATTTTTTTCTCTCTTTCTATTCTATTATATTCTAACTTAACAAAATAAATCAAAATGCCCAAAATACCCCTACACTCAAATATCTCGCAAATGTTCCCAAAACGCGACAAAATATATTCACGATGAAAAATAACATATTTTCACATAAAATTCAGAAATAAAATAAAATAATAATAAAATACTCAAAACGACTCAATTAATTAAAAAGACAAAACTGACAAAACTAGGGCGTTACAACTCTCCCCCACTTAGAAATTTTCGTCCTCGAAAATCTTACCTGAGACGAACAACTCTGGATACGACTCCCGCATCCGACTCTCCAACTCCCAAGTCAATTTGCCCTCAGCAGCGCCTCCCCACGCCGCCTTCACAAGTGCAATATCCTTGCCCCGCAACCTCTTCAACTCGCGATCTAAAATACTCACCGGTAAAGCCTTGACCGTAAGGTTCTCCCTTACCTCAACCTCATCCATCGGAATCACATGCGACGGATCCGGAATATACTTTCGAAGATGTGAAACATGGAACACATCATGCAAATTCAACAGATTTGGCAACAACGCCACCCGATAAGCCACAACACCCACTCTTGCAGATATCTGGTAAGGACCAATAAACCAAAAAGTAAGTTTCTTCGATTTCAATGCACGACCCACACCCGTTACCGGCATAACTCTCAAAAATACATGATCGCCCTCTTGGAACTCAAGATCTTTTCTTCTCCGATCATGATAACTCTTTTGCCTGCTCTAAGAAGCCTTTATTTTCTCACGAATAAGCTTCACTTTTTCCGTAGTCTGTTGCACCAACTCTGGTCCAACCACCATCCTCTCACCAGATTCATGTCAAAAAAATGGTGTCCGACATCTTCGTCCATATAATGCTTCAAACGGTGTCATTCCAATACTAGAATGGAAACTGTTATTATACGTGAATTCAATCAGCGCAAGATAACTATCCCACGCACCACCTTGTTCCAAAACACATGCTCTCAACAAATCTTCCAAAGACTGAATCATTCTCTCCGACTGCCCATCCGTCTGCGGATGATAAGCCGAACTCAACCTCAATTTAGAACCTAAAGCCTTCTGTAAACTTTCCCAAAATCTCGAGGTAAACCTTGGATCTCGATCCGAAACAATACTTAACGGAACCCCATGCAACTTCACAATCACACTGATATAAATCTCAGCTAACCGCTCCAAAGAAAAACTGATGTCAATCGGAATGAAATGAGCCGATTTAGTCAGCCTATCAACAATCACCCAAATATCATTATGCCCTCGCTGAGTATTCGGCAACCCCGTTACAAAATCCATAGAAATGCTATCCCATTTCCATTCCAGAATATCCAACGGTTGCAATAAACCACTCGGTCTCTGATGTTCCACTTTCGACTTCTGGCACGTCAAACAAGCATACACAAACTGAGCCACATCTCCTTTCAAACCAGACCACCAGAAAATCTTTTTCAAATCTTGGTACATCTTATTCGCTCCCGGATGTATACTCAAATTACTCCGGTGTCCTTCTTCCAAAATCATCCGTTTCAAATCCGAATCGTCCGGAATACAAATTCGCCCACGGAACCTCAACACACCATTAACATCCACTTGAAAATCCCCACTCGCATCTTTTCCGTCAACCAACATCAAATCTACTAATTTTACGTCTAACTTCTGCTTCTCGCTTACCGTCATCAGAAAATCATTAGTAACCTTCAACATACCCAGCCTCACACTATCCGACGACACTTCACATACCAAACTCAAATCTCTAAACAATTCCAAAAGCTCCCACTCCTTAACCATTAAAGTGGACATATGTAAAGATTTCCGGCTCAATGCATCAGCTACCACATTAGCTTTACCAGGATGGTAATTCAAGCCAAAGTCGTAGTCCTTCAGAAATTCCAACCATCTTCGTTGCCTCATATTCAATTCCTTCTGATCAAACAGATATTTCAAACTCTTGTGATCACTAAAGACTTCAAACCTCGCACCAAAAAGATAATGCCTCCAAATTTTCAAGACAAACACCACAACCGCTAACTCCAAGTCATGCGTAGGGTAATTCTTCTCATGCACTCTCAACTGCCTCGAAGCATACGCCACGACCTTACCGTCTTGCATTAGCACACCACCTAGACCAATCAAAGACGCATCACAATACACCATAAATGGTTCAGTAGGATTCGGCAAAATCAAAATCGGAGCTGTCGTCAATCTTCTCTTCAGCTCATTAAAACTTTCCTCACACCAAAGATCCCAAATGAACACTTGCCCTTTACAAGTCAACTGGGTCAAAGGAAGTGCTAGCTTAGAAAAACCTTCAATGAACCTTCGATAATAACCAGCCAAACCCAAAAAGCTTGGAATTTCAGTAACAGATCTCGGAGCCTCCCATTGTAGAACTGCTTCTACTTTAGATGGATCCATAGCAATACCATTACCTGAAATTACGTGTCCAAGAAAACTCACTTCCGACAACCAAAACTCACACTTAGACAATTTGGCAAAAAGCTTCTTTTCCTTCAAAACCTGCAAAACAATATACAAATGCTCTGCGTGCTCCTCCCGAGACTTAGAATAAATCAATATGTCATCAATAAACACAACCAGAAATCGATCTAAATGCTCGTGGAAAATACGATTCATGTACTCCATAAACACACCTAGCGCATTAGAAACCCCGAACGGCATCACAGAATATTCATAATGACCGTAACGTGTCCTAAAAGCCGTCTTCTGAATATCTTCCTCTTTCACCCTAATCTGATGATATCCCGACCTTAAGTCAATCTTACTGAACACACAAGCACCCACCAACTGATCCATCAGATCATCAATTCTCGGAAGAGGATACTTATTCTTAATCGTCACCTTATTCAACTGGTGATAATCAATACACAACCGCATACTTCCATCTTTCTTTTTCACCAATAAAACTGGAGCACCCCAAGGAGAAACACTTGGCCTCACAAACCTCTTCTCCAACAATTCATTCAATTGCTTCTTCAACTCTACCAACTCAGATGCCGACATACGATAAGGTGCCATAGAAACAGGTTTAGTATCAGGAACTAGATCTATAGAAAACTCCACCTCTCTCTCTGGCGGCAAGTCCGAAATATCCTCAGGAAACACTTCCGGAAAATCACACACAATAGGAAACACATCAAGTGAAACTTGACTATCCACAGTCAACGACGTAAACAACCCAAACAACTGAGCTTCCTCCGCCAAAAGTCTCTTCAACTCTTTGGTAGTTAAGAAACCCGAGTCTTCGCCTTCCTCAAGAGAAGGAAACCTTACCAGCTTATGATAACAATCAATATGAACCCGATTGAATTGTAACCAATTCATTCCCAGAACCACATCCAAACCTTCCAACGGCAAACACACTAAATCCATCTCAAAGTCTTTACCATAAATGGTTAAAGGACAACTTAAACAAACCAAAGAAGTAGTTACTAACCCCATTGCTGGAGTATCAATAACCATCTCACCACCCATCAAAGACAACACAAGATTCAAATGCTTCGCGCACTCAGACGAAATAAACGAATGAGTCACTCCAGTATCAATAATAGCAACTAAAGGCGTACTATTAATAAAACAAGTACCTCTGATCAGATGATCTGCACTTGAAGTCTGAGTCCCTGCCAATGCAAAAACTTTCCCACCAGCTGGAGCTTGCTTCGGTTTCTGACACTTCGTACTAACATGTCCAAGCTCACCACAATTAAAGCACTTCACCACGTTCCTCTTACAATCAGCTGCAATGTGTCCTATACCTCCACAGTTAGAACACTTCCTAAAATCTTTCTTACATTCGAACTGACGATGTCCCACTTCACCACACCTATAACATCTCAAAGGACCAGAAATACCTCCACCACTTCACCTTCGATCAAGAGTACCCCTTTGTTTACCTTTTCTGTCACTCACACTCTTGTAGTGAGTAGAACGAGCCTTACTATCCTCTTCATAAATCCTACAACATTCCACCAAATTAGAAAACCTTCTTATCCTTTGATAACCGATTGCTTGCTTAATCTCAGGACGCAATCCGCTCTCATACTTCACACACTTAGAAAACTCTGCAGTCGCTTCAGCATAATGAGGATAAAACTGCACAAGCTCCACAAACTTAGCAGTATAATCAACAACAGACATACTACCTTATTTCAGTTCAAAGAACTCAATTTCTTTCTTTCCTCTAACATCCTCGGGAAAATACTTCCTCAGAAACTCCTGGCTAAACAATTCCCAAGTAACTTCTTCATCCCCAGCTTCCAACACCTGACGAGTACTAACCCACCAGTCATCAGCTTCTTCCTATAACTTGTGAGTTCCCAGACTCACCTTACTGTCCTCCGCATAATCCATAACTCGGAAAATCCTTTCAATCTCTTTCAACCAAATCTGTGCACCATCAGGATTGTGTCTCCCTTTGAAGACAGGCGGTCTGTTCTTCCTGAACTCATCATTACCCGCAGCGTTAGGTGCACCCTGCACAGCACGAGCCATTGCTTGCATCGCAGCAGCCAAAGCAACATCGTTCCTACCAGCCATATTCTGTTCATTTCCAATAACAACAACTATGGTCAAACAAACAGCTCACTCCAAACACAACAGCCAACAAGGACAGACACGAACTAACACGGACTGGCTCTGATACCACTTAATGTAACACCCCCAATCTATACCCCCAAGCTATTAAAGCGATAAATAAAATTCAAAATTTCATCAGAGTATAATTAAACATACACGGCATAGACCGAGGGGTCACATCAATTTGAAACAAACATACAACACCTGCTCATAAAGATATGCAACAACTCGGGTAGTAATACACCCACAATCCAATTACAGAATAAAAGCGGAAAATCCATAACTGAATATCAACATATATATATATATATATATATATATATATATATATATATATATATATATATATATATATCATGAAAGTTTGTCCGTCATATACCAAATCATACATGTATAATCCAACAGATACATATACACAATACAAAATAATCACACTCGATCACCCCGACTACCCGATGTCACATATCAGAGCCGACCGACAAAAGAATGAAGACCCTAGCTTCACAAAAAGACCTCCAGCAACTCTAATCTGCAATGCCTCGTAGAGTATTATAAAACAGCAGAAGGGTGAGAAAAACAATCATAATACAGTTGCATATAATTATATATTAACATAGAAATGCACAAGTAAAATATTCTCACCACAAATGCACCACAATCAAATACAACACAACACAGTACAATTCTCAAGTATCAAATACCACTACACATCAATCATACACAATACACTCATCATCAATACAATTACACATATTCCATCTCATCAATCACATTCACAAATCCATACCCAATTAATCCATGATTTATGCAAATGCTCAGAGACCGACACAATGACTCTTATGCAATGCACATGCGGTACCAACTTCCAATATTTCTCATCACTAGTTCACTCAGGAACTCTGCTGGAACCATCGCTCGTTACTTAGTGTAACTCCCCGTTGGGCATATGATGTTCCCCGTCGCTCACACCTCTTTGTATAAGGCACACGACGTTTATGGATCGCTCACACCTCTTTGTAAAAGGCATAAGACCCGATCGTTCACACCTCTTTGTATAAGGCACACGATCATCTATAATCATCGCTCACACCTCTTTGTATGAGGCACACAATGTTATAGCGGATTCCCTCTGGAATCAATCCGTCACTCAGGACGTTACCAGAATGCATATCATGATGCTCAGCATACAGTGACTCATGAAATTCAAATGCACACATATACACATTCCATAATCATGCATATATCAACAAATACCACACATTTCATTTTCTTGCCCTAAGGCCACCAATCATTATCACCATATGTATTTCATGCATTTACATCATACAACAGTACGCAAGTCATAAAATATCCACACCAATAGCATATTGCACATACCCACCAAGTTCACCCAATTAAACGACAAAAGTCGACAACAAAATAACACATTTCCTAATTCTTGACATAATTTAATCGGCCAACAATCTCAAAACCATCATCATAAAAAGAACATTTTATAAGCTTTCTAACGCATCCAACCACGCCTCAAACCGAACCACGGATCAAAAGTTATGAATTTTCAAAGAAAATAATTTATTGAGAAACAGCCAAATTCGCCTGGCAAATTAGGAATTCGCCTGGCGGATCCCCATTCGCCAGCACTTCGCCTGGCGGATTCCATTTGCCAGCACTTCACCTGGCGAACTAGTAGCGAGTCACAAATTAGAAAAACCCCAAGAGTTACAGAAGCTACCCCATTTCTGTCATTCCAAATTCGCCTGGCGAATCACCCTTCGCCAGCACGTCGCCTAGCGAAAGAGTGGTGAGACTCAATTCGCCTGGCGAATCCCAAATTCGCCTGGCGAATCACACCAGAACCAGAAAAATTCTGTTACGGGTTAATTGATCCAACACCCCTAAAATCTCATTTTTCATTCCAAATGAATTCCAATAACAAAACAATTATCAACAATGACTCATAAACACATGGTGATCATACAAAGCAAATTATATCGATTTCCGACCGCGAAAACATCGATTCCTAATCATTTTACCATTTTCGACCTAGAAGTGAAAAACATGGAAAACAAGATAATCATCCAAACACACACCTACATAATCATACACAAACATAGTATAATCGAGTTTCGCACCCTTACCCGATTTAATCGTGTTCTAGAAAGTCGGTTGATTGATTTCCAAGTTTTCCAAATTCTCTCTTTTTCTTCTCTTCTCCCTTTCTTTTCTTCTTCTCTTCTTTTTCTTTCCCCTTACTATTTTTTTTCTCTCTTTCTATTCTATTATATTCTAACTTAACAAAATAAATCAAAATGCCCAAAATACCCCTACACTCAAATATCTCGCAAATGTTCCCAAAACGCGACAAAATATATTCACGATGAAAAATAACATATTTTCACATAAAAGTCAGAAATAAAATAATATAATAATAAAATACTCAAAATGACTCAATTAATTAAAAAGACAAAACTGACAAAACTAGGGCGCTACAATAATCACCACCAGACTCTGCTTGGGGATATGAGCACCTTTAGACTCTGCTTGGGGAGTCAAGTCAATAATTTTGAACTTGCTTGGGAGATGCTCTTACCTTTACCCTGTCGGGGAATATTAGTACTTTTACCCTGCTGGGGATTAGATCAAACCGTTGTCGGTGAGACTATACTTTCTAACCAACTGAGGAAAGTAGACCCCAAGACTCTGTGGGGATAATAACATCTTTGTCCATGAATTTCCCGCTGGAGATACAACAACATCCACCTTAGAGCAACCAACCTCTGAATGCTTACTGGGGAATAATCCAAACACAACTTCGGCTGGGTATACAACCCTCTGCACTCCTGCTGAGGAGAGATGAGCCAAAACGACTCCACTTGGGAGAAAAGTAGTTGTCAACATCCACTCTGCTAGGGGATAAACACGTGTTTCCTGACTAGCTGAGGAAGAAACGACTGCCCCCATGCTCTGTGGGGAAACATCACCTTTGAAGAAAGGTGAGCCAAATCACAACTCTGGCTGGGGGAAAACCTTTTACATATACTGAGGGAGACGATCCTCAACGACTCCGCTCGGGGAACTACTTCTTTATACTCTGCTGAGGAAGACGATCCTCGCTACTCTGATGGGGAAGAGTAATAAACTGCTGAGGACGATCAGACTTCAAAGTTGGGGAGAGCAAAACTCTACTGGGGAGGTATACCTGCCATCCTGCAAAACCAACAGAAAGGTCTACGTGCAAAAAATGATTACTTTGATTATCATCACAGTGACTGTCGCCTAAGAAATTGCCACTGTTTTCCAACTTGTTTCATAAGGCTCAAAATTTAGCATGTAATGTTTATCAAAAATATCAGACATTTTCACAAACAAAACAGGTAAAACAAAAAACTAAAGCTCTTTGATTGAAATGCAAATTTTATTGAATGGATAGCCTGTAAATAGGCATTTACAATTGGAAGAAATTCTTGGAAAGAGGTAATTGCGCAAAAACCAAAAGAAAATACACATTTCGGCAATGTGGGGAACAGATATCCACCATGACTCGACTCAGCTATAACACATATGACTTGTTTATCCGCAGATACCTTGGCCTTTGAAGATGACTGACTGGACTGATTCCTTTCCTTCGAATTTTCCAAGAGTGAATAGCGATCACAGATCGAACGCGGATCATAGTCTTTGCTTTTAAATCCCTAACTTTTGCCTGGATCGCCCTTTTCGGGTTTTCAATCCACCGGGATACCCATTTTTGCCAAAGTTGCCTTTTCAGGTTTTCAACCTTGCGGGTTTATTTCTTTTTTCTTTTTATCCCTAATTTTTGCCCGAACCTTTTCTTTTTATGGTTCGCCAGGATGCCCCATTTTTGCCTGAACCTTTTTTTTTATGTTCAGCGGGTCTCTTTTATGCAAAGTATTTTTTGACTACATCCGCGTTCACAGGGGACGTAAAATCTTCGCCATCCATAGTTGAGAGTAATAAGGCTCCACCAGAGAAAACCTGTCTTACTACATATGGCCCTTCGTAATTCGGAGTCCACTTGCCCCTATGATCTGTTTGAGGAGGAGTGATCCTTTTCAGAACTAATTCACCAGTTTGAAAACATCGAGGACGCACTTTCTGATCAAATGCTTTCTTCATCCTGCTCTGATACAACCGGCCATGCACAATGGCTTTTAATCTCTTCTCTTTAATGAGGTTCAATTCATTCAGCCGGGAACGCACCCACTCAGCTTCATCAAGCTTCACGTCCGTCAGAATTCTCAAAGAAGGAATCTCAACTTCTAATGGCAGAACTGCTTCCATACCATATACCAGTGAGAAAGGAGTTGCCCCGGTTGATGTGCGTACCGAAGTACGATAACCATGCAAAGCGTAAGGAAACATCTCATGCCAGTCTTTGTATGTCACTACCATCTTCTGCACAATCTTCTTAATGTTCTTATTTGCCGCTTCAACAGCCCCATTCATCTTCGGACGATAGGGAGAAGAATTGTGATGTTCAATTTTAAAGCTCTGGCATAGCTCTTCCATCATCTTATTATTCAAGTTCGAACCATTGTCAGTAATGATTCTCTCCGGGACTCCATACCGGCAGATGATGTCCTTCTTAATAAACCGGGCTACCACTTGCCTGGTGACGTTGGCATACGATGCTGCTTCCACCCACTTTGTGAAATAATCAATAGCCACCAGGATAAAATGATGGCCATTCGAAGCAGTCAGCTCGATTTTCCCAATCATGTCAATGCCCCACATGGCAAAAGACCAAGGTGACGACAAAACATTCAGAGTAGGTTGTACGTGCACCTTATCAGCATAAATCTGGCATTTATGACATTTCCGGGCGTATTTAAAATAATCAGACTCCATAGTCATCCAATAATACCCCGCTCTCAATAATTTTCTTGCCATAGCATGCCCATTGGCATGAGTACCAAAGGAACCTTCGTGAACCTCTTCCATTAACAAGCCTGCCTCGTGTTCATCAACACAACGTAGCAAAACCATGTCAAAGTTTCTCTTGTACAACATATCGTCCTTGTTCAAAAAGAAGTTTCCTGATAACCTCCTCAATGTATTTTTATCCTTGGAAGATGCCCCAGCTGGGTATTCCTGACTCTTCAAGAAGACTTTGATGTCATGATACCAAGGCTTGCCATCTGATACCCCTTCAACTGCAAATACAAAAGCAGGCCTGTCCAAGCGCATGATTCTGATTGAAGGAGTTTCATTCCAACGATTCACTTGATACATTGATGACAACGTTGCCAATGCGTCAGCCATCTGATTCTTAACCCTGGGAATGTGATGGAAGTCCACTCTGTCAAAGAAAGGTAACAACCTTCTGGCATAGTTGTTGTATGGAACAAGATTTGCTTGACGAGTCTCCCATTCACCTGTAATCTGATTAACCACCAACGCAAAATCACCATAAACATCGAGGTTCTTGATTCTCAAATCAATTGCTTCTTCTAACCCCATGATGCATTCTTAATACTCTGCCTCGTTGTTGGTGCATATGAACACTAATCGGGCAGTAAAGGGTATATGAGAACCCTGTGGAGTCGTAATGATTGCCCCGATTCTGTTACCATATGAATTTACAGCTCCATTAAAAACCATTTTCCACTGAGATCCAATCTCAGGTCCTTCATCAGGGAAAGGTTCTTCATAATCCTTCATCTTCAGATACATGATATGCTCATCCGGAAATTCAAACTTCATCGGTTGATAATCCTCAATTGGCTGTTCGGCAAGATATTCTGACAAAACGCTTCCCTTAATGGCCTTTTGGGAAACATACTGAATATCGTATTTTGTCAGAACCATCTGCCAACAGGCTATTCTACCAGAAAGTGTCTGCTTCTCAAACACATACTTGATCGGATCCATCTTTGAAATCAGAAGGGTTGTATGGTTTAACATATACTGCCTTAAACGCTTAGCGGCCCAAGCGAGTGCACAACATGTTTTCTCCAGCATCGAGTACCTTGACTCACAATTAGTAAACTTTTTACTCAGGTAGTAGATGGCGTGCTCCTTTCTACCTGACTCGTCGTGTTGACCGAGCACACAACCCATTGAATTCTCAAGAACCGTAAGATACATAATCAAAGGTCGTCCTGGCACTGGTGGCATAAGGACCGGAGGTTCCTGCAAGTATTCTTTTATCTTTTCAAACGCCTTTTGACAATTTTCATTCCACCTGACCGCTTGATCTTTTCTTAGCAACTTGAAGATTGGTTCACACGTGGCTGTGAGATGAGAGATGAACCTGGCAATGTAGTTTAATCTCCCCAAGAAACCACGAACCTCTTTTTCTGTTTTCGGCACAGGCATTTCTTGTATGGCTTTTACCTTTGCAGGATCAACCTCGATACCCTTTTCACTAACAATGAACCCCAGCAATTTTCCTGATCTCACCCCGAAGGTGCATTTGTTTGGATTCAACCTCAGTCTGAATTTTCTCAACCTTTCAAATAGCTTCTGAAGATTTACCAAATGGTCTTCTTCCGTCTGTGACTTCGCAATCATGTCATCAACATAGACCTCAATCTCCTTGTGAATCATATCATGAAAGAGAGTCACCATCGCCCGCTGGTAAGTTGCCCCTGCATTTTTCAATCCAAAGGGCATCACTTTGTAGAAAAAAGTTCCCCACGGTGTTATGAATGTTGTTTTCTCCATGTCCTCTAGGGCCATCTTGATTTGGTTATACCCAGAGAAGCCATCCATGAAGGAAAACACAGAATACTGAGCAGTATTGTCAACTAACACGTCAATGTGAGGGAGCGGGAAATCATCCTTTGGGCTTGCTCTATTCAAATCCCTGTAATCAACACACATCCTGACCTTTCCATCCTTTTTAGGTACAGGCACGATGTTAGCAACCTATGGAGGATAATTCGTCACGGCAAGAAATCCGGCGTTCAACTGTTTCTGAACTTCTTCCTTGATTTTGATAGACATCTCCGGTTTAGTTCTTCTCAACTTTTGCTTGACCGGAGCACAACCTTCTTTAAGTGGTAGCCGGTGTACAACAATATCAGTATCGAGCCCAGGCATGTGTTGGTAAGACCAGGCGAAGATGTCCACATACTCACGGAGCATTTCAATCAATCTTCCCTTGACACTGTCTTCCAATGCAGCCCCAATCCTTACTACCTTTCTGGCGTCCTCGGTTCCCAGATTCACAATCTCAATTTCCTCCTGATGAGGTAGGATGACTCTCTCCTCTTGCTTCAACAATCTGGCCAACTCTTCGGGTAGTTCACAATCTTCGTCAGTCTCTTCTTCAGCCCGATAGATTGGATTGTCAAAGTCATACCGAGCTATAGCTGAGTTATGATCGGTGTCATCTGAACAAAAAGACCTGCATGATTGATGAGGTATGTCTTATTATGTATGCAACAAAAGAAACACATTGCCATTTTGATGTGGGTTTTTTAATGCACAAAAAAATAAAAACGGAAAGACAGAGATCAAAATATTTGAGTGTGAAAAGTCCTTTATTGATGATAAAGCAAAACATGCAACAGTTAAAAGCCCTACAAATAAAATCACTACGTCTTGGGCAGAACGCAGGATTAACATAATAGGAAAACAAAGCAATTACTCGAAGCCAGTCATTTGAATGACTTTTTCAGCAGACCAGTTGCACAGACTTTCTCCCGAAACGCAAGGGCGGATCCAGCTATCCATGTCATAATCATTGTCCCCTTTTTCCTCAATGGCATTAACTCTGTCGAAGAAAACACCGGCGCTGGTGAAACGGACTGGGCCATAGAATTTGGGAGGCTCTTCCTGATGCCTAGGTGGTTTGTACCCTAATCCATAGGTATTCCTCTTCTCTTGAACTTCAACCACTTGGCCCCACCTCTGTGAGCTGCCCACTTCAACCACAGCTTTGGCGTCTTTAAACGAAGACATAGAAACTTCAGGTTGATTTGCCTCTGCAGGCTGCTCTATAGCTTCAGACTGGACAACCTCTTCAGAAACCTTTACCTTCTCAAACCCCTGACACAAAGTCTCATGGATTTCACCATCCACTTCCACGTATTTGAAGGTTAACAGCTGACTAATCATTATGTCTTCTTCTCCGCACACTGTCACTACGTGACCATCACCCATGTATTTCAGCTTTTGGTGTAAAGTGGAGGTTACAGTGCCTGCACCGTGGATCCAAGGACGACCCAACAAACAGCTGTATGCTGGCTGAATATCCATTATATAAAATGTTGCATCAAATATTTCCGGCCCAACCTTGATCGGAAGCACAATCTCACCAAAGACAGATCTCTTCGAGCCATCGAAAGCTCACACCACCAAGTCACTTGGTGTACAAATAAGTCCCCTGGTATCTAACTTCATTAATGCTTTCTTTGGTAATACATTCAACGATGGTCCAGTATCAACCAATACATGTGACATCAGTGAACCACGACACTCAATCGAAATATGCAAGGCATGGTTATGATTCCTCCCAGCAGGAGTCAAATCAAGATCTGTAAATCCCAAGCCATTACCCGCATTCACGTGTGCTACAACCCCTTCCAGCTGGTTAACAGAAATCTCTTGAGGAACATAGGCTGCATTCATAACCTTCAGAAGAGCATTCCTATGGGCTTCAGAGCATAACAACAATGACATAATAGAGATCTTGGACGGGGTTTGATGTAACTGGTCCACAATTTTGTAATCACTTCTCCTGATGAGCCTCATAAACTCCTCAACATTCTCTAAAAAAGAGTTGTCAGCTGGCTTTACAGTAGCATCAATAACCACTAGAGTCTGAACAGAACCATCAGCTATCCGTTTTCCCTTATCTTGACTTGAAGTACTGGGTTGATCATTAACAGGAGTAAGCACTCTACCACTTCTCGTTATAGCATCAGTCTCAACTTTAGCTTCTGAACTAGTACTCACTGGTGCAGTAGTCATTAATTCCTGCTTTTGTCCATTAACAAACACCTCTGCGCCGTAATTCCAGGGAATAGCCTTAGAACTCTCATACGGAATGGGTTAAGGACCTGAAATAACAATCGGCGCTGGTCTAGCTGGCCCTGATATTACAACTATCTTGAAAGGAATAACAATAGTAGCAACATCATCATTAACAACCTCTTTTTGCTGATTACCTCTATCAAACTGTAAGCAACCCTCATCAATCATATTCTGGATACCCCTCTTCAGCGAATCACAACCATTGACCTTTGTCAAACAATCTGAGCAGTTCTCATCACAACCCGGATAGACGCCACCCTTTAATAACCTGTTTTTAACCACAGCCAGCGGAGTTTTCAGCTCTTCAACATCCATGACCAAATTCAAAGCTTCACATTCCTCGATTATCGCATTCACCCTCAGCCTATTTTGATCAGGCATCGGGTTTTGTACAACATTAGGTCCATCATTAGCAAAGCTGATAGCCTTTGAATTTACCAAGTCCTGGACTATATGCTTGAAGGCTTTACAATCCTCGAGATAATGCCCCGGTGCCCCGGAGTGAAAATCACAATGGGCGTTAGGATTGTACCCGGGAGGCGGATTACCAACAAGTGGAGCCAAAGTCCTCTTTTCAACTAACTTCAATTGAAGCAAATGCTGGAACAATTGTGAATATGGCATAGGTGGAGTATCAAAGTGTCTGTTCTGCTTAGGCCTTGGCTGATACTGACGCGGAGTCTGGCCCTGCTGCTGCTGAGATGGAAGCGCTGCAGGAATAACCACGGAAGCCACCTGCGGGTTATACTTTTGTTGTTGTTTCCCCTTTCCCCTATAGGATGATACAACATTGGCTTCTTCTTTCTTTTTATAGTTCACAAATGGCTTCTTCCCCTGCCCAGAGGATGAGCCGTCACCACTGGAAACTTTCCCAGCCTTAATTCCAACCTCTATCTTTTGTCCGATCGTAATCACATCTGCAAACTTGCCTAACGAACAAGGCAATAGCTTTTCATAATAGTGCCTAGGCAGTGTGTCCATAAACATATCCAACATTTCCTTTTCCAGCATTGGTGGCTGCACCCTAGCCGCCAATTCACGCCACCTTTGCGCGTATTCTTTGAAACTTTCATCATTTTTCTGGGACATGCTCAACAGCTGAGTTCTGTTGGGAGTCATGTCTATGTTGTACTAGTAATGCTTGATAAAAGCTGCAGCTAGCTCTCTCCAAGTACGAACATCTCTGCTTTCCAGTGCCATATACCATTCCAAAGACGCGCCGGACAGGCTGTCTTGGAAAAAGTGCATCATTAGTTTTTCATCCTTGGCATGGGCATCCATATTCCTGGTATAAGCCTTTATATGAGTTCTCGGGAAGGTAGAACCATTATACTTCTCCAGTGTAGGAATCTGAATCTTGTGTGGAATGACAATATCAGGGACCAACCCTAGGTCGTCCAAATCTATTCCCAGATCATCCTACTTCACAACCCCTTTCAATTGCGCCTCAATTAAATGGATCCTCTCATCACTGACCATGGGTAGACCAGGGTCTAAGCTTCTGACTGAAAAAACATCATCCTGTTGATCGTCAAAATGATGGCCCTGAATAGCTCGAACAGTGTTTCCTTCTCCAACCACTGAAGGAATACCACCTTGTCCACCAGCACCAGGAATAGGAATGTTGATACCAGCACCACCTCTTCCCGGAGGAATAACACGATTAAGAAGACCACCGTGTAAGATACCATTTTCATCAACCTGCGACACCAAAGGCTGAACTAGAGTTCTGAATTCATTCTGACTCCGCACCACACCCTGCATCATCTCCATGAATTGATCGATGTAAGCTTGCATAGCTGCCATGTCTGCCTGAACTTTGTCCATTACTCTGCTTTGATTAAGCCTGGTAGAATATCGATGAGTTGGTTGATCAATCCTGACTGCAAAAATAGAGAGCATAAGAAAACCAGAAAAACCAAGATAACCTACAATGCAAATAAATGATCATGCAAATGCAAAATGCAAACATGTATGAACATTATCAAGGCGATCTATCCCTTTATTCCAGTTTTAACAACAGAAGAGAACTGAATTCCTGATCATATAAAGAGAATAAGCATCTGTTACAACACAAGTCTGAATAAGCATAAACAAAGACCCCGACCAACAAGCCTGGCGGTGATCCCGGAAATACAAAGAAAACAACAGCAAGGAAACTAAAGCATATCATCAAGACTCAGCCATGCTAGAATTCCCCCTTCGTTATTCTTCTTGCACCAATTCTGCACTTCCTTGAGAACCTTCTTGGTATTAGGATGCTCTGGTCTCTGAATCAACTCCTGAATCAAAAGATCTCTCCTATGCAAGATTCCTATTAAATAACGACTATGCAATTCCCAATCATCTTCTCCAGAAGCTCCACCTGAACTTGGACCTTCGCTCTTAGCTCTTTTCACCTCGGCTTGGATCTTCAGCTGTTCCATATCTGCCATGGTTTCCTTGAGCTTTTCCTCAACTGCTCTCCTCTCTAAAATCCCTGATAAAATCTCCTTATCCTTTTTCCGAAGCTCTGTCTTCAAACCTTCAATCTGTCCCAGATACTTGTCCTCTTTCAACTTGTTGGCGGTGATTGTTGTATTCCGACGATCACTGAATTTATGAATTCTTGACATAGCATAAGCCAACTCTTTCTTTTTGGACGAAAGGACCTTGCTAACACCTTTCAACGCTTGAGCCACTTTCTCTTTGGTTGTGGCTTCTTTAGACAATTCTTTTTCCTTCGCAACTAACAGTTCTGATTTCAACCTGGCAACATGGATAGCTTCGCCTTTTTCGTGCTTCAACTGACCAATCTCTCTGCCCAGCTCACGATTCTCTTTTTGTAGTTTTTCCTTCTCAGCCCATAACTTATCATACTTTTCTATATCAACACTCATGGGAGCCTCGATCATCAAAGGATACAAAGGTGGTTCCACCGGGAAGGGAAGAAGCTCCTCTTCTGCTCTTTTCTTAATCCACTCTTCATAGGAAGGAAAAGCCCGGTTGTTACATTTCCCAAATGAAGTTTTTCCCTTCTTGGTCACCTGCTTCCAAGCATTCACAATCTTCCTTATCATCTCTTGATCACCAGTGCCATTGAAGAATAAGGACTCCCTGATATCTCGCTCTTCAGGTGGACCTCTCAAAGAATAACCAAACTGCCTGATAACAAGGGAAGGATTATAGTTAATTCCACCTCTTCTCCCTATCAAGGGTACATTAGGGAATTCTCCGCACTTGCAAATAATCTCCATCCCTAGCAAGTCATGGCTGAACCAAACAATGTTGTCAAGAGTCAAGCCCATTAACCTCTTTGACCACTTCAAAGAATCTCTTGTATCAACGAAAGCGCAAGCTTCGGGGAGATGACTTAGAAACCAAGTAGATAAGAGTGGTGCACAGCAACTCACAGTTTTCCCCCGCCTATTCTCATTCTTGTAGTGGACTGAGTGATACACATCACCTAGCAAGGTAGGTATAGGATTCTTTGAAATAAAGATTCTGACAGCATGCATATCCACCAGATCAGGAACATTGGGAAACAGGACAATCCCATAGATGCACATAGCCAGAATAGCTTGGAAAGCAGTCCAATTCTTCTCTTTAACATGTACGCAAGCTTGATCAAACAAGAACTTCAATAAGAAACCCTTAGCTCCTTGTTTCTCCACAATATTACTGCTCAGAACGGATTCACCAATATGAAGAGCAATGGCCATTTCTTTTATCCCAGGGCGTTCTTCAAAAAAGAATACTATGTCATGCCTGATGGGGATTCCCAAAATAAATGAGAACTCCTCCAACGTTGGAGCCAAGATATAGTCTGGGAAAGTGAAGCAACGCAAAGACGGATCATAGAACTGAAGAAGTGTATGAATGGCATCCTTCTCATACTTGGAGATACTGTAGACAAACTTCAGAAGTCTCCCATACTTTCCAATGAACTCTGTACGAACTCCGGGACCAGCCATACTAATCAGCTTGTGAATCAACGTCAAGGCCGGGTCTGGGAATGAATAAGCAACAGTCTTCTTTCTCTGGATATCCATGCTAAAGCAACCTCAGAAAACCGGAATCAAGAGTAAGATGCAAGCCCTGAAAAATGTCAAACATGTTAGAATGCAAGAAAAATGATATGCACATGCAAGCATGGGATCAAGGCACCACTGCTGGATGTGTTGTGCTGTTAACTGAACGAGAACCACAACCCAAAAAACCAGAATTCCAGAATACCGAACCACCGAGATAACCAGAAACCCAGATAATAAAACATCGATGAGAAATCCAGAAAATCGGGTAGGTTGAAGGTTTCGGTTTCCTACAAACCTGCAAACACCCATCCCATCTCTCATGAGGGTTCTAAAAAGGCGAGGATCCTCAATATCCCAGGCTCTCAGGTCGAGAAATGATGATACGTTCACCATTTCTGGTTTGGCATCATCATCAATCGAGGAGGCCTCAACTGATTCCCCTAAAAAATAAGGTCATCCTATGCGAGTCCCTCAGTATTGGGTCCTCGGATCGAGAATGTGCAATGGGTTTACCACGGAACGTGGTATGCCACTGTCACATCTCGGGAGGAGAGGCGCAACTGAGGTATCGGAGAAACGGTCACCAGACTCGATAGCTCTCTAGATCAACACCCTAACATGCGCAAGACACACACGTCAGAATGCGTCCCAAGATAGCCTCGTCTGGTTGTGAATTTCGTGAACACACAAACGTACCAAGCGGGCACGTAGGTCCCACTACTTTCCACTCTATTCCTAGGGTGTACTCAAGCTTGGGTATTGGGCTTATCTCTCAGAACAACCCAACCTGCCAAACAGAAACCAGCCAGCACAGCACAGTAATATCCAGTATGACAGTAATAAAATGAAATGCAATGCAATAAAAGCTGTAAAACAGTAATATACAACATTATAAAGCACAACAAATAAACACCCAACGAAAAACAAACAAGCGCTAGGATCGACTCGCTAAATGGGATGGACCAGCAAGAGGTCAACCAGAGTCCCCAGAAGAGTCGCCAGCCGTCGCTCCTGAAAGATTCGCATCCAACGGTACAAACGCGAGAGTGGCGCAGAAAACACAGAGTCGCCAGCAATGTGTATTTATCCCGAGAGGAGGAAAGGAAACACCGCATAAACCTGAAGAGAAAGGGGGAAAGACATGGTCATCGTAACCATAGTCCGGGTTCGGGAGTTGGTTATGCGAGGGGAAGGTGTTAGTACCCCACGCATCCATCGTACTCGATAGGATCCACGCTTTTTGTCTAAACGGAGGGTGAGCTGTCCTACTATCTATGGCTGAAAAAAGAAAACGGGGATGGGGGTGACTAAGACGGACTCGGTAGGACATATTCGATGCCCTAGGCCTACGTACTCCCTTGGTGCAATGGGAAAGTCAGAGTCAACGTAGTTCGGACGGGAACTGTGGGGGAAGGTTGCTCGCCAAGACAATGCTGTCTTGTGCCTACATATCCTCAATCGGACGAGAGAGAGGAATCAGAGCCAATGTAGTTCGTGGGTACGACCACGGATGGGTAAGTGTTTTTTATGAGCGACGTTAGATTCGCGTCCGGCAGTTAGGGTCGATGCCTGTTTGCGACTCAGACGGAAGGTAACATGCCCTTTTCTGAAAATGGTCTGGAACCAAACAATCCCGAAGGATAAAAAGATTTGAATTTGTTTTTGTGTTTTTTAGACAGAAGTGTTTTTTTTTAAAGTTAGTTTATAACTTGCATTGCACCAAAGTCTAGGGCACAGGGACGAATACTCAACGAATCGTCCCAAGACAGGACGCTCGCTAAGCACTCTAGAAAGATAAGAGGAAGCCCCCCATTTCTCATTCCCCACGGTTAAGGCTCGTGCGCAATACACTTTATCTTTATTAAGTGTTTTCAAGAAGTTTTGAGATGAGAAGAGAAAAGACACAAAGGAAACTCTAAAGGGAAACTAAGAGTCCTAATATTATCATGCATGGATGACCTATGGTTAGTGAGGTTTAGGAGAGACAACCTAAAACTTAATGTTAATCCTACTCCAAGCTTAATCAAAAATTAAATTGGACTAGGTAGCTCTAAAGGGAGAAAATCCAAGACTTACACAAGTCTTGAGATTCATGGGAGGAAGAGAGTGAAAGAGAAAGAGGAGGTACAACACCTACAACAGCATACTTGCTTCAGAACAGCAATGAAATCATGTACAAACACCAATCAGCATTTAACAGCATACCATTCAACATGAAAATAGGTGTAAAAGATCACAAACAGCATGTGTATACATGGACAGCACATATGACAGCACTTTATGCAAAAATCAGATGTGAAATCAGGACAGCGTGCATCACAACTTGATTTATCATGGTAAAATGATCTTGCACCAAATATCATATGTATCAAGCAATTGATCATGACCACACACACATTAGAACTCACATGAAATAGACTTGAAAGCATTGAAGAAGAATGCACCACACTATGAAAGAATGCACAATACCAAGCATATGATCAAGTTAAATCAAGTATGCATATCATGACATCGAAAGCAAAAGAGCATGTACACAACTACTCCAGCAACCGCCATCAATAATTAGCAATTAACGAGCTCCAAACATATGCATTGCATGATCAACACAACAATTAATCAACCACACAAACATGTTCATAAAACGGTGAAATTCAAAAGGTCGCGTGTCGAGAAATGTGATCATGCAATGGTGTGAGGTGTAACAGCTCAAGAATAGTCCACAAAACATCAAGGCATCATTCCATCAAGTTTAGGCATGCATCGGATCTCAATCAACCAAGCAAATGCAAGAAAATATCACTCTGCAGCAGTGGTAATCGATTACTCTCTTTGAGTAATCGGTTACTCTGTTGAAATTTGACCAAAAACGTGAAAATTAGACAGAGTAATCGGTTACTCTGTTAGGGTAATCGATTACCACTGAAACAGAGGCAGAAAATCAACTTTGAAAAGCACTTTTCAGCATCCAATCACTTATGCAAACTTCAAATGATCATGCAATCAATTAATCATGAAATTCACATCAAATATCAGTAATCAAACACCAATTAGATTCAACAATCATCAAGATCACAAATCAAATCAATCAAAACGGATCAAAAGCATAAACAACCAAAGATCTACATTGCATAAGTTGTGATCAAGTAAAATCAATTATAGATCTAAGGAAAACCAACCTACAAGGCTGAGGTTTGCCTTGGCGAATGTTGAAAACGAAAATTGATGATCCAAGTAAGAAAACCAAAGATCTATGTGATGAAATCCAAGATCCAAACAAGAACAAACAAGATCCAAGCTAGAACAACCCAAATAATCAAAAGCTGCTCCAAAAGTGATTCTAAGCTCCAAAACAGTAGCAAATCAAAGATCCCTTCAAGAATTGATGGATGGATGATGGTTTAGTTCCAAGATCAACAAATTTCAAGGTGAAATTTGATGAACTTTGATGATGGAACTTTGAGTGAGGGTTTGGAAAATGAGAGAAAAGTTTGAGAGAATTGGAGAGAGATGTGTAGAAAATTCAGAAAATGGATCCATGTTTTTTCTGAGGTTTGGAATTAATTGATTTAAATAGATGCTAGGTTAGGAATTCAAATGTGGTTTGGAGTGTGGGTTAATGAGTGGAATGGAGATTAAGAGAAAAATTAGGGAGAAAAAGTGTGGAATTGGAGTGGAAAAATGATGGAGAGAATTTGAATTTGGGTAGAAAATGATGAAATCTAGATCCTTCCAACACATGCACAAGCAAAGCACATGATCACATTTTAATTCAAATTCCGCTAAATGCTGAAAATTGCCATATTTTTGGAAATTCGTACAGAGTAATCGATTACCCTGTTGGAGTAATCGATTACTCAGTTCAAAAATTCAAAAAATTTGACGCCATAAGGAGGGAAAGGAGCGGAACTTCCTGTTTTCACCCACTCTGAGTCATGCTTAACCTCTGGAACTCAAAACTTGATATTATCACTGAATAATGTCTGAAATGTACTATGAAATATTTTATGCGCTCTGATTAAATCGTTGACAACAACTGCCTAGTGCTGAATAACTGATCAAAAATTGACTGCCGGGGTTTCTGATTAACCAATCACTTAATGAGCAAAATAAATGCTCAAAAAGACTTGGAAAGCTATCTGCTTGACTCTGAACACTGTTAATAATCGTACCGGATCCGATGATGCCGTGAGCTGCTGAAAGAGTACCTTGATCCCATGCTCAAAAGGACAATGCAAATGCAGGAATGATAATGCAAATGAAAGGAAGCATAAACCAGTTATGTTAGAAACAAAAGGGCAAATTTTGAGGTGTTATAGGTAGTTGATCCATCTCTTGCTCCATTTCATCGACTGCTTCGTTATTTTGATTTTCTTGAGCAGCCACATTAGGCTCAGGAGCACGGAGATCAAAAAGCCAATTTGCTTGTCTTTGAGGGTCGATGCGGTCTCGGCATGGCATGATGATACTCCTGATGATTCTGGTACGGACCACTGGATGGTATCGTCCATCCGCCCTTGCTTTAATTAGGTGGGAGGAGCGACAATACTCGATATCCAGGGACTCAAGTGGTATGAAAGGTAAATTAGCGACGCTGTCTCCCAGACCAAGGCCGAGTGCAATAGAAGTTACAATACCTCCGAAGTAGAAAGGTTTAGAACCTCTAGCACAGTTGGCATGGATATGAGCGAGTAAGAACGGAGCTGCATTGATAGGTTCGGGAAGGAGCACACAGCGAAGGAAAAAGAGCTCCTTGGAGTTGACTTTGTGGTTGCTGTCCCTCGCGAAGATTGTGTGTCCTAAAACTATGTGAAAATATCGTATCGCTGGGTTATGAATATAAGTTGCGTTGAGCTGTCCCAGCTTGTAGCAGCTACACCTGTAAGTTGATTCCAAAGGTCGAAAGCTTCCTGGAACCAGGCATCGTTAGGCAAATGGCAATGGACATTCTCGCCATGATGGAATCCAAGAATTTGGGCAAGTCGGTTTTGGCCCACCGAATACTCAGAACCAAACATTCGAAATGTAGCTACACCGGAAAGTTGGTTTGTATCTCCCGGAGGTGTAACATAAGCGAATGAACTCAGAAATTCCAGAGTCAGAGCTTCGTAGGTAGGCTTCCCTTGTGTACAGAGCTGCGATAAACCGGCATTTTGAAACATCCAACGTACACCCTCAAGCATACCTAACTCTTCAAGGCTGGCAGTGTTGACGTACCTCGTCGGTTGGAATGAGCGTTGGTAGAAGCTGATGTAACTCGCCCTTTGGCGGTCACTGAATTCTCCCTCTCTGAATGTAACAGCGGAAAGGTCAGGAGCTTGTCTGGTGCGTCTAGCCATGGTGCATGCAAAGTGAAATAGGTTGAATGGAGGAAGTGGGTATGAGTAAGAGTTGTTATGTGAGAATGAGAATGCTTAGTGTGGTTTAAATAAGAGAGTTTGGGAATATGAAGTGATGGAAAGAAATTAGAATTTAATTTGAGGGTTTTATGGAGAGTAATGGGTAGTGGGATGGTTTAGGAAGTGAAAAGAGAGTGGGGCGTTTGAAGAGAAAATGAAGAGAAAAGAAGATGAAGAGGAAGGGTCTCTGTTATAAAACAGAGGGCGCGTTAAAATAAGCGGGACGTTCGTCACGGACCCGTCACGGTCGTAAGCCGTGTGACGGTCGTGACAAGGGCGTTACGCCCGTCATGCCCACGAAGTTCGCATTTCCACAGAAGGCGTAGTAGAACTGGCACATAACGTATATTGGAAAATGGCAATTATTAATAGCAGTAAAGTACTTGATAAATGTCAAAATAACTATAAAATGACAATAAAATGACAGGAATAAAATAAGTGAGCAGGAACATTATATCATCAACAACACAGCCACTAACAGTGAATACGAATTGAATACTTTATTAATGAAATTGGAAAACGATAGCAGTTTATTCAAAGTATAAATGCAGTAGAATATTAAAGTTGAAATTTAACTGAAATAAACTTGTTCCTTGACATTAAAAAGAAAATGACAGTAAAGTAAATGGTTCTAAAAACATTAAAAGCAAAGCAATAAAATTGGAAAAATGCAGTGTGACAGAATTAGCCACGTTGTTTCTTCAAGGATTCCACAGCCTGGTTCAGATGATGCAGTTCCTCGGCGGTGGTATCCATTAGGCTGACAACGTCAAGACGGATAAGTTGCAGTTCATCTCTCATATCTTGAAGTGCAGTGCGGAAAGCTTCAAGTGTGGCATGGATATTAGCAGGGGGACAGTATCAGTATTATTCATGGGATGCTCAGGGAAATCATGATAGTGGGGAGGAGTTTCAGGGTCAATCTCAATGTCAGACATGTGACTACCGAGATCATGTTCAGGTCGTGGCTCATCTAAATCACATAGCCAGTTGTGGCGGTTATGCACACTTGTTCGCTCGTGATTAGGCAGTGTAAAATGTGAAACAACTTCATTATTGATCAGGAGTTGAAACGGGGGTGGTCCACGATTTCTAATGAGTCCTCGCTTAAAACAGAAATTGATGTTCATTGGCCTATATCCGCCTAGAGGGTTCACTCGGGAAAGTTGTGTTCTAAATCCCATGGCATCAGCAATTTTTGTTACAAGGCCACCTATCAAAATGGGACCGTGATCAGCTTGAGCAATCCTGCGGAGATTGTCAAGCATAAAAGTAGCTCCATTAACGGGTCGGGATTGAAACACGCAAAACATGATAAATAGCTCATCTCTAGAGATTAGGGTGTCATTCTCGGCTTTTCCAAAAAGGGTGTAGGCTAAGATCATATGGAAGTATCTTATGGCCGGGTTGTGAATTTTAGTGGACACCATAGGGCGCGGGTCATGATGAGGTCGTCCTGAAATACTACTCCAGAAAAGGTCCAGTTCTTCTTCCATTACTAAATCCTCCTGTGCCATGGTAAAAACATCGGGTCCATTGGGGAAATCCAACAGGTCCGCAATCTCTCTGATGTTGAAGCGGCACGTGTATCCAAATAGCCTAAAGGTTATATTACCCCTATTAAATCCCATGTCGTACTTAGGGTTGTAGGACAATGAGCTTAGAAATTCTAGGGTCAGCCTGTGGTAAGTTGGATACTTCTTTCTAGCAAAACCATCCCCTCATATCTGGTTAAACATAAAGTCTATGTTGTCTCCTATACCTAAAGCAGTCATGTAGGTCCATAGGAAAATTTGGTTAGGGCCATAGGTATGGGAGAGAGAACCTCATAGCAGTGCCATTGGACAACGTCCCTGAATAGCACAACCATGGTGTCTTCATTATCCATCTTAACGGTTAGTCGGAAAAGTAAAGCAGATGAAGAAGGAAGAAGGTAGAAAGACTTTAAAATCCTGTAGCATGTAATTATAAGATCAGCACAGCAGTTTTCGTAAAATTTTTTAAATTTTTGAGAAAATAAATGAAAATGAAAAAGCAATGAAAATAAAATTAGGAAAATAAAAGGGAATGAAAATAAATGAAAATAGAGTTAAGAAAAATGTAAAGAAATTTAAAAAGAAATAGAAGAAAGTTAAAAGGAAAGAAAAACAATCTCGTGGGTTGCCTCCTGTCGCTCCCAGGATTTTCATCCAGGTACAAACGCGAAAGTGGCGCGGAACACAGAGTCGACAACCGTGTATATTTATCCCAAGAGAGGGAAAGGGAACACCGCATAAACCTGAGGAAGAGGGTAAGGAATGGTCATCGCAACCATAGCCTGGGTTCCGGAGTCGGTTACGCGAAGGGAAGGTGTTAGCACCCCACGCGTCCATCGTACTCGATGGGATCCACGCTTGTTGTCTAATCTAAGGGTGAGTTATCTTAACATCTATGGCTGTACTAAAACGGGGGAGGGAAAAACTAAGACAGACTCGGTAGGACGTCGTCGTCCTAGGCCTACGTACCCCCTTTGTGCAATGGGGAATTCAGAGTCAACGTAGTTCGGACCAAGTTCTTTTTGTGTTTTTTATGAGCGACGTTAAGTTCGCGTCCGACAGTTAGGGTCGATGCCTGTTTGCGACTCAGACGGAAGGTAACGTTCCCTTATTGAAAATATCCTTTAGTTTGACAATCCCGCAGGATAAAAAGGTTTGAAGTTTGTTTGTATTTTTTAGGACAGAAGTGACTTGAGTTAGTTCATAACTCAACTTGAACAAAAGTCTATGACACGGGAACGAATGCGTAGCATGGTCGTCCCCAATAGGACATATGCTCAACACTCTAGAAGAGAGAAGGGGGACCCCTCAATCTTTATTTCCTATGTTTAAGGCTTGTGTACAAGGCAAGTTGACCTTATTAAGTATCTTAGAAATGTTTTGAGATGAGAAGAGGGACTCAAAAGAAAAGAAAAAACACTAAGGGGATTCTATCCTAATGTTATCATGCAAAGGTGGCCCTAAGGGGAGGTTTGGAGGGAGACTATCCTATGGAATTTAGTCCTAATGTTATAATGCAAAGGTGGCCCTAAGGGGAGGTTTGACAACAACCTAAGCCTAAAGGAAAGAAAAGATGAGGGAAAGAAAGAGTGAGGGTGGACATGGATAACTATCCACACCCTCAAATAACTTACCTCAGCCCCTGCATAAAAGGTTAGTACAAAACAGACATAAGTGACAATAAGACAAATGAAACCCAAGCAAGTCACAAACCAAAGAGAAAAAGTTACAAACCAAATGAAACTCATCCAAGTCAGAATGTGGATAACCTAAACATGTGCCTAAACATGCTATGCAAGTGCCACATGAGACATGCAAACAGATATCCAAGCATCTAACATCAATAGAAGAAGAAGGAAGCATATAAGTGAAACATGTTCAAGTATGCAAGATGACACATGAATGACATATGATATGAATGCAAAGCTCCAAAGTCAGAAACATACATCAAATGAAATGCAAATGAATGATATGGCATGGCATACATAAACCAAACATAAATCATGAAGAGACACAGATGATAAGAAGTGAGAAAATAAGTCAAAAGAGGCAAGTAAATTAAACATTGAACATATGCACAATGTATGCAAAAACCTCACACCAATGACCTATAATGGTAATCAAGTGACCTATAACAATTCAAACATGGCTTATGAAGTCAAATAAGCAATCCCAAATGATGGGACAAGTGCCTTCTCAAACAAGTAATCAGACATGATCAAAGATGTGCATACAAGAAGGCTTCAAGTGAAGAGCAATCAAACAATCAGTAAAACATCTTCTAAAATTACCAAATTAAAACTTAACACACCTCAACCAGTGGCAACCAACATATTAAAAATTCATGCTAAAATTCACAAGATAAGTCATTCAAACAATCATGCAAAGATCAAGTAGGAAACATGGTTTAGTATGCAACAGAAAGGGACTAAAATGCAATATGAAATGATTTTAAAAATATGAGAAAATTTTTTTAATGAACTTCAATATGTTGGTGAAACAATGCAAAAATAATGGACTTAGAATGTTTTATGGATGATGAGAAATAAAATAAACAAGTTAGAGTATGCATACATGGAATAAATTCAAAAGAAAATAAACAAATAATTATTTCAGATGCTAAAAATAAAATAAAAATAAAAAATAAAATTTGGGAAAATTTTATAAAACTCTAAAAATGCTTCATGACTTTTTTTATGATTTTTGGTTGCAATTATCTATTTTTAAAAATAAAAATGAAATAATGCAATTAAATAAAATAAATAAATTGAAATAAACATGGGGGGTGTGTTCAGCAGCCCAAATACGTTGGAAATGATAAGTGGGCTTAAAGAAAGGGGTGTGGAAAGTAAGGCCCAATGTTAAAAGTCCAAGGCGCAGTCAATGAGGAACAATGGAATGAGTCAAACAATCAGGTTTAATCAGGACCACACACTTGATCCAACGCACATCATCAAGTCAAACATATCACAAAGTAAATAAGATCAATGGTTGAAATCACCCAGCACACCATAACTATCATACGTGCGCGCATACAAAATTAATCAAAAAATTAAAAAGGCACACGTGACCCTCACGTGCATATTTAATGTGTTGGCCAAATCCTGTACACACGATCAATCAAACGCATGGCATTAAATCAATAATTCAAAAAATAATCAAAATCAATGGCCTAGATCTACAGCACACGTTAACAAGCATGGAGTGGCACACACTTAAACTATAAAATAAAAACAAAATTTTAAAAATGTGTCACGCTGTGGACCACACGATGAAGGCCATGGACGATTGAGATTTCGTCCCTTACCTTGGAACCCTAATCTCGCCGGCGATCAAGCCAGACGCCGGAGCCCTAGCTCCGGTCGTCCCTTCCGGCCACCGGCCACCTCCAACCAAAAACCTCCCAGAAAATGCAAAAGGGTATACCTTCTTTTCCAGAATTTGATGAGGATCAATAATATGCCATTAAAAATCACAAATAACCAACACACAAAGAGTTCGAATGAAACAAGTTATGGTTCCAAAACTTAAAACTCACGATGCAACCAATCTACACGTCCAAATTCAAAATAAAATACATCATCATGCTCAGCAACAACCACAAATCATTATGCATGTCAAAAATTTGAGTTCTAAGATCATGAAAAGTGCCACTAACCTGAGATCAAACAACATGTATCCTTGTTGTTAGCTTCAAATGAGGGTTGCTTCGCGCTCTATGGATCCCAAGGGTTTAGATTGTGAAAGAAGTTTTGGAAAAACTCTTGTGGATTGTGAGATTTGAAGCAATGAAGGATTAGGGTTAAAAGTTTTGTTCTCCGCAAAATCACCTGTCTCCCCTCTAACCAGTGCATGAGTTAGCTTAAATATATTAGGTTAATCCACTGATTAGCATTTGGGCCTTGTTAATTCTTCACTTAAAGAGTTTTCGGTGATTTTGGAAATTTTCATAATGTGAAATACACCCTCCTCCATGCATGTACACCCAAGCCCTTGATGATGGATCACTTATTTAACAATTGCTAATCACACCTGTATGGAATTTGGGCCTTGAGATGTCTTGGTTTATGAATTTTGATGCATCTTGCCATTTTGCATAATGTGAAATAAGTGGTGAATTTGTCATGGAATCCCTTAGTTCAAAGGCCAAAAATGATCCTTATGGAATGTACTTTGGTGTTATAATGTGCCTTGAATCAATTATAGGTCACTATGTCCCAAAATGCAAAAGTTGTGAAAATGGAACCATGAGAAAACCCTAAAAAAACCCCTTGCCTTCTTTTGATCATAACTTGAGTTTCACAAATGACATGGAGACCAACTAGTACTTGTTGGAAAGGGGAGAAAAAGATATTCAACTTTCATGTTTGAGGAAAGTTCATTTGAAGCTTCTTTGATGATGAAAGGTCAAGTTGAAAGTAGTGTAAGAACTTGCCCAAAATGGAAACTTTCAAATTATAGGTCATTTCCATATTTAGTAACTTTTGTACCAACCCTTGATTCTTGATAAATGGTATGAAACTTGACCCTTGAAGACCATATGAGGATGTGAGACCTTGAAAACCTTGAAGAGAACCTCAAAACTTCACAGTTGACTTCCCCTCTCACTGTTGACTTTTCCCCTAATTCTCCTGATTCCCAATCCATTGGCCAATTGAATCTCTCATGAACCACACTGATGGACCATCTTCCATTCCTAGATACTTAGGGACCCAAGGAATACCATGGAATCAAGCCTTGCCCAAAAAATCAGAAATAAACTGACTTTATAGCAAACCCTAATTTTGGTACGCTCAGGAATACCATCTTCCATTCCTAGATACTTAGGGACCCAAGGAATACCATGGAATCAAGCCTTGCCCAAAAAATCAGAAATAAACTGACTTTATAGCAAACCCTAATTTTGGTACCCTCAGTCTAGGAGGAAATAACACAGTCTCCAAATCCAAATTCCTCTGAATATGATGTGTATCCTCTCCAACAAAGATAAGATATGCCATTTGGTGATGATAAAAACCCAAGAAGCTTGCCCATTGGAGCAATAAACCCAAGAATCTCAAAAACCCTAATTTCTGCACTGGTTAGGGGAGAGTGATCCACTTGAGCTCTCTTGGACAATACCAGGACTCTTGCTTGACCCTTTGAAGAACATCTTCTCCTCTTGAACTGCCTCAGGCACCTTGACCCCATGCTAAGAACCAATGATATGCACACATGATAATGCATAAAATGAAATGAAACATAAGCCAGTTAATACTAAAGTAAGGAGGGCAAATTTTGGGGTGCTACAGCTGCCCCTATTCAATCAATTTGGTCCTGAAGGTATGATAGCGACGACTCTCAAACATTCCAGGATACACGGGGATTGAATACCAAAAGGGCCCCAGAAATTTGCCAATGGTGAGAATAACAAAATGAAGCGTGCTGAAAAATAAGGAGTATGACCTCAACCATACCCACGAAAATAAGACGAATACGACCTCAATCGTACCCGCAAAGGAAGACTGACCTCAATCACTCTACCCACAAAGGAAAGGACGAATACGACCTCGATCGTACCCACAAAGGAAGACTGACCTCAATCACTCTACCCACAAGGAAAATATGAATACGACCTCAATCGCACCCACAAAACGAATACAACCTCAATTATACCCGCAAAGGAAGACTGACCTCAATCACTCCCACAAAGAAAATATGAATACGACCTCAATCGCACCTATAAAACGAATACAACCTCAATTGTACCCGCAAAGGAAGACTGACCTCAATCACTCTACCCACAAAGGAAAGGACGAATACGACCTCGATCGTACCCACAAAAGAAGATTGACCTAAATCACTCTACCCACAAGGAAAATATGAATACGACCTCAATCGCACCCACAAAACGAATACAACCTCAATTATACCCGCAAAGGAAGACTGACCTCAATCACTCCCACAAAGAAAATATGAATACGACCTCAATCGCACCCACAAACCGAATACAACCTCAATTGTACCCGCAAAGGAAGACTGACCTCAATCACTCTACCCACAAAGGAAAGGACGAATACGACCTCGATCGTACCCATAAAGGAAGACTGACCTCAATCACTCTACCCACAAGGAAAATATGAATACGACCTCAATCGCACCCAAAAAACGAATACAACCTCAATTGTACCCGCAAAGGAAGACTGACCTCAATCACTCTACCCATAAAGGAAAGGACGAATACGACCTCGATCGTACCCACAAAGGAAGACTGACCTCAATCACTCTACCCACAAGGAAAATATGAATACGACATCAATCGCACCCACAAAACGAATACAACCTCAATTATACCCGCAAAGGAAGACTGGCCTCAATCACTCTACCCACAAGGAAAATGGCGAATATGACCTCAATCGCGCCCACAAAGGAAGACTGACCTCAATCACTCTACCCACAAAGAAAATATGAATACGACCTCAATCGCACCCACAAAACGAATACAACCTCAATTGTACCCGCAAAGAGAGACTGACCTCGATCACTCTACCCACGAAGAAAAAATGAATACGACCTCAATCGCACCCACAAAAACGAATACAACCTCAATTGTACCCGCAAAACGAATATAACCTCAATCGTACCCGCAAAGGATAACCAACATAAAGTGGACTTCACTGGGGATAACGTGAAACGAAACTTCTGGTTTAAACCACCCCTACTGAGAAAGGGAAACTGGCAAACAAAATATGTCAAGCGAGAACTGACTACCAGGCGAGAACTGGATTTCACAAAAGAAAAGGCCAAACAAAGGCAAACTTCTAACGGACTCACGATCCACAGATAAGATGACTCCGCTGGGGAAAGGAGAAGTCTAAATAAAAGACTCTGCCGGGGAGCACAAGTATGAAGAACGCATCCCTCCAAAATCTCCTGAGTTATGCCATCCCTGCTGAGAAAGAGAACTGGCAAGGAAAGTATCGAACCTGGCTTATGCTTCGAATGCAAATGTTTGAATTTTGCCGTAATGCTCCACACGAAGTGGAAATGCTACGTGTTTGAGGATGCAATGCAAATGCTTATGATATGCAAAAGGGGTCCCTCCAGCAAAATAAATGCTGGAGAGAAAAGACCAATTCAGCTGGGGATGACAAAAATAAATTATCCTCTGAATCCAAGAACTCTACTGAGAAGGATCACGCTGACCGACCCTTTGGATCAACAACTTCTACTGGGGATGAAATCCCAAAGGAACATCCACACTACCGGGGATTACATATGTCCTTTACTGAAGGTAACGTCCAAAACCTGAGATTTCTCCTCTGCTGGGGAGTTGAGCACGAACGCCAATAACGGAACCGGAAGTCTGTTGCTGAGGACTGCCAATAACAGATGGGCTTAGGACCTGCTGGGGGATGCCAGCCCATAATACCGTCCTGCTTGGGGATACTACTGAACTTAGCCTACTGATGGGGAGAATAACTTTACTCCCACCTTGCTGGGGACTAGAATATGACATCGTCGGTGAAAGCACGCTTCCTGACTGGATGGGGAAAGTGAACACCCTAATTCTGTGGGGAAATAACGTCTTGATCCAGATAAAATACTTCCCAAGTCTCCTGCTGGGGAAGGTCTGCTCTGTTGAGGAAAGATGCAATCTCAATGCTGGGGAGAGCAACCCTACTGGGGGAGTACAATGTTATTGCCCTGCAAGTCAAATAACAACAAATAAAATATGCCACAACGCGACTATCACCATTGATGCCTAAGTAATTTCTACTGCTTTTCGTTATGCTCCGCAAAGCTTGAAGTTTTATATGCAATGTTTATAAAAAATATCGGACGTTTTTGCAAACAAAACAGTAAAAGTAAAACAAACAACGGAAAGCTCTCTGAGTGAAATGAAAATTTTATTGAGAAAAGGGGCCTGTAAATAGGCATTTACAATTGGAAGCAATTCCTAAAAAGAGGTAATTGCGCAAAAGCAAAAGGAAAATACATATGTTGGCAATGCGGGAATAGATATCCACCATGATTCGACTCAGCTATGACCCATATGTCTTGCTTATCCATAAATGTCTTGACCTTTGAAGAGACTAACTGTAATGATTCCTTTCTTTCAGAATTTCCAGGTATTGAAAGTGCTCACAGATCGAACGCAGACCATAGCCTTTCGCTTATAAATCCCTAACTTTTGCCTGGATCGCCCTTTTCGGGTTTTCAATCCATTGGGATACCCATTTTTGCCAAAGTTGCCTTTTTCGGTTTTCAACTTTGCGGGTTTACATGTTTCTTTTTTTACATTTTATCCCTAATTTTTGCCCGAACCTTTTCCTTTTTATGGTTCGTCGGGATGCCCCTTTTTTTCCTGGACTTTCTTTTTATGTCCAGCGGGTCTCTTTATGCGAAGTATTTTTTGACTACGTCTGCGTTCACAGAGGATGTAAAATCTTCGCCATCCATAGTTGAAAGTAGTAAGGCTCCACCAGAGAAAACCTTTCTTACTACATATGGCCCCTCGTAGTTTGGAGTCCATTTGCCCCTGTGATCTGTCTGAGGAGGAAGGATCCTTTTCAAAACCAATTCACCTGTCTGAAAACTCCGAGGATGCACTTTCTGGTCAAAGGCGTGCTTCATCCTGCTCTGATACAACCGACCATGTGCGATGGCTACCAATCTCTTTTCTTCAATAAGGTTCAACTGATCCAACCTGGAACGCACCCATTCAGCTTCATCAAGCTTCACATCTGCCAGAATTCTCAAAGACGGAATCTTGACCTCTAAGGGTAAAACTGCTTCCATACCATATACCAATGAGAAAGGGGTTGCCCCAGTTGACGTACGCACTGAAGTACGGTAACCATGTAGGGCATAAGGTAGCATCTCATGCCAGTCCTTATATGTTACCACCATTTTCTGCACAATCTTCTTGATATTCTTATTCGCCGCCTCAACAGCACCATTCATCTTCGGACGATATGGAGAAGAATTGTGATGCTCGATCTTGAAACTCTGACATAATTCCTTCATCATCTTATTGTTCAAATTCGAGCCGTTATCGGTAATGATTCTCTCCGGGACCCCATAACGACAGATAATGTCCTTCTTTATAAACCGGGTTACCACTTGCTTGGTGACGTTGGCGTACGAGGCTGCCTCCACCCACTTTGTGAAATAGTCAATGGCAACCAAAATGAAATGATGCCCATTGGAAGCAGTGGGCTCAATCTTCCCAATCATATCTATGCCCCACATTGCAAAAGGCCAAGGAGATGATAACACGTTTAGAGGCGTAGGCGGTACATGCATCTTATCTGCATAAATCTGGCATTTATTGCACTTTCGGGCGTACTTGAAACAATCAGACTCCATAGTCATCCAATAATATCCTGCCCTCAACAACTTTCTAGCCATGATGTGTCCACTGGAATGAGTACCGAAAGAACCCTCGTGAACTTCCTCCATCAACAAACCTGCCTCGTGTTCATTAACACAATGTAGTAAGACCATATTGAAGTTCCTCTTATATAACACATCATCCTTGTTCAGAAAGAAGTTTCCTGCCAACCTTCTCAGAGTCTTCTTATCCTTGGTGGAGGCACCCTCTGGATACTCCTGTCTCTTCAGAAAAACCTTTATATCATGATACCATGGTTTGCCATCAGACTCATCTTCAATCGCAAACACAAAAGTTGGTCTGTCCAGACGCATGATTCTAATCGACGGAGTTTCATTCCAACGGTTCACCTTATACATGGATACCAATGTTGCCAACGCATCAGCCATCTGATTCTCAGCTCGGGGCACATGATGAAAATCCACCCTGTCAAAGAAAGGTAACAACCTTCTGGCATAGTTGTTATAAGGCACCAAATTTGCCTGACGAGTCTCCCATTCTCCTGTAATCTTATTAACTACCAACGCGGAATCACCATAGACATCGAGGTTCTTAATTCTCAAATCAATTACTTCCTCTAACCCCATGATGCATGCTTCATACTCCGCCTCGTTGTTGGTACACACGAATGCTAACCGGGCAGTGAAAGGTATATGAGAACACTTTGGGGTTGTAATGATTGCCCCAATTCCATTACCATATGAGTTGACAGCCCCATCAAAAATCATCTTCCACTGAGACCCAATCTCAGGTCCTTCGTCGGGCAGAGGCTCTTCACAATCTTTCATTTTTAGAAACATAACATGCTCGTTCGGAAACTCAAACTTCATTGGCTGATAATCCTCGACCGGCTGTTCAGCAAGATATTCTGACAGAAAACTCCCCTTAATGGCCTTATGAGAAACATACTGTATATTGTATTCTGTCAAAACCATCTGCCAACGGGCTATCCTTCCAGAAAGTGCTTGCTTCTCAAACACGTACTTAATAACAAGGTTGTGTGGTTTAACATATAATGCCTTAGGCGCTTGGTTGCCCAAGCAAGTGCACAACATGTCTTTTCCAACATAGAGTATCTTGATTCACAATCAGTGAACTTCTTACTCAGGTAGTAAATGGCGTGCTCCTTCCTACCTGTCTCATCGTGTTGACCGAGCACACATCCCATTGAGTTCTCAAGAACCGTAAGGTACATAATTAACAGTCTCCTGGGCACCGGTGGCATAAGGACCGGAGGTTCCTGCAAATACTTCTTTATCCTTTCAAATGCCTCTCGACAATTTTCATTCCACCTGACCTCTTGATCTTTTCTTAGCAACTTGAAAATAGGTTCACGCATGGCTGTCAGATGAGAGATGAACCTAGCAATGTAATTCAACCTTCCCAAGAAACCACGAACCTCTTTCTCTGTTCTTGGCTCAGGCATCTCTTGTATGGCTCTTATCTTGGCAGGATCAACCTCGATACCTCTTTCACTAACAATGAATCCCAGCAATTTACCATACCTCACGCCGAAAGTGTACTTGTTCGGATTCAATCTCAGTCTGAACTTCCTCAACCTTTCAAACAACTTCTGGAGGTTTACCAAGTGTTCTTCCTCTGTCTGTGACTTTGCAATCATGTCATCAACATAGACTTCAATCTCCTTGTGAATCATATCATGAAAGAGAGTCACCATGGCCCGCTGATAGGTTGCCCCAGCATTCTTCAGTCCAAAGGGTATTACCTTGTAGCAAAATGTTCCCCACGGTGTTATGAACGTAGTCTTCTCCATGTCCTCTGGGGCCATTTTGATTTGGTTATACCCAGAGAAGCCATCCATGAAGGAAAATACAGAATATTGAGCAGTATTGTCTACTAACACGTCAATTTGGGGGAGCGGGAAATCATCCTTCGGGCTCGCCCTATTCAAATCTCGGTAATCAACACACATCCTGACCTTCCCATCCTTCTTAGGTACAGGTACAATATTAGCAACCCACGGAGGATAATTTGTTACAGCAAGAAATCTGGCGTCCAACTGTTTCTGAACCTCTTCCTTGATCTTGACAGCTATATCTGGTTTCGTCCTTCTCAGTTTCTGCTTGACTGGAATACAACCCTCTTTAAGCGGCAACCGGTGTGCAACAATGTCAGTGTCAAGCCCGGGCATGTCTTGGTAAGACCAGGCGAAGATATCCACATACTCTCGAAGCAACTCAACCAATCTTCCTTTAACAGTGTCTTCCAAGGCAGTCCCAACCCTTACTTCTCGTTTAACATCCTCGGTTCCCAGATTAATAGTCTCAACTTCCTCCTGATAAGGTAGAATAACCCTTTCCTCTTGTTTCAGTAGCCTAGCTAATTCTTCTGGTAAGTCACAGTCTTCGTCAGTCTCTTCTTCGGCCTGATAGATGGGATTGTCGAAGTCATATCGAGCCATAGCTAAGTCATGAGGGGTGGAATCTCAACAAAGAAACCTGCATGATGGATGTTTTATGTTTATTATGAGTGCAACAAACAAGCAAAACACATTGCCATTTTGATGTGGGTTAATGCAAAAAGTAAAAAAACAGAAAAATAGGGATCAAAATATTTGAATGAAAAACGTCCTTTATTGATGATAAAAGTAGCAAATAAAACACCCAAGCCCTACAAATAAATATCACTACGTCATGGGCAGAACGTAGGATTTAACACAACAGAAAACAAAAGTAAATTACTCCGGGCGCGTCACTTGGATGACTTTCTCGGAAGACCAGTTGCCTAAGCTCTGACCAGGGGTGCAGGGACGGATCCACTCATCCATGTCACAGTCACTATCTCCTTCATCCTCAATAGCATTAACCTGATTAAAGAAAACCCCAGCACTTGTGAACCGAATTGGACCAGCATACTTGGGAGGCTCTTGAGCTCGTTGGGGTGGCTTGTACCCTAGTCTATGGGTATCCTGCTTTCTTTGAACATTAATGACACTGCCCCACTTCTGAGAACCACCAGCTTCAACTATAGCGCGCGCCTCTTTGAAAGAGGACATTGGAACCTTTGGTTGTCTGACGACTTTAGGTTGGGCAACCACCTCAGGCTGACTGACTGCCTTTGGGGGTTCCTCGGGAATTTTCACAGCTTCAAAGGCTTGGCACAAAGTTTCCTGTACTTCACCATCTACCTCTATATACTTGAAGGTCGATAGGTGACTCACCATGATCTCTTCCTCACCACAAACAGTCACAACGTGGCCATCCACCATATACTTCAACTTCTAGTGCAGCGTAGATGTTACTGCCCCAGCATTATAGATCCAAGGGCGACCCAACAAACAACTATAGGCAGGCTGAATATCCATTATGTAAAAGGTGGTGTTGAAAAGCTCAGAACCCACCTTGATCGGCAGAACTAACTCTCCAAAAACTGACCTCTTGGAGCCATCAAAAGCGCGTACCACCAAGTCACTTGGTGTACAAATCAACCCACGAGTATCAAATTTCATCAAAGCCTTCTTCAGTAACACATTTAAAAACGACCCAGTGTCAACTAACACATGCGACATTAAGGAACCACGACATTCCACTGAAATATGCAGAGCGTTGTTGTGATTCCTCCCAGCTGGAGTCAGATCTAAATCGGTGAAATCCAAACCATTACCAGCATTCACATGAGCTACAACCCCTTCTAACTGATTGACGGATATTTCCTGCGGTACATAAGCCATATTCAAAACCTTCAGCAATGCATTTCGGTGTGCCTCAGAGCACAATAGTAAGGATAGAATGGAAATATTTGATGGAGTTTGGTGAAGTTGATCAATAATTTTGTAATCGCTTTTCCTGATCAATCTCATAAACTCCTCTACATCTTCTGAGAAAGTATCCCCAACTGGCTTTGTCATAGAATTATTTGCTTCCTGCCTCTGTACAGACTCATCCATCATCTGTTTACCTTTGTCTTGTTTTAAACTGCCAACTTGATCCTCAGATGGAATAAAGACTCTACCACTCCTAGTGATAGCCCCCGCTTCAACAAGATTTTCAACCCCTGTATTCACAGCTGATGTCTTTACCAATTCATGCTTCTTACCATCAACAAATACCTCAGCCCCATAGTTCCACGGAATGGCCTTGGTACTCTCATACGGGACTGGCCTAGGAACAGTGATAATGACCGGCGCTGATATAGTTATTGTCTTGAATGGAATCGTTATTGTGGCAACATCAATCTTTCTGTCAGTAACTTTACTCTGCTTACAACCCCTGTCAAACTGTAATATCCCTTCACTGATCATTCTCTGAATACCTGCTTTCAATAAACCACAACCGCCTGGCTGCGACACACATCCTACACAACCTTCATCACAGCCGAGAAATACCCCTCCTTTCAACAGTCTTTCCTTCACCACCCCCAAAGGAGTTTGAACCTCGTTCACATCTGAAATCAAATTCAAGTCTTCACAGTCTTTAATAATAGCATTAACCCTTGGCCCACCGTGATTCGGCATTGGGTTCTGATTCATATTTGGAGCATCTTTGGAGAAATTGATGGCTTTTGAATCCACCAAATCTTGAACTTGATGCTTAAAAGCTTTACAGTTCTCAATATAATGTCTGGGGTGCCCCAGAATGAAACTCACAGTGGGTGTTGGCGTCATAACCGGGAGGTGGATTGCCAGTGGGTGGAGCCAATGTCCTCTTCTGAATTAATTGTAACTGCAACAAGTGCTGAAATAACTGAGAGTAGGGAAGAGGTGGAGTGTCAAAATGCCTATCCCGCCTAGACAGAGGTTGCGATCTGCGAGGAGCCTGATTTTGTTGTTGAGACACTGTTGGCTGCTTAGGTGCTGCTGGGATGGTTACAGAAGCCACCTGCTGATTGAGGTTCTGACGAGGTCCTTCTCTACCACGATATGATGACACAGAGTTTGTATCTCCCTCCTTCTTCTTATAACCACTGGCATAAGGCTTCTTACTTCCTCCAGATGAGGACCCATCACCGCCTGATATTTTTCCCGCCTTAATTCCGCTTTCCACCATCTCTCCTACTAAGATCAAATCAGCAAACTTTCCAGTCATACACGGTACCAGCTTTTCATAGTAATGACCCTGCAAGGTGGCCATGAACATACCTATCATTTCACGTTCCAACATGGGAGGCTGAACCCTTGCTGCCAATTTACGCCACCTCTGGGCGTACTCCTTGAAACTCTCATTGTTCTTCTGTGATAAGTTCTGCAGCTGTGTTCTGTTAGGAGCCATGTCTGTGTTATATTGATAGTGTCTAATAAATGCCCCAGCCAGATCTCTCCAACTACGCACATCTTTCCTTTCTAGTTGCATATACCATTCCAGGGAGGCCCCAGATAGGCTATCCTGAAAGCAATGCATCATCAGCTTCTCATTCTTTGCATGCGCAGCCATTTTACTTGCGTATGCCCTCACGTGAGTCCTTGGGCAGGTCATACCATTGTACTTTTCAAAAGTAGGAGTCTGAAACTTGTGCGGGATAACAACGCCTGGAACCAGCCCCAAATCCTCTAGATCCATACCCACAGAATCTTGATTTACAACACCCCTCAGTTGTTCCTCAATCACCTGAATCTCTGATCATTGTCAATCTGGGGACCAGCATCCCCACCTGGCACAGAGAATGCATCTTCCTGAAGATCATCATACTAACGGTCATGAATTGCGCCAACACTGTTACCTCCCCCCACTACAGTGGGAACCACAACATTTTCTCCTCCGCCCGGAGGGATCACAACACCAGTAACAGGAATACCTCCGCCCGGAGGGCCATTTTGAACATTATTACCAGTAACACCGGTATGAATTCCTCCATGAAGGACACCCTCTTCATCAATCCTCGCAATCAGTGGCTGAACGAGAGTCCTTAACTGCTCTTGGCCTTAAGCAACCCCTTGCATTAAATCCATGAATTGGTTCATGCGAGTCCGCATCTCAGTCATCTCATTTTGTAGCTGATCCATGATCTCTTCTGATTTTGTCTGGTAGAATACCGGTGAATGTGCTGATCTGCAATCCTGTACTGCGGAGGAGAACAAAGTAAGAACACCAGAGATAAACACTTGTCATGCAAAATGATTATGAATATGCAAATGCAAATGAACATGTTTGAATATTCGCAGGGCGATCCACCCCTTGATTCCAGTTTAACAACAAGATAGAACGGAACTTCTGCTCATGTATTAAGAAAACCAGAGGAAAACCAAATGTCAACAATCACAATCCAAGATAACAAGTCTGAACATAATAATCATAGATCCCAACCAACAAGCCTGGCGGTGATCCCAATACAATGAAAGAAAAAATAGAAAACTACGGCATGTCATCAAAGTCCACAAGTGCCAATCCCCCCATCCATTATGCTCTTTGCTCCAATCTTGAATTTCCTTGAACAGCTTTTTGGTGTCAGGATGCTTCGGTCTCTGAATTAGATCTTGAATGAGAACATCTCTCCTATGCATGATCCCTTTCAAGTATCGGCAATGCAACTCCCAAGCGTCTTCTTCAAGAACACCATCCATGCTAAGACCCTCATTTCTAGGCCTCTTCACTTCAGCTTGGATCTTTAGTTCCTCTATGGAGGTTATGGCTTCATTGAGTCGACCCTCGACTGCTTGTCTCTGGAATACCTCTGATAGGATCTCAGCTTCTTTTTTCTTGAGCTTCAACTTCAATTGATCAATCTGAGCTAGATAATCGTCTTCCTTTCACTTATTATCAGCCATTGCAGTTTCTCGGTGAGCATTGAACTTGTGAATTTTCAACAAAGCCTCGGCCAATTCCTCCTTCTTAGACTTGAGAACCTTATTGATACCCTCTAGAGCTTACTTCATCCTTTGTCTGGCTGTGACCTTGTCAGCTAGCTCCTTCTCTGCCTTAGCGAGAAGCTTTGTCTTCAACTCGGTGATATGAACAGCTTCACCCCGCTCATGCTTCAACTGATAAATCTCTCTATGTAGCTCACTATTTTCTTCTCACAGCTTTTCCTTTTCAGTCCACAACTTGTTAAACTTCTCAATCTCAACTGTGGTAGGAGGCTCAATCAGCAAGGGGTAAGATGGTGGTTCTTTGGAGAATGGCAAAAGCTCCTCCTCTACCCTTTTCTGAATCCAATCTTCATACGCAGGAAATGTTCTGTTGTTGCTCTTCCCAAAAGAAGTCTTCCCCTTCTTATGACGATCTTCCCAAGTATTTGCAGCTTCTTTTAACAGCTCTGGTTTGATTTCCCCACTCAGATATAGAGATTCTTGGACCTCCTCATCTTTTGGTGGCTCTTTTAAGGCATACCCGAATTGCCTAATAGCAAGAATAGGGTTGTAGTTAATTCCCCCTTTCCTTCCTATTAGAGGCACATTTGGGAGACCTCCACAACTAATCATGATATCTTGGCCCAACAAGTCACGGTTAACCCAAATTAGATTATCTGTCCTCAAACCCATCAATCTTTTGGACCACTCCAAAGTTCCTTGAGTATCTACAAATGCCCCAGATTTGGGAAGACGATCAGCAAACCATTTGTAAAAGACTGGCGCACAAAAATAAAGGGGTCCTCCCCTCCTCTTCTCGTTCTTATAATGCACTGAATAATACAGATCTCCAAGCAAAGTAGGTACCAGATTCTTCATGGTAAATATCCGGACAGCGTGCATGTCGACAAAATCCTTCATATTTGGAAACAACACCGTTTCATAGACACACATAGCCAAGATGGCGTTGAAAACTGACCAACATCTAGCCTTAGCATACACAACAGCCTGTTCTATCAAAAATTTCACATGAAAACCTTTACACCCTCCCTTACTGGCAACGTTGTCTTTCAACAAAGATGGATCCAAATGCAAAGCCTCGGAGACCTTTTCTAAATCAGGAAGTTCTTTAGAAGGATAGAAAGAAGCCTCTTCTTTAATAGAAACCTCAAGAATGAGAGCAAATTCCTCCAATGTCGGAGCCAAGAGATAATTAGTGAATAGAAAACAACGCAGGTGAGGGTCATAGAATTGCACCAGAGTGTGCAAAGCCCTATACTCGTATTCAGTGATGTTGCGAGCAAAATTCAGAATTCTTCCATACTCTCCTCTAAAGTCTGCCAATACTCCAAGTTCTGGCATAGACACAATCTTGTGAACAGGATCCAGAATAAGTGATGGGAACTTGTACACTATGATGTTCTTTCTCTTCTCGGTACTCATCCTTAATAGTCTTTAAAAACCAGAATCAAAGTTAGGATGCAGCCCTGCAAATGAATAAACATGTTAGGATGCAAAATGATGATGCAAATGCACACATGGGATCAAGGATGCCACACAGATTGGACAACTGCTGCACTGAACAACTGTATAATCTCAAAGGTCTGCCCAACTACCCAGAATACCAAAATAACCATAGTACCACACTGATAAATTTGCTGATCAGAAAACCGGGTATGTTGAAGGTCAAGGTTACCTGCAAACCTGTAAACCCCTGCCCTCTCACATGTGGGTACTAGAAAGCCGAGGATCCTCAATATCACAGGCTCTCAGGTCGAGAAATGATGATACGTTCACCATTTCTGGTTTGGCATCATCACCAATCGAGGAGGCCTCAACTGATTCCCCTCAAAAGAAAACATCCTATGGCAAGTCCTCAGTTTTGGCACTGAGGTCGAGAAGCAATAGTACATTCATCCCTCGGGGTATAGTACTATCGCCAATCGAGGAGTGCTTCCACTGATTCTTTCCCAAAAGGAAACCCTATAGCAAGTTCCCATCATTGGGTCCTCAGATTGACATGAGTAATGGGTTTGCCATTTCTGATCTGCCATTATCACGTCTCGGGAGGAGTGCCGTTACTGAGTCCTCGGGAATGGTCGCCAGAGTCGACAGTTTTCCAGGTTACATTCCATCATCTGCACCAATGCGCAGGGTAGAACATTACCAAAGAAATCCTCGTCTGGATGTGGAGTTTTCATGTATACTACGTCTGGCCAAATGCCACACAAATCACACTACTTGCCACGCTAATCCTACGTGTATGCTCAAGCCTGGGTATTGGGCTTATCTCTCAGAACTCCCAACCCATCAAACAGAAGAACAGTGCAGCAGATGATAATAATATGCAATGCAGTAAATGCGGTAAAAATAAAATACAACAAATAAAGCAAAACAAAAACAAAAAAAAACACCCAAAGAGAACAAAAACAAACAAGCGCTAGGACAGACTCGCTAAAGGGGATGGACTAGCATAGGTCAACCAGAATCACCAGTAGAGCCGCCAGCTGTCACTCCCAGGATTTTCATCCAGGTACAAACGCGAAAGTGGCGCGGAACACAGATTCACCAGCCGTGTATATTTATCCCAAGAGAGGGAAAGGGAACACCGCATAAACCTGAGGAAGAGGGTAAGGAATGGTCATCGTAACCATAGCCTGGGTTCGAGAGTCGGTTACGCGAAGGGAAGGTGTTAGCACCCCATGCGTCCATCGTACTCGATGGGATCCACGCTTGTTGTCTAATCTAAGGGTGAGTTATCTTAACATCTATGGATGTACTAAAACGGGGGAAGGGAAAAACTAAGACAGACTCGGTAGGACGTCGTCGTCCTAGGCCTACGTACCCCCTTTGTGCAATGGGGAATTCAGAGTCAACGTAGTTCGGACCAAGTTCTTTTTAAGTTTTTTATGAGCGGCATTAAGTTCGTGTCCGGCAGTTAGGGTCGATGCCTGTTTGCGACTCAGACGGGAGGTAACGTGCCCTTATTGAAAATATCCTTTAGTTTGACAATCCCACAGGATAAAAAGGTTTGAAGTTTGTTTGTATTTTTTAGAACAGAAGTGACTTGAGTTAGTTCATAACTCAACTTAAACAAAAGTCTATGACACGGGAACGAATGCGTCGCATGGTCGTCCCCAATAGGACGTATGCTCAACACTCTAGAAGAGAGAATGAGGACCCCTTAATCTTCATTTCCTATGTTTAAGGCTTGTGTGCAAGGCAAGTTGGCCTTATTAAGTATCTTAGAAATGTTTTGAGATGAGAAGAGGGACTCAAAATAAAAGAAAAAACACTAAGGGGATTCTATCCTAATGTTATCATGCAAAGGTGGCCCTAAGGGGAGGTTTGGAGGGAGACTATCCTATGGAATTTAGTCCTAATGTTATCATGCAAAGGTGGCCCTAAGGGGAGGTTTGACAACAACCTAAGCCTAAAGGAACAAAAATATGAGGGAAAGAAAGAGTGAGGGTGGACATGGATAACTATCCACACCCTCAAATAACTTACCTCAGCCCCTGCATAAAAGGTTAGTACAAAATAGACATAAGTGACAATAAGACAAATGAAACCCAAGCAAGTCACAAACCAAAGAGAAAAAGTTACAAACCAAATGAAACTCATCCAAGTCAGAATGTGGATGACCTAAACATGTGCCTAAACATGCTATGCAAGTGCCACATGAGACATGCAAACAGATATCCAAGCATCAAACATCAATAGAAGAAGAAGGAAGCATATAAGTGAAACATGTTCAAGTATACAAGATGAAACATGAATGATATATGATATGAATGCAAAGCTCCAAAGTCAGAAACATACATCAAATGAAATGCAAATGAATGATATGGCATGGCATACATAAACCAAACATAAATCATGAAGAGACACAGATGATAAGAAGTGAGAAAATAAGTCAAAAGAGGCAAGTAAATCAAACATTGAACATATGCACAAAGTATGCAACAACCTCACACCAATGACCTATAATGGCAATCAAGTGACCTATAACAATTCAAACATGGTTTATGAAGTCAAATAAGCAATCCCAAATAATGGCACAAGTGCCTTCTCAAACAAGTAATCAGACATGATCAAAGATGTGCATACAAGAAGGCTTCAAGTGAAGAGCAATCAAACAATTAGCAAAATATCTTCTAAAATTACCAAATTAAAACTTAACACACCTCAACCAGTGGCAACTAACATGTTAAAAATTCATGCTAAAATTCACAAGATAAGTCATTCAAACAATCATGCAAAGATCAAGTAGGAAACATGGTTCAGTATGCAACAAAAAGGGACTAAAATGCAATATGAAATGATTTTAAAAATATGATAAAATTTTTTTAATGAACTTCAATATGTTGGTGAAACAATACAAAAAGAATGGACTCAGAATGTTTTATGGATGATGAGGAATAAAATAAACAAGTTAGAGTATGCATACATGGAATAAATTCAAAAGAAAATAAACAAATAATTATTTCAGATGCTAAAAATAAAATAAGAATAAAAAATAAAATTTGGGAAAATTTTATAAAACTCTAAAAATTCTTCATGATTTTTTTTATGATTTTTGGATGCAATTATCTATTTTTAAAAATAAAAATGAAATAATACAATTAAATAAAATAAATAAATTGAAATAAACATGGGGGGTGTGTTCAGCAGCCCAAATACGTTGGAAATGATAAGTGGGCTTAAAGAAAGGGGTGTGGAAAGCAAGGCCCAATGTTAAAAGTCCAAGGCGCAGTCAATGAGGAACAATGGAATGAGTCAAACAATCAGGTTTAATCAGGACCACACACTTGATCCAACGCACATCATCAAGTCAAACATATCACAAAGTAAATAAGATCAATGGTTGAGATCACCCAGCACACCATAACTATCATACGTGCACGCATACAAAATTAATCAGAAAATTAAAAAGGCACACATGAGCCTCACGTGCATATTTAATGTGTTGGCCAAATCATGTACACACGATCAATCAAACGTATGGCATTAAATCAATAATTCAAAAAATAATCAAAATCAATGGCCTAGATCTACGGCACACGTTAACAAGCATGGAGTGGCACACACTTAAACCATAAAATAAAAACAAAATTTTAAAAACGTGGCACACTGTGGACCACACGATGAAGGCCATGGACGGTTGAGATTTCGTCCCTTACCTTGGAACCCTAATCTCGCCGGCGATCAAGCCAGACGCCGGAGCCCTAGCTCCGGTCGTCCCTTCCGACCACCTGCAACCAAAAACCTCCCAGAAAATGCAAAAGGGTATACCTTCTTGTCCAGAATTTGATGAGGATCAATAATATGCCATTAAAAATCACAAATAACCAACACACAAAAAGATTCGAATGAAATAAGTTATGGTTCCAAAACTTAAAACTCACGATGCAACCAATCTACACGTCCAAATTCAAAATAAAATACATCATCATGCTCAGCAACAACCACAGATCATTATGCATGTCAAAAATTTGAGTTCTAAGATCATGAAAAATGCCACTAACCTGAGATCAAACAACACGTATCCTTGCTGTTAGCTTCAAATGAGGGTTGCTTCGCGCTCTATGGATCCCAAGGGTTCAGATTGTGAAAGAAGTTTTGGAAAAACTCTTGTGGATTGTGAGATTCGAAGCAATGAAGGATTAGGGTTGAAAGTTTTGTTCTCCTCAAAATCACCTGTCTCCCCTCTAACCAGTGCATGAGTTAGCTTAAATATATTAGGTTAATCCACTGATTAGCATTTGGGCCTTGTTAATTCCTCACTTAAAGAGTTTTGGGTGATTTTGGAAATTTGCATAATGTGAAATACACCCTCCTCCATGCATGTACACCCAAGCCCTTGATGATGGATCACTTATTTAACAATTGCTAATCACACCTGTATGGAATTTGGGCCTTGAGATGTCTTGGTTTATGAATTTTGATGCATCTTGCCATTTTGCATAATGTGAAATAAGTGGTGAATTTGTCATGGAATCCCTTAGTTCAAAGGCCAAAAATGATCCTTATGGAATGTACTTTGGTGTTAGAATGTGCCTTGAATCAATTATAGGTCACTATGTCCCAAAATGCAAAAGTTGTGAAAATGGAACCATGAGAAAACCCTAAAAAAACCCCTTGCCTTCTTTTGATCATAACTTGAGTTTCACAAATGACATGGAGACCAACTAGTACTTGTTGGAAAGGGGAGAAAAAGATATTCAACTTTCATGTTTGAGGAAAGTTCATTAGAAGCTTCTTTGATGATGAAAGGTCAAGTTGAAAGTAGTGTAAGAACTTGCCCAAAATGGAAACTTTCAAATTATAGGTAATTTCCATATTTAGTAACTTTTGTACCAACCCTTGATTCTTGATAAATGGTATGAAAGTTGACCGTTGAAGACCATATGAGGATGTGAGACCTTGAAAACCTTGAAGAGAACCTCAAAATTTCACAGTTGACTTCCCATCTCACTGTTGACTTTTCCCCTAATTCTCCTGATTCCCAATCCATTGGCCAATTGAATCTCTCATGAACCACACTGATGGACCATCTTCCATTCCTAGATACTTAGGGACCCAATTAATACCATGGAATCAAGCCTTGCCCAAAAAATCAGAAATAAACTGACTTTTTAGCAAACCCTAATTTTGGTACCCTCAGTCTAGGAGGAAATAACACAGTCTCCAAATCCAAATTCCTCTTAATATGATGTGTATCCTCTCCAACAAAGATAAGATATGCCATTTTGTGATGATAAAAACCCAAGAAGCTTGCCCATTAGAGCAATAAACCCAAGAATCTCAAAAACCCTAATTTCTGCACTGGTTAGAGGAGAGTGATCCACTTGAGCTCTCTTGGACAATACCAGGACTCTTGCTTGACCCTTTGAAGAACATCTTCTCCTCTTGAACTGCCTCAGGCACCTTGACCCCATGCTAAGAACCAATGATATGCACACATGATAATGCAAAAAATGAAATGAAACATAAGCCAGTTAATACTAAAGTAAGGAGGGCAAATTTTGGGGTGCTACACCTCCCACTCAGCATTGTTGTTAACGTCATAAGCTTGACGTAAGCTTAGTGATAGTTCAGTTATAGGGATGAGCGGGCAGCTCTAAAAGTCTTAGACTATTCAAATAGTCTCTGTTTGCAATGTTATGATAATGTTTTAAGCGTTGCCCGTTTACTATGAATGGTTCGCTATTTCTTCCTTTTATTTCTATCGCTCCACTTTGAAAAACTTTAGAAATTTCAAAGGGTCCGGACTACCTAGATCTAAGTTTTCCTGGAAAAAGCTTAAGTCTCGAATTAAATAGGAGCACGACGTCTCCCACACTAAATTATTTTCTAGATAAGCGCTTATCGTGCCATTTCTTAGTTCTTTCTTTATATATGCGGGCGTTCTCATAAGCATTTAGTCTTAATTCGAGTCTTATATATGCGGGCGTTCTCATAAGCATCTAGTCTTACTATGAATGGTTCGCTATTTCTTCCTTTTATTTCTATCGCTCCACTTTGAAAAACTTTAGAAATTTCAAAGGGTCCGGACTACCTAGATCTAAGTTTTCCTGGAAAAAGCTTAAGTCTCGAATTAAATAGGAGCACGACGTCTCCCACACTAAATTCTTTTCTAGATAAGCGCTTATCGTGCCATTTCTTAGTTCTTTCTTTATATATGCGGGCGTTCTCATAAGCATCTAGTCTTAGTTCTTCTAATTCGTGCAAGTCTAAGATTCGTTTTTCTCCTGCGGTAGCGTAATTTAAATTGAGGGTTTTAATAGCCTAATAGGCTTTGTGCTCTATTTCTACCGGCAGATGACAAGATTTTCCATAGACTAACTTAAATGGAGTGGTTCCTATGGGGGTTTTGTAAGCGGTTCTATAAGCCCATAAAGCTTCATTAAGTTTAGTTGACCAATCTTTCCTAGAGGTAGCGACTGTCTTTTCTAAAATTTGCTTTATTTCTCTATTTGAAACCTCGACTTGTCCACTGGTTTATGGATGATATGGTGTTGCCACACGGTGTTTGACTCTGTATTTTGATAGTAGTTTATCAAATATTTTAGATATGAAATGGGAGCCACCGTCACTAATGACGAGTCTTGGCATCCCAAATCTAGGAAAGATTATGTTCTTAAAGAGCTTTATCACTACTCGTGTGTCATTTGTAGGAGAGGCTACAGCCTCGATCCATTTGGAAACGTAATCGACAGCGACGAGTATGTACTTGTTACCAAAAGAGGACGAAAATGGTCCCATGAAATCTATTCCCTATACATCAAAGGCTTCTACTTCTAGAATGCCCTACTGGGAAATTTCATCGCGTCTAGAGACGTTACCAGTGCGTTGACACCGGTCGCAACTTATAACCGCGATATGGACATCTTTCCATAGAGTAGGCCAAAAGAGGCCAACTTGCAAAATCTTAGCACAAGTCTTTGAAGTGCTCGCGTGCCCACCATAGGGCGCGGAATGACAATGAGAAATTATGTCTTCCACCTCGTCTTCGGGTACACAACGACGGAAAATACCATCGGCGCCCCTCTTGAAGAGAAGTGGTTCGTCCCAATAATAGTGTTTAAGGTCGTGGAAGAATTTCTTCTTTTGTTGATAGGTTAAATCAGGTGGCAGTACTCCAGCTGCTAGATAGTTGACAAAGTCAGCATACCATGGCAACGTGGTTTTAGTGTAAACAGATTCTACCACTTCATTAGTTTCTGTATCAGTATAGGTCAGAGATTGTTCAATTGTATTGCTTTCTAACTGGGCTAAGAGTCTTTCATAAGGGAAATCGTCATTAATAGGTACTTGTTCTGGTTGGATGTTTTCCATTCTCGACAGGTGGTCAGCTACTACATTTTCAGTGCCTTTCTTGTCCTTGATTTCCAAGTCGAATTCTTGTAGGAGTAGAATCCACCTCAGAAGCCTTGGTTTGGCGTCCTTTTTGCTTAGTAGGTACCTGATTGTGGCGTGATCGGTGTAGATGATTATTTTTGCTCCTACTAGGTAGGAACAGAATTTATCCAATGCGAACACGACGGCCAAGAGTTCCTTTTCTGTGGTAGCGTAGTTCATTTGTGCATGAACCAAGGTTCTACTGGCATAGTAGATTGCGTGAAGCTTTTTGTCCTTTCTTTGTCCTAGGACTGCACCTACAGCATAATCACTTGCGTCGCACATGATTTCGAATGGTTCATTCCAATCTGGGGGTTGCATAATGGGTGCTGATATTAAACCTTGCTTGAGTGTTTGAAATGCGTCCAAGCATTTTCCATTAAAGACGAATTCAGCATCTTTCATTAACAGCTCAGTTAGGGGTTTGGTTATCTTAGAGAAATCCTTAATGAAACGTCGATAAAAATCGGCGCGTTCTAAGAAACTTCTTATTTCTCTAACGGTTTTCGTTGGCTGGAGATTTTCTATAACTTCGATTTTTGCCTTGTCGGCTTCGATTCCTCTGTCGGATACTATATGTCCTAGCACGATTCCTTGTTGGACCATGAAATGGCATTTTTCCTAATTGAGCACTAAGTTGACACTTACACACCGTTCAAGCACCATTTCGAGGTTTGATAGACATCTTTCAAAACTTTCCCCACAGACAGAGAAATCGTCCATAAAGACTTCCATTATACTGTCTAAGAAGTCAGAGAAGATGGACATCATGCATCTCTGAAATGTTGCGGGTGAGTTACATAATCCTAAAGGCATTCGCCGGTAGGCAAAGGTTCCATAGGGACACGTGAAAGTAGTCTTTTCTTGGTCGTCAGGATGGATAGGAATTTGGAAGAATCCTGAATATCCGTCTAAATAGCAAAAATGGGAGTGTTTAGCCAGACGTTCAAGCATTTGATCTATGAAGGGTAAAGGGAAATGATCTTTACGAGTGGCTTTGTTTAGTTTCCTATAGTCGATACACATTCTCCATCCGGTTTGAGTACGTTGTGCTACAGATTTGCCTTTTTCATTATTGATGACTGTAACACCTCTTTTCTTGGGTACCACGTGAACTGGGCTAACCCATTCACTATCTGATATTGGGTATATGATTCCTGCTTTTAATAGCTTTTGCGCTTCTCTCTTAACGACATCACTCAGAATGGGATTGATTCTCCTTTGATGTTCACTAGAGGTTTTACAGTCTTCCTCAAGCATGATGCGATGCATACAGATGGAGGGACTTATTCCTTTCAAATCTGAGATGTTATAGCCTAAGGCAGTCAGGTACTTTCTCAGGACATGCAATAATTTCTCGGTTTCTATTTGTCCTAAATCTGCGTTGACTATAACTGGTCGTTCAAGTTCTGTATCTAGGAATTCATACCTTAGATCTTTGGGCAATGTCTTTAGTTCTACAGCTGGTTTCTTTGGGCAAGGCATAGGGTCGGGAGTGAGTGCGAGACATTCACTTAGATTATTATCTTGGTATTCACGACGCCAATTATCATCTTCAAAAATTGGTGGCATCGGAATTCTCAGCACTTCAGAATACGTGTTTTAGTGTTTTTCCATTTCTTTAACGCATTCATCAATTACATCTAGGAAGCAGCACGAATCTTCTATAGAAGGTGCCTTGAAAAATTGTGAGAGGATGAATTCTACTTTTTCTTCACCGACCTCGAAAGTCAGTTTTCCTTTTTTTCACATCAATGATGGCTCCGACAGTAGCTAGGAATGGTCTTCCTAAAATGATAGGGATGTTTGAGTCTTCTTGGATGTCCATGATTATGAAATCTGTAGGAATATAGAATTATCCTATACGTACTGTAACGTTTTCTAGCATTCCTAAAGGAAATTTCACTGATCTATCAGCTAGTTGTACAGACATTCTTGTTGGTCTCAGTTCTCCCATGTTGAGCCTTTTACAAATAGATAAGGGCATTAAGCTGATGCTGGCTCCTAAATCGCATAGGGCTTTGTCTATGACAGACTTTCCAATCACACTTGGCATAGAGAAACTACCAGGATCTTTTAGCTTATGAGGCATGTTGTTTTGGATTATAGCGCTACATTCTGCAGTAAGCATAACGGTTTCAGTATCCTCGAGCTTTTTCTTATTAGTTAATATTTCTTTTAAGAACTTAACGTATGAGGGTATTTGTGTGATTGCTTCTGTAAAAGGTATTGTGACATTCAATTGTTTCAAAAGTTCAACAAATTTCTTAAATTGCCCTACGTTTTTAGATTTATCGAATCTTTGGGGATACGGGATAGGTGGTTTATAAGGTGGCGGAGGCACATATGGTTCTTCTTTCTCTTCGGCCTCTTTGCAATTATCTTCCTTCTCGTTTTCCTTTGGTTCGCCTTCCTTTTCAGACTCCTTACTAGGTTTTTGGTACATGGCTGGATTCTCGATCCTTGGGTCAGTGGGTCCTTCTAGTTCTGTTCTACTCCGAAGTGTTATAGCGTTTGCATGTCCCTTCAGATTAATTTGAGTTTGACCTGGAAGGTTCCCAGCTGGGGCAGCGGTAACTGCTTGTTGTTGAGCCACTTGTGAGATTTGTGTTTCTAACATTTTGTTGTGAGTGGCTAGAGCGTCAACCTTGTTGGCTAATTGTTTGATTTTCTCACCGGTGTGAACATTCTAGTTAAGGAACTCCTTGTTTTGCTGAGCTTGTGTAGTAATGAAGTTCTCCATCATGATTTCAAGGTTTGACTTCCTAGGAACGTTGGGAACGTTAGCAGCAGGTTTTTGATATCCTGGTGGCACAGCAGGTGCTTGGCCAGGTGCATACAGAGCGTTATTATTCTTGTACGAAAAGTTTGGATGGTTCTTCCAACCAGGATTGTAGGTATTTGCATATGGGTTTCCTTGAGCATAATTCACTTGATCAGCGGAGACTCCTGCTAAAATTTGGCATTCGGGGGGCAGCTTGTCCAGGTACTCTGCATAATTTGCAGTTTGGAGCTATGGCAGCCACGGTGGCTGCGAGTGTTATGGTCAAGTTATCTATCTTTTGAGCAAGGGCATCTACCTTAGCATGGACATGATCAAGACTACTAACTTCGTACATTCCACCTTTCGTTTGAGCTTTTTCCACTGGCGTTCTTTCACCTCCCCATTGGTAATGGTTTTGAGTCATGCTTTCGATGAGTTGATATGCTTCGGTATAGGGTTTGTCCATAAGTGTACCACCAGCGGCGGCATCTATTGTCATTCTTGTATTGTACAAGATACCATTGTAAAACGTACGAATGACTAACCAATCTTCAAGACCGTGATGCGGACACATCCTCATCATGTCTTTGTATCTCTCCCATGCATCGTAAAGAGACTCAGTATCTTTTTGTCAAAATCCATTAATTTGGGCTCTCAGCATAGTTGTTTTGCTTGGTGGAAAATATCGTGCTAAGAACACCTTTTTCAACTCATCCCACGTAGTGACGGAATTTGATGGCAAGGATTGCAACCAAGCCCAAGCTCTATCTCTTAATGAGAAAGGAAAAAGACGTAGTCTTATCGCGTCTGCAGTCACACCATTTGCCTTCACTGTGTCTACGTACTGCACAAATTTGGTCAAATGTTCATTAGGATCGTCCGTAGGATTTATAGAAAATTGATGTTGTTGTACAGCTGGCAGCAATGAGGGTTTCAACTCGAAATTGTTCCGGTTGATAGCGGGGGAAGCAATGTTGTTATGTGGTTCTTGCTCAGAAGGGGTAACATACTACTTAAGAGGACGGTTCTGTGGTCCTTCGGCCATGTTTCGTTCTTTGACTGGTTCAAGAGTATTAGCAAGAAGATCGGGAATATTATACTTGCGTTGATACTTTAGTATTCTGCGTCTTAAATGTAAGAAGCGCTCTAATTCGGCGATTGGTGGTTGCAAGTTTTCGCTTTGTGAGCGAGTACTTGGCATACAATCGAGAAAAAGAAAAGGGAAATAAAATTTGTTGCCTTAGTCTATACTGCGCAACAAAGAATCGCACTATTGACTAAATCAAAGTCCCCGGCAACGGTGCCAAAAACTTGGTCGCGACTTTCTGAGTCTAACGGTTACTAACTGCAAGCGCACAGTCTATCGCGTAGTAATAAAGATATCGATCCCACAGGGACTTGATAATCAACCTAGTGCTACGGTTTGCTACTATGTTTAGCTAAGGCGAAGGTGTTTTAGTTTTAAGTTCAAACGGGAAACTAAAAGGAATCTAAAATTTAAAATAAACTAGTTGATATTAGGATATCGGTACGTAACGTAGTGTACCATCGTGGATTCAATGAAACCTAAGCGTATAAAAATAAGTCACATTATATTTCTGTAGAAAATATCAGTTTAAAAGCCCTCACCTCACACTCTCGTGGTTATTGCTTCGGACTATATTCTTAAATCATAATGTCTGCTCTCGCTAGCCCATTTGAGTTTAAAAACACTTTTTGAAAATCAATACAATCTAATTAACTTTAAAGCGCTCTTGCTGTTTTTAAAACCAATGCCCGATTTCAGCTATCCGGTTAAAATCTCACACTCTCGTGGTCTTAATCCTAACCTTTGCTACCTTTTTACTCTCGTAATAAAAGTCCAATTTTAATTAAGAAATCGCAGCCAGAAATTAAGTTGTTTATGGTTTTAGCTTATGTTTAACGAATCCATTCCGGTTAACTTAATTACATACCGATAAATCGGATTTAGCTAGACATATTAATTAAAACAAACATGCATAAATATAAACTACAAAATGATAAATTAGACATGGCAGTGGGAAAACAATAATGCTATTATTAAAGTAATGTTAAGAACCTGATAAAAAAGCGATAATTTGGTTCTAGCAATTCCTCCACAAGTCGGTAGGCTTTTGCTCGATCATAACGGAACAATGAATGATGAAGGCAATATAAAAAAAATAAATTCTAAATATGGTGCAATAGCTCCTCGATGTGAGAAACTATCACTATTTCAGGTAATGGTGAACAAGGAATGAAAAGGGAACAAACAAGAACGAAAATAAATTCTGCAGCAATTCGGGGTAAAAATTCTCTAGGTTGTGTGTTTTTTTTTTCTTTTTTTTTTCTTCAATCAATGTTGTATTTATAGCCAAGCCTTTACCTTTACGTTGGAGAGATTATAGGAGCATAACCTTTGGTGGTTGAGAAGTCTAAGGGAGTCTGGCTCGCATGCAGTTGAAGTTGAGGGAGAGAATCTAGGAGAAACTGCTCAACGTGCATGACTGCATTGTGCTTCTTTTTCCACGTCTGCGTTCTGAACATAATAACCACTCTTGAGCGTGTGACGGTCGTGGTGGGGGTGTGACGGGCGTGGCAGCCTTTGGAAGCGTGACGGTCGTGGTAGGTGTGTGACGGTCGTCACACACACCAATTTCCATTTTCTGCTTTTTTTCTTAGTCATTTCTTCTGTTTTCTTCTCATTTCTTCACGTCTTTCTACTTTGCTCCTTTTTAGCTTGGAAAATGAAATACCTGCGAAAATACTAGAATACTCGTGGAATAATCGGAACTTAAGCTGAAATAACGTAATTATTAGATGTAAATCAAGGCAAATATATGATACATTTTCGTGTTATCAGTTTTTTATGTCACTAATCCTTCTAACACAAGATGGTCAATTGTTCTTTAAGGAAAATATGTTCTTGATAGTGATAAAAATCAAGATTTTAATTTTGATACCCCCTCTTTCACAACACTTGTATGTCTCTCATCAGAAGAAAATGATTTCGATGATGTTGTGCATGCTATTCGTCCTGATCATTAAGGGTATGAGAAAACTAGTAAGTAAATGTTTTATATAACTTATTTTTTTTTTACTAAAGATTTAATGTTTTTGTTGTTGATGATGATGATATTAATTGGTTTTAAATGTGGTTCAAATTATAGGTGCTTAACAACCAGTGACAAATCACAGAAGACAACTTTTGGACGATCTACAAGACTTTTCATTTTGGTTGTTGCTTTTGTTGGTTTATCATTTGAAAATATTGTCATTGCATTTTAGTTTTGATTTGTTGTAAAATTATAAGGTGTACATGTGCCATTTTGGATTTGAAAATGGTGTAAACAATGAATATTTATGGTACATTGATTCTGTTTGAGAAATGGTAAAAATGTACAAGGTATTTGTTTCATAAATGGACAAAATATGGTTCTGTAATAATGTTTTTGTTTCAGAAATGGCCAAAATATGATTCTGTAATACAGTTTAAAACCAAAATATAGAAAATAAAAAATAAAAAATCAAATACCAATGTTTTCCCCTCAGTTATTATTTTAAACTGAGGTAATAATGCTAATATATTACCTCGAATTCTCAAATAACCGAGAGGTAATAGGGGGCACGCCATCCAGTTCTGAAAATAAAAAAAATGCAGAAGCTAGGGATTAAACATATGTGAAGAACACTTTACCCCTCGGTTATTCAAAAACCAGGGGGGGGGGGGGGTAAAGTGGAAAGTTTTCATGACGTCCTTCGTTACCTCGCCTATGTAATCGAGGTTAAAGGCCTTTCGCGTCTGAGGTCAAATCCCTTATTGTAGTAGTGAATATGTCATCTACATATAATATCAGGAAGACGATCATGCTCCCACTAACCTTCTTGTAGACACAATGCTCATCTTTATTTTTCATGATTCTATATTGTTTTACTGTTTCATCAAAATGATGATTCCATCTTCTAGAAGCTTGCTTCAATCCATAGATTGATTGTTGTAACTTGCATATCTTTCGTCGCTTCTTCTGTTATGTCAAATCCTTCAAGTTATGTAATATACGTATCCTTAAGAAGATTCCCATTAAGGAAATCAATATTGACATCCATCTTCCATATTTCATAATCATGACATGCAGAGTAACAAGTAAAATCTGAACAAACTTAAGCATTGCAACTGGTGAAAAGGTTTCATCATAGTCTACCCCATGAATTTGCTTATAGCTTTTAGAAACTATTATTACCTTATAGGTATGTATCTTACCATCCATGTCATTCTTCTTTTTAGAGACTCACTTGCATCCTATAGGATATGATTAACTCCTATAGGAGGCTCTATCAAGGAACAAACCCGGTTTATGTACAAGGAATCCATTTCTGATTTCATGGCTTCTAGCCACTTCTCAGGCTCAGGACTAGTGATGGCCTCTTGGTAGATCACATGCTCATCTTGATCCATGAGTAATACATCACCTTGATCAGTTACGAGATAACCATATCTCTTAGGTTGGTGACATATTATGTTTGACCTACGTCGGTCTTGTTCTACTCGAGCAGGTTGTTCTTCCATAATTGCTTGTGTTTCTTGCTCTAGTTCCTCCATATATGTATCAATGCTTTGTAATTCTTGAATTTATTCAAGCTCTAATTTCCTCCTATTTATTCCTTTGGAAATAAAGCCCTTTTCAAGGAATACTCCAGTTTGAGCGACAAACACTTTGCCCTTAGAAGGATTGTAAAAGTAATACCCTCTTGTTTCTTTAAAATACCCCACAAATAAGTATTTGTCATATTTGGCCTCAAACTTAGTTGAAATTTTTAGTTTCACATAAACTTTGCAGCCCAAAATCTTCATGTAAGACATATGTGGTTTCTTACAACTCCATATCTCATACAGTGTCTTCTCAACCTTTTTGGATGAAACATGGTAAAATGTTTAAGTTGCTGTCAATAAAGCATGTCTCCAAAAGGAGTTTGGAAGATTAGCGTGACTCATCATGGATTAAACCATGTCTAACAAGGTTTGGTTTCTTCTCTCAGATGTATCATTCCATGGCGGTGTTCCAGAAGGAGTAAGTTGGGATATAATCCCACACTCTTTTAGATGGTCACTAAATTTAAGGCTTAAATATTCACCACCTCGATCTGATCGAAGGGTTTTAATATTCTTTCCTAGTTGGTTTTGTACTTCATTTTTGAATTCTTTGAACTTTTCAAAGGATTCAGATATGTGTTTCATTAGGTACACATAACCATATCTACTGTAATCATTAGTAAATGTGATGAAGTACTGAAAACATCCTCTGGCTTGTGTGTTCAATGATCCACATACATCATTATGTATGAGGGCCAAAAGATCATTATCCCTTTCACCTTTTCCTGTGAATGGGAACTTTGTTATCTTTCCAATTAAACAAGATATGCATGTGATGACTTCTCGACAAGTGTACCAATAATGTCGAAGTAATAATTAAGATCGAATACACAGGGACTGTTTTTGAACAAGTCAAATTTGTGAAATGTAAAGAAAATAGTAAAATGGGGGAGGGGGAGGGGGGTTTCAGTTTTGCAATGCAAAAATAAAAGAAAGTGTTTAAACTGAATTATGAAAGCGGTCAGGTTGTGTATTGAATCCCCTATTTCTATATTGTTGATGTTTGATGCATTATATGAATAATCTTATCACTATAATCCCACGAAAAATTAACAAAGCTGCTATAACCAAACCCTTACTAAATAGCTCACGAATCACTACTCGGAGTTTCCTATCCATAGTCCACCAGCGTAAGCAGGATTAGGTGATGCACAAAGTGTTAATTCCCTATGCCACTACTCGGGGTCTCCTATTTTTATTCAACCAACGTAAGTATAATAATTGCCCTAGGTCCAACACATATACTAATGGTCAGTATTCCCTATATGCCCAAAATCAATTTAAAAGAGTATCTCACATAAAAGAGTTAAGAACAATAAGCAATTGAGTAAGATTATAGATCAAAGGATTCATACAAAGTCAAATCAACACATTACCCAAGAATATTGAAACAGTTTCATCATACACAACCTAACCAAAAGGAGTTTAGCTACTCATAATTCAGATTATAATACCAATTGAATAAAAAAAATAACATATGATTTCCCTTGAAGAATTGGCCTCCGATGGCTCCAAATGCTCTCTAAATCACCCTTGATGCTGTAAAAATCGTACTTGTAGTGCCAATTTTCGTAACCCTTGCAAAAGTGCAGAATTTCCCCTTAAAAAGAGCTTAGAATGGATCATACGCATAAGAAAAAACCCAAAAAGGGGTCATCGGACGCCTGATAACCTGTATCACGCGCGCGATGCAACTAGTACAAATCTATCGCGCACGTGATGCTGAGCATGATTATTCCAATAACTGCACAATTTCGCTCCTTTTTTCACCTAATTTTTCACTAAGTCTAATTTCTTCACACTTAGCTATTTTTTCCTCATTCTTTGGTCTTTCTTCTTCATTTTAGCTCATCTTTCACTTGTTTTAATCCGATTCTTCGGTTAAATTCATGCAATGAATGACTGTCTTCACAATCCCAAACTTGAATCGTTGCTTGTCCTCAAGTATCTCGCTTGATAATACACATTTCAACAGAAAAAAAGTCGCACAATAATAATTGAACATCACTATATAATTTTTTTGGTTACCCAACCATCATTCTAGCTTCCAACTTTCATTCGACAAATTTGGAAAACGTCCTCAAACATTGACGAGTACTCAATCAACCTCTCAGCTCACTTTGACTCACTCAATGGATAAGGTCATCTCTCAATAAACATGCAAAATAATTTATTCTTAGCTTGATCATGTTCTAATATAATTCATCATATAAATCAAAACACACACATTTGAGGTTTTTTTAGGTTGTATCTTGGCTTATGCTTAGGTAGGATATCTTTAGGAAAGTAGGTTTAACCCTTTGGAGTTAGGTGCCTAGTTCTCCTTCTATTCTCATACCCCTTTGTTCCTTCTTGAAGGTACTAGAGATTCAGTCCTTATTTTTACTCTTTTTTTAGGAAGTGTCTTTTTCCACTTCTTATTTTCTCATTTTTTTGACCAATTTTCTCTAGTACCCAAACCCCAAACTTAGAACTTTGATCACGTCCAAGAACAAACCCAAACTTAATCTTTTTCATACAACTTAAGAATCTACTTCTACCTAACTCCAAAGAGAGGGTTGAAAGAAAAGATCTTTCAAGTCACATGGCTAAGAATTTTAGGCTACGTCACCGACATAAAGGCTAAGCTCAAAGTGGTTAGAAAATTGATATTCCTATTGCTACAGGGTGGTTACAAAGGCTCAAAGTTATAAATAAATAAATACCTCAGTGTGTATCAATCAAACCGGATTAACTTAATCGATAATAGATCAAACCAGATAAAATAATAATGTATGGATGCACTCAAAAAGAAAGAAAAGTGAACATTGGAATTTATTTGGCTCAAATCTTACTAGATGAGGTATTTGAAGGTTAAGTACAAGTCATTTGATTCTTTTCTCATCCTTTGCCTTCAAGTTGTAAGTTGCTTTCTTGATGATCAAGTCCCTTTTTTTTTTTCTTGGATCATTTGTTCAATGCTAAAGTGATAAACTTGTAAATTTGAAAAAAGAAAACAGCTACAAACTTGTTTATGAAAGACAAGCATGGATAGTGACTTACAAGGGAATGCATGAGTTACTAATTCCTCTAACTGAGTTTTTCTACTAACATAAAATAATTCATGCAAAAACAAAGACTGGTTATAACATATGGGTTGCCTCCCATGAAACGCCCTTTTTGTGTCATTAGCTTGACAACTACAATTAGGGGCCTGACACTATTAGGGAGGCTTTTTCATCCGGAATCTCCCCTCCATAATAATGCTTTAGCCGTTGTCCATTTACTTTAAATCTTATCATATCACTAGGATCTTGAATTTTGATGGCACCGCTTTGGCAAGCTTTAGTGACCACAAACGACCCTGACCACTTGGATTTTAACTTCCTAGGAAACAATCTCAGTCTTAAGTTGAACAGTAAGACTTGTTGACCAACTTGAAAATTTTTCTATACAAGCTTTTTATCATGATATCTTTTAGTCCGTTCTTTGTAAATTAACTTATTTTCATACGTAGATAATCGCATCTCCTCCAATTCATCCAGTTTCAATAATCTCGTCCTTCCAGCTAACTTTTTGTTGAAATTTAGGATTTTTACTGCCCAATATGCTTTATACTCCAATGTGTTTTTGAAAGTTGTTCTGTATGCCCACAAGTTGTCATCCAATTTGGTTGTCCAATCTTTTCTTAAGGTTGCCATTGTTTTTTTTTCAAAATTTGCTTCAGTTGTCTATTTGATACTTCAACTTGACTGCAGGTCTGAGGATGATATGGTGTTGACACCTTATGCTTAACATTGTATTTTTTTAACAGTCTTTCCAAGTACATGTTGCAAAAATGTGTCCCGTCATCACTGATTTAGACTTTGGGTACACATAACCTGGCAAAAATATTCTTTTTCAAAAAAATTAGTAACAGTTCGGGGATCATTAGCATTGCAAGCAATTTCTTTCACCCATTTGGTAACATAATCAACACATACAAGAATATACATATATGTATTTAATTGGGGAAATGGACCTATGAAGTCGATTCCCCAATGTCGCGGCACGAAAAATACCCGAGCGCATCGGATGTTCGAAGATACAACAGAGTGCTACCGAACTTTATTTATTTCAAAAGAAAAGGAAAAACATCGATAAAATCCAAGGATAAGAGAAATGGGTAAGGGAGTCAGTTATGCGAGGAGAAGGTATTAGCATCCCTCACATTCGTTGTACTCAACATAAACCATTTTTCTTGTTCTTTGCACTGATGGATGTTACTATCTAAAGGTTATATGAAATTGCGAAAAAAAAAGTTTTAAATTAATGAGCTCGAAGAAGATTAGGGCCCTCGTGCCTACGTATCCTCATAGTGCAATGAGGAAATCAAAGCTCTATAGTTCATGGTAGAAAATAAGTATGTGTTGGTTGGTTTTAGGAAACAATTATAACCGTATCTTAGAAGTGTGAAGACGTTAGCTGATTTGATTCTAGTTCGGATGCTCCAAGATTTTAGTCTGACCGCTAAGGAACGGATTAGAAAAGTTATTTTCTGAAAAGAAGAGAAAAGTTGTTTTACAAAATATTTAAGTGTCAAAAGAAACAGAAAGTGTTGATTGAATAAGAAAAGAAAGAGCATGAATTATAAAATAGTTGTGAAATGGGAAATGTGATATGAAAGCATTGTCTGGACCAAGAGTGTGTTGTTTGAATCCATAGATAAGTGTGTCTGAATCAAAGAGTGTGACGTTAACCATTAGATGGCGTGGCTAATGCAGAATTATAGGATTTTGCCTAGATCCAAGGATTGAGACCTACAAGAAGGGGGTTGCCAGAGTATGAGGCTCCACAGGGCAATCCACGAGGTTTTCCAGAGCATGAGACCGCACAAGACAAAAAATAAAAGAAAGGGGTTTTCCAGAGCATGAGGCTCCACATTGAAATGCATGAAGTTTGCTAGAGCATGAGGCTTCACAGGGCAATGCTTGAGGTTTAATTCAGAGATGGGTGCTTGACCATGAGGTGCTTAACCCAAACAAGGTATGGATGCCAAAGAAGGTTATGTTTGGTCCAAAGAGAAGACTGTTGTAGATTTTGATTGTTGAGGTGTCAAGGTGTTGAAGTGTCTGTGGGGAAGAAGACTTGTCAATTATTTGATTCAAATTGCACTAAAGTCTATGAATTGAGGTGAATACTTTGAAAAACTGGGTCATTCATCCTGTATCCAAAGATATTCAAAATGAGGATATGAATACTCCCTCTCATCCCTTCTCCATTACTTAAGACTCGTGGCGTACAATTTGAATTGTAACTGGCAAGTGTTGAAGAAGATTCTTTTTGTTGTGCTTGAACAGTGCTCCAATCTTGATGTCCAAAGACTTCAGAGCCTTGAGGGTGAAGCTTGACTTGACTTGAGATCCAGTGCCAGTGCAAAGGATAATTCATATCAAGTGATCAAGAGACTTTGATCACTTGACTAGACGGGAGAGATAGACAAGTGAAAGGACTATTTGATCAAACAAAATTTTGATCAATCAGTCAATCAAGAGTAATGTCAAAGTATGAACGGACACATGAGCTTTTATAAGTCTAAAAAACCTAAGAAAAATCGAAATGTTATCACACTTTAAATTAAAACTAACCTAGAATTAACATGAATAAAAGTTAATTATTCTCTAAAAAAAGCTAATTGAAAATTATAAACTATCTAATCTCTAATTAAATCCAAGTACTTATTATCAAAGTGCAAAAAGTTTTGTGTTTTTCTTATGCATTAAAAGGTATATAAAAGCGAAAAAAAAAATATATAAAAGCACAAAGTGATAACAAGAAAAAGGAAATAACAGGGGGTATGAGCTGTCCAGGAGTGCGTATTAAGTAGAAGGGTTAATACCCATTTTGCTCTCTGTCATATAGGCGTTATTCGAAAAATCCCTCTGTAAAAAAAATTTGTAAAAAAAACCCTAACATTTGAAGATTCTCTCAGTTTTGACCTTCATCACATCCAATCACTAAAAATGCCAAAATGGCAGGGGTCAAAATAAAAATGCTGCAAAAATGGCAGGGGTCAAAATGAAAACGCTGCCAAAATGGCAGGGGTCAAAATGAAAACGCTGCCAAAATGGCAGGGGTCAAAATAGTAGGTTTTTGGTGATTGAATGTGATGAAGGTCAAAATTGAGAGAATCTTCAAATGTTAGGGTTTTTTTTGCAAGTTTTTTTTTACAGGGGTTTTTCAAAAAGCGCCTATATAACAGAGGGCAAAATGGGTATTAACCCTAAGCAGAATGGCGCCGGGCCCAGCAGATGTGACCCAAACATGATGCTTGTGTTATTGGCTACAGAAAAAGGGGGTCCGAAGTGGAATTCTGGGAGTGCAGCATAGCTAGCGTATGGGCCAAGTGCTCCAGGCACAAATCTGGGAAGCCAAGAGAGGAGAGGAGAGTAGCTTAAACTTCACTTGTTCTTGTTTCTCAATCACATGTGAAAACACACATCATCTGAGCTAACAAACTCCGCCTCGCCGGAATTCTCCACCGGCTGCGGTGGAGGTTGAAACACCACCAAAGTGGCATCAAAACGCTCGTCTCTCCTCACTCCCCCTAATCCACCATCAGCCTTCTTTAATTCTGATCATAACTTCTGAATCGAAACAAAAAGCTATGTGAACCCGAAAAATCTAATAAAAAATTAAACGGCAGAAATTTTTCTTCACAGAAGACCACAATTCAGGTTTGCTTGACTATAACTTTCCATGCGCACTTTTCTTCTTCTTCGAGGAAAAAATTTTGTTGGTCTGCGTTGTTCTTGTTGTTGTGATGTGATAGAGACTCAGAGAGATGGAGAGAGTGCCGTGAGATTGAGAGGAGTTGAGGATTCTCAATGTGATTTTCTGGTGGCTGTGAATGAATCCCTATGATTGAGGATGATGATGAATTGAAGGTGATAAATAGTGAGGCTTAGCTCACTGCATTTGAAGCTTCAAGGTGAAGCTTCAGTGGCAGTGGTAGTGAGCTCTGAGTGAGGGTGGAGATGAAAGGAGTCAATTCCAGATTGAGAGAGGTGTAGAGTGATTTTGCTTATTTGTGGAATCTCCTTTCAATGATTGCTCAATGATGCATTATATAGAGATGATTCATGTAAGTGACTGGGGCAGCTTAAGTAGCTCTGTTAGGGCAGGTTAACAGAGTTAAATCTTCAATGAGTAAGAATGTTAGGTGTTATAACTCTGTTAAGTTAGTTTGTTAAATTCAGTTTGTGACAGTTATCTAAATTGAGTTCTGTTAAGTTAGTTGTTAGATGTGAATGACTTTGCTAGATTTTGTTAAAATGTGTTGAGTTTGAACTGAGTTTGAGTTAGCAAATGAAATAGTTAGTGTTAGGATGAAAATTGAATATGATGCTTGAACTAAAAGATGAAAATTGATTATGATGTTTGAATTAAAAGAAGAAAATTGATTATGATGCTTGAACTAAAAGTTAGTTAAAAGTTAGCTGTTAGATATTTGTCATTGAAGACTTAGTTAATGAAATTAGCTCTTGTTAATTTTTGTTATGCACTTGAATTTGAAATTCAAGAGTTAGTTGCTTGTGCAATTCGAGTTAGTGAAAAACCGTTGGAGTTAGTTATTACGATTTTGAAACTTGTTAGGTTGAATTAGTTATTATGTTTAGTTATACTGTTAGCTTAAAAAAATTAGTGTAGGTTAGTAAATGTGTTAGTTCTACTGTGAAAGAAGAGAAATGGAACTTGTTAGAGCTATGTGACTTTGAAATTGATTCAAATGTTGGTTAAATTGAATTGAATAGTTAGTTTATTGTTGAATTCTGTTATAATTTGTTAGTGTTAGCTTTGAATATATTCAAATGGTAGTGAGGGTTGTGAAGTGAGTTAGCTGTTAGAAAATAATTTGAATTATGAAGTTGGTTTCGACATGGAATTGTTATAAAATGAAACAGTAGGATAGAAATAAACTGAGATTTACTGTGAACTCAATTTGGAATATCACTGGTCTTTATGTTTTATTTATCTGCACTTGGCATGTTTTAGGCTGGACAGAACCTGGTGGCTTGGATCATTTTGAATTGATGCAGAGATCTCCACAAACGGAACTATAGGGAAGAGATGGTGATACGTCCTTGCCAAATGAGGTGAAGAATTGGTGGTCGCCAAATCAACATGACTAAGTTGATTCTGATCAGAGAGCTCCTTGATAAAAGTCTCAACCTGCTTGGCAATCACAGCCATTATACTAGGTCGAAAGTCCCTCTCTGAAGGTGCCTTGGACAGGTCAATCAACAATGTATAAGTATCGTATCAAACCCTTCTGAATTCTTGCCGCAGCTGCATTTGAAGCAATGGTGCGAAGGTGCCTACGATACTGAGCATGTTGCATGGCTGTAGTACCAATAGAACGAAGAAGCCCAGATTTGTGGGCCCAGTACTGGCTGCTGGAGATACATGGGATTTGTCAGATGAACTCCACTTGCCTCCAGCACTATCGATGATGACATCCGGTAAATTTAGCAACTGATCGAGATGGGATATGCTCCTCAAATAAAAAAGTTGTTTCAAGAGACTCAAAAGCATTGCAATGGAGATATGTATCCTTCATCGTTTCACCTATGGATATGCTCCTCAAATAAAGAAGTTGTTTCAAGAGACTCAAAAGCATTGCAATGGAGATATGTATCCTTCATCGTTTCACCTATGTTTACTTGATCTTCAATAACCATCACAGCTTTTCCACGTACAATATCAGCCTTATCTGGGTCTTTTGATGCAGGACTATGGAGCCTAAGCTGAAGCAACATTTTTGCCGCATACGGATGATTACGAGCAAAATAAATAAGAGTTTCAAGTATTCGCCGTGAGAGCAATGGGGGAAGCTTTTGACCAGGTACTGAAGAGATATAGCAATGCACACTTGGATTTCTGCAATAAGTTGAGGTACTGCTACTGCTGCTGAAATTGTTGTGGTAATTGATACCATTGTTGAGGCATTGACTTTAAAAATAGAACCATACCATGTTCCAAGCAAGATCTCGATGGCTTCTTTGATGCTTAAAAATGGTTCCAAAGCATTTCCCATTTGTAGGATCTTACTTTCTGATACACTTAGAATAGAACCAAATAACCGCAATGTTTGGTATCACCTCAGATTAACTTACAGAAATAAATCAGTAGTGAAGCATTTTCTTTGGTTTTTGTTCCCTTTCATAAAAATGATTCTTGCCATTGAAGGAATTTATTTCTGAAAGCTGATGTTAGTTCAATTTATAGCAAGGCTCATTATTAGGAAAGACGAAAAGATGTCTAGGTCAATTTCAAATTAGGAAGATTTCTGAAAGTTAAAATGCCCAAAATGCTTTAAATGCTACACTTTTCTATTGATGCTCTACTGCCAAGCAAGAGAACCATACGTTTTAAAGTTATTCATGACCCTCATACACATTGTGATCATAGCGATCCCTTAATCATAAAATCCAAAAAAATTTGAGCTTTTTTATTGCTAAAGGTCACAACTTTCAACATTATAAAATGCATAATAGTATCATGAATGAAAACACACACAACCAGGACACAAGAACTGAATACAACTAATTAGGTTGGGAAGAGTACTTATCGAAAAAAAGATAAATTAATCACAAACATGTAACTTTATGGTACCGAATATGAGCAAAGTTATTAGCCATATGAAACAGGGCAAATTTTGAGATATGACACCCAACAATCAAATAGTTCTACGTCAAGCATAATATTTAAAGGTATCTCGTCTCGTTTTGAGATGTTACCAGTTTTATTGCATTCTGGACATTTAGACACATATAATTTACAATCTTTAAATAAAGTAGGCCATCCAAACCCACTTTGCAGTAGTTTTGACGCCGTTCTCTCGCCACTATGGTTTCCACCATATGCTGAACTATGACAGTGCCACATAATGTTGTCTGTTTCTTTACCTACAACACATCTGCCAACAAAACCACCAGGACTTCTCTTAAACAGGTACGGGTCACCCCAAAGATAAAATTTTGCTTCTTTATAGAAGCGATTTCTTTGTTGCCACGTGTATTCTTCTGGTACAACATTTGTCGCCTTATAATTTTCCATGTCCGCAAACTAAGGTATTTCACTAATCGCCATTAGCTCCTCATTCGAAAATGTCTCTGTAATATTGTGCTTATTTTTGGTCACCTCTTCATTTTCTAATCTTGAAAGGTGATTTACCACTATATTTCACACTCCTGTTTTATCTTTAATTTTCAGATCAAATTCTTGCAACAGAAGCACCCATCATATCAATCTTGGTTTGGAGTCACTTTTATCGAACAAATACTTCAACGCTGCATGATCTGTAAAAATAATAACTTTTGAACCAATTAAATAAGGACAAAATTTTTCCAAAGCAAATACTATTGTTAGCAATTCTTTTTCAGCAGTGGTGTAGTGAACTTGATTTTCATTTAAAACTTTGCAAGCATAGTAAATTGCACGGAAAATTTTCGCGTGCCTTTGGCCAAGTACTGCGCCAACAACATAATCACTGACATCACACATAATTTCAAAAGGAAGCTCTCAATTTGGTGATACAATGACTGGAGCTGTTATCAATTTATGTTTTATGACAGAAAAAAAGCGTAAGAAATCTTTATCAAAATTAAACTCGTTTTCTTTGACTAGCAGGTTACACAATGATTTTGAAAATTTTGAAAAGTCTTTAATAAATCTCCTGTAAAAACCTGCATGACCTAGAAAACTCCTTACTCCTTTGACATTTACCGGGGGTGGGAGTTTTTCTATCTCATCTTTCTACATCAATCAATGTTCTACCAGTTGCAAGGAAAGGTCTTCCTAACAACAATGTGTCATACCCCAAATTTGTCATACCTCTTTTATTTTCTTATTCCAAGTATTTGCAAGGTTTGATAATCATCCTTTAGGAAATCATTTGGCCTTTGGCCATGATTCCTAGGGTTAGGCCTTGAAATCTTATTTATGCTTGTGTTGGTTTAAACTTTTCTCATGGTCTTTATTTGCCTTTACAACTTTTCATTGCAAGTTTGTTAAGTTCAGATGGAAATAAAGGAAGGATATGGCTTCATTCATCATGGTTTTGTTGTTGAAAGAATTCAAATGCAAGATGGTATGAAAGGTTGATCATACATGGTCTTATGTGGAAGCAAGCATTGTCACTTTTCAAGACTAAGGATGCCATTTTAAAGGTTAAGATGGTATGAAGATTGAGAGACATGATTGAAAAGTTAAGCTCATTGGCTCCTTTATGCAAGGAATTTGAGTGGCACAGTTGAATAAGATATGTTACATTGGACCATTCCACTTTTTCATGAGATACAAAGTTAAGGCAAGAACATCTTCAATTTGGATTAACAATTGGTGCAAATTTTAAATTTCAAATTTAGGTTGCTACTAATTGAGATTCACATTTGATACAAAGTTAAAGTACAAGATTTAAATTGTTTTGGTATAAAGTTTGGAATTGTAAATTCAAAGTAAAATAACTATATTCCATTACTTGAACTCAAAGTTACAAAGGGGAACAAGTTTTGTTACAAGAGTGGTACCAATGATTCTACAAAGTTACACTAAGCCTAGACCTAAAAGATCAAATTTCATGCTTCTTTGAGCCAAAACCAAGGGCTATAATCCCTTCATCTACGTGCCAAACTCCATCTAAGTTCCTATCAATCCAAGCTTTCCAACAAGCCTCTCGAAATGCAAGAGCAACTCTGATTTTCTTCCTCATCGTGCCAAGCTTCTACCATGTCCAAGTTGCTCCATAAGTGTATACATGGAAAGAAAATGAAGCAGATGATTAGTACATTAGACAAGCAAATAGGACAATTCTCAAGTCAAGGAAAAATCAAAATTTAAGGGCCTTCCTAGTGTATATCACCAGCAGCCATGATAAGGTACTTGACATACATGGACTTTTTTAGCATAAAGGACAAGCATAGTTCATCATATGTCAACAACAACACGAGGAAAATGCAAGTTCATTGCACAAAATCCATTCACAGCAAAAGTTCATATCATCACATAGCAAAATACCATTTTCAGATGGGGACCACAATACTCATTCATAAGAAAATCACCAGCAATTCACAAATACAACACACAGGCACATGGGTGTGAGGGCTAAGGTCTTTCATCTATTTCGGTTTTAATGATGTCAACAAATAAGATAGTTATTAGATTGTAATTTGAGCGGTATCACTTCATTGTCGGGAAAATTGCATCTAAACATAGATTTGCATGTGTCTAAACATATAGGAAAAGGTCAACACAATTTCTACATGTGCATGATCATAATATTGATGTTTGGTATACTTGTTTTGAGTCTTGGTCAGCAAAAACGTGCAGAAAAATGAGTTTTTGAAAATCTGCAGGTCTTGAGTCAACCCAAGGTGAGCTTGAGTCGACTCATGCTGTTTTGAACTAGTTTTGTGAAAAGTTCGGGATAGCGCACGCCGACCCCCTGTTGCATGCGGCCGACGCATGCTTCTGGGCATTTGGATTTCTGCAAAATCAGCAGGCTTGAGTTGACGCAAGGTGTTGATGGGTCGACGCATGGTCTTCTATTTTGCGTAGTAATTCCCACGGGATAGCTCACACCAGCCCCTATATATGGGGCGGTCGACCGCACGCTGCCTGGGCTGATTTTTTTCTGCATTTAATTTTTCTGTTATTTATGTTATTTCATATTGTTGGTCATTTTACTCATTATATATAGTTGGGTCAGCTCACATTTCAAAAGTACAAGAAACGTGAAAATAGATACCAATCTTTCTCTTCATCTTCACCTTCAACCTTAAGTAAACAAACAATCACACATAATCATCTTTGTTTGTGTCGCCCATTGTTTTGAAGTGATAACGTTCAGAATTAAGAGTGTGTAAATCTTCTGATCTGGGTAGAGAATTGGTAGGTGTTTCTTGAATAAAACCTCAGGTTTTGTCCTCCAAGAATCAAGGAGATTTTGGGGGGTTTTTGGCACAAATCGTTTCGTTCTACAGGGATTCAGCCGTTCGAAGGTAACCGAAGAACAGAGTATTCGTTCGGTTTAGTAGCTACAGTCGGAGGATCTTAGAAGAAAGGTTTGGGATCGGATCGTGGAAGATCGAAATCGACCGAGTGAAGGTGACTGAAGAACGGTGGGTTCTTTCAGTCTAGTAGCGTGAGATGGTGATTTGTTCAACCAGATTCGAGGGACTTGATTCGTCTTGAATCAAGGGGAGAGAAGACTCTGCATCAACAATCAAAGACGTTTGAGGGTTCGGATGTTCATTGTTCTTCTCTTGTATAAACAATTTGCAAACAACAATATATATATATATATATATATATATATATATATATATATATATATTAATTCCATTTGTGGAATTAGGGGCAGAGGTACCCATAGCGAAGACGATTGGGGAACTGCCTAATCAAATCGCGTCTGTCCTCTCTTTCCCTACTCTTTTACGTTTCAATATTGTTCGAATTTGTGAAGTATCAAGTGATCGAAATTTCTGAGATAGTGTAAGTTAGAGCTCAGAAATTGTTTTGTTAAATTGATACAACCCCTTGGATTGTATTTAGAATCAGCTTTACTTTCACATTATTTGAAAATATGCACTTAGTGTGTTTGATCACACCAAGTGTTCTATAATTTGACTCAACGCAAAATCGAAGGCATTTGCAATTAATTTTTTGTCGATCTATCTCGTTGGAATTGGATTAACATCAAGCAAACAAAACACGGTTGATTGCGTTTACATTTTGTTGATTAATCTGAATTTTTCTCATCCGTTATTTCATTCATAATATTGTCGTGCATATCCGATCCTTTTAGTAGAGGTTCGTTGTAGACGTGATTCAGTGGTCGCTTCCATAAAAAAATTTTAAAACCAATTTTTGGAAAGCCATTTGCGTGTAAAACTCGAGGGATCTATTCAACCCCCCTTCTAGATCCTAGCCATCGTCTCACAAGTGGTATCACGAGCTCCGGTTTATCTGGTGCTTCGGTAAAACTTCTTGGAATATGGCGAACGAACCTAAAGGGGCTTATAATAGAGCTCCAGTTTTTACAGGCGAGAATTACAGCTACGGGAAGGATTGTATGCTTGTCCATATAAATTCCATAGATCGAAAGGTTTGGAATGTTATTTTAAACGGTCCCATGGAAATTATAATAACCAATGCTGAAGGCGTTGCCGTTCCTAAACCCGAAGCTCAATGGAATGAGGAGGACGAGAAAAAGTACAACTATGATTGGAAGGCTCGAAATATGTTGATCTCCTCTTTGGGAGTTGACGAGTATTATCGAGTCTCTCATTGTGAAACGGCCAAAGCCATGTGGGATGCTTTACAAGTAGCCCACGAAGGCACTAATGATGTTAAAATGGTCCGTATCAACACACTAACGCAAGAGTTCGATCTTTTTACATGAAGCAAGGGGAAACCATTGCGGATATGCAAAAACAATTTACTCATATTATCAACAAATTGCATGTACTTGGTATACCAATTCAAAACGAGGTTGCTACTAATAAGATTTTGAGGTGTCTTAATAGGGAATGGCAACCGAAGGTCACAGCGATCAAGGAGGCCAATAATCTAGCTACTCAAGACCTCACCGCATTATTTGGCAAACTCGATGAGCATGAGCAAGTGCTCATTAGCCTTGAAAAACATGAGAAGAGTATAAAGAAGGAGAAAACAAAATATACGGAAAAGAAGTCGATTGCTCTTAAGGCTTCTTGTTTAAAGTCCATATCTAAAGAGCAGAGTGATGATGAAACCAACAATGATGAAGATGATGACTCCGATGATGATATGAGTCTATTTGTGAAGAGATACAATAGATACGTTCGGAAGAATGAGATTTAACACTCAGATAAAAATCTAGTCAAATTTAGGAGGAAATCTAAAAAGGGAGGCAACAAGAATGACCAGGTTAAAGGAACGTGTTACAACTGTGGAAAATTTGGGCACTACAAGCCGGATTATCCATCACTTAAGAAAGACAAGGATAAGGATAAGGATAAGAATCGTCAACACAAAAAGTCAAACAAGTCTAGACGAGCATACATCGCTTGGAAGAGCGATAGCGAGTCGGAAAAAGATGATAGCTCAAGTGACGAAAGTGAATCTGTTAATCTATGTTTTATGGCACGTCAAAACAAGAAGAAAGAGGTAAAACACTCTAAATATGATCATTCTAAAAGTATGTCTCATTTAGAATTACAAAAGGCTTTTGATATGTTGCACCACGAGGCTAAGGAAGCTTTTCAACGCTTAGCCTCAAACAAAAAGATTTTTAAATACTTGGAGAGAAAGGTTTCCGATTTCGAAAAGGAATTGGAAGCTCTTAAAAACTCCATGGTGAATGCAGCAAAAGCTAAGATTGATGAGAATAAGTCTCTATGGTTCAAGTTTTGGGGCTGTGATACTTGTCATATTTGGCAAAAAGAGGTGAGAACCCTTAAGGCCAAATTAGACAAGGCTCTTAAGCCTAAAGTTATGTTTGCTATTGATCGATCACATTATCGAGAAAGTATGAACAATCTGTATCAAAAGTACACGTATGTGATTCGAGATAGAGATAGAAAAGGTAAATTCCAAATGAACCGTGATTGCCTATATTGTTGCAAGCCTGGTTATACTATTGCTAAATGTCGTTTTAGAAGATTTCTTGTTCCAAAAGGCATATATCAATGGTTGCCCAAGTGCGATCTTGGTTTCACTTACCGTAAAGGACCCAATGAGAATTGGGTACCTACTCTCCCTTGATTGTTTTATAGGTACAAAGTCTTGAGACCACCGAAAGAAGATGGGTTCTAGATAGTAGCTGCTCAAGACATATGACATGAGACATATCTCTTTTCATTGACTTTGTGGCGACGAAAAAAGGGTTTGTCACCTACGGAGATAACAATAAGGGACAGATTCTCGGCAAAGGTAGTGTAGGTAACCCCTCATCTACTACTATCTCTGATGTGCTGCTTATGGAAGGCCTTAGACACAACCTTTTAAGCATTAGTCAACTATGTCACAAGAATTATAAAGTATCATTTTCAAAAGATTGTTGCATAGTTGAAGATAGTGACAAAAAGGATGCGTTTAAGGGCTTGAGGGTGAACAATGTCTATATGCTAGACTTAAATGAGGTATCGTTGAATGGAGACAAGTGTCTAGTCACTATGAATGAAGATTCATGGTTGTGGCATAGACGGTTGGCTCATATCAATTTTGATTTGCTTAACAAAGTAGTCTCTAAAGACCTATTCATCGGTTTGCCCAAAATCAATTTCATAAAGGATCATCTTTGTGATGCTTGTCAAATGGGGAAGAAAACAAGGATCTCATTCAAATCTAAAAACATCGTTTCAACTATGAGACCCCTTGAGCTCCTCCATATGGACATATTTGGACCATCTAGGATCAAAAGCCTAGGTGGTAACTATTATGGTTTTGTAATAGTCGATGACTTTTCTAGGTTTTGCTGGACTATTTTCTTAGCAAATAAGAGTGATACCTTTTCGGCCTTTGAGAAATTTGCTAAGTTATCTCAAAACAAGTTAAACACGAACATTGTGGCAATTAGAAGTGATCATGGGGGTGAGTTTGAAAATCATTTGTTTGAAGCATTTTGTGAATCCCATGGAATTGATCATAATTTTTCCGCACCACGTACCCCTCAACAAAATGGGGTGGTGGAACGTAAAAATAGAATTTTGGAGGAACTTGGAAGGACTATGATCAATGAAAGTGGACTTCCAAAATACTTTTGGGCCGACGCCATCAGTATGGCTTGTTACGTTTTGAATAGGGTGCTCATCTGGTCTATTCTAAACAAGACACCGTATAAGCTTTTAAAAGGGTGTAAGCCAAATATCTCTCACCTTCATGTCTTTGGTTGCAAGTGTTTCGTGTTAAGCAATGGTAAAGAGACACTTGGCAAGTTTGATGCCAAGGCCGACGAGGGTATTTTTCTTGGATACTCTTAGTCAAGTAAAGCTTATAGAATTTACAATAAAAGGTTACGAATTGTTGAAGAGTCGGTACACGTTACTTTTGACGAGTCTTATCCAAAAAATGTCGGAGAAGGTAGTTCTTTTCATGGTGCAGGTGTATCTTCAGAAGACATACTCAAGGACACTGATAAAGGAACTAATTAGCCCGAAGCAATGTGTATTGAGGAGGAAAAGGATCACCAACCTATGAAGAGTGAGGAGGATCATCCAACTAATGAAGATGACCTTCCTCCAGCATGGAAGTCTTCTAAAGACCATCCAATCGACAATATCATCGGTGAGTAACCACCCGCTCTAAACTTAGTAACTTTTGTTATTACTCCGCTTTTGTGTCACAAGTTGAACCTAAAAACGCAAAGGAGGTGTTACTCGATGAGCATTGGTTTTTATCAATGCAAGATAAACTAAATCAATTCAGGAGAAATGAGGTTAGGGACCTTGTCCCCCCTCTGCGAGATCATCAAGTAATCGGCACCCGATGGGTGTTTAGGAATAAACTTGATGAAAACAGAGTTATAACACGAAACAAAGCGCGGCTTGTAGCGCAAGGCTATAACCAAGAGGAAGGAATCGACTATGAGGAAACTTATGCGCCGGTTTCCCGACTCGAGGCTATACGCCTTTTACTTGCTTAAGCTTGCACTAAAAATTTCAAACTATTTCAGATGGACATTAAAAGTACTTTCCTTAACGGATACATCAATGAAGAGGTTTATGTAGCCCAAACTCCGGGTTTTGAATCTCATGAATATCCTGATCATGTCTACAAACTTAAACGTGCTTTGTACGGACTTAAACAAGCCCCTAGGGCTTGGTATGAACGTCTAAGCAAATTTTTACTTGATCAAGGGTATTCAAAAGGGAAGGTTGACACAACCCTCTTTATTAAACGTCAAGGAAAACACTTAATTTTGGTACAAATTTATGTTGACGATATTATCTTCGGGTCTACTAACATGACCTTGGTCAAGGAGTTTTCTAGTTTGATGCAGGGGGAGTTTGAAATGAGCATGATGGGGGAGCTCAACTATTTCCTCGGATTGCAAATCAAACAACTCGAAGAAGGTACGTTTGTGAGTCAAACAAAATATTGTCTTGAGCTTCTCAAACGCTTCGACATGCTAAACTGCAAGGCATTTGGGGGAGGAGTCATTTGAGGCATTTGGGGTCCCATACTCCCTGAAGGGGGAGGAGTCATTTGAGGCATTTGGGGTCCCATAGTTGAAAAGCTAGGCGCACTCTGGGGAATTGAATGCGCAGGTGTCGAACCCGCTGTTGATGGCATAGCCTTTGAAATTGATATTGAGGTCGTATTGCCCCCAGTCGAAGGATTAGGGGGTGGTACTTCATTATTCGTAGAATTCTGATTGTTAGGTGGATTTGGATTCGCCATTCTGCGTACTCGTCTCCTTTTGGGTCTTTCTTCGTTATTTATGGCTATCTTACCACTTCTTAGTCTCATGCAACAAAACGAAGAAAATTTTGTACGAGTAAAGTGTGAAATAAAGGTTTTCAAATGTTAATAGCACAAGGTCCCACTGGGCGTGCCAATTTGTTTGCTTGGAAAATTTGCAAACAACCGCTGATCTCCTAATTTATGAAAAATTAGTTTGCTTACAGGACCGATCAAACAAATCCTAGGACAATGTGCTTTAACAATCTTGACAATTTGTGTTAAAAAACTTTTTGTTTATTGGATTCATCATTATTTTCATCAACTAGTGTTTTTCGACTAAAAAATAAAGACTTTGGTTCTTGAAAGAAATGGCGAAATGTAAGTAAATTGCAAGAATAAAAGTACGAAAATGAAAAGGAATTATAAATAAATAACTTAAGATTTCATTAAAATGCAAGGAATAAAACTTGTGTTTTTCAAACGTACATTTTCTCAGTAACTACTCTTTTCTCTCAGACGGTTACTTTGAGTATTTCTTGAGTGACTTGTACAAATTTTGAACACACACCGAAATCTAAACGCTAGGACTCCCTATTTATATACAATCGAAATAACTGTCAATAACAGCTACTTCTCCTAATGATGACACATGGCGTTCTGCATGCCTTTTTGCCCTGGATGTGCTCCACGCGTCTGGTTTTCAAAACGAGTCTCCCTCCTAAATTCGAATTTCAAAACATCAGTCGAAAATGGCCTTATCACCAATATGTCGAAGCATTTCTACTACTTAGAAAAAATCTCCAAATATGCTTCCCCAATTAACATTGATCTTCGACTGACCCTCTTCAAAAACAATCTCCCGTCGAAATAATCCTGGCAAATATTCAAAACTTAATTTCTGAACAAAATCCAGGCGTCGAAATTAGCAGCCTACAAATTGCCCCCAGAAAATGCATTTTCGACAAAGGGAGAAAAGCATTTTTTTGTCAATAAAATTCGATGCCTTCAATAATTTGACATATGACTGTTCATATGACTAGACATTTGTAACGTCAGAATCAACATTGAACTTTTCCTAAAACGTCTCTTCAGCCCACGTTTTAAGATTTTTCATCATCACTACCCTAGTCTCTAGCAGATCATGGGTCAAAAATTTAACTGCCACCGCCTGAACCATCCACTCATAACTGCCACGTGTCCCACACTTTTTCCACTATCTTTCCTTTAAATGGAAAACATTCTGAATTTCAACCGCTTCAGTCCCTTTTTCTCCTATAAATAGGTTAAAAAACTTCTTTTTTCATTTTTTATGCACTCTTTCTTTAGGCAAGAACTCTCTTCAACGCACCTTCATCTTCTCCATTTTCTCTGCATTTTCTTTTGCAATCACCCATGGCTTCTTCCGCAGCTCCCCAAATCACGAACAAAGATTCCAAAAAATCTAAAAACTTACCACCTGTCCACAAGATCCTTGGGCCAAAGGTGGCGGGGAACCAACAGTATGTACCAGAGCCTCCAAATGAAGAGGAGAAACGACGTATTTACCAGTCTCAGGTACTAATTCCTATTTTAATTTCTGGTAAATCTCACGCAATACTAGGACCTTTACCTGATTTATCTTTAGATCCTATAAAAGTAAGAGAATTCTTTCTAGCTTACCACCCTTACAAACCCATAGCTAACGGGGTTAGGCCTAGAACTAATAAGGAGAAAATCATAGACGAAAAATCCAAAGTCGATAGCCAAGGATCCCCCTCTGAGGAAGTCATAAACTTAGAGTACATGAACAACTTTAGAATTTTTAAGTCTTGTCCTTTGTCGAAAGACTCATCTGATTATCTGGCTTGGTAAAGAAAATAGAGGCAGTCAAAGCTGATACTTGGAAACTTATGGGCATTTTCGACCTCGTCCAGTTGTCGAAAGTAGGACCAGGATATTGCCCCTCTATGCTGTTAGATTCTCTTTACTTTTGGGACAATACCTATAACAATTTCCACCTTCCTTGTGGAATGATCACCCCCACTCTTTTCGACGTAGCTTCCATAACTGGCCTTAGCCCACTGGGAATGGATTATGATCCCACCCTACTATGTGACGACTCCATAGGCTTCGACACAAATAAGGCCACCTTCACAGCCTATATTGCCAATTACCATGACAAAGAAACTGAAGAAGTCTCTGACCAAGAGCATGTAGCTTTCTTAGCCCTCTGGCTGTCGAGATGCGTTTTCTGCTCTAGATCTCTTCAAGTGGCGAAACGTTATATTACCATGGCAAATCAGCTCCATGCTGGACATCAACTGCGCCTCAGTGAGATGATCTTGGCGAATTTGTACAAATCTCTTTGCGAAGGGGTTACTTTCCTGAAGAACATCAAGGACAAAGGAAGCCTTCTGTTGTCAGGACCATTTTGGCTCTTACAGCTGTGGCTGAACGCCACATTTGAAGCTTCCTTACCCAACAAACAAATTGTGGACGAACTTGCTCTGAAGGACAGAAGAGTCGAAGGAACCAGACTGACGCAGTTAACACCCAATGATGAAGGTCTAAGCCTTCAACAAACTTTTACTGGGTATGTAATGATGTTTTCCAAATGCCATAACTTCACTCCCAATATGGCTCCTTTTGCTGATAGAAAAATTGGACCAGCGTGGTTTACCAGGAAACTCCCATTTGAGTCGAAAGCTCTAGAAGATGAATTCCTTAATGTCTGGGAATCTTTTCTTACCCCTAGACTTTTAGTTTCCAGACTCAATCCTTCAAAGCTAAAGATCTCCCTTGTCAATTACCAACCCAATCTGGTCTCTCGACAGTTTGGGTTAATACAAATAAAACCAAAACCCCTCTTCTCAAGGAAAGGTTCTTTGATTCACTACAACATGACCCACACCGAAGATGAGTGTTCTGAACTGCTGAAGAAGTACTCCAACTTGGTCGAAATCCAACCGGTGCCCTTTAGACCCAGCTTTCTTGGTTCCCAAGAGTTTGACGAATGGTGGAGGGATTATTATGATTCTCAATTTTTCGATGTGCCTTCTTTCACTATCCAACTGACCAGAGCTTTCGCCTTTGTACAGGATAAAACGAAGAAAAGTACTTCAAGACACATCAAAGAAATTCAAGCATTCCAGAAATACTTTGAAACTGCCTACCGGGCCAACGAACTTAGTCGAACTATAAGCGAAGCAGCCGTTACTTTAAAAGAAAAGTTTTCCAGAAAATTGGACGAGTTAAAACTACCCTCATACGTTCGACCAGAACAACGTTATGAGATAGCTTTTAACCTTTATCCACCAAAATTTCCTCCCCTACCATCTGCTGAATTTGGTGTGTCTTTTAGTCCTCCATTTCCAGATTGGTTCACTTGTGGGGATTCCATGAAACATCTTCACCAGGAATATCAAAAACGTGCTAAGCGAGTGGTTCTGACTAAGTATACCTTGGACAATTTCAAAGGCCACCTTCATATTGGCATAGAACATGTTCGCGTGGAAACTCCTATATATGAAGGTGTGGAATGGGAAGATACTCGACACCACTTCTTTTCATTTGCACATATATGTATCTTTCGACTTGTGTTTAACTTTTTCTCTTTTTCTTAGCCGTAAAAGTTTCTGCCAAGAAGTCAGCTGCCGTCGAAACGTCAACTGCAGAGGACGCGGAAGCCCCAAAAAATACTACCCAGAAACCTTTGGTGAAGGTATGATTTTGCCTTGTTTTTTTTCTGATCAATATTTCTTTACTATTATTTTCTGAAATACTAATGAAATCTTCTGCTATTTTTCAGGGCAGTCGAAGACCTCATTCACGCCAAAGAAAAGAAAGGAAAAAGAACCTGAAGCTCCTGCCATTGAATCTGGTGACGAATCCCCTTATCAAGTCAAACCTTCAAGAAAAAAGAAGAGACCAACGAAGCCTCAACAACAAAAAACCCTACTTCTAGGATATTGGAGAGAACTCCTCACAAAACTCCAGCCGAGCAAGTGACCACAGGTCCAACAGAAAGTGAGAGTTCTAGTCTTAAGACTGAAATTCCCCAGGTAGGTTTTCTCTTCAAATTCGACAGTTAAAGACATTTTTTCTCATGATAAATTTGATGACTTCTTTATCTTCCAGGTCCTTGTCGACACCCATGGACATCCTATTGTTCAAGTTCTTCTAAAAACTACCAGCGATCCCACTTATAAGCCCATAAGTGCCTCAAAACCTTCCCCTAAAGATTCGACTAAGGAATCAGCCACTGAAGTGAATCAGCCCACCGCCGTCTCTAAAAAACTTCAAGACGTAATTACAGAAGAAATTGGTCCTGAGGATGATAACTTAGTTGACGGTGGTGGAGATACTGCGATGCCTACTGCAGTGCTCACAACAACAAGTGATTCTGAAGATAATTCCCCTATCAACTTAAAGGATGCTGACAAAGATAAAGATGGGGAGGTCGAAACGGATGACGAAGAGGGATAAAGGAGTGAAGGCGAAAAGGAAACCACTCCAAAGACTGCTGCTGATGAAGAGAAAGAAAGCGACAAGCAAAACCCTACTGATCATCCCAGAGCTAGTTCAGCCAACACAACTTCGACCAGCCTTTCTCATGAAGAACTTAAGAATCTGAAGGTGCAAAGACCACTGGAATACCTGAAGGCCATGCTTAGTACCCGTTATAACTTTGCTAACACCACCACCAGTAGTTCGACTACTTCAGGGACCATTTCTGGCTCAAAACCCATGGACGAAGTGATGGCCCAGATTTGGAAGAAAATCCTCAATATTGATTTGTTTCAACTTCTAGAGAAAGATTCATCTGCCCACTTTGACCTGAAATTTTTTTTGAAACAAATCAACGTCCTGGAGGCTCCCCCTGAAGTGACTGATGTTGTCGTGGACTTAACTACTCTTATTGACCTTGTAGCGGCGTATTTTAACCGTCTTAGAGACTATTCGAAAAAGCTTGAGAACAAGTCAGAAACACAACTTGCTGAATGGGATGATGCTACAAGTTCTACCAACAAGGTAACTGAACTGGAAAAGGCTTCTGAACAAAATCAAAAAGAGGTTGCCAACTGTGACAGAAACATCCTCAAATGGGAGAAATAAATTGCTGCTCTTCAAAACAAAATTTCTCAAGCTAAGAAACGCAAATAAGAACTCCAACAAGTCAATCAAGATGAAATAGCCAAAGAGATTGAAGTTGGAGTGCATCATGTCGAACGAGCTCAGAAGTTAGGCAAGGAGATTGAAGAGATTTCAACCAGCAAGGCCCTCTGCGAGCGTCGACTTCAAATTCAATGATCCAAGTTTGACAAGTTGAAGAAATCTTTCCCTATTTTATTTTGTAATGTTGCTTGGTCCTTTGAGGCCTGTTTCTTTTGTAGTGAAATTTAAGCCATTTGTTTGGCAAATTTTACCAATTTAGTTATTTCTTTTGTAAGATTATTTGATTTCTATTTTAACTTCCTGCAATATGGGTTTATATTTTTTCAAATACTTCCCATTTATTTTTAGTATTCTCTTATCTTTATCTAATTCTTCGACTTCATACGCGCCATTGGAAAACACGTTTGTGATTTGAAAAGGTCTTTCCCACTTAGGGGACCATTTTCCCATAAGTCTATCTTTCCAATCCATCGAAGAATCACTTTCCACACAAGGTCACCAATCGAAAAGGATTTGCCTTTTACTCTTTTATTGTAGAATTTCTCCACCCTTTCTTTTTACCTTTTCAATAAATCTAACGCGTTTAATCTCTCTTCGTCTAAATCAACTAGTTCATCTATCATCATATTCCAATATGCATCTGATGGAATTTCATGATGTCTTTGAACTCTTGTTGACTGCAAGTATATCTCGACCGGTAAGACCGCATCATGGCCATACGTTAGTCGAAAAGGTGTAGCATTTGTAGCTTCCTTAGGAGAGGTTCGACAAGCCCATAGAATTTGGTCCAAAGTTTTGTGCTAATTCTTTGGGTTTCTTCCCACGTGCTTCTTTATCAAACCAATTATAACCTTGTTTGCTGCTTCGACCTGACCGTTGGCTTGAGCGTAGTAAGGCGTTGATGTGAGAAGTTTGAACCCCATTTCCTTCGCAAATGCTTGCATATTTTTACCCGTGAAAACAAATCCTTGATCCGTTGTTATTGTCTCTGGGATGTCGAATCTGTAAATGATGTGTTTTCGAATGAATTCAATTACTGCTTCTTGATCCACATTTACTAAGGGTATGGCTTCGATCCATTTTGTAAAATAATCGATCCCAACCAAAATAAACTTCTGGCTTTTTGAAGAGGCCGGTCGAATTTCTCCAATCAAATCCAAAGCCCAACCTCTAAAGGGCCAAGGCTTTATTATAGAATGTAACTCGCTTGCAGGAACATGTGGTATCCCTGCGTGTATCTGGCACTCTTGGCATCCTTTCGTGAATTCGACGCAATCTTTTAACATAGTTGGCCAATACATTCCCTGTCGGAATAATAACCACTTCATCTTATGGCCTGCTTAATGCGTACCACATGCCCCGCTGTGTACATTTGACAAAGCTATGTATGCTTCAGATTCGGCTAAACACTTAAGTAATATCCCTTCCGGAGTTTTCTTAAATAATTCATTCCCCAAAATCACATAACTCAAAGCTCGATACCTGATTTTTCGTTCGACTGGTCCTGTTGGATTTTGCAGGTATTCTATTATGGGCTTCCTCCAATCTCCAGTCATTGAATTATCTATGTTAAAAATTTCAAAATTTTCTTCGTCAGCGTATCCAAGCTTTATCGTCTCCAAATCTGATGGGGATAATCTAGCTGACACGACTGTTCCTCTAACTTCAATGGCTTTCTGCAACTTTTCCTTCGACACTTTGTATCCAGAAGCTATGTGTGCTAAATCATTTGCTTCCTGATTTTCTATTCGAGGGATATGTCGAATCATAACCATATCGAATCTTTTCAAGAGTCGATTAGCTATCACAAAGTACATGATTAAATTCTCCTTAACACATTTGTACTCTTTTGTTATTTGCTTTATGACTAACTCAGAGTCGCTCATTATTTCGACCCGAGTTGCCCCCAATTCCAACAAAATTTCAAGTCCTGCTATCAAAGCCTCATATTCAGCCTCATTATTTGAACAAAAGCCTTCGACTTTGTACTTAAATTTTGTTGGAATTTTGTTAGGAGAAATAATAAGAACTCATATTCCAGTTCCATTTTTATGACTAGAATCGTCGAAGTACAACTTCCATGGTTCTATTTCTATGTAGTCCAAAGAATTTTCATTTATGGCGTGGTCGACTATGAAATCAGCCACCACTTGTCCTTTGACAGCCTTTAAAGGTAGATATTTCAAAGAATACTTAGTTAATGCTAATGCCCACTTTCCAATTCGACTGTGCAAGATTGGTTTAGATAACATGTATTTGATAACATCGAAATGAGAAGAAACGTAAACATCAACTGGTTTTATATAGTGCTTCAATTTCATACATGAAAAGTATAAACATAAACACAACTTTTCAATTACACTATATCTAGTTTCCGCATCATTTAAGACCCTACTGAGGTAGTAAATGGCTCTTTCGACACCATTCTCATCCTCTTGAGCCAACATGCTCCCTAATGTCTTGTCCGACGCGGATATGTACAACCTCATACTCCTACTTCTACAAGGTGACATTAAAATTGGAGGATGCGTCAGGTATTCTTTGATCTTGTCGAAGGCATCCTGCTGCTCTTGCCCCCATTCGAAGTCTTCCTTCTTCAGTCTAAGTAGAGGGAAAAAGGCCCGCGTCTTCCCACTGAGGTTGGAGATGAACCTTCTGATAAAGTTGATCTTGCCAAGTAGAGACTGCAATTCCTTCTTTGTAGATGGCGCTTTCGTCTCCATTATTGCCTTGGCCTTGTTTTGGTTAATTTCGATCTCTTTCTTGTGGACCACAAAGCCTAAAAAGTCTCCCGTCTGCACACAAAATGCACATTTGAGAGGATTCATCTTCAGACCAAACTTCCTCATCCATTCAAAGGACTGTCGAAGGTGGTCTATATGAGTTTTTCCTGAAACATACTTAATAACAATATCGTCAATATAAATCTACATAAAATCTTCAATGAAATCATGAAAAATCGAATTCATCGCTCGCTGGTACGTTGCCCCAGCATTCTTCAAACCAAAAGGCATTACCCCCCATTCATAGGTACCTAAGGCTCCAGGGCATCGAAACGCCGTTTTAGGAACATCCTCCTCAGCAATAAAAATTTGGTTATAACCAGAGTACCCATCAAGCATACTGAGGTACTCATGGCCTGCGGCAGAATCGACGACCATTTCTGCCACTGGCATAGGATATTCATCCTTTGGGGTAGCAGAATTCAAATCTCGAAAATCAATACATACCCTCAATTTGCAATTTTTCTTTATTACAGGAACTATGTTAGTGATCCATTCGACATACCTGGTTGGATGGATGAACTTGCATCTGAGGAGTCTTTCGACTTCTTCCTTAATCTTCGAGAGGATTTTTGGGGCAAATCTCCTTGGAGTTTGCTTAACAGGTTTCCTCCCAGGTTTTATTGGCAACCTTAATTCGACCAGACTTCTATCCAGCCCGGGCATTTCGTCGTAGTCCTATGCGAAATAATCCTTGAATTCCTTCAGCAACTGGACTATTTCGACCTTGAGTTGAGGGCTCACTTTCGCACTGACATAGGTTGGTCTTTTCTCTTCCCTTGATCCCAAGTCGATTTCTTCGAGTGGATCTTGTGCCATCATCTTGATGTTTGCTGCTAATGGATCCTTCTCAAAGCCTAATGGCTCATCGTCATAAATTGCATCGAGCCTCTGGTTTTGTAAATCTCCTAGATCTTTATCGGGTGGATCCATATTAGAATCCTTTCCAAGACCTTGTTGATCTGCTTCGATCTGGCTAGCTTCGACAGCCATATACTTTACTTCGGCCTCTAAGGCCGCTTTGAGTTTATTCTCGGCTATATAAGCCGTGATCTTTTCGAGAACTAGTGACTCACTCATTGTCACTGAATTCGCTGCCCCAGCCAGTTGGCTAAATGTGTGAGGTTCCAAAAATGTAGTCTTCTTCGCCAACTACCTCTCTATCCCACTAAAACCCGTGGGTGGGATGAAGGTACAGTGAGCAGAAAGCGTTGTCCGTTGCTGTCATGTCGAAGGTGGCTGGACTACAAGGAGCTATGTGAGCTAGATTCCTGTCGAAGCTTCGCCTATCCACCTGGTTTACTTCAGCCAGAAAGTAACTCTGGTCAGCCTCTATATTTTCAACAATCCCGTCTGTGCGCCTAATTGTTATTCATTGATGCATTGACGAAGGGACGACACCAATGCCGTGTATCCACTCCCTGCCTAAGAGAAGGTTATAATTTGCTTTCGACGCAATCACCATGAACATTGTCGGCCTCGTGATGGTTCTGATAGTTAGATATACCTGTATCACACCCATAGTGGTTCCTACTTTCCCCTCATAATTCGACAACACCATGTTATGAGTTTTGGTGTCGAAATCATCTTTTCCAATTTTCTTAAGCATATAATGCAGCATCAAATTAACAACTGCTCCTCCATCAACCAAAATCTTATTCACCCCTATGTTACCCACTTTTCCTTTTATAAATAGGGGTTTCAAGTGGTTCCTCATTGAGTCATCTGGCCTTTTGAAAAATGCGTTATGTTCTTCAACGCATCCATTGTTCATGATATAATAGCAAACGGGCCTGTGTCTGGCCATTTCGACCTCCAAAGCTTCCTCTTCCTCTTCGACTTCCATTATTTGATCATACTCCCTAGGAAGCACTGAGATGATGTTACACGTCACGTCGAATGATGCCTCCGACTCTGAGTTGAAATCGTCTGTCATTTCATCATCCTTGGTCACTTCCTCCTTTGACATTGCTTGTACTGGAGCAATAGGTGGCTTCTCGACCTTCACTTCTTCCTTCTGAGTCGAAGTTTGAACATTACTGTTGGTTTCTGGCTTGGCTTTTCCTGTAGCCTCCTTCTCAGCCTTCTTTCGACGTTGGTACCTCCTCCATTGTGACTTCGTCATAGGATTCTTGCCCTTATAATTCTCAGAAGGGTAAGTCACCTTTTTCGATTTTTGGAACTCTTTCCTGTATGATATAGAAGATCCTCGCTGCACTTCGAAATACTTCCATTTCCCTTGTCCTTCGGCTTGTCGGATTGGATTCACCCACCTATCGTCTAGAGCTTTATTTGTAGGTTTGAATGTGTTAGGGTATCTTCCCCCTAACCTCTCCCTGCTTTGGTCCCCTCTTCTGGGGTCGAATCTTTCTCCAGAAGGTCTCCAATTTCCCCTTCTTTTTGCTCTCTCTACTCCCTCTAAGTTTTGTGCAGCCTTTTTGTCGAAGACGACACTGTAACGAGGGCAAAGCATTACCTCAGATATTTTCCTCTGGCACCTATGTATGAAATCTTCCAGATTCTCTTCCTCCTTGGGATACGCTAGTTTATGGTACTCCTCACTCGACGCTCTTCGTCGACTTGCATTGACGTGTTCTGAGCCACTTCTACCATGTTTACATTGGCAGGTGTCTCTGTGTCCATGCTTAATTTATTCAACTTTAAACTGAGGCCGTCATTGACCTCATGTCCCTTCTTCATACGATTGAAGTCCTCAGAGATTTTCTTCGTTAGCACATTTGGGAGTGGACTCCTGGTAACCCGTGGGCTGACGAATCTGACAGTTTTGCCTTTTGGATCCTCCATGGTCATTCGGAGAATACCAACAGCAGTCTGTTTGTAAGAACCCTCAGTAGTTCCTTTGTTAATTTGCTCGAAACCATCAGTGGTCTCATTGTTGACTTTGGCGAAACCTTCAGTAGTTTCATTGCTGATTTGGACAAAACCGTCAGTAGTTTCGTTGTTGATTTAGATGAAACCGTAAGTAGTTTCATTGTTGGTTTGGACGAAGCTGTCAGTAGTTTCATTGTTGACGCCCTCAGTGGCCTTATCAATATAGTTCTCAATGATCTTTGCGTCAAGGTCTTCAGTAACCCTAACCATCACAGCCTGGTTTAGGAAGTCAGTTGTAACTTTGACCATGTCACCTTTGTTGGCGGGATCCTCAGCAACCTCCACCCTATTCACGTTGTTGTCGAAGCCCTCAGTAGCCTCAATCATGTTCACATTGTCGTCGAAGCCTTCAGTAACCTCGACCATGTTCACTATGGATGGCTCAGCATAGTGGGCCTCTACCACTTGCAAAGAGTTTGAATCCATCTTCGCCTGGGATTTCAACTTATCGCCGAATTTGAGTCTTCCATCTCTGATTGCATTCTGCACGAGATCCTTGAAAAGGAAATATTGAGACGTTTTATGACCCAAAAAATTATGGTACTTGCAAAAACCTCTCTTTTTCTGTTGTTATAAAGGAGGCACTTTAGTACAAGGAGGCACTATCATTTGACCATCTTTGACTAACAAATCAAATATTTCGTCACACTTTGTGACGTCGAACTTATAAGTTCTTTTGGGGAATTTGTCATTCTTTTCTGATTTGACTGGGTTTTTCCCATTCTACGGAGTTAAGACTTTACACGCATATGGTGGTTCCTGTTTTAGTTCTGCCAAATCAACCTCTTGTTCATCGAAATTTGATGATCCATCTTCGTCATCATCCTCACAAACTCTGACATATGCTACCCTTTATTTCTTATTTTTATTAGCACTAGCTTTTTCGGCTTTTAATCGTTTGACCTGTCTAACCCTATCAGCCAATTGGGCCATGTCTCTTAGGTACTGGGTATCTAATTTCTTTCTGATTGAATAGTCAAGGCCACCAGCGGCCATTTCGACTAACTCATGTTCAGGCACTTGTGTTAAACACCTTGCATTGAGCAACCTAAACCTATTCAAATAATCATCAATTGGCTCTGAGAACTTTCGCTTGACGCTAGCTAATTCTTTCAGACTTATCTTCGTCTGTCCCATGTAGAATTGTTCATGGAATAATCTCTCCAACTGGGTCCAGGTATGTATCGAATTCGCAGGCAATGTGGTGAACCAAGTAAAAGCATTCTTCGTTAGGGAACTAAGGAAATATTTTATTCTCAAATTCTCATTGTGCGCTATTTCGCCTGCTTCAATTAAGTACCGCGCCACATGTTCGACCGTCGATTCACTGACATCCCCTGAAAATTTTGTGACCTTGGGAACTTTCCATCTATGGGGTAATTCTTGCTGCAAAATATAATCTGACAAAGGAGAGGTATAACTGGGCCTTTGTAATCCTACGTTCATCCCATTTCAGACCATAATCCTTTCGACCATGGCAGCCAAATTGTTCTCTGCCGGCATATCATTACAACGCATTTGTTGTATAATATTGTCAGCATTTTAGTTTTGGTTTACTAGCAACACTCTTGGTTCTTGTTGAACAGGGATTTCGACCCCAGGTGGTTTGAATGCCCCTCCTTGGTTCAAAACTTCCGCCTGAGGGATGTTTGGTTGCCTTTGGTTTATGGTAGGTTCTTCTTCGATGGCTACCCTTGGGTTCTGAACTACCTGTTCTCTTGGTGGAGGTTGGGGGACACCAAAGAAATCAGCAATGCGCGTCATCTGCGCTGCTAATTGTTGATTTGTTTGTGTCGTGTTTTGGATCAAAGGGTTAAATATAACCCCCATCTGTGGGGCTAACATCTGGACCATATCATGGTTACTCTCATCCATTTGTTGCCTAATCACTTGTGCAGAATTATTGGTAATGTTCAGCATATAAGTTTGATATCCCGTTCCTAAAGGCTGGCTAATTCTACCCATATTGTTCACACCAGAACCGGACCATGGCAAAGGCGAAGTCACATTCATCGTTGGATCCGTAAACGCTGATGGCGCATTATTTAAACTTGCCATCACTGAAGTTAGCATTCCATATGGTTGTTCTCGATTTAGAGGCATCGAAAAACCAGATATAAAGGGTCTGTACATACTCCCTGAAGGGGGAGGAGTCATTTGAGGCATTTGGGGTCCCATAGTTGAAAAGCTAGGCGCACTCTGGGGAATTGAATGCGCAAGTGTCGAACCCGCTGTTGATGGCATAGCCTCTGAAACTGATATTGAGGCCGTATTACCCCCAGTCGAAGGATTAGGGGGTGGTACTTCATTATTCGTAGAATTCTGATTGTTAGGCGGGTTTGGATTCGCCATTCTACGTACTCGTCTCCTTCTGGGTCTTTCTTCGTTATTTATGGCCATCTTACCACTTTTTAGTCTCATGCAACAAAACGAAGAAAATTTCGTACGAGTAAAGTGTGAAATAAAGGTTTTCAAATGTTAATAGCACAAGGTCCCATTGGGCGTGCCAATTTGTTTGCTTGGAAAATTTGCAAACAACCCCTGATCTCCTTATTTATGAAAAATTAGTTTGCTTACAGGACCGATCAAATAAATCCTAGGACAATGTGCTTTAACAATCTTGACAATTTGTGTTAAAAAACTTTTTGTTTATTGGATTCATCATTATTTTCATCAACTAGTATTTTTCGACTAAAAAATAAAGACTTTGGTTCTTGAAAGAAATGGCGAAATGTAAGTAAATTGCAAGAATAAAAGTACGAAAATGAAAAGGAATTGTAAATAAATAACTTAAGATTTCATTAAAATGCAAGGAATAAAACTGGTGTTTTTCAAACGTACATTTTCTCAGTAACTACTCTTTTCTCTCACACGGTTACTTTGAGTATTTCTTGAGTGACTTGTACAAATTTTGAACACACACCGAAATCTAAACGCTAGGACTCCCTATTTATATACAATCGAAATAACTGTCAATAACAGCTACTTCTCCTAATGATGACACATGGCGTTCTGCATGCCTTTTTGCCCGAGATGTGCTCCACGCGCCTGGTTTTCAAAACGAGTCTCCCTCCTAAATTCGAATTTCAAAACATCCGTCGAAAATGGCCCTATCACCAATATGTCGAAGCATTTCTACTACTTAGAAAAAATCTCCAAATATGCTTCCCCAATTAACATTGATCTTCGGCTGACCCTCTTCAAAAACAATCTCCTGTCGAAATAATCCTGCCAAATCTTCAAAACTTACTTTTTGAACAAAATCCAGGCGTCGAAATTAGCAGCCTACAGCATGGTATCAAGCACGTCCCAAGGAATCCCACTTAAAATCAGTTAAGCGCATACTTCGATACCTTTCCGGTACTCCAAAGTATGGGCTGTGGTATTTTAAAGGTAGTGTTGTTCCTTAGTTGGCTATTCCGATTCCGACTTTGTCAGGTGCAAATCGGATAAGAAAAGTACTAGTGGCACGTGTCACTTTTTTGTAAATTCCTTGGTGAGTTGGCATAGCAAGAAACAGGTTTCCGTTGCCTTGTCAACAGCCGAGGTGGAATACGTTGCCGCCGGCAGTTGTTGTGCTCAAGTCCTATGGCTTAAGCAACAATTGCTTGATATCAACTTAAAACTTGAGCGTATTCCTATTTTGTGTGATAACACTAGTGCTATTAACCTAACTAAGAACCCCGTATTACATTCAGGCATCAAGCATATCGAAATACGTCATCATTTTCTTAGGGATCATGTAGAGAAAGGTGATGTGGTCTTTGAGCATGTTGATACCAAAAATCAACTTGCTGACATCTTTACAAAACCACTAGCTACAGAGCCTTTCTTTCACATCCGTAGGGAACTAGGCGTTCTCGACATCTCGAATCGTGTGTAATAATCCTTTAATATAGTAGCTCTTCACATATATATTTGCTTATTTATGGTTTTGACTAACTATGCCGAGAGTTATTGAGCTATATGTGAGGGCTCACATCATTAATCATGATCAAGGTAATATCGTTCCGATTCATTAGTTTTATATGTACCATGTTGAGTGTTTAAATGATGTTTATGACACGTTTAAGCATATATTATTCATTTGGATGTTTGATTTATGTGTTAGCATGTTTATTTATCCTATTTTGGGACCTTTGTATGCTAAAATATAATTTTTTTCCATGTTTCACTTGGATGAGTCGACCAAAGAATGCCATGGTTCGACTCATGAACTGAAATTTTTTCAAGAAAAACAACCGGGTTAGCGCGCACCTACCTGCGATCGACGCATCTCATAAATTTTTAAAATTTTTCAAAAACACGTCAGCTTGCACCGACGCATCCAATGCTTAGGTCGACGCACACCTGATGAATTCTGAATCCCTTTTTATTGGGAATGCGCGCGCCGACCTAGTGTTCCTCAAATTCACTACATACTTTCAATGCACTTTATTTTTCATCCTTGCATGTCATAAATCAGATTCTTCTTGGTCTTCTCCTCTTCTTCTCTTCCAACTTCCCATTTAAAATCCATCAAAACTCCATCAAAACCCTTAAGAATCAAAACCCATATTAATTGGATTCACAAGGTTTTCAAGAAAGGAGTTGCACAAGGTATTTGGAAGCAAGAGCTGTGTTATTCTTCATCATTCACACACTGTTCATCGCTATTCTTCATCATCTCCCTCACCATTCTTCAACAATGGCTTCTCGACGTGCAACTGGTAAATGGACCACAAGAGCTTCAACATCAAGAGCCAAAACTTCTTCAACTCTGGTAAATGCTATGTCTCTACTCTCCGATGCTCAGTCTGAGTCTTTCAATAATGATTTCCGCAACCGTGCTGTTATTAGACAACATGCATACTACTCTTTGATGGCTCCCAATTATCATCTCACCAAGGTAATTGACATGCTAAATGCTCAGAATTTTGATGAATTTCTTGAATTTGATGATAAGTTCAACTGTGATCTGGTTCGCTTGTTCTATTGCGGGATTGAGGGAAAATTTAAAGGTATGGATTTTACCTATTCTATGAATAACGCATCTCATTCTATGAACAATGCTGTATGGACTAGTTTGTTCAGTTTGGAAATTGATGAAAATCTTCCTCAAGTGACTGACACCAAGTTCGTTCCCAACTATGAGTTTAAAACTGCTTTGAACTCTATGTTGCGTGAACCATACCCAGATAATGTTGTAGCCAGCGAGCTGTTTCCGAAAAATGTTACAACGGGTCATCTGAAATTTGCTGATCGCATTCTGCAGTGGATTATCACACACATTTTGCGACCCAAGAAAGGTGGGTTCTCTAGAGTTGATAAAGCCGAGGTTCATCTCATCTACATCCTGAAGAACAAGATTAAGATCAACTGGCCATATTACTTCACATACCGTATGTTTGCCCTTCGCAACTCCACAAAAGGTACGACTTTGGGCTATGCATCATGTATTCAAAATATTTTGAATAAGGCTGGTATCTCTGTTCCGAACATTCGCTATGTCAATATTTCATCTGAGCCTCAATTTCAACAAAAGACTCTCACCATGATGGGTTATGCTAGGGATTCGGTTGAAAATGAGTACAAGTACAAATTTAGATCAACTCACCCGTTTCCAAATGTTCCTGAAGATCAAGATACTGCGGAAGGACATGAAAATGACAACCAAGGTAGTGACAATGCTGATGTGAGTATGGAAGACAAAGATAATGCGGCATGGATGGGTTATTCGCAACCAAAGGAGGATTATGATAATCAGGGCTGGGGACAATGGCAAAACAATAGTTGGACTGCTCTTGGGGATGTATATGTACCTCTTACCTATGGTGATTATGACTGGCATCATCCTGACTATTCTGCACCTCCAACTCCACAACAACAACCATAACAAGCCTTCTAAGACTCTAAAGAAATTATGGCCATGTTAAACCAGATGAATCTCGAACATGAGAAATTCCAGGAATTACAAGAACAGAGATACACTGCTCAAGAGGAAAGGCTCGCCTCTCTGTCAGATCAGTTGGCTGCTCATACCGAGAACTTTACTAGGTTTGCTGATGCCTCGATGATCAGATTTACCAATTTGGAAAATGCTATGGCAATTCAGACCCAGAATCTATCCAACAGCCTAGGCATTCTCAATAACACTGTGATTGAATTGAATCGTTCCCTAGAGGATCTGCCACCACCAGACCACCATTACCGGGGAGGAGGTCACCCATTTAGGGGGAGGAGACATAGGAATTAGAATCATTCTTAGTGCATGATATTACTTGTGTTTTCGATTGTTTATTTTGTTCTTTGATTGCATGCTGTTTCAGTTTGTTTAATTTGAACTATGTTTCTTTAGTTTGAACTATTATGGAATGAATTATGTTTGCTTCTTGCGTTCCGTATTTATCTGTTTATAGTATCGTATTAACTGTATCATATGTGGATGCTTGTTAGTGTCGCTGTTTTACAAATTGGTGAATGAACCATTACTTGTTATGATGATATCTCTTTGACCACCTCCTTTTACTCTTTTTGATGTTGTCAAAGGGGGGGAAGGATACTAGCAGAAGAAAATACTAATGCAGCAGATATTAAAGTGTTAAACATAGGGGGAGTTTCTCCATTCTCAAATTACAAATCAAGAGAAAGATAAACAGTGTTGCCATCATAAAAAAGGGGGAGTATGTGAGGGCTAAGGTCTTTCATCTATTTCGGTTTTAATGATGTCAACAAATAAGATAGTCATTAGATTGTAATTTGAGCGGTATCACTTCATTGTCGGGCAAATTGGATCTAAACATCAATTTGCATGTGTCTAAACGTATAGGAAAAGGTCTACACAATTTCTACATGTGCATGATCATAATATTGATGTTTGTTGTTTTGAGTCTTGGTCAGCAAAAACGTGCAGAAAAATGAGTTTTTGAAAATCTGCAGGTCTTGAGTCGACCCAAGGTGAGCATGAGTCGACTCATGCTGTTTTGAACTAGTTTTGTGAAAAGTTCGGGATAGCGCACACCGACCCCCTGTTGCATGCGGTCGACGCATGCTTCTGGGCATTTGGATTTTTGCAAAATCAGCAGGCTTGCGTCGATGCAAGGTTTTGATGGGTCGACGCCTGGTCATCTATTTTGCGTACTAATTCCCACGGGATAGCTCACGCCGACCCCTATATGTGGGGAGGTCGAACGCACGGTGTATGGGATGATTTTTTTCTGCATTTAATTTTTCTGTTATTTCTGTTATTTCATATTGTTGGTCATTTTACTCATTATATATAGTTGGGTTAGCTCACATTTCAAAAGTACAAGAAACGTGAAAATAGATACCAATCTTTCTCTTCATCTTCATCTTCAACCTTGAGTAAACAAACAATCACACATAATCATCTTTGTTTGTGTCGCCCATTGTTTTTAAGTGATAATGTTCAGAATTAGGAGTGTGTAAATCTTCTGATCTGGGTAGAGAATTGGTAGGTGTTTCTTGAATAAAACCTCAGGTTTTGTCCTCCAAGAATCAAGGAGATTTTGGGGGTTTTTGGCACAAACCGTTTCGTTCTACAGGGATTCAGCCGTGCGAAGGTAATTGAAGAACAGAGTATACGTTCGGTTTAGTAGCTACCGTCGAAGGATCGTAGAAGAAAGGTTTGGGATCACATTGTGGAAGATCGAAATCGACCGAGTGAAGGTGACTGAAGAACAGTGGGTTCTTGCAGTCTAGTAGCGTGAGACGGTGATTTGTTCAACCAGATTTGAGGGACTTAATTCGTCTTGAATCAAAGGGAGAGAAGACTCTGCATCAACAATCAAAGACGTTTGAGGGTTCGAATGTTCATTGTTCTTCTCTTGTATAAACAATTTGCAAACAACAATATATATATATATATATATATATATATATATATATATATATATATTCCATTTGTGGAATTGGGGGCAGAGGTACCCATAGCGAGGACGATTGGGGAACTGCCTAATCAAATCGCGTTTGTCCTCTCTTTCCCTACTCTTTTACGTTTCAATATTGTTCGAATTTGTGAAGTATCAAGTGATCGAAATTTCTGAGATAGTGTAAGTTAGAGCTGAGAAATTGTTTTGTTAAATTGATATAATCCCTTGGATTGTATTTAGAATCAGCTTTACTTTCACATTATTTGGAAATCTGCACTTAGTGTGTTTGATCACACCAAGTGTTTGATAATTTGACTCAACGCAAAATCGAACGCATTTGCAATTAATTTTTTGTCGATCTATCTCGTTGGAATTGGATTAACATCAAGCAAACAAAACATGGTTGATTGCGTTTACATTTTGTTGATTAATCTGAATTTTTCTCATCCGTTATTTCATTCCTAATATTGTCGTGCATATCCGATCCTTTTAGTAGAGGTTCATTGTAGACGTGATTCAGTGGTCGCTTCAATAAAAATATTTTTAAAACCAATTTTTGGAAATCCATTTGCGTGTATAACTCGAGGGATCTATTCAACCCCCTTCTAGATCCTAGCCATCGTCTCACAATGGGGACCACAAAGCTTCTAGAATGGCAAAAAGGACAAAAACATAATATGCAATTCTTTACAGGTCAAAGTACACAGTTAAGCACACAAGGAGGATCCCACGAAATCAGCAAATATTTTAACAGACTCATCCATCCAAAAACTTCACACGAGCCAAAATCATAACAAAAATTCACATGTATTGGAAACTTTCTCAGCATATATATACATACCACTATTCATTCATCTGACACCTGAACAAAAATCCTAAGCAATCACTCTGCACAAAAATTAATTCTCTAACCTAGTCCATTAAAGCTTCAGTCATCATTCATTCTACCTTGAATTTGAAATTCAAGGATAGAAGAAGCTTAGGCCTAATCACTCACACAACAAACAAGTAGACATCAACCAAAGCAAAACACAAAGAAGAAGAAGAAGATAAGAATAGAAGAAGAAGAAGAAGAAGAAGAAGGAGTAAAAGACGTGAAATCTAGCCTTTGTCGGAGTTAGAACTCGGACTTGCTTCGATCTGGTGAGAATCTTCTTTTTCAGCTCATTTTGATGTATTAGTCGTGCTTCCATTGTTCTTATGATTCAAATCCCTCTTGTTATTTCTTGATTTCTTCATTATTATGTAGATCTAGGGTTTGTGTGTAGTCTCTGTTTTAGTGTTTAGGTTGAGTTTTTGACGTTTTTGAGTCCGGATTTGGACTCAGGGGATTTAGTTTGGTGGGTGTAGGGTTTGAGTTATGGCTTCGTCGGAGAAGACCGCAACTACCACCATGCTCCACCATCTTATCCGACCAATTTAGGTTTCCAGTGAGATGATGAATTGAAGAGTGAAAGAGAGGTTAGAGAGAGTGTGAACATTAGAGAGAGGAAGAAAAATGAAAATGCATTCTAATTCTTCCCCTTTCCTTGTTTTAGTACGCTGACGTTGTTGTTGTGTTGTGATGACAAGGCGGTGACACTTTTCATTGCCCTGACAAGTGTCACCAGAGAGATACCTTCTCCCTTTGATTCTGTGTGTGCGGTTCCCCACGTCTATCGTGCACGCCTCCTAAGACCCTTTGGATGAGTCAACGTGATTAACTCTCTCCTACATCCAACGTACCAGATCAACCCCTAAAGCCAACTGAGTTGACTAGGGTTTACCTTGTGTCCCCCAGTGTGTGGGCTCAACCTTGGTTTGCGCCTGATTTTTTTATTTTGCTTCTAACACCCTCTATTTTACTTCCCATTGCAAGCCCATTTGAGATTTTTTGGTTTTTTATTTTTTTTATTTTCTTGGTTTTTATTATTTCTTTTTCTTTATTCTAATTTTCTCCTTTATTTTATTTTATATTTAATCATATATTTTAAAAATACAAAAATATGTTAATAAATTATTTTAAACCTTTTTATTTAATGTTAATTATTCAAATTAATGATTAATTTTATTAAATATTTAGGTTTAACATAATTAATTTTGTTCGTTCAGTTCTTTCAAAATATTAAAATACTAAAATATGTGGTTATTAATTATTTTAAATATTTTTATTTAATATTAAATAATTAGATTACTAAATAATTATATTAAATATTTATATTTAACTTGATTAATAATTTTTCTCTTTGTTTGATTATTTTTAATTGTGATGCTTGATTTTATGTCACTTATGCTTTTGCTCACATATGCTTTTTACTTATGCCATGATGCATTTTGATTCCATGTCTCATTTGCATGTTCAAACCCCTTTCAAACTAATTCTTGATTTAATATCATGTCCTTTTTAAAACGCCCTTGTAAGTCGATCGTTTTCACGATCGCCATCAACCTCACATAGCTTACTCTTGGGCTTTCTTTCAATGAGACTCTCTTTACACCTTACACTCTCATTTGCATGCATTTGTATGCTATATTTAATTTTCAATGGCTTGGTATTATCCCCATTTGAGAAAATGTACCCCCACTCCCATGATGTGTAATAATTTTACTGCTTTCTCTTTGGTTTCTAGTTGCTTAGGTAGCCTCTAATGCAATAATAAAATCAATCAACTATTTTCAAAAGAACATAAATAATCTTGATCCAACGTCAAGCATTTTTCATAAAAATTAATTCAATAGCACTTCCATAACCATCAACCCTTAACCAATTTCACTCCATTTTACATTCACCCTTTGTACGTCGATTGCTTTTGCATCGCCATCAACCTCCCCATTGACCAAAACATTTTTCTTAATCAACCAAACAAACCCTTGATCCAACATCAAGTGGCTTTTTATTAACCAAATTCAAAACACAATAAAATACGAGGAGAATTCTGTGCCACGAGCCTTAAGTGGTGGAGAAGGGGTGAGAATGGAGCTTTCCTACACTCACTCTGATTATTTTGGACACAAGACGCTTGGAATGGTAGTTCGAAATACTCCCCTCCACCCATAGTCTTTAGTGCAATTCAACTCAAGAACAATCTTTTCCATAACCCTAAAAAAGATCTCAACTCATCAAATTTATTTTTTGTGCCTCGTGGCACCACTTTCTTAAACCCTTTTCAAGGTAATAAAATCAACCAACAAACACTTATTTTTTACTCCAAACTACGGAGCTATAACTTCCTCATTTAACGATGAGGATACGTAGGCACGTGGATTCCCATCCTTGGCGAGTACCCTAATAAAAAATCCTTCATTTCCCTCTAGCAAGTATCTTGAGGCACCAACACCCTTTCACGGTTAGACAACCTAGATGGTTCCTATCGAGTACGATGGATGTAAGGGGTGCTAATACCTTCCCCTTACATAGCCGACTTCCAAACCCGACATTGGTTGCGATGACCATACCCTATCCCTTTCCTTCTGTGGGTTTTCTCGATGTTTTCCCTTTCCCCTTATGGGAATACATAAAGTTTGATGACGACTCTCCAAAGTCCATCCGTGATCGTGCAATCCATTGCGCATCGCAAATATTGCATTTTTCGAGGTACGACAGATGGCGAATCTATTGGGGAAGATCATTGTTCTCTAATCAAGTCAAGCCTAGTCTAGGTTGCTTCCTTCACAAGTTTGGGTGTTTGTTTCTTTTCTTTGTTTACTTATATTCCGTGCCTTTATTACTTTACATATTATATTATCTGTGGTTCTTTAGCATCTTGGCATTGGATGAGTACTTTGATTGCAAACCTTGAGGGAAAGACTCTTTACCTGAGTCTAGAGTATAAACTTGAGATAGGAGAGGTTGAGTAGTATGGGCCCCCGTGGAACTTTCCTCGTAAGGGTCGATACGAGAACCTCACTTAGAGTAGATTCTAATGAGAATGTTGACGACTGTCAAGCTTTTGGCGTGGATGATCAACGTTTTCATTGGGATCCTTGACTCTTAGAACCTTTGTAGAACTATAAACCATTAGCCAAACTAGGATCGATGGTCAGGTAGTATGGGGCACTGAGAAGCTTTTCTCGTGTAGTTCGATACAAATATCTCATTCAAAACAGATTTCCTTGATGGAGTTGTTACCTCGCAATGACTGACATACGCAATGAACAATCAAGGAAGTCCATGACTCTGAAACCTTGGTCTAAAACCCGATGTCGATGCTCGCGTAGTATGGGGTCCCGAGAAGCTTTTCTCGCGTGATTCGATATGAAGATCTCACCCAAAAGAGATTCATATGATGAAGTTGTCAACTGACATGCTTTTGTCACGTGTGATGAACAGTCATATGGATCCATGACTTTGGGGTTCCGTTTTAACCCTAGAGCCTAGCTGTGAGATCCTTGTAAGGAGAGCAATCAGAGTATCTTCCATTTGTGCCTCAGATTGTTGAAGTCGTTTATTTGTAAACCATCTAATCATTCATTCATGCATACATTCATCACATAAAAAGAAAAACAAACAACAAACAAAAAAACAAAGCTCCCAGTCTCTTATGTTTGTTGCTGATCAAAAGCATTTACCAAATCAATCATGACAAGCCAGATTCCCAGAAAGAGTACATTCACTTTCAAATTCAAGGAACTAAAGATCGACAGTTTGAAGGCACTGAGTTCCAAGATAACTGCAATCAAGCACAACAAGTTTCTCTCCAACTTTGGGAGAATCTTAGAAGTTCTCACAGAGAAGACATACATTGATGTTCTTACTACCCTTGCATAATACTATGATGTCCCACTCTGCCATTTCACTTTCTCCGACTTTCAGATTGCTCCTACCTTGGAGGAGTTTGAAAAACTCTTGGACCGTTCCACTAAAGATTAAAATCCCTTCCCAAAGATTGAAGAAGAATTCACCATGTCCAAAGTATCCTCTGCTTTGGGTATTCCTATCGACACAGTGGTAGCTAATTGGTCTGATAAAGGAGGGTTCTCGAGGAAATTCTTTGAGGAACAAGCCTGGAAATGTGTTAAATAGGAGAAGTGGGTTGCTTGTGGAGCAATTTTGGCGCTTCTAGTTCATGGCATTGTATTGTTCCCAAATGTGGAGAAGTTTATAGATCGCTCAACAGTGGAGATTTTCTTGGCTGGCAATCCCGTTCCTTTCTTGTTGGCATATTTCTACTATACTTTTCATACTCGACATGAGAAGAAAGATGGAACATTCCTTTGCTGTGCTCCATTGTTACATATGTGGATGAGGATGTATATGCCTCAAAAGGGTCCCTTTGTGGCTAGGAAACTCTTATGGTCTCAAAGGTTCACCTCACTCATTGCTAATGACATCATCTGGTACAAGAGGGATTGGAATATCAAGAGTGTGGTTCTCAGCTGTGGAGGATTTCTTATTGTGCCTCTGGTGGGGGGTATGGTTGCATCAACTGCAACCATGTGCTACTCAAGAGGTAACTTGGACTTTCCATGGATGGCCCTCACGACGATAAGTACCTCGTGCCTTTTGTCATTAATGGCGTTTCTCCCACGAATCCTGAAGTGAGAAGAGTTAGGAGTGCATGGACGAAGGTTACTCAAAATAATCCAGGTCTAAAAAAGAACATTGTTGCTAGAGAACCATATGTAGATGGGTGAAAGAGAGGGATCGAGTTGTCAAACTCCTTTTCTTCTTTGATTCATCAGCTCTTCCCCCAATGCTAGAACCTAAGCCAATTTTACCCGAGGACGTGGACAAGCTGTCGCGGTGAGAATCAAATATCAAGCTATTAATTAACTTGAATTACAAATCATAATTCACCACCAATCTTTAATTTATCCAAGGGAAGGGAAAAAAGAATGAATAAACCATAAATATGCAATGCAAAGCAAAAGAGAATCTAAGGTTCGGGGGTTGGTTATACCTAGGGAAGGTGTTAGCATCCCAAGTATCTGTAGTACTCTACAAGAACCTCTTGTTTTATTATGTTATTTGTTATTTGTTTGCTAAAGGGTGAAAAGAAAAGGAAGACCTAAGGTGTTATTCCTAAGTATGCTCGCAAAGACATCGCATCTCGTGCCTATGTATCCTGACGGGAATGGAATCAGAGCATTCATTGTTCCCCTTAATAAGGGTAAACAAAGTAAAAAGGAAAGGTTGCTCGCCAAGGATTGACCTTGTGCCTACGTATTCTCAAAAGGAACTTTGAGAAATCAGAGGGTCCGTAGTTCGGACTACGGATAAAAACAATGTTTGTTAGTTGGTTAGGAGAAGAGACAAGTTGTCATCTTAAGGAGAATACTCAACTGAACCACCGCCAACATGTGGAAGATGGATCTTTGCTTCACATTAAGAGAAGGGCTCTAACTCGGATATAAAATCGATGAGTATGCCACATACCTCTCTCAAGTGGAAAAGAATCAACATCTTTCTCAACTATGTCATGGGGTAGGAGAATTACATCTCAACTAGGGATGACTCATGTCTAATTCTCTCATGGGAGAAAAGGGAGACTAACTGTAAGTTGTCTAAGTTAACATCCTGAGTATAACTATCCTAAGGGAAGCAACCTAAGGGAATGAGCAGTCTAAGCTAGAGTTAACAATTTAAATATATACATCCTAAGATGATCAACTTATAGGGGAAACAAGGATCAAGCAAAGAGGTAAATGATACAAATGAATAAAATGCAATGCACATGACTATAAAGTCAATCACAAGTTCTTCCCTTGGACTTAAATGAGAAATCATAAAGATTCAAAAGCCACATGTGAATATCAGACAAAATAGGCATCATGACAATGATATACAATGAGCAAACAACAGAGTTAAGAGCATGAGCAAATAACAACATATGTACCAAACGAGAATCAAGACATGTAATCAACTTACAAGGCAAAGCATAATGAATAAATATCATCAATTAATCAAGACAAATCATAAAAAATTAATAAAAAAAAATTAGACCCAAAACATGGAAACGAGTGAATCACGAAATAAAATCGGGACACAAGAAGAATTATTAATTAATTTAAATATTAATATTTAATGAAATTAATTAATACTTTAATTAACTTAATTAAATAAAAATATTTAAAATAGTTAATAATTTTAGCATTTTTTACACTTTTCTAAACAAATAATTAATTAGAAATAAAATACTAAAAATGAGTAATTAAAATGGTAAAATAAAATGAAAATGGAAAAAAGACTAAACCTAATAACTCTATAAAAGGCTCACGTTTGAGTTTTTTTCTAGATTCAAATGAAAAAATTATGATTAATAATAATACTAACTATAATAATAATAATAATAATAATAATAATAATAATAATAATAATAATAATAATAATAATAATAATAATAATAATAATAATAATAATAATAATAATAATAATATACATTGTTGACTTTAAAAAAAAAAACTAAATCCATGCACATGACATTCTTTGAAAACAATAACAGAACCTAAGCAAAACTCCATTCCTCTTTCGTGGGCGTGCGGATAACAGGGACGACACAAATTACATAACATTAATAACATATTATTTACTACAACACAAAATAACACATTTATACAAAAAATGTTAAAATGACAGGATCTAAAAGAAAAGACACAAAGCAAACCTTCCATGTGCTCTCACTCGCGTCCCATTATCTTTCTCGCAGCGGCGGCGGTCGGTGTTTGACATGCTATCCAACACGTACGGTGGACGAGAGGCTCACACAGAAGAGGCATGACGGGTCCCGATTGATTGTAATACACAACTCAAACTTGAGATGGGAAATCTCAGTTTGTGACACCGTTAATGACTTTGTGAACCGATAAAACTAGTTAGCTCGTGACGTCCCTGCTTTGTAACAAGGTTTGTTGCGCAAGCGGTGAATGGTGAGACGAGAGTTTGTAAATTAGTTGGTTGAGCTGAAGAAGGAGAAGTATGGTTATTGAGTTGAAGGCGGTGGAGTTTGTTCGATACTGATGAAGATGAACAAAGTTGTTTATGGTTTTTCTTCATAGAGTGGTGTATTTTGTAGTAAAGGTTAGTTGTTGGTAGTATGAACGGGTTTATGAAGTGTGTAGTTTTGAAGATGGTCATGTTTGTTTATGGCATGTTATTTCTCACGGTGGTTGTTATGTGTGCTAGCCGTGGAAAGAGAAGAAGAGGATCAAGTTAATAATGGAAGGATATTTATGGTTTTTTAAAGGTTATGAAATGGCACCATTTTTTAGCAGTGAAGAAATTTCACTTTTTATGAAGGAGAAAGACTGTGTCCTTTACTGAATGGAAACAAAAGAGTCATTTCCTTTAACTTTTGGCTTGTGTGTTTGGTATCTAATGAACATGTGATAAAAATAAGGGAGAGAAATTTTATGAGTCAGGTATGTGTGAGGTGAATTCACATGGTGGGTTTTATTTTCTTGAAAAGAAAATGGAGGTGGTGAAGGTGGGTTTGTAGTGAGTTGTATTGAATGAAAGAGAGAGCGAGATGTCATGTTGAAGTGGCTATCGGAGAAGTGTTTGGTGATACGTGAGAAACAAAGGTTAGATGTTGGTCATATGAAAGTTATGAGGTAAGTATATATGTGGTAGCAGCAAAAAGTTGTGGTATAGAAAGAAGACGTGAGGTTATGTGGTGAGTTCTTTCTTTTGTAGTATCATGTGTCTGTATGTTTCATGAAGTGATGAAAAGCATGGTTTTTTGTGGTGTTATTAAAATGGAGAAAAATGATGATATCAAGATGATGAGGGTAGTTATGAAAGTGGTGGATCGGTCCTCCTTTTTTACACGCAGGAAAAAGAAAATCACATTTCCCTTTTTGTTTTTTTCTTCTTGCCAGCTAATAGGAGAGAAGGACATGAGAGGGTCAAAAGTATAACGCATGGGAGAGAGTGGGTGTACCAGTGGCTGGAGTCCGCATGGCCTTGAGGGTGTGCAGGTTTTATAAGGAAAATAGTGAAACAACTTTTCAACACTTAGAGGCTAAGTGTTACCAAAAAAGAGGAAATAAACAAATTTATATTATTTTTTTAAAAAAGAAAATCTGATAAATAATTTAAAAATAAAATTAATTATTCATATGAATCTAATAAAAAAAATTTAATTAAAAAAGATTATTAATAAAAAAAATGAAAAAAAGAAATAAAGCAGTAAAAAAAAGAGTAATTAGTCAGGTATCAAAGTGTTCAGAAAAATAAAACAAACACACTAAAACGATCAGTGCGAAATATACGTATTGGAAAAATACAACGTTTGGTCAAATTCGAAATAAATTTTACCCATAGAAACAGCATAAACTGTCAAAAAATGCGACCGAAAAGTGGTCGAAAAATTTAAATGAGCAGGTTAGGTTAAATTACGCGAAACGTAGATTAATACCACTGACATTTGCAGGCTCGGTTTTAAAATTCTCCATCCACTGATTTTCACATAGTTGACCTTTATTTGATCAAATCGGCTCTAAATCCAACAAGTTTATTCTGGCTGATAAATTGGGTACTATGCGAGATGAAATGCGTGACATGCTATGCAGACGATGCGAAACGAATAATGCAGAATCTTAGGGTCAAAAATTAGGGTATGACAGATGCCCCTATTTAAGTTTCTTCTATTCGGAGATATGGAGATTGAAATCTTCGTCTCGACGAGATAGGAGGGACTTAAATACAAACATGCACAATTCAAGAGTCCACAGGATAACTGTATATGGAAAATGCTGAAGCACAGCTAAAGAAAGAAAGATCCAACGAGGACGACTTAGCAAACGAAGCTCCACGGGGAAAATGTCCAACTCCACTAGGGATGATACTCAACTCCACTGGGGAAGAGACCACCAACTGACAATCACAAGATATCTTAAGCACAGGGTGTTGAACTTGTGATGAAATCTTTTAACAAATTCCACTTAGTGAACCTACTGTCGAGGACAACTGTGGGGATTTCAAGAGATATCAACTGGAGGAGTCTACCGCCGAGACTTAGACCTCATTTGGGGATACCTTATGTCAAGATTTTATTGAAAAAGTGTCAACTATCAAAATTACTAGGTAATCTGCTGCCGAGATTGACCAGAGAATCTGAAAAGAGGACAACTATTTATTGAAGTTTAAAGATGCATCAAAGTTAACCAGAGAGTCTACTGCCGAGATCCTGGAAAGAATGAAACATCTTATGTTGAAGTCTGCTGGAGATCTACTACCCAAAATAACCAGAGAATTTACAAACGAAACACCTTCTGCTGAGGTTAACTGGAAATATTCTGCCGAGACTTGCTAGGAAAAAAAAAGAAAATACCTACTGCCGAGGTCTACTAGAAATATTCTGCCGAGACTTGCCAGGAAATGAAAGAAAACACCTTCTGCCGAGGCTTGATGAAAATTCTATTTAAAAACTTATCGAAAAATCTACTGCCGAGGTTAACCAAAGAATCTGAAATAGAAGCACCTTCATATAATCAAATGATCTGTTTAAAAGGAAAATAAACCTTCCCTCGTCTTGTGTTGCAAGCCACAGACTAGTATCAGTTTCTTCTTCAATCAAGGTCTTCACTTGAGAAGGGTAAAATAAACCTCCCATTCGTCTCGAGTCATAAGCCACGGACTGGTCTCAATTTCTTCTTCAATCAAGGTCTTCGCTTGAGAAGGGTAAACAAATCCCCCTCGTACCGGGTCGTAAACCACAGACTGGTCTTAGTTTCTTCTTCAATCAAGCTCTTCGCTTAAGAAGGGTAAATAAACCTCCCCTTGTACTGGGTCGTAAACCACAGATTGGCCTCAGTTTCTTCTTTAATCAAGGTCTTCGCTTGAGAAGTGTAGAAAAACCTCCCCTCGTACTGGGCCGTAAACCACGGACTGGTCTCAGTTTCGTCTTCAATCAAGGTCTTTGCTTGAGAAGGTGTTGACAGGGAGATTTTGACCAAACAGGAGAAATGAAGAAATGATGAAAAGGCCAAGACAGGTGGGTCGACACCAAGAGGAGGAATGGCGAGAAAGCTTGAGTTTGGGTCGACACAGCTTAAGGACGTGTCGGAAGGAGACGGGGATGCATTGTCGTCGGAGGATGTCAAGTGGTGACTTATGAAACTGACGCAAGGGTGATACATCCGTGAGCAGGAAAATTTGAAAACTCCAAGGACATGGGAAGTTGGAAAGGTAGTGGGGTGACACGTGTCACAACCAAAACCAATATGGGGAGATGAACAGTTATTTTTTCAGCCTATTTAAAGAAATGTTTATTTCCATTTTAGAGGTCGCATTTTGTAACATTGAAAAGGGAAACACTCAAAGTACCAAGCGTTAAGAGAAACGAGTCTACTCCCGCAGAAATGTACGATCACGTCCACACTTGTTATTTTAATGCAATTTACATGCCTAAAGTTTAAGTCATTTTGTCATTTACTTATCTGTCTTGTTTTTCTTTTCTCTTTGTTTATTCATCAACGCGAAAACCCTTTTATTTTTTCAAGTTTCTTACAACTCCTCTAAACAAAACACCGTCATATCAATAACACGTACACTTCAACCCATTGTTCTCAGATTCTGTGGCCGGTTCTGCGAGTAAACCTACGTTAGGAGGCCAGCAATTATTCGCGCGAGAACCGCGCGCGAACAAATTGGCACACCTAGTGGGACCCGTTTGAGTTGAGTGTATGCATTTGTACAGTGGTAAGATGGTGACACCACGTCCTAACGAAGAACCGTCTTCGACAGAAAGTACAATTATAATGTAAACAACTGATGTTGGCCCTGGGACCATGTCTACGGTTTCAACCACTTCTAGTGGGCCAACCGCGACATCACGTCGATACGACCCGAGGCCAACAATGGCAGGGACTATAGGGAAGTATGTGCCTACTGTCACAATGCCCATCCCTCGATCCTTTGGGATGCTGACAGAGTTCATGTCGAGTCTACATTCTAGTGGTCCGGTGTTTAGGGAAAGTTCATCCCCAGTTTTCTCACCATACCAAGGCTTAGGGCCTTTGGCAAATCAAGTCACTCGACCCCCAGGTTTTAGTCTGTTATCCCAATCAATACCCACGTTCATGTCAAGTTCGATTGCTGTTATGAGGTAGCAGATGGATGAGAGAAATCACGAGATGGTTCATATGTTGACTCAACAAATGGACATCATATTAAGACCATTAATACAAGATTCGACCTTGAGTTACCAACAATTGGCAACTTAGATGACATGGATAGGTGACTTCCTAGGCGCTCCTAGGGCACAGGGTCGACAAACTCCTCCGCCCCGACCAGAGACACCCTTTCGTCAAGATGAGGTCTTTGACGAAAAGATTGACCAACCCCACTAGGTTGAACAAACCCCTGGAAGGTCCCAAAGGCCTCTTGTTATGGTGGTTCATAGGAACCAAGATCCCGACTATGTTGTCAGACAAGTTCGACACGATGCCTTGGCTGGTGAACCAAACTTGGAAGCCATGGTCGAACACATCAAGATCTGGAATGGGGCAAATTAAGGCCTTCGACGGCCAACGTACACGTCCCCATTACCAGATTTTGTCTTACAGACAGAATTACCTAGGGGTTGGAAAGTGCCAAAATTCACCAAGTTCGCTGGTGTGACTGAGGAATCCACCGTCGAACACGTCGCCAAATATCAAACCGAAGCCGGTGACATAGCAAATAACGAGGACTTAAAAATGAAATATTTCCCAAGTTCCCTCACGAAGAATGCGTTTACATGGTTTACCACGTTGCCCCCTCAGTCTGTCCACACCTGGGCACAATTAGAAAGATTGCTTTATGAACAGTTTTACATGGGACAATCGAAAATCTGTTTGAAAGAATTGGCCAGTGTCAGAAGGAAGGCCACGGAGTCGGTGGACCAATATCGTAACAGGTTTAGACTTTTGAAAGCGCGATGCTTTACTCAAGTACCTGAACATGAGCCAGACGAAATGGCAGCTGGCGGTTTAGACTATTCCATCAGGAAAAAGCTGGACACGCAATATCTCAAGGATATGGCGCAGCTGGCTGACCGAGTCCGACAAGTCGAACGGTTAAAAGCTGAAAAAACTTAGACTCACAGATACAGTAAGAAAGAAAAAGTGTCGTATGTTACTGCTGACGAATATTCTTCTGACGATGAAGAAATCGTCGACGAGAGCGAGGTCAACGTGGCTGAAATCAAGCCAGGGCTTCCATACACTTGCAATTACAAAAACCATCAAACGAAAAAAATCCCGTCGAAACTGGAAAAATAGATAAATACGTTGCTAAAACTTACACGTTTGATGTTTCTAAATGTGACGAAATTTTTGACTTGTTAGTTAAGATGGTCAGATAATTGTTCCCCCTGGTTTAAAATACCCCCCCTTTAGAACAAAATAAGAAAAGGGGATTTTGTAAATTTCATAATTTCCTTGGTCATAAAATAGCTCAATGTGTTCTTTTATGGGATTTGGTGCAAAAGGCTTTGAAGGAGGGCCGACTTCAATTTGGCAAAAGGCCAAAGATGCAGGTTGATATCGATCCGCTGAAGGTCGAAGAGGCTTTGTATTTGGAGCTGTACGAGTGCATGATGGTTGAGGCTACTGAGGGTCTCAACAAACAATCGACAACTGAATTTGTGGAATGCATGATGGACGAAGCCACTGACGGTTTTGACAAAAGGGCTGAGGAAGAACTCGAGGCAGTTTACCCTCAAGCTGGCGAAAGCTTGGCAGATTTCTAAGAAAAATGCAGGGTAAGCGGGTCGAAGGCGGCATTATGCCCTAGGTGCAATGTTTTTTTTGATGAGAAAGCTGCTGAGAGATACGAGGCGAGCAAGAAAGAAATTCCGCGAGAAGATAAGCCACCTGTCCCAAGGTTAGTGTTCGACTAGAACCGTGCTCCTAGTCGAAACGAGGAATACAGAAAGCTGTTCCAAGAGGCACGACCCAAGACTTTTGTGCCGCCGTCGGACACCCACGAGAGAAATGGATGGCACCAGTAAGCCAGAAAGGAAGCAAAACACCAAAATGGAAGGTCTTGGATTTAGAAAAGGAAGCAAAAGTCTCTGACAAAAGAGTCAAACCTAGGGGCTATGTGGTGTCCCCCAACTATAAAGGGAAGAACCCTATGACCAGGACTCAGTGGAGACATTATCAGCGAAATAAGAAAGTTGAGAAAGAGGCTTCTACTTCACAGCTGAAGTCTGTCGGAGCTTTTGGACAAAAGCGACAACACCCAAGAGGAAGATGGGTAGAAAAGGAAAAAGTTATGACAAATCAGACCATGGCAGTAACTGTGGGAGCTGTCATACCCCAAATTTTGACCACTAAGATTCCCCATCATTGTGTAAATCATCATCACAACATGGATGGACCATCATACCTCATTAGTCTCCCCAAATATGGGTGAGCATCCACTACAATCAAACTTAGGGTTTCAAGCTCTCTCAGAGCTCTTAGACAAATGATTAATCAAGGAATGACATGATCTTAAACTTGTCTAAACCTCTCCAACATCCAAAAGGGATCAAGAGGACTCCCATATCAAGGATCAAGCACAAGGTTGCAACATTCCAAGTGGATTAAGCCTCAAGATCGCTAGTGTCACCAAATTAGGGTTTTGGTCGACCAGGGACTCCAGTTGGAAATTTTCCTCTAGGCATGAGCCAATGCTTCAAAGCATAACCCAAAATACTATAAGGGAGCTTATAAACCCAATCATCAAGTCAATATAGCCTCAGGGGATTCATTCATAAAAAATCAGGAATTAGGGTTTCTTGACCTAATTCACCCCTAAGTTGACTTTTGGGATAAAACATGTGCTAAGACCTAAAGAAATGATTTAAGGGTCCCTAATACACTACATTGATCCATTTGCAACAATGGATTGATCCAAGAAGCTTGATTCACAAGTTTCAAGTTCATCAGAACTACAGTTAGGGTTTCGCGGGAAAAAGTCAACTGTGCCTTTGACTTTTGACCAAGACATGCTCCCAAAGCTTGGAACATGATTCAATACACCCTATAACACCTATGAAATCAATCCATCAAGTTTGATTTAGGTCAAGGACTTGATTTCATAGAGGATCGTACAGTTTGGAATTCATCTGATAAAAAGTCAACTGTGCCCAAAAGTCAAAGTTTGACTTTTTGATTTTTTGGTCAATTATGGTTCCCTAACCCTAAAATGAAGTTAATATGTGATTGGAATCATCATTCATCAAGAAAAATAAAAAAAAAAGTGGGATAACTTGCAAAAGGGGTAACCATAAAAAACTTAGAAATTTTCTAAGTTATGGAACAAAGTGGCTAGGGTACCAACTTCCAAGGATCATAACTTGATATCCAAGCAACCATTTGGGCTAATCCAAAGATGGATTTGTAGCTCTCATGGAATACTTTAAAAGTGTCAACTACACCTCACTCCAATTCATCATGGATTTTTAGTTATCGTTGGATCAAAATGGCTGAAAACATGAAATGTCACTTTTTCCAACACTTAATGAAATTTTCACTAAGTCAGAATCTGTTTCACTTTTTTCAAAATGTAGGGGCATTTTTCACTTGGATCCAAAAAGTGTCAAGACAAACTATGATCACACATGTGTTGTATCATATGAGGGCTTTCCAAAATGGCCAAGAACCCCATCAAATCCCATCTGAGCTAAGAGTTATGACAGTGGCAATATGCCTTGCTGCAACTGTTATAACAAGGCATATTTGTGTATTTTGCTCGATTTGAGCAATTTGTGCAAATGAAAAACAAGTTTATCCATCTGAACACCTCAGGGAGAGACCAAGGAGGGACAAACACTGATCCATAAGCCCCCTAAGTCTTTGGAACTAAAAATAGCATGCCAAACCTAAAAAACCCTAAAGAGGGGACAAGACTCCAATTTTGTTTTGGAGTATTCAATGGATGCACCAAGGTGGCATGACCTGAGCCATTTTCAACTGAATGAGTCAAGGATGATCTCTGGACTAGGGAACCAAAGGCATGTACTCTAACCCCAAGTCAATGGCTAGAGGAGACTTGAGATTCCAAAATGCTCCAATTGGCCAAAGGTCTGCAGCATCCTCCATTCACTATTGCTTGCAAAACAAACTTGCTTTACTATAAATAGAGCTCATTTGTGCTTAGTTTGAGTACACCAAAGCACTACAACACTTGCTTTCCTCAAAATCTCTTTCTCTAGGCAAAAATGCCTTCTTTAGCAAGGTAACTCTGAGTTTTTGAGTTAGAGAGCAATTCCATCATAGCTCATGATCCAAACACATCCAATATGTCATATTTAAGCTATCCAAACTATCACAAGTGACCTGTAACACCAAAACCTCAAAGTCCCTTCTCAAAACTTCAAAATAGGACTTTTTTGCACTTTTTAAGCCATGTCTTGATTCAGTCACTTTTAAAACCAGATAAAGCCTCAAACACACTCCAAATATCATCCTTGAATTGTCCCAAATGGTTCCCCACATCTGGAACACCATTTGAGAGAGTTGCTATTTTGGTCACTTTTGCCCCTTTTGCAAGAAAGGGCCAGATTCCATTCCTGAGGTTTCCAGCTGTTTCCAATCATCCTAAAAGCTTCCAAGGGATCATTTGAGGGTGTCCAAAGCATCAAATTATTTCTGGAACAAAGCACTTGACAGATTGCCCAAAGAGCTCCTAAAGAGGTAAGCATCACAACTTGAACTCTTTGAAATATGCATTGCTTTGAGGTCCACTGATTATACACATCTCATACATGTTATATATGTTGTGTTTGGACCAATTCATCATGTGATTCATGCCTGTACCATGAGGTAGCACAGAAAATGCAAATGGAGGCCTATTTCAAAACCACTATCAGGTTTTAAAATGGGGACCTCATCTGAAATAACCACCACCCCCATTGGATTCCTTGTGAAATTCTAGGCAAGATAGACCTAAATTTTGTCCCAATCCATGGAGAAATGAGAAAGTTACAAGCTTCATGTTTTTGGCCAAAACCTTGCCTTGCCTTGCCTTGGCCAGGCCAAAAACAAGGCAAGCCTTGTATATTTGTGGGTGAGCTTTGATACATGGATGTATCACCACCCCAGTGGTAGGAGGCGCGCACTGCGCACAAGAGGTCTGGGGTTCGAATCCCCCTCGCCCCAGACCCCTTTTTAATGTTTTTTTCCATTTTTCTATTATTTTCTTATTATTTTTAATGATTTGAAAAATTAATAACTCCCCCAATTTAAATTATTTTTGATTGGTACTTTTTGCAAAAAATCACAAAAATGTTGAAATATTTTATTCCACAAAAAAAAATCAAATTTATATTATTTATTTAATATAGTGGATATTTTTATGAATAAATTCATTTTTAATTGTTTTTAAACATTTTAAAAGTGAATATTCATCTTGAAAAATCAAAACCAAATGAGTTTTAATTCATCTTGTGATTAAAACCTCATTTTTCAAGCCTTAACCAAAAATCCCAAGTTGTTTATTCAAGCTTATTTGGTGTTTTATAATTTTTTATTGGTTTTCTTTGAGAATTCACTTTTAAAAATGATGAAATTAGGGTTTTGATCGATTCCATCCTCATCAATCATTTTCAAACACTCATGGGCCTCTTGGTAGAGTGTAAGTCCCATCCCTTTGTAAATAAACAATTTTGGGCCTCAGTGTATTGTATAAGTCCTGATACCGTCAGAAATTTCGACGCGATCGCCAATTTTAGACTATTGTCAATTGGGCTTCTCCTTGAGCTATAAGACCCATATTTATTCATTTTCAAACTATTTGGGCCTCTATTAGAGTGTAAGACCCATCCCCTTTGTAAATACACCATTTTTTGGGCCTCAGTCATTGTATAAATCCCACTGTATTTTCAAAAACAACGGCGCGATCGTCGCCTTTTTTACAAAACTAATTGGGCCTCTCCTCGAGCTATAAGTCCCATTCCTTTTTAAAAAAAAAATTTTTTTGGGCCTCTAATAGAGTGTAAGACCCAACCCCTTTTTTTTGAAACCAAAATGATCTGGGTCTCAGATGTTGTATAAGACCCACTGTGTTTTCAAAAACCTCGGCGCGATCGCCGTTTTTCGAACAAATAACCCTGGGCTTCTCCTCGAGCTGTAAGTCTCATCTCTTGTACAAAAACAAAAACTTTGGGCCTCTAATAGAGTGTAAGACCCAACCCCTTTTCAAATAAAAACTTTTTGGGCCTCACATATTGTATAAGTCCCTCTGTACAGTTTTCAAAACAACGGTACAATCATCGTTAAAATTTGGGCCTCTCCTTGAGCTGTAAGCCCCAACAATCTTTTCAAAGCATTTTCTCCTTTGATTTTGAATTCAAACGTATGTTGTTATCAAAACTTTCTTTGTTGAACAACTAACCAAACATCATGGAAGCTCTACAACGGTAAGTGTTTATCCGCTTTCATTTACCACTCTCATATGTATATAACTGTATTGTGGGGCTGTTTCACTGTAAGTCTTCTTTCATATCCTTTTATATACTTGTCACATATCCACTGTGTAATACTAGTATAGTTATTTAGAGTTTTCCCCGGCAAATACGTCTAGAATTAGGTAAAGCCTGTTGATCACTCTTAAATACAAACAAAACTAGATCCCCATAGGATTCCAGATACAGTCTTCCTTCCTCTTGGGGTTAAACAATATGGAACAAAGAGAAAGGTAGTATTCTCGGTGAATCTTTTCTCAGACTGTCACCCTTAGAAATTGTCAAAGAAACTCTAACTCCCCAGAGATGATCTTTTCTCCGTGAATGGCATCTCTTGAGTTTCTTCAAAATTCTCGAACTTTCCTAGAATGGTCTCTTCTCTGTGAATTGCATTTCTTGAACTTCTCTTGGTTTGGGGACCCACAGGCTTCCTAAAAGCATCCCCGCCTCCTCTTGGGCGTTGTACAAGGACCCTTCAGCTTCTTAGAAGTTCTCATGCCTTCTCTTGGGCTTAATACAAGGACCCTGACGACCTCTTAAAGGTATAAGACAGAACTTAGTCATCCTTTGCTAGAGCAGTCTTTCCAGCGTCAAAACTCCTGCCATTTTAGGGTTGATACTTATCCCTTAATGCCCCTTCCTCCTCTTGGGAATTGTACAAAAGATAAAACTCTAGACTTGGACAGTCTAAACCTCTTGAGTCTCAAAGACATTCTCAAGTTCCTTTCAAATATAGGAAAAAACAGCGATCACTCTGAAACCCGGTCTCTCTCATGAGAGTTCCCCTCACCCTTGGGCCTGCCTATGGATCTAATGCTCAGCAGTAAGATAACCTCCTCTTGGGCTTTGTACAAATGATTCTCCCTAGCGGAGCTAACCTTTTTAGACTCGCTTGTTGAGTCAATCTCTTTTTAGCCTCAATTTCGGGCTTTGTACGAGATAGAAAAAACACTCTCTTGTTGAGTATAAAAGACTCTCTTGTTGAGTCAATCTCTTTTTAGCCTCAATCTCGGGCTTTGTACGAGATAGAAAAACACTCTCTTGTTGAGTGTAAAAGACTCTCTTGTTGAGTAAATCTCCTTTGAGCCTCAACCTCGGGCTCCGTACGAGACAACAAATCACTCTCTTGTTGAGTATAAAAGACTCTCTTGTTGAGTCAATCAACCTTCAGACTCTCTTGTTGAGTCAATCACCTGTTCAAGACTCTCTTGTTGAGTTAACCTTTTTTAGCCTCCGTCTTAGGTTTTATACAGGACAGATAAAAGTGCTCTCTTGTTGAGTCAAACCATGTCAGCCTTCATCTTGGGCTTTATACAAGATACATTCTCCCCAACAGAGTCAAAATCCCTTTTAGCCTCAATCTTGGGCTTTGTACAAGACAGAAAGAACATTTTCCCCGGAAAAGTCAAACTTCTAGCCTCCTCTTAGGCTTTGTATAAAGAAACTCCGGTTGAGTCAATCATCCTTTTAGCATCAAATTTGTGCTTTGCTCACAGCATACAAACATCAGCAATTCCTCTTTAGAGATGACAAATTCTCTCTCAGTCAAACCTTTAGCTTCATATCTTGGGCTTTGAACAAGATACAAACCACCTTTAGCTTCATGTCTTGGGCTTTGAACAAGACACTAAAACACATTTTTCCTCCCATAGAATAGGAGGAACTACGATCGCTCTGATTTCCCTGTTTCGTTAAATGGGAATACGTAGGCATAAGATTGTAAAATCTTAGCGAGCATACTAATCAAAAAACCCAAAGTCCAGTACCTCCATACAGTAGTAAAAAAGCATCAGACCTAACACCTTACCAAAAGCCCTCGTAAATAGTCCAGACACTATTTTTTTAAGCAAATAACCTAAGACAGACCCCCCTTTTTGATAGCATCTGTAAACCAACAGTTTTGACTGTTTAACCTCAGTATGCAAACAGGGTTAATTGGAGACATCTATTGCCCTTCTTTAATCATCTTCACAGGATAAAAAATGAATCGAATTGTAGTACCAAAGCGATAGTGATTCGAAGCCACAAAAATTGCGCTGCAGAAAAATGGCGACCACAGTGGAAGGCATTCTTTCTTAGGTAGAAGGCCTTAAATTCACCGAATACCACAGAAATGGCGACTCTGCTGGGGAGTCATTATATGTATAGGATCATAAGACTAGAGGTCTAGGATGTTAGGACAAATATATATACTGCTTTTCCTAATTGATATCTGTATTTACTTTTCTGCTAATGGGAATGCGTGTGATGCCGCATCTGGAAAGATTGAGTATACACCTACGATAAGTGATGGCATTATACGGGTAATCTTACGGGGAGTGAATCCCAGATAAGAGGTCCCGATCGACCATCAAATCTGTGGAGATGCCCTTTGCGGATTCAATGCCTATACGACTTCGGTTGTTGAAAGCAGATTGTTCCATTGGGTTATTTGAGAAGCTGAGGATTTTAGTAGACTAAAACCATTTTGTAGTGTGGAAGCTATCGGAAATAGTTGTCACATGATACTTCCCTCATTTGAGATTACTCTAAGATACTATAGCTCGCTGGCGATCCGCTTGCTGTCGTTATCCCAAGAGGGGTCAGTGATTTTGAGGACATGTATAAAAAATCACCAGTATAAACCTTTGGGGATAGGTAGAGCCTTGACTTCATGACACCGACCCTTTGACCCCATGTTTTTTCTATGTTTTTGTGTGCTGAATTCATACATTCATTTAAAAAACATTAAAACAAAGAAAATCTTCTCTTCTAGTCTCTCTTTTTCAAATTAAACTGAGACAATGATTGCAAATGTCAGATAAAGAGATTGCGCTAATGGATTTTGGTAGAAGGAAAACTCATAAGTACACCTTCAAGGTTCCAAAACTAGAGGATTTAAGAGGTCTGGCGAGGATGATAACCAACCCTGAGGCTTTCAGAGCTAAGTATGGAGGACTGCTGTCTCTGTTAAGGGTCCATGTAATTGAAGGAATCCTGTCCACGCTAATCCAGTTCTACGATCCGGTCTATCACTGTTTCACATTCCCAGATTATCAACTAGCACCAACACTGGAGGAGTACTCTCACCTGACTGATTTACATATTACTGATCAAGCTCCCTTTTCAGGACTGGAAGAAATTCCAAAGGATCAAACCATTGCAAGAGCAATCTATTTGGACGAGTCAGAAGTCAGAACTCACATGACCACTAAGGGTGGAATTCAGGGTTTGCTAGCCCAGTTCTTAACCAAGAAAGCTCTGTACTTTGCTAGTATAGGGAGCATGGCCGCTTTCGAAAGCATCTTTATTTTTCTTACCTACGGGTTATTTTTGTTTCCCAACATCGATAACTTTGTAGATATCAATGCCATTAAGATTTTTCTGATTGGAAATCATGTACCCACCTTGCTCGCAGATGCTTATCATTCGATACACTTAAGGAGTTTGTATAGCGGAGGAATGATCACATGCCGTGTACCCCTGCTATACAAATGGTTTATTTCCCATTTGCCAAAGTCTGCTGCATTTTGGGATCAAAAGAATACTTTACGTTGGTCGCAGAGAATCATGTCTCTTACCAACTCTGACATCGATTGGTACAATCAAATCTATGACGGGATCAGGATCATTGACCGTTGTGGAAATTTTACAAATGTACCCCTCATAGGAATTAAAGGAGGAATCAATTATCATCCAGTTTTGGTTCGTCGTCAGTTCGGATACCCGATGAGACATATCTCGCGTAATGTTCATCTGGAAGGTCTTTTCTTCAAGGAAGTAGAAAATGACAGAGCACTAAAGACAGAAATAGTGCATGCCTGGAAACACGTTCATAGGAAAGGACGAGAGTCTCTAGGAAAACCAGACTGTGTCTCGGTGGAACCTTATCTCCACTGGGTACAAACTAGAGCTCTCAAGCTGAGGATGCCTTACCCTCGTCAAGAAGTTCTTCCATTAAGGGACCCTATCCTTTATTTTATGTCTGATACGAAAAAACTCCAGGTTACTCTCAACAAAGTTCAACAGAAGAAGAGGTATTGGAAGAACAAGTACCGTATTCTCAATGTGGAGTGCAAGAAAATACAGCAGCTGTTAAAAGAAAAAGATGCTCTGATTGAGATTTTAGAGCAACATGCTGTAGAAAAATCAAGAGGAAAGTACCAGAGCTAGCACCTGAGCTCTCCTCAAAAAGGACTCGGGACCCATGAGTTTAGATTTCCTTTTACAGCACTATGTAAATTACTATATTTCCATTCCGCAATCTTTGAATTCAATAAAACGGGGTTTCCCCACTGGTTGATATTTGCAATCCAATTGTCGAAGTTTATTTTGATTAAAAAAAATTAATTAAAATATAATTATTGCATTCATCATTCTCACGTAACGCATTCTTCTTACCTACGAATCTCACGTTTGCGTCTCGATTCTAGAGTCAAACTGTCTCATTCGTACAATACTCGGGCCAATCGACAGAAAAAGATGGATGATCTCGAGGAAGAGAACAGAGAGTTGAGGGAAGAGATTGACACTCTGAAAGAGGATATGAGAAAGCTTCATAACGACATGCAAGCTCTAGAAGCTCAGATGCAACAACAAAGGATTGTGATCTCAGAGATCACATCGACGCCCATAGTGGAAAAGTATGATCCTAGGTACAAAATGCTGAAAGATCGTCCCTGGGGCATGCCTATTAACTATATCCCGGAAGGATATGTTTCGCCGATCACTGAAGATCAGGGAACCACAGCAGGAGCCGCTAGGCCTGAAGGTTACAAACTTCGGGAAAGTGAAGATGCCAGAGGCACGACAATAACTCCTGAAGGTTACAAACTTTGGGAGGCGCCAAGAGTCTCTGCCGTTATAACTATACCACCACCCGTGGTACACACTGTCCCGGAAGGACAGATTCCACAAATACCTTCTGGTGGGAATGAAATTATGTTCGACAGAATGAATGAGTTCCAGGAACAGTTCCTGGAGATGCAGAAAGAGCTGCAAGCCCTTCGCGGTCAGGATCTATTTGGAAAGGACGCCGCAGACCTTTGTTTGGTCCTAAATGTGAAAGTTCCGCACAAATTCAAAGTACCCGAATTTGAAAAGAACAAGGGTAAATCTTACCCTCAAAGCCATTTGGTGATGTACGCTGGCGGATGTCAACTCAGACAAAGAACCAAGAGCTACTGATCCACTATTTTCAAGATAGTTTAACCGGTTCCGCACTCAAATGGTACATGGGTTTAAACCGCACTAAGATCGGCAATTTCAGAGATCTTGGCGCTGCCTTCATTCAACAATATAAGTATAACCTGGACATGGCACCGGACAGAGATCAACTCAGAGCCATATCACAAAAGGATAAGGAAACCTTTAAGGAGTATGCTCAGAGATGGCGTGAAATCGCCGCCCAGATTTGTCCACCTCTCGAGGAAAAAGAGATGACAAAGATCTTCTTAAAGACCTTGAGCTCATTCTACTATGATCGAATGGTCGCCAGTGCGCCCAGTGACTTCACCAAGATGGTGGGCATGGGAGTTCATCTTGAGGAAGCAGTCCGAGAAGGACGTTTAGTTAAAGATACTGGATCATCAAGTAGTACAAAATGATACAGTAGTGCTCTCCCTATGAAAAAATAGCAAGATATTGGCAATATCTCTCTCGGAAACAAAGGCGACGGTACCAACCAGTAGCAGCTGTAACTCCTGCTATCAACCCTGCGCTTGTTCCTATGTATCAGCCTCAGGTTGCTCAAAGCCAACCGAATCAACAGCAATATCAACAAAGGACACAACAGCCTCTTCAGCAGGCTCGTCCTCAGTACAACAACAACCGCACAACGCGACCACCAGGGTTTGACCCTATACCAATGTTGTATGCATAACTGTTTCCATTACTACTGGTCAAGGGGCATGTCCAAACCAAGGCTCCTCTTACAATTTCGGAAAATTTGCCTTTTTGGTTCAAAGCAGATCAGACTTGCCCTTACCATCAAGGAGGACCAGGGCATAACATAGAAAACTGTCTCAGTTTCAAATCCGATGTGCAAAAGCTTGTTAGGAGCGGGGTCTTATCTTTCAAAGATACGAATCCGAATGTTCTCACAAACCCACTGCCTCAACATGAGAAAGCTGCTGTAAATTTGATAGAGGGAGAGTCCAATAACAACTATCAAATTCATGATGTACTCTTATTGAGGGCCAACTTGGTCAAGATGCATTGTAGACAGAGTGGATACGACCATGTGCCACCTCATAATTATCATCAGTGTGATATCTGCTCTGAAAACAATCAAGGATGTTCTGTGGTGCAATCAGCTCTACAGGAACAGTTGGATCTCGGGTGTATCCAAGAGCACCGAGTTCGTGGGGTCAACATGACTTATGCAAATTCCAACATCATTCAGAACCACGACATCCGTGCAATGAATGCCAACTTGGTGGCAATGCACTCAAGGCAAAGCCAGTATCATAATCTGCCGCGGCATGATTACAATTCCTGTCTGACTTGCTAGGTAAACAAACAGGGATGCTCTTTTGTACAAGAGGCACTCCAGCGTCCGATGGATCTTGGGTGGATCCAGGACTTCCTGATAGAAATCTTTATCAGATCAACATGATTCAAATCTTCGATATTCATTAGATGAATACCAGCTTGGTGGAGTTACACGCCAAGCAAGTCCAACTCGGTTTTCTCACTTCACATGATTATCAGAATTGTAAGGGATGTCGTGAGAGAGACCAAGGATGTGCTCTCGTTCAAAGAACTTTGCAACACTTATTAAACCACTGGTGGCTTCCGATCTATTTAGACGAAGACACACAACAAGTCAGTATGATTAATGGGAACCCTACTAGGCATTAAAGTCAGGATGTCCGATCTATGGAAATAGACCTGGTAAGGTTGCACTGCATTCAAAGAGGACGTGGCCAGATGCCACCACACAACTACGAGTGCGGTAGAGTCTGCTCGGAGAATAACCAAGGATGCTACCTCGTGCGAGCAGCTCTTCAGAGACAGTTGAACCGCAAAGAGATTCAACCATGTTCGGTTTCGGGGTCCATCAACTGGACTCCAGACTATTTTTCTAACTAGATAAAAGATGTTGTTGTAATATCTGATCCTGAGAGGGCCAAGGATGTTTGTACCATCATCCCTCTACTTGATGAATCAAAAGTTCTTAACCAGGAACTGATTGAAGTTACTTACGACAGTCAGAGAAATCAGAAGGCTCATATAGTTATCTATCTGCCGGGACCAGTGCCGTACAAGTTTGATAACGTTATCCCTTACAAATATGGTGCAACAACAATTGAGAATGGAAAGGAAATTCCATTACCCTCCGTTGTGAATATTGCAGACATCAGTCGAGTAACACAGAGTGGTTGAATCTTCAACAGAGGAGTTGGAGAACCTAACAGAGAAAAGGAACCTCAAACGGAAGATCCCAATCCACCAGTCGGTTAATCCAGTAATCCCGACCTTGCGAAAAATGATGATGAGATGCTGAAGCTCATCCAAAGGAGTGAATACAACATAGTTGACCAACTGTCAGAAACTCCTTCGAAGATCTCTATGTTATCACTTTTACTCAATTCCGAAGCCCACATAGAGGCTCTACAGAAAGTCTTAGAGCAAGCCTTTGTGGAACAGGATGTGTCGATAAGGCAATTCGACAATATCGTCTCTAACATCACCTCCTGCAACAACTTGGGGTTTAGCGATGAGGAATTGCCAGAAGAAGGCAAAAGTCACAACATGGCGCTCAATATCATAGTTAACTGCCAGGACGATGCCTTAGCCAGCGTACTGGTAGATATCGAATCGGCTCTCAACGTTATGCCGAAGTCTACTCTAGTGCGACTATCATTCAAAGGATCTCTGATGAGAGGCAATGAGGTCGTCGTCAAAGCATTTGACGGATCCCAAAAAACAATTATCGGCGAAGTCGACCTTCCCATAACTATCGGTCCTCACACTTTCCAAGTCACTTTCCAGGTCATGGACATCCGAGCAACATACAACTGTTTGTTGGGAAGACCTTGGATCCACCAGGCTGGGGCAGTCACTTCGACACTTCACCAGAAGCCGAAGTTCATCAAGAATGACCAACTCGTCACGGTCTGTGGAGAATAAGCCTTGATCGTGAGTAAACTATCATTGTCCACTTGTGTAGAACCCGAGGAGATTGTTGGAACTTAGTTCCAGGCACTTTCGGTGAGCAATGAGAATCAACTAGAGAAGGGAACATCAATATCCTCGTACAAAGATGCTCTCGAGGTGATCAAAAGTAACAATGCAAAGGGATGGGGACAACTTGTCATTCCTGCTGATAACAAAACAAAGAAAGGTCTTGGTTTATCTGCAACCTGTACCCAGACTGCCGTTAACGGTGAAAGTCTTCATCCCATTCAGAACTTCTTCCACCGTGGAGGTTTCCTTCACCAGTGTCTCAAGAAGTATATACCATCAACGAGGGAGATTCCTCCGACACAGATGAGGAATGGAAGTCCTATCTTAACGAGGATGGTTATATGTCTCAGGAAGAAGTGCCTATGCCATTTTGATATCCCGGACAGAGTCCGAGATTTATACCAGGGTCAGATGCCAAAATGATATACGGAGATTGTGATCCAGAAGGATGTCGTGCTCTGCCAAACTTATTAGAGGAAGACACTCTGATGAAAGACAACTTTGACCATGACTATTATGGCTCGATGGATGGTCTGCCTATCTGGCAGCCGTACCCAGGAGACTTGGGGCAAGAAAATCAGCCGAACAATGAAAATCAGCTAAGCATCATTGAAAAGAATACCTGCGTCCCCACCATGTCATGGGATCAACACTCAGGTCGTTCAGAAAATATCCAGAACGAAGATGAATTCGCAAAGTTTGCAGGACTATGTTTCATTAACTATGCTTTTCCTGAGGTCAACGTCATTGAAAGAGATGGCTCCTCCAGTTCCAAAGAAGTATGGGACACCTTAGGACAACCGAGTGGAAAATACGACTTCTTGGTCAGATATACCGCTCCCGAAAGCTCTCGTATCAGGCTCGAAGACATCCAGCCAACTGGATGGGGAGATTTACCTAAGAGCACAAATACTAAAAAAAAATACAACTGAGGAATCCTCCTACGACAACTCTGCCTGGGAGACAGATTCCAACGATCCTGCTCCGCCAGAAATCAATGTTATTTCTGAAGACAAATCAAGGAAGGTACCAGACTTTGTGATTCACTGAGGAGTTCGCCGCCAATGGGTCGCAGTCGATGTTCCAAAGATCGTTCATAAGTCAAAGTAATTGCCATCTTTATCTTAACCTTTCACCCTGCCCAGGTGAAACAGATGTTTTGATAGGGCGCACTTTCTGTAAATATCCCTGTTTGCTTTTCCCAAAGCGACAGAGTTTTATTTTATAGGGCTGTAGTTTCAAGAATCGACTAGTTCATAAATAAAATAACGTCATTCTGTAATTTCCGCATTAATTGTTGTTTTCTCTTTTCGCTTTTTCAGAAAATGGTAATCCTAAAAAATAATTCAAATAATAAAAACAAGCAGTAAAAAAAATACACTGCACACACTCTTGCATTTCTCTCTATCTCTTCTAAAAAATAATCATGACATCATGCAGATTGCTTGTTTTAAACCCCGTTGAAACATACGATCCGATACCTTCTCCCAACTTTGAATTCCCAGTATTTGAGGCTGAAGAAGAAGATGACGAAGAAATTCCAGAAGAGATCTCCCGATTACTCAGACAAGAGGAAAGGTCCATTAAACCTCATAAAGAGCCGTTGGAAACGGTCAACTTGGGCTTAGAGGAAGAGAGAAAAGAAGTCAAGATTGGGGCATTGCTCAGTCCGATTGTCAAAGAAAGTTTGACAAAGCTTCTCAAAGAGTTTCCCGATGTATTCGCTTGGTCCTATCAGGATATGCCAGGGTTGGATACCAGCATCATGGAACATCATCTACCGTTAAGATCAGAATGTCCGCCAGTAAAATAAAGGTTGAGACGGACTCATCCAGACATGGCCATCAAAATCAAAGAGGAAGTTCAGAAACAGATTGATGCGGGTTTCCACGCTACATCAGAATATCCTCAATGGCTAGCCAACATAGTACCAGTTCTGAAAAAAGGACAGAAAAGTCAGAATGTGTGTGGACTACAGGGATCTAAACAAGGCTAGTCCAAAGGACGACTTTCCTTTACCACACATTGTCATGCTGGTTGACAATACAACAAAGTTCAAAGTCTTCTCCTTCATGGATGGATTCTCGGGCTATAATCAAACGAAAATGGCGCAAAAAGATATGGAGAAAACTTCCTTCATCACCCTATGGGGAACCTTTTGTTACAAGGTAAAGCCGTTCGGTTTGAAGAACGTCGGGGCAACCTATCAAAGGGCCATGACTACTCTGTTTCATGACATGATACACAAAGAAATCGAGGTATATGTCGATGACATGATTGCCAAATCTAAGACGGAAGAGGAGCATGTGACCCATCTGTCAAAGCTATTCGAGCGGTTGAGGAAGTATAAGCTCCGCTTGAATCCCAACAAGTGCATCTTTGGTGTCTGTTCAGGGAAACTCTTAGGGTTCATCGTCAGCCAGAAAGGAATTGAGGTTGATCCTGACAAGGTCAAGGCCATTCAAGAAATGCCTTCTCCAAAGACTGAAAAATAAGTCAGGGGATTCCTGGGACGTTTGAATTACATTTCTAGATTTATATTCCTCATGACCGCGACATGCGCGCCAATCTTCAAATTACTCAAAAAGAATCAGGACTGCATTTGGACAGAAGACTGCCAAATCGCCTTCGACAGTATTAAGGAATACCCGTCGAACCCACCAATTCTATCACCTCCAGTGGAAGAAAGACCACTGATCATCTACCTAACAGTCTTGGAAGACTCCATGGGTTGTGTGCTTGGCCAACAAGACGAAACAAAAAGGAAAGAGTCTGCCATCTATTATTCTAGCCTCCTCTTAGGCTTTGTATAAAGAAACTCTAGTTGAGTCAATCAACCTTTTAGCATCAAATTTGTGCTTTGCTCACAACATACAAACATCAACAATTCCTCTTTAGAGATGATAAATTCTCTCTCAGTCAACCTTTAGCTTCATATCTTGGGCTTTGAACAAGATACAAACCACCTTTAGCTTCATGTCTTGGGCTTTGAACAAGACACCAAAACACCTTTTTCCTCCAATAGAATAGGAGGAACTACGATCGCTCTGATTTCTCTGTTTCTTTAAACGGGAATACGTAGGCATAAGATTGTAAAATCTTAGCGAGCATACTAATAAAAAAACCCAAAGTCCAGTACCTCCATATAGCAGTCAAAAAGTATCAGACCTAACACCTTACCAAAAGCCCTCCCAAATAGTCCAGACACTATTTTTTTAAGAAAATAACCTAAGACAGACTCCCCTTTTTGATAGCATATGTAAACCAACAGTTTTGACTATTTAACCTCAGTATGCAAGCAGGGTTAATTGGAGGCATCTATTTCCCTTCCTTAATCAGCTTCACAGGATAAAAAATGAATTGAACTGTAGTACCAAAGCGATAGTGATTCGAAACCACAAAAATCACGCTACAGGAGCCTCAGGAGAAAAGGGGGTAGTTTCGACCCAAAGCTCAAAATGTACTTCGGTGATCAAAAGCAAGAAAGAACCAGAATACACTCCTCAGTCGGATGAAGAAGAGCAAAAAAATTCTCCTCAGTCGGACGAAGAGTATACCCCTTCACCAGATGGAGACTTCGACGAAGACATGTACGATGACACCAATGATGACACCTATGATGAATACTTTGTCTTGAACTGTGGTATTGTGTCGATACTGCCAGCTGAATACGATATGGTGTCAAAAGTCTCTGAAGCGGAAGAGGACTTTGTACCAGATGAGAATGCGAAGGACAAACCGCTATGTTATTATGTGATGAATGTAACACCCTGATTCTACCCAACGTAATTATATAATATCAGAGTATAAAATTGCAACATACAGGATGTCACATTTTCGACTTAACCAACAAATAAAATCTGTAATTCATTCAACATGGATACATAGCATTCGGAAAACCAAATTCAACTTAAACTTCATTCATATCTTTAATCAATTGTCGCAACTTTATTCAACTAAACATTGTTCAATTTATACTATTCAACAATTAGTAGTAACAACAATTAGAAACAACAACATAAACAAAACATCCCCCCCGAGTGCTACGTATCAGAGCAAGACCAACTCGAGCTAACAGCATCTAAGACTTTTCATTATACCTCAACTTCTGCAGCTACTCTTGAGTACCTGCTCAGTTACCCATAATAGGTAACATCATTACAGAAGGGGTGAGATATCGAAAAAATATAAACAGAAATATGATAATTAATATATTAGGTCGGATTATACAATATCACTGCTTCACTGCTTATAATAACAACTAAACAACATAGTCAACAATTAACAACAATTAACTATAACAACGATTAACAACGAACATGTATAATAATAATTATAATAACTGTTTTCACAACTTCCAATTAACACAACTTCATCACAACAGCAACTTATAACAACAACATTGCCAATCAACAACAACGTAATAATATTAACAACTCCAAACATGCAACTAAAATGCGACTCAACTATGGAAATGCATGTGGTACCATTTGGATTAAACTCCCAACTTAAACATATGCCAGGTTATCGAGGCATTTCAACAAGGCATAAGCCTTCAACGTGGTGCCATCAAGGCCAACTTAAACAGGCGCCATCAAGGCCAACTTAAACAATGCAATGTATGCCATGCAACCTCAACTTCAACAATAAATTCACGACAATGAAAACAACAACTTAAACATGCATTAATTGCATCAACTTAATCCAACATTGGTCATTCAACCTACAACTTAAACAACAACTCAACTCAAACCATATTGGTCACAAGACCTGCAACTTAAATAATTCGCCCGTAAATCAGGACAATACAACTTATCCAACTGTACCTGCAAATCCACGCATTCAACTTAATTTAACAAAAATAAATACCATTCACGTATCTACTCGTATATACGAACTTCCCCAAAAATTTTCATTCGATTCCGGGTAACTAAATATACCGCTTAATTTTTACCGGACGACTAAAATTACCACTATTCTCAGCTTCCAGCATCTTTTCAACAAAATAAAGTCAACCACACTACCTACTAATTATTACGAACTTCCCCAAACATTTTCATTAATTTTCAGACAACTAATTTTTCCGCTTAATTTTGCTTATTCGACTGAATCGGTACTGTTATGCCCATAATAAACTAAATATTATCTTCGAGCTAAACCAAAGCTATGTATATTCGCATTTTAAGTTTAAAATATAAATAAAGATATATTGCAAGTATAGTTTATATAGTAATTGTTGTTTAATATCTCCTATCATTTCTATGGCCATGCGCTACAGTAGAAATGAGGGGTCAAAATTCTTGATACAGTTAATGTTGAGTTTTCATGCGCTGTATACTCTACATAAAGTAATCACTATATAATGCTCATTATACCAATTACCACCTTACTTCAAGGAACATGGGTTCCTACGCAACACTGTAACAAAAACAGGGGAGTATTTCCTAATTCTCAACTTCAATAGGTACCCTAAATATTAAATGAGTCTCTAAACTATCATCAAAAATCAATTTCTAAACATCAAAAATTAATAATTTCAGAAATACTCATTAACCTAATTAATTTCAGTTTCATAGAAAAAGTTTGGGGATTTTTCATTAACTTCATTTCTACCCAATAATCAACACCCTTACGTGACCAACCAATATATGCATACTGAAATCTTCTTTCCTCCTACTTTTGGTGAATCCTGCGCTGCATGTTCACATATATGCATATATAAAATTCAATTTTATTTTCTTCTACTTTTGGGGATATATGTACATCAATAGTACTATTAACTAAAACGTAATTAACTAATATATGTATATGTACATCACCTAATTAACTAATATAACAATAATATACATGCTTCTACCCCACTTCAATTATATACTGTACTAATTAACTAAAACGTAATTTAATAAAAAGTATGCTACAAATTGTCCCTGTAGCGTATGGAATGAAGAGAAAAGTGGAGTCTCACCAAACAAGTCAACAATCGCTACAGGCAATGGCATTCAAATAGTTTCTAATTACTCTATCAAATGATAATAGGTCTCTATAATATACCAATTTCAATCCAATAAATACCACACAGTGAAAAATTATATAATTCCCAATTTCTACATACTAAATATCATTCTCCCGGTTATAAAATTCGAACCCCACCCTTACCTGATTGGATCGAAGGTAGCTCGAATTTCCTTGATTTTTCCTCACCGGCAGAAATTTCTCCTCTTCTTCTCCCTAGCACTGTTCGCCGTTTTCTCTTTTCCCCCAATGCTCACGTTCTCAATTTTTTTTCTAACTGATACCACCACACTAACTTCTATTTCTTTTACTTTATTTGTTTTATTAAAATAATAATATTCACTTATAATATCTAATGGGCCTAAAACATACACCCCTTAATTGCTACTAAAAACCCCAATATAGGCCCAATAGTACTATTTCTCACAAAATCAATTTAATAAAAATACAATATTAATCCCAGTGTTAATTTCTCGGCTAATTTTTCCCGACTATCAACTTATCAGCTCAACCAACATATTTAACATATTCAATAATTATTCGAGAAATACTTAATAATATTTCAATTATATTATTTCTAATATAATTCTACGACCAAACCAACTTAAATGCCAACTTATCGATTAAATCTCCTCAACACAAAATTAACCGAATAATCATAAATAATTAATTAAATATTTGATTAAATAAATAATTAAATATTCGGGGCGTTACAACTCTCCCCCACTTATAACATTTTCGTCCTCGAAAATTCATCCGATTCAACTACTCCAACTACTTATTCCATCCGACTAATCAACTCTCATCTCCGAAAGGCAACCCCACATATAATACAACAATTCATAACCTCAACGGCGACAATAACACGAATATTACTCAAGTGTTACACTTTGCAACTATCATCACAACACAAGGAGTAGCCAACTTAAGAATTCACCGGTTTAAGAACTAGAACACAACCACATAGGAACACCGACTTAAACACAACGTTAATACAACCAAACCACAAACATCGTTGTTAATCACGTATGAACAACTGCACTACACCACGCGTTCGCTGCGCACTCTGATTACTTGCAGTGCAACAGGCCTACCAAGTTTACCTCCAACTTCAAATCACCAAAACCGACATAATAAAGACTTTTGACTTAACTCTTCGGAAATTTCGTCCCAACAGGTATTCTACGCTCTCGTAGTTACTGAATACTTCAAACTTAGATCCGTAAGACAACACCTCGGAACATTCAACATAATTACAACGACGACTACTTCCAATCTTGGATGAGATATTCATATACTTCCATGAATTCCCAATTGTCATAAAACATAACTACAACTTTACCATCTTTTAATAACACATTCTCCAAAATCGTCTTAAACACATAACAACATTACAACCACATATGGTACATGGGTCCAACTAAATCCAACAAGATGACTCATCTTCTTCACTTCCAACTAATTCAACATACCAAACCATCGATTCCTACTTATATTGACATAGTGCTCCATAAATTCTTGTCCGAATCAACACAACCGAGTAACTCCTCTTTTTCCAACCAAAATCGCACCTTAATAAACCAACCTATAATTCCACTTCTTTTAATAATCACAACTCAACTTTCCAATATTCTACGCGTTCTTCTTCTGATTTTATAACAGCTCAAAACATTCGCAACAAACACCAGTTCCAACTCATCCAAACAAATATGGAAGATACGCTTCATACTCCATACATACACCTTAAGGCATACTAGCCATTCGCTTCATCACAAACAACGACTCAAGTTATCTAGAACTCGACTGTGAGTCTCCATACTACTCATTAATCCAATCGCAACCTCATGCTATCATTCTTAAATTCAACAAATATGCTTACATGAATCTTCATCGACAAAATAAATAATGCTCAAGCGCTCGGCTTGACCTCAACCAATTCAACGTACATACTACACTAGTTGGCACGACACATCTATCCATCAATTATGATTCTGTCTACTATCAACAATAGATTAAGGGTGATCAGTTCCTCAATTTGTCAATAGACAGCCGACAACCATAACGGTGAAATAAATCATCATTGATGAAATAAATCATCAGTACCCAACACAATAGCGTACTTCAACTTGTGCCCAAAGTCCGTAAGCATAATGCTCCGCCAACTTTCTAAGGCTTACCAATGCCACTCTTAGTTTCTTTAGTTTCAACTTCGTCAACGATACAAAAACGTTCAAAATCCAATACACATTCTCTTATACACGCTCATAGCACAAGCGCAACTATTAAATATTCTTCTATCATCGGAATTGCTACTACTTCAATTACTATCCAAATTGGTTCGCTCCAATTACAACTTTCATCCAAGTCAAGATTTCAACAACGCTAACCAACCAATCGTCTTTCTTTTATTCTCAGAACCTTTATAACCCACCTAGTTTCACACTTGGCCTCATTCAATCCACAACTCAACAATATTATCGCGGTCTCTCTTGAATTCGTTCTTCTCTTAACATCACTGTCTCATAACATCGCCACTATAATCATTCTCATTCGACATAAATTGCAGCTCTATGCATTTTCCAACACCGTCACATCCTTTCTAATACCGACATTTTATTCCTTATCAATATATCGCACTCGGCTTCATCTTTCTCAATTTTCAGCAATAGTCGCTCCACTTCGAACACATTTTTCTCATCCAATACAGACCTCCCAAACACAAAATCATATTCCAAAATGAATAGAATTTCGTGTAGATTCCAGAACTTCAAGAATCACTCAAATCCGATTTACGAGTAAAGAGTTATCATCCCTACAATGGGACTGGTCCAGAATTCCCGTATGCAGAATTTTCCAAAAATCAGCATCAGATCCAAACATTAAAACGCACTTTTCTCCCTCTTCACAAACTTCCTGAAGGAAAATCTTATATGCAAACTGTAGGGAATTTCGTAAGCTTTCCAAAAAGTCCAGAATCGCTTCAATCTGAATCACGAGTAAAAAGTTATGCCTCTTTTACTGACGGCTGCTCCAAAATTGCAAAAATCAGAATTTGAGATCGATGAACATAAGTTCCATCTTTCTCTCTTGCTTCCACAATTCACCAACATCCTTTCCTTTCATCCCACTACGATAATCACTCGACTTTAATCCAACTATACTCAAGGCATATTAGTCTACCGACTGGATCCACCAACTTAACATTTCCTTTGGGATAATTCCTTAATCTCAATCAATTCACCCTCCATAATATACACACATCTCGAACTCGACCGTTACGAATTCATGAGTCCATACTCTCGCCGGTTCGCAACCACATCGCTTCGACAACATTTGCACTCTTACAATCAACATCACCTTGAACCAACTTCTACATACTAACAACACGTCCGAGAGACAAGCCTCTCCCCCACTTGTTTCAAACCAACACCTGCAGACAACAACTAGAAACTAACAAACAAGTACCGACAGTGTTTCACACACATGTCGAGTACTAAGGGACAAACAACATTAGACAACATTGGCCGGACAGACCGACCTGCTCTGATACCACTAATTAATAACACCCTGATTCTACCCAACGTAATTATATAATATCAGAGTATAAAATTGCAACATACAGGATGTCACATTTTCGACTTAACCAACAAATAAAATCTGTAATTCATTCAACATGGATACATAGCATTCGGAAAACCAAATTCAACTTAAACTTCATTCATATCTTTAATCAATTGTCGCAACTTTATTCAACTAAACATTGTTCAATTTATACTATTCAACAATTAGTAGTAACAACAATTAGAAACAACAACATAAACAAAACGTCCCCCCGAGTGCTACGTATCAGAGCAAGACCAACTCGAGCTAACAGCATCTAAGGCTTCACATTATACCTCAACTTCTGCAGCTACTCTTGAGTACCTGCTCAGTTACCCATAATAGGTAACATCATTACAGAAGGGGTGATATATCGAAAAAATATAAACAGAAATATGATAATTAATATATTAGGTCGGATTATACAATATCACTGCTTCACTGCTTATAATAACAACTAAACAACATAGTCAACAATTAACAACAATTAACTATAACAACGATTAACAACAAACATGTATAATAATAATTATAATAACTGTTTTCACAACTTCCAATTAACACAACTTCATCACAACAGCAACTTATAACAACAACATTGCCAATCAACAACAACGTAATAATATTAACAACTCCAAACATGCAACTAAAATGCGACTCAACTATGCAAATGCATGTGGTACCATTTGGAGTAAACTCCCAACTTAAACATATGCCAGGTTATCGAGGCATTTCAACAAGGCATAAGCCTTCAACGTGGTGCCATCAAGGCCAACTTAAACAATGCAATGTATGCCATGCAACCTCAACTTCAACAATAAATTCACGACAACGAAAACAACAACTTAAACATGCATCAATTGCATCAACTTAATCCAACATTGGTCATTCAACCTACAACTTAAACAACAACTCAACTCAAACCATATTGGTCACAAGACCTGCAACTTAAATAATTCGCCCGTAAATCAGGACAATACAACTTATCCAACTGTACCTGCAAATCCACGCATTCAACTTAATTTAACAAAAATAAATACCATTCACGTATCTACTCGTATATACGAACTTCCCCAAAAATTTTCATTCGATTCCGGGTAACTAAATATACCGCTTAATTTTTACTGGGCGACTAAAATTACCACTATTCTCAGCTTCCAGCATCTTTTCAACAAAATAAAGTCAACCACACTACCTACTAATTATTACGAACTTCCCCAAACATTTTCATTAATTTTCAGACAACTAATTTTTCCGCTTAATTTTGCTTATTCGACTGAATCGGTACTGTTATGCCCATAATAAACTAAATATTATCTTCGAGCTAAACCAAAGCTATGTATATTCGCATTTTAAGTTTAAAATATAAATAAACATATATATTGCAAGTATAGTTTATATAGTAATTGTTGTTTAATATCTCCTATCATTTCTATGGCCATGCGCTACAGTAGAAATGAGGGGTCAAAATTCTTGATACAGTTAATGTTGAGTTTTCATGCGCTGTATACTCTACATAAAGTAATCACTATATAATGCTCATTATACCAATTACCACCTTACTTCAAGGAACATGGGTTCCTGCGCAACACTGTAACAAAAACAGGGGAGTATTTCCTAAGTCTCAACTTCAATAGGTACCCTAAATATTAAATGAGTCTCTAAACTATCATCAAAAATCAATTTCTAAACATCAAAAATTAATAATTTCAGAAATACTCATTAACCTAATTAATTTCAGTTTCATAGAAAAAGTTTGGGGATTTTTCATTAACTTCATTTCTACCCAATAATCAACACCCTTACGTGACCAACCAATATATGCATACTGAAATCTTCTTTCCTCCTACTTTTGGTGAATCCTGCGCTGCATGTTCACATATATGCATATATAAAATTCAATTTTATTTTCTTCTACTTTTGGGGATATATGTACATCAATAGTACTATTAACTAAAACGTAATTAACTAATATATGTATATGTACATCACCTAATTAACTAATATAACAATAATATACATGCTTCTACCCCACTTCAATTATATACTGTACTAATTAACTAAAACGTAATTTAATAAAAAGTATGCTACAAATTGTCCCTGTAGCGTATGGAATGAAGAGAAAAGTGGAGTCTCACCAAACAAGTCAACAATCGCTACAGGCAATGGCATTCAAATAGTTTCTAATTACTCTATCAAATGATAATAGGTCTCTATAATATACCAATTTCAATCCAATAAATACCACACAGTGAAAAATTATATAATTCCCAATTTCTACATACTAAATATCATTCTCCCGGTTATAAAATTCGAACTCCACCCTTACCTGATTGGATCGAAGGTAGCTCGAATTTCCTTGATTTTTCCTCACCGGCAGAAATTTCTCCTCTTCTTCTCCCTAGCACTGTTCGCCGTTTTCTCTTTTCCCCCAATGCTCACGTTCTCAATTTTTTTTCTAACTGATACCACCACACTAACTTCTATTTCTTTTACTTTATTTGTTTTATTAAAATAATAATATTCACTTATAATATCTAATGGGCCTAAAACATACACCCCTTAATTGCTACTAAAAACCCCAATGTAGGCCCAATAGTACTATTTCTCACAAAATCAATTTAATAAAAATACAATATTAATCCCAGTGTTAATTTCTCGGCTAATTTTTCCCGACTATCAACTTATCAGCTCAACCAACATATTTAACATATTCAATAATTATTCGAGAAATACTTAATAATATTTCAATTATATTATTTCTAATATAATTCTACGACCAAACCAACTTAAATGCCAACTTATCGATTAAATCTCCTCAACACAAAATTAACCGAATAATCATAAATAATTAATTAAATATTTGATTAAATAAATAATTAAATATTCGGGGCGTTACAATGAACAGTGGTGTGGTCGAAGAACAAACGACCATGTTTGAGAGACCCAGTCCTAGGATGATGTACCATTTGAAGCCGCTATTCATAAAAGCAAAGGTTGGTGGAGTGGCGGTCAACAAAGTGTTTTTGGATGGAGGGGCTACTGTCAATCTGATGCCTCACAACTTATTCAAAAAGATTGGAAAGACGGAGGCTGACCTTCGACAACACAACATGGTTCTGTCCAACTACGAAGGAAAGACCAACAACATCCTTGGAGTTATCCAAGTGGACTTAGCAGTAGCTATGACCAATAAATCAACACTCTTTATGGTTATCAACTCAAAGGAAAATTTCAACTTGCTGTTGGGTCGGGAGTGGATTCATGGAATAAGGGCAGTGCCGTCGACGATGCACCAGAGGTTGACCATCTAGAGAAAAGATGGCATCGTCGAGAATATTGAGGCTGATCAAAGTTATTATAAAATAGACGAAGCTAAGGGTAGTAAGAAATCCTTTGATCAGCACCTAGTAAATGTGGCTCCTTGTGATGACGGGTCGGGGTCCTATACTTCCGTCGACACGGGTCGCGTCCTGAACTTAGATCTCGACTATGGGTTTATCTGGGATGCTGCCGACGAAACCAGGGAGCCTACAGAAAATAATCCGCCCACGGGGTGGCCAGTAGTCGGCAGGAATGACTACTGAGTCAGAAAACATGACTCGAATTTCGGCCTATCTAGCTGAAAACAGAAGAATGTTGGCACTAGTAGCAGAAGATCAAAGGATAGCTAGTAGAGCCGACTGCAACACACAAGCAAATGGCCCACGGGGCCAGACAACAGCTTCAAAAAGCCAGAGGCTTAATTGTATCTATGACAATGAGCCTTTGGGATTTGAGAAAGAACCAAACAGTGAGCTACAAAGAATGCAAGCGCAGGACCCACTCGAAGTGGTTGACTTAGGAGATGGGGTTACCAAAAGACCTACCTATATGAGCACCAAAGTTGGAGTAAAGATGAAGGCTATGCTGATTGAGGTATTAAAGGAATACAAAGATTTCTTTGCCCGGGATTACGGCGAAATGCCTAGTCTGAGTCGAAGTGTGGTGGAGCATCGACTTCCAATTTAGCCAGGTAAAAGGCTAGTGAAGCAGCAGCCTCGACGATTCGCTCCAGAGGTTACTTCAAAGATCAAGCAGGAGATCGAGAGACTGCTTAAAAGCCGGTTCATTAGAACTGCAAGGTACGTCAAATGGATAGCAAACATAGTGCCCGTTATCAAGAAAAATGAAACCCTTCGAGTCTGTATAGACTTTAGGGATCTAAACAACGCTACCCCAAAAGATGAATATTCGATGCCTGTGGCAGAGATGCTTGTCGACTCAGCGGCAGGTTTCGAATATTTGAGTATGCTCGACGGCTACTCCGGCTATAACAAAATTCTCATAGCCGAAGAGGATGTTCCCAAAACTGCGTTTCGATGCCCTGGAGCTTTGGGAACATACGAATGGGTTGTGATGCTATTTGGTATAAAAAATGCTGGGGCAACCTATCAAAGAGCTATGAATGTTATATTCCATGACTTTATTGAGAATTTTATGCAGGTGTATATTGATGACATTGTGGTAAAATCCGCATCGGAGAATGGTCACCTAGACCACCTTCGACGTTCATTCGAGAGAATGAGAAAATATGGATTAAAAATGAATCCACTGAAATGTGCCTTTGGTGTTCATGCAGGGGATTTCCTGGGATTTTTGGTCCACAAGAATGGCATCGAGATAAACCAAAACAAGACGAAAGCGATCTTGGATCTCAAGCCTCATTCGAAAAAGAAGCAGCTCTAGTCTTTGTTGGGGAAGATAAACTTCTTGAGAAGGTTCATATCGAATCTAAGTGGCAAGATGAAGGTATTCTCGCCATTTGCTCAAATCCAAGAAGGAAAGTGAGTTCCATTGGGGACGGGAGTAGTAGGAGACTTTCGATGCTATAAGGGAATATCTTATAATGCCTCCAGTTCTATTACCACCTAGTATAAATAAAAACATGAAGTTGTACATTGCAACGTCGGATACGACCATAGGAAGCATGTTAGCACAAGAGGATAGTAGTGGCGTCGAAAGACCCATTTATTACCTTAGTAGAATGTTAATAGATGCTGAAACTAGGTATACTATGATTGAAAAATTGTGTCTATGCCTGTACTTCTCATGTATGAAATTGAAGCAATATATTAAACTAGTTGATGTTTATGTTTCGTCGCATTTTGATGTTATTAAGCATATGTTGTCCAAACCTATTTTGCATAGTCAAATTGGGAAATGGGCACTAGCATTGACTGAGTTTTCCCTGACATACGTTCCTCTACGGGCTATGAAATGTCAGATAGTAGCAGACTTTATTGTCGACCATGCAGTAGTCGAACCATCGATATGCAACATCGACATTGCCCCGTGGAAGTTATACTTCGATGGGTCGAGCCATAGAAATGGGGCAGGCATTGGGGTTCTAATAGTATCCCCGCAGGGTATTCCAACTAAGTTCAAGTGCAAGGTCGACGGGAAATGCTCCAATAACGAGGCGGAGTATGAAGCCTTAATCACTGGCCTCAAAATACTTAAGGACTTGGGTGCTAAGGAAGTCGAAGTAAAGGGAGATTCGGAACTGGTGATTAAACAAATCACGAAAGAATATAAATGCATTAAAGAGCACTTTGAAGTTGCTAGTATTACGCACGTACCCAGAGTAGAAAACCAAGAGGCTAATGAGCTAGCACAGATCGCCTCCGGATACAAGGTGTCGGAAGGAAAGCTGAAGGACTTCATTGAAACTAGGGAGAATATGTTGTCGAACATACACCCACCATCAGGCTGGCCAACCTCAAAATCAGCAGGGGCCAACGCCTCGTCAGAAAGCTTGATCGAAGGGTTGGAAAGTTACGAGGTTTTTCGCTATCAGCAATCTGTTGTCAACAGATTGGAGAAGACCAATCATCGAGTATCTGGAGAATTTGGTGGGAAGCGCTGATAGAAAGACTAAATATAGAGTGCTGAGTTATGTACTGATGGGAAATGAGTTGCTAAAAAAGACTCCGAAAGGAGGGTTGCTAAAATTTCTAGGGGACACAGATGCATACTTGGCAATTTCTGAAGTACATAGTGAGACATGTGGAGCTCACCAAGTTGGCCACAAGATGAAATGGTTACTGTTTTAACAAGGCGTCATTGGCCAAGTATGCTCAAGGATTGCATGGACTTCGCAAAGGGATGCCAAGACTATCAGAAACATGCAAACATTCAGCATGTGTCAGCTAGCGAATTACACACCATCGTCAAACCATGGCCCTTTCGAGGTTGGGCATTGGATGTCATAGGGGAGATTCGACCAGCCTCGTCGAAACAATAAAAATTCATCCTCGTAGGTATAGACTATTTTACCAAATGGATAGAGGATGTGCCCCTATTAATAGTGGATCAAGAGACTGTGATCGAGTTCATCCAGAATCATATTTTGTATAGATTCGGGATACCTGAAACCATCACGACGGACCAAGGCTCTGTGTTCGTGGGCCAAAAAATGCATGAGTTCACGGTAGAAACGGGCTTCAAGTTGGTTACTTCGACACCATATTATGCTCAGGCAAATGGTAAGGTCGAAGCATCTAATAAAGTGGTAATTGGACTCATCAAAAAACACGTGGCCAAAAAACCAAAATATTGGCACAAGACGTTGAATCAAATTTTGTGGGCTTGTCGAATGTCCCCCAAAGCGTCAACGAACTCGACTCCGTTTCGTTTGGCTTTTGGGCACGACGCTGTGTTACCAGCAGAAATATACCTGCAATCTGTTAGAGTGTAACGACAACATGAAATTCCGTCAGAGCAATACTGGAATATGATGCTGGATGAGATCGTGGACTTAGACGAAGAAAGAATGGCAGCGTTGAATGTGTTATTACATCAGAAAGCACGAGTTGCCAAAGCATATAATAAGAAGGTCAGGAAGAAGACCTTTGCAGTTAACGACTATGTGTGGAAAGCAGTGTTACCCATGGATTGACGGGATCGAATGTTAGGGAAATGGTCACCAAATTGGGAGGGACCATTCAAAGTAATCCAAGGTTTCAACAACAATGCGTATGAGGTCCAGGAAGTGGGAATTGACCAACGAGTCTTAAGGGTGAATGGGAAATATTTGAAAAAATATAAACCTATGCTACAAGAGATTCAAATTAAAAAGTAACATTTTCATTGATAAAAAAGCCAAAATAGGTTGGAGGCCAAAATGGCTTACAAAATATCCAGATGAAAATACAGTAGTTCGACATGAAAACTAAAGAAAAGCAGGGAATCTAGACTGAAAATCTTCAAAAAGAGTTTTCTCATGACCAACCTTGCTTTCGAGGAGAACTTTCCTTTTCCGCATTCGACCAATGGTATCCTTTATCTTGAGGTCCGCTTCGACATGAGTATTTCCTTGGGTAATTTCTTGATCGATGGTCTCTTGAGTGGGCAAGGGTTCTGCGGAATCTAAAGAGGCTTTTTGCTGTTCGACCTCAGCAATCTTTCTTGTAAGTTCTGCTATCTGAGCTTGATAATCAGATATCTGTTGGTCGAAAACATGATGCTTGTCGGAGCGCTCTTGCTTCTTAGCCTCGAAATACCCAAGTTTCTTCTCACAAAGTGAGCTGAGATACCACTCGCGTTTCATCTCGTTGTTTTTCAGCCTGATTTCAGCGTCAGCTTGATTACACATGGAAAGGTCCTTGGCTAGTTGTGTGAAAAAGGCCTCGACCTCGATTAAGTACGTGGCCATGGGAGCAGAAAGTTGAAATTTGGCAAGTTCATCCTATATTTTGAATACATCACAAGCTATAACAGCTTCTTCGGCGACGGCCGCCAGAAATTCTTCCTTGAATAGGTATGTTCTGAATTATTGGAGCTTGAGGGAGAAAGAGGCATCCAGGTCTAGGGTTGGTATAACCGTCGAACTAGTGGGTTGAGCATCCCCAGACTCTTGGTGAAGCTTGTGCAGTGCCTTTAGGATCGCAACTGGGTTTGTTTGTTTTGTTGCCAAAATCTCCTCTGGGGTAAGGACTTTGCCGACATTAAGTGGAGGCGTGTTGGAGCCACCTTCAGCGGGAGCTTTAGGCTTCACGTCGACATCAGCAGCGGCAACAACAATTGAAGGATTTGTATTATCACCAGGGGTTGCACTGTCATTCCCAACATCAGTGTTGGTATGTTGAGGTGGAGGCGTTTTCACCACTAGACTCTCCTCTGTCGAGGTCATTTGGAACTCGTCGACCGTCTGGCACTAAGCACGGTTGTGGTCTCAGGAGGATTAGTGGTGGCAGCTGGTGTAGTATCGTCTTTTGCAGTAGTCGAAGCGGCCACAGTTTCCTGCAAGAAAAAGTTCAGTGAGAAAATTGCCCAAATACCATCTGAAATGATGGAGCGAAGATGATGAATACCTTTGTAGATTTTGGAGGAGATGTTTCAGGGGGTGCTTCAGCCTGGATATGTTTGAAGACTTCATCAAGATTTTTAGGGACAATAGGGTTCACAGTCGAAGTAGCCGTTGTTGAAGGCATTTTCTTGATTAAGGCCTTTTTCTTCCTCACCAATGGAGTGGCTGGAGGAGACGTTGGAACTCTAGTAGGAAAGACTCAAGATTGGGTACTTTCGTCCGACACGGATCCCTCAGGAGATGGGATTTTCTCAGAATCCTAGCAAACAGAAACTCAGGCAGATAGTATGAGCAAATGCCAAGGAAGAAGGAGACGAGGTATACCTGTGGATTTAAGGTATTGGGTTTCTTTGCAAGCCTAGTAGAGGTCGACGCAGCAGCTGGTTCCCGTTTTCGACCCTAGAGAGAAGCCAAAATGGTTAGTCAAAGATAATGGATGAAATAGAATTGAAGAGTCCAGGGGTTACCTTGTTTGGTGGATCTTCTGTGGCGTCAGCGTCTTGGGGGTTCTCGATGGGAACATCAATTGGCGGATTAGGGGCTTCGCCAGCAAGGGAAGCAAAAGCATCGATCACATTTTCTAGGAAAAGGTCACGTTGGAAAATTTGAGCTTGGTACTCCGACCACCAGACATCGAAATCTTCCGTAGTGAAGAAAGAGGGTGGAACACAAAGATAGGCAATTCGAGATGTTGCGTCGACCTGGCAAATTTCAGGTAAGCTTTATGACCTACCAAGTTCAAGCGTCAGCCAGACCACACAATGTCGGCAGAATGTTTCACCAAGGATTTTGGTAGCATTTGGCTCAAGCCAAACTGACGGGCCACCAAGTTAGGCTGGTAGAACATGAACCCATAGCATGTGTTCCCCATCTCGATCCGAAAGGATAGCAAGGTGGGAGTTAGAAACACCGTCTATATGGAATTCGACTGCGCTGCGGCTTGGGGGGAGACTCCAGGAAACAGATTCTTAAACTATGTCGGACCAAATTTGCGTTCCACAAAAGGTGTCATGCTGGGGACGAAGGAAGTGGTTTCCACAAACATATTGAGATACCTCATAAAAAGAGTTTTCTTGGGGGTTTCTTGGGTGGTCATCAAGGCGAGTCGCATACCCTCCACGGAACGCTCGTTGTTTAAACGCTCCATTGTGGCAGAGGCGGGGTATCCTAAGTTATGCTCAAATGTGGCATTGAGCCAATGTTGTAACAACCACATAGGCCCTGAGATATTTAAGGCCTTGGTAGTTTGGTGAAGGAGTTTTAACCGCATGGCTGACAAACCAAGGGAATGATAAAGGGAGGCTAGTAGAAGCTTGCCCAGGGAAATTTGTCGACCCTCGTGAATCTGGATTGCCAGGTTGATGTAACTTTTGGCTATCTGCAGAGAACCAGGGCAGAACAAGTAATAAGACAGCCACAACGTCAGGAAAGCGATGTGTTTTTCATCGGACACCTCTTTAGAGTGTTTGTCACGGTGATCTTCGATGTAGTTCTGGAAACTAGCACGCTTGAAGTCGAAAGTGTTGTTTGTTTCCAGAGTCGGGTCGAACGTTTCCCCTAATGGCGAAAGACCAGTGATAGCCGCCACATCAAAAGTGTTAGTGTAAACATGCCACAAGGGAAGTGGAATATGTTGGCCGATCCTTCCCAGAAGTACATCGACACCAGAAGCAGACAAGGGTTGAACCTATGAGCGTTTCTTGAAAGTTGAATGGTGTCAAAAATGCCAGCCGTCTTCCATTGTTCCCGACGCTGGCCTTCGACTTTGTTGAGCCAAGCAATGTAGTCTTTATTTCCAGGTGTAGGCATGGATCTAAAGACTCTAGATTTGGGCGCCATGAATTTGAGGTCTAAAGTGCCACCTTTCTCGAAGGCTGGCGCGATGGTAGGCCCGAAAACAGGGAAAGAACTCTTGAAGTTCTTGGTGACTTGGCTTTTTGTCCGGATATGAGCCGTGAAAAGCGTGGAGCTTACCAGCCACCGCAAAGGGGATGATCATCTGATGGCGCCAGTTGTTCACCACCGCTTTATCAGCAGACGACGGTTGAGGAAGAGGCCTGAGGGATTCCTTTTTAGAAAGAACAAAAGCGATATGGTTATTTCTAGTGGTGTGAGTAGTGGAAGTGGTAGCGTTTGCAGAAGAGGCCATTGGAGAAGAGAATACCGAGGGTTTCAAGGACAAGGAGAGTTAAAGAAGAAGAAGCTATGATAAAAAGGCGAAAAGAAAACCAGTTGTGGTTATGGGTATTTATAGAGAAAACGTATGCAACTGAAAGATAAAAAACTGTTCAAATTTAGCAGTTAGTGGGGGTGGTGTCATACCCCAAATTTTGACCACCAATATTTCCCATCATTGTGAAAATCATCATCACAATATGGATGTACTTTCATGCCTCATCAGTCTCCTCAAAGATGATTGAGCATTCACTACAATCTAGAAGTAGGGTTTTGAGCCCTCTCAGAGCACTTAGACAAAGTATCAATTAAGAAATGACATGATCTTCAATTTGTCTAACCCCTCAAACTTCTATAAAGGATTAAGAGGACTCCCACATCAAGAATCAAGCACAAAGTTGCAACATTCCAAGTGGACCAAGCCTCAAGATCGCATGTGTCACCAAATTAGGGTTTGGTCGACCAGGATCCTCAGATGAAAATTTCCATCTAGGCATGAGCCAATGCCTCAATGTATGGTCCTGTAAGCTCAAAAGGATCTTAAGAGCCCGTCCACAATGGAAAAATCACCTTGAAGGTCTATCTATCAAAAAATCAGGAATTAGGGTTTTGACCTAATTCAACCCTTGAGTTAACTTGGGAAGTGAGGCATGGCTTGAAGCTTCAAAATGAACTTCAAAGACCTCAAATACATCATATTGACATGTCTACAAGATTTGATTGACTCAAAGAGCTCAAATCATAAGCCACAAGAACTCAAAACCATCTGATCACAAATTAGGGTTTCTGATGGAAAAAGTCAACCCTATCCTTGACTGTTGGCCTACCCTTGATTTCAAACCTTGGGGAGGGGTCCAAGACATTCCTAAATACCCTTGGAGGCCATCCATGAAGTTTAATTAAGCCCAAGGATTGATTTCACAAAAGGATCACAAAGTCAAAATTTCATCTGATGAAAAACTCAACTGTACAAAAATCCAAGTTTGACTTTTTGGATTTTTGGTCAACCAAGGCTCCTTAACCCTAAAACAATGTTAATATGTGATTTGAATCACCATTCATCAAGAAAAATCAAAGAAAGTGAGTTAACTTGTTAAAGGGGTAACCATAAAAAACTTAGAATTTTTCTAAGTTATGGAACAAAGTGGCTAGGGTACTAACTTTGCAAGGTCATATCTCCCAAACCCTAAGGCCTTTTTCTCCCATTCAAAGCTCAGATGGAAGCCCTCATTACACACTTCAAAAGTGTCAACTACAAGAGTTTCCAATTCTTCATGGATTCTGAGTTATGGTTGGATCAAAATGACAAAAACTTGGAATTTACCACTTTTCCAACACTTAGATAAAATTCTGTCTAAGTCAGAAAAACAAGTGAAAAACCAAAACTTGGAGGGATGTTTCACATAGTTCTAGGCTGATCAATTCAAGATTAAAACATCAAAGTTGTTGTGCATATTGCCTACAATCCAAGGAACTCATTGGCATGAAACAACTCAGCTTGAGACAAGAGTTATGGCTGTTGCAAGACACCATGGCAAGGCTGTCATGAAAAATCAGTTTGTGAGATTTCTTGCCATACACGATTTTGAGCCAAAAAGCAATGATCATTATGCTACATTTGTAGCGAGCGATTTTGGACTGGTTCTTAAGCACTGCCTCTCTGGGGCACTACAGGTCGATTCATTTTTTATCCTATTGAAGCTGATGAAGGATGAGAAATAGATGTCTCCAACTAACCCTGCTTGCAAACTGAGGTTAAACAGTCAAAACTGTTGGTTTACAGATGCAGTTTTAGTTTGTGGGCCTCTCTCTGCTTATATTGTTCAAAACGAAATACCGGGATTGTTCATGGGGAATTTGTTGGGATACTGCGCTAGATTAGCTGGAGGTAGGGGCTTTGAGATTTTTTTATTAGTGTGCTCGCTAAGATTCTTTGCCAATCTTATGCCTATGTATTCCCGAGATAGGGAAATCAGAGCGATCATAGTTCCTCCTATTATATGGGAGGAAATGGTGTTTTGGTGTCTTGTTCAAAGCCCAAGACATGAAGCTAAAGGTGGTTTATATCTTGTTTAAAGCCCAAGATGTGAAGCTGAAGGGTCTATTTGAATCTTATTCGAAGCCCAAGATGTGAAGCTAAAAGGGTGTTGACTTTAGAGATAATTTGTCATCTCTAAAGGGGAATATTTGGCCTGTTTGGCATGACTGTTGGGTGACTGATTATAAAGGAGAATTACTTTAACTGGGATATGCGAATCCAACAATGCCATAATTTTCTTTATAGGGGATTTTCATCCTGAAGGAGAAGACTTTAACTTAGTTTAGAGCAATGCCATCTTTCCTTAGGAATTTCTCATGCTAAAAGAGGGACAGTGACGTGGATGTAAATAATCCAGAGGCTTGTCGCTTACAGCAATTAGACGAGGGAAAAGGAGTTGTTGATGTTTGTATGCTGTGACCAAAGCATGATTTGATACTAAAAGGTTGATTGAACCAAACGGGGATTTCTTTATACAAAGCCTAAGAGGAGGCTATTGACCCAACAAGAGAATGCTTTTTTGTCTCGTACGAAGCCTAAGATAAAGGCTAAAAGGGTTGACTCAACAAGAGAGTGTTTTTATATGTGTCTTGTACGAAGCCCGAGATGGAGGCTAAAAGGGTTTGACTAAACAAGAGAGTCTTTTATACTCACCAAGAGAGTGATTTTTATCTCGTACGAAGCCCGAGATGGAGGCTAAAGGTGATCGACTTGACAAGAGAGTCTTTTTATACTCAACAAGAGAGTGTTTTGTATCTCGTACAAAGCTCGATATGAAGGCTAAAAGTGTTTGACTCAACAAGAGAGTATTTTATACTCAACAAGAGAGTGATTTTATATCTCGTTCGAAGCCCGAGATGGAGGATGCAAAGGTTTGACTCAACAAGAGAGTCTTTTATACTCAACAAGAGAGTGTTTTTGTATCTTGTACGAAGCCCGAGATGGAGGCTGCAAAGGTTAACTCTGCTGGGGAGAATCATTGTACAAAGCCCAAGAGGAGGCTAGGGTTACTGTTTCAGTTGAGTGACAGGTCCAGTATGTTGGTTAAAAGAGAAAATCAGTTCTTATATGGGTAATGTTGTTCTCATGGATTTGATCTGAGGACCGGGATTATTTCCTATTTTTTTTAGGAAACGGAGAATCCTAAGGGTATTGAGATTGCCCAAGTCTACGGGTGTTTTTTCCTATTTTTGAAAGGAACTTGAGAATGTCTTCGAGACTCAAGGAGGTTAGATAATCCAAGTCTAGAGTTTTATCTTTTGTACTATGCTTAAGAGAGATCCAGGGACAGTATGTTTGCCATAAGAAGATCTAGACTCTTTGAAAGACTGTTCTATTAAGATGACTAATTTCAGTTCCTATACCTTTAAGAGGTCATCGGGACAATTTGTACGAAGTCCAAGAGAAGGCTATCTTCCCGGAGGAAGAATCATTATACGAAGCCTAAGAGGAGGTTGTGAAAACTTCTAAGAAGCCAACGGGTCCTTGTACAACGCCCAAGACGAGGCGGGGATGCTTTTAGGAAGCCTGTGGGTCCTTGCACTAAGCCCAAGCGGAGGCTGATGAACAGTTCCAGAAGGGGTTTCACTTGGAACATTGGCCTTCTGAACTGTTAAAGGGGGAGATTTCTTAGATCTAGTTATCTAAAATTGTTGTAAAAGAAAATTCTCATGGTTTAGGTTATGTTGAAATATCCGGGAGAACGTTGGATATAAGTAGACGAGGTTTTGTCTAGTTTTAGACGTAGTTGCCGGGGAAAATCTAAATATCTATACTAGTATTACACAGTCGATATGAGTTTATGAAAGAAGACTTACAGTGAAACAGCCCCACAATACAGTTATATACATATGAAAGCGGGTAAACACTTACTCGGTTGTAGAGCTTCCATGCTGTTTGGTTAGTTGTTCAACAAAGAAATTGAAAATAACAGTATGTTACAAAATCAAAGGAGAAAGTGCTTTTGAAAGGAAAATTGGGACTTACAGTTCAAGGAGAGGCCCAGGGTTTTATCAGTGATCGCACAAACGTTTTGTACAGGGACTTATACAAGTGACTGAGGCCGAAGAAAGATTTTATGTACAAGGGGATGGGTCTTACACTCTCTCAAGAGGCCCAAAATGATTGAAAGTGAACAAATTCGGGTCTTATAGCTCAAGGAGAAGCCCAGTGATTTATTTTGAAAAGGGCGACGATCGCGCCAAGGTTTTGAAAACACCGTGGGTCTTATACAATGACTGAGGCCCAAAAGTTTTTAGTTTCAAAAGGGGATTGGGTCTTACACTCTATTAGAAGGCCCAAAATGATTTTGAATGGGTCTTATAGCTCGACGAGAGGCCCAAATGGTTTGTTTTAAATGGGCGATGATCGCGCCGAACTTTTGAAATACAACGGGACTTATACAACATTTGAGACCCAAAATGGGTTTGTATTTACAAAGGATTGGGTCTTACACTCTATTAGAGGCCCAAAATGTTTTTAAAAGGTTTGATGAGGGTTGAATTAATCAAAACCCTAATTTGTTTCCAAAATGTATTTTAATTTAATAAAAAATTCAATTAAAATGATCAAAATTGTTTAACATGTGGAAAACAAATTGTGATCTTGGATTAATGTTTCAAAAATCATGTTTTGACCTACAAAATATTAGAAATCATTAAAATTTGCAAAATCAAGAAGGAAAAAATATTTTAAATGTCAAAAACAATTAAAATATTAATTCTTGGCAAAAATATCAATTATATGAAATAAATAATATTTTTGGGATTATTTGGTAAAATAAAATATTTTAACATTTTTGTGAATTATTAAAAAAAGAATCAACTCAAAATCATTAAAACTTAGATTGAAATTAATTTTTGAATCAATTAAATAAAATCACAAAATTCAAATATTCAAATATTTGAAAAAGGGCGCCAAGAACATGGCAAGAGCACGCACCCTTCCTCTGTTTCTGTAGATTTGCGTTTTCTATCCAATCTCACTGAATACTTGATTATATCATGCAATCTACATATCAATCTACTCGTTTCAACCTCACGATCATGTCTATGGTCTTTAATTTCATTTATTTTAAGCATGGAATAAGAAATCGAAGAGAAACCTCAAGAACCCTAAATTCTGCATGAAGGTTCAGAAATTCCATACACGATTCATACAAAGCAATTTATTGAGGGTAAACACTCTATGCATGATTATGAACATATGGCCAAATTATTGTGCAACAAAAATGCATGGATCATAGAGTTAGAAGAGCTCATGCTCACCTCTTGCAGCTGGTGATCGTGTTTTGGGTTAGAGGTATTACAGATAGGTTCCAATGATCTGGATAGCTTCCCTAGGTGCCATGGAGTGTGTCTGGATGCTTGGAATGGATTGAAATGATCTGGAACTTGAGATGGCACCCCAACTGCAAATCTGTCAAAGGCTTGAGCAATTGGCTAGTGATTTTGTGATTTTGGTGTTCCAGATGTTATGTGAGTGTTTGGATCACTTCTATATGATGTTTATAAGGTGTGTGTGTGATTGGTTTGGTTGGAATTGCTCTCAAACTCAAAACCTGTTAGTGACTTGCTTTGGAAGGCAAATTTGGAAGTGAGAAGGTGATTTTGAGGAAAACATCTGTTTGATGGCTTTGGTGTACTCAAACTGAGCAGAAATGAGCTCTATTTATAGTAAAGCAAGTTTTTTTTGGGATCACTAGTGAATGGCAACTGCAGCAGAGGTTTGGCCAATGTTGATCAATAGGAATCCAAGTCTCCTCTAGCCATTGACTAGAGGTTAGAGCACAGAGCTGTGGTTCCCTAGTTGTTGGATCATTCTTGACTGAATTCAGTTACAAATATGTTAGTCCATGCCACCTTGGTGCATCCATTAAATGCTCCAATCCAAAATTGGAGTCTTGTCCCTCTTTTAGGGATTTCTAGGTTTGGCATGCTACTTCTTGTTCCAAAGACTTTGGAGGCTTGGATCAGTGTTTGTTCCCTTTAGATTTGATCCTCAGATGCGTCCAAAGTGATGACAAGGCTTTGAATTATCTGATTTTGCCAAATCGAGCAAAAGTGAAAAATTCTGCCTAGCCTTGGCAGTTTTCATCAAGGCATATTGCCATTATCATATCTCATGGCTCAAGTGGAATTTGATGGAGTTCTTGGCCATTTTGGAAAGCCCTCATATGATACAATAACTGTTTGATCATAATTGGTTTTGATACTTTTTGGATCCAAGTGAAAAATGCCCCTACATTTGGAAAAAAATGAAGGCAGATTCTGACTTAGTGAAAATTTCACTAAGTGTTGGAAAAAAGTGACATTTTCACTTTTCTTGATTTTGATCATTCCATAACTTGAAATCCATGGGGAATTGGAATGAGTGGTAGTTGAAGCTTTTGTATAGGGTAATGAGAGCTACAAATCCAGCTTTGGATGGGGAAAAATGGCTTTGTGGTTTAGGAGTTATGATCCTCCAAAGTTGGTACCCTAGCCACTTTGTTCCATAACTTAGAAATTTTTTTAAGTTTTTTATGGTTACCCCTTTTACAAGTTATCCCACTTTTCTTGATTTTTCTTGATGAATGATGATTCCAATCACATATTAACATCATTTTAGGGTTAAAGAACCATAATTGTGAAAAATCTCAAAAAGTCAAAGTTTGACTTTTGTGCATAGTTGACTTTTTGTTAGATGAATTCCAAACTGTGCGATCCTTTATGAAATCAAGTCCTTGACCTAAATCAAACTTGATGGATTGATTTCATAGATGTTATAGGGTGTATTGAATCATGTCTTAGGGTTTGGGAGCATGTCCTGGTCAAAAGTCAAAGGTACAGTTAACTTTTTCCGCGAAACCCTAACTGTGGTTCTGATGAAATTGAAACTTGTTGCTCAAGCTTCTTGGATCAATCCATTACTACAAATGGACTAATGTGGTGTGTTAGGGACCCTCAAATCATCTCTTGAGGTCTTGGCTCATGATTTGTCCCAAAAGTCAACTTAGGGGTGAATTAGGTCAAGAAACCCTAATTCCTGATTTTTTTGATGAATGCATCCCATGAGGCTAAATTGACTTGATGATTGGGTTCATGAGATCCCTTGGAGTATCATAGGTTATGCTTTGAAGCATTGGCTCATGCCTAGAGGAAAATTTCCATCTGGAGGCCCTGGTCGACCAAACCCTAATTTGGTGACACTGCGATCTTAAGGCTTAATCCACCTGGAATGTTGCAGCCTTGTGCTTAATCCTTGAAGTGGGAGTCCTCTTGATCCCTTGGGGTTGTTTGAGAGGTTAGACAAGTTGAAGATCATGTCATTCCTTGATTGATCCTTTGTCTAAGAGCTCTGAGAGGGCTTGAAACCCTAAGTCTGATTGTAGTGAATGCTTACACATCTTTGGGGAGACTAATGGTTCATCCATATTGTGATGATGATTTGCACAATGATGGGAAATCTTAGTGGTCAAAATTTGGGGTATGACAGATGCCCCTATTTAATATTCTTGGACCCGAAGGTGTGAATGGCGAAGGTATTCGGGCATTCGGGGTGCAAGAGGATTAAATATCGGAATACCCGAAATTTTGATGGTGGTTAAGAATGGTAGTTCACACATCCTTCTTTTTTTGCTAAGCAATGATGCTTAGAAAAGGTAAAAACTTCCCCTCGATCCTGGTTTCCAACCAAGGAACTGGTCTTAGTTTCTTTTGTAAACTTCCCCTCGATCCTAGTTTCCTACCAAGGAACTGGTCTTAGTTTCTGAAATGAACTTCCCCTCGATCCTGGTTTCCTACCAAGGAACTGGTCTTAGTTTCTGAAATGAACTTCCCCTCAATCCTGGTTTCCTACCAAGGAACTGGTCTTAGTTTCTTTTGTAAACTTCCCCTCGATCCTGGTTTCCTACCAAGGAACCGGTCTTAGTTTCTTTTGTCAATAAAGTTCTTGACAAGGGACGCTGTTTGTAGCGGTTTTTCCTCAAACTTCTCGCCGAATTTTCCTGGGGAGATGTCATATGATGGAAAAAATTTTGAGGTCAGACTTGCTAAGGGACCCATCCGTCTGAATTATTGAGGTGTACAAACTTCTCTGTTGGAGATGCCATTTGTTTCGTTTAGGGACGTTACATCATACTTTTCCTCGAGGTCTTCTTGGGGAAATGCCATATGATGTACCCCAATTTTGACGTGATGATGACCTTTTTGTTAGCGGATCTTTCGGAGAAAAAATGTTGTACTGCCGAATCCCTGATTAAGAGGTTTTCTCTGGGGATTTTCCTTAATCCGGGAAAGCGAAGATATCATCTTCAATGGCGAAAAGTGATGTTTTTCAGAAGCTCTCTGGCTCTTCAGAGGTTCAAGTTATCAAAGTGGTCAAAGAACCACCTTTAATCCAGAAATAAACTGGAGGAGAGATCGTTTAAATGATTCATTTCCTGACGAGGAAAGAACAGACGACTCGGTTGGGAGGACTTTTATCACTAGGGAACAAGACCGACTAGAGTGATAGTGATGCAATATGAGTATGAATGTAAATTAATAATGCATGATGTATGTATGTTTATGCTGACAAAACTGACGCGACATACACACTAACAAATGAACACGACTGGATACTCGGCCACAGTGGGGGATGAAAAGTATCACTGGTTCACGATAGCAGTTCTGCATTGCTTAGGAGAAAGATGGTCACTGCGGGGAGCTATATTGGTCGGGCTTAGGAGATAAGAACTCTGCCGGGGGTATCAGATGGGAAAGTCGCATCTGATACAACTGATCCTTCATTCAGGCGCACTGGCTTAGAAAGAGTACTTTGATTCCGCACTTTGAAGCTCGATGACTTTTGGTGAAGCGATCGATGTTCTTTCGATGTTCAACAGTTAAAAGAAATTGCCATCTTTATTTTAAAAGCAGAAAAAGTTTAACAAGTAAATTCATTTTTGTTTCGTTTCAAGAATCATTATTCATGTTAAAATGTCGTTCTGTAAAGCTAAAACAAATAAGAGTTGCAAACAAAAGCACAAGGGCTCAAATTTTATTGATAGGATGGAAATTAGCCAAACTCGTGATTCCATAGAGTATTTACAAAGTTTAAAAATGGTAATTTAAGGGAAAAGGGCTACATTGAAACATAATGACCACTATCCTTCTACAAACTTTGAATTCTGGACATCCTGAGCTTCTGTAGAAGATGACCTTGACTGGAGTTTTTCTTCTGATGGATGGCGTGACTGCTGCTGAGGGATTTGCCCCTGTTGGACGTAGTTACTTGCCATTATCCCTAATTTTTGCCTGGATTGTACTGTGATGTTTCCAATCCACCGGGATGATTTTTGATCATGTCTCTAATTTTTGCCTGGACCGCCCTTTCGGGTTTTCAATCCACCGAGACATTTTTTTTTTAGTTTAGGCGAAGTATTTCTTGACTACATCAACATTCGTGGTATAGGCAAATTCTTCTCCGTCCATGATTGAGTTCTTGGACATTTTGGAAAGCTTGCATGATGTACTTTAACTTTGTTGTTCACCAATGGACCTGGTTCAACTTGGATCAAGGTGAAAAATGCCCTCAAAGTTTGGAAAAAGTGAAACAGATTCTGACTTGTTGGAAATTTCACTAAGTGTTGGAAAAAGTGGCCATTTCCCATTTTTGTGATTTTGATCAATCCATAACTCAAAATCCATGAGGATTTGGAATCTCTTGTAGTTGACATATTTGAAGTATGTAAGATGAACTTTCATTTGAGCTTTGAATGGGAGAAAAAGGTCTTATGGTTTAGGAGTTATGACCTTGCAAAGTTGGTACAAAATCACTTTTGTTCCATAACTTAGAAAAATTTTGGTTTCTCATGGTTGCCCCTTTTGCAAGAAACCTCACTTTTCTTTAATTATCTTGATAAATGATGATCAAAATCATACATTAACATTGTTTTTGACTTAGGGGAACCATATTTGTGAACAATTCCAAAAAGTCAAACTTGATTTTGGGCACAGTTGACTTTTTGTCAGATGGAATCCAAACTGTGTGATCCTTTGTGCAATCAAGTGCTTGACCTAACTTAAACCTAATGGATGGATTCCATAGGTATTTTAGGGTGTATTGAATCATGTTCCAAGGTTTGGGAACATGTCTTGGTCAAAAGTCAAAGATACAGTTGACTTTTTCTTAAAAACCCTAATTGTGGTCCAGATGAGATTGAAACCTGTGAATCAAGTTTCTTGGGTCAATACATTGTTGTAAATGGATAAATATAATGTATTTGAGGCCCTTAAATCATTTCTTGAGGTCTTGGCTCATGCTTTGCTCCAAAAGTCAACTTAGGGGTGAATTAGGTCAAGAAACCCTAATTCCTGATTTCTGATGAATGCTTCCCCTGAGGCTTTTTTTACTTGATGATGGAACTCATAAGGTTCCTTGGAGTATATTGGGCTATTCTTTGAAGCATTGGCCCATGCCCAGAAGAAAATTTTCATCTGGAGGCCTTGGTCGACCAAAACCCTAATTTGGTGACACTGGCGATCTTGAGGCTTGATCCACTTGGAATGTTGCAACCTTATGCTTGATTCTTGATGTGGGAGTCCTCTTGATCCCTTATGGGTGTTTGAGAGGTTAGACAAGTTGAAGATCATGTCATTTCTTGATTGATCCTTTGTCTAAGTGCTCAGAGAGGGCTCAAAACCTCAATTCTTGATTGTAATGTGTGCTCAACCATCTTTGAGGAGATTAATGAGGCATGGAAGTACATCTATATTGTGGTGATGATTTGTATAATGATGGGAAGTCTTGTGGTCAAAATTTGGGGTATGACAGATGCCCCTATTTAATCTTCTTGGACCCGAAGGTGCGAATGGCGGAGATATTCGGACATTCAGGGTGAGAGAGGATTAAATATCGGAATACCCAAAATTTTGACCGTGGTTATGAATGGTAGTTTGCTCATCCATCTTCTTTTGCTAAGTAACGATACTTAGAAAAGGGTGAAACTTCGCCTCGATCCTGGTCTTCAGCCAAGGAACTAGTCTCAGTTTCTTCTTGTCGAGTTTCTTTCTTGATAAGGGATGCTATTTGTAGCGGTCTTCATCAAACTTCTCGCCGAGTTTTACTACTGGGGAGAGTCCATTTGATGGAAATGAGTTGAGGTCAGACTTACTAGGGGTACCCATTCGTCTGAGCTGTAAAGGTGTGCAAACTTATCTGTTGGAGATGCCATTTGCTGACTCTACTGAGGAAAAACGAGTCTCTTGAAAGACTACTTTTTGCTTGGGGATATTACATCATACTTTTCTTCGAGATCTTTTCGGATAAATGCCATGTGATGTAATCCAATTTTGAGGTGCTTATGACTTCATTAACATCGAATTTCTTGGGAGAAAAACTGATGTATTGCTGAGAGTCTTCAGTTGAGAGGCTTTCTCTGGGGATTTTCCTTAATCTGGGAAAGCGAGAAATATCATCTTCGATGGTGAAGAGTGATGTTTCAGAGGCATCGGTCGAATGTCTTTTTGCCTTTCAGAGGTTCAAGTTATCAAAGTGGTCGAGGACAATTTCTAATCCAGAAATAAACTGGGGAGAAATTGCTCAGACAATACATTTCCTGACGAGAAAAGAACTTAAACAGGGATTTTGTCTTATCCGACACGGAAAGGAAAACTGAAAACTTGATTAACAATAGGGCTTTATCACTTGGGAAATGAGTATGACCAGAGTGATATTAATGAGGTATGATTATGAATGTGAATCAATTATGCATGATGTATGTATGTTTATGCTGACAAAACAGACGCGACATACAGACTAGTAAATGAGCACGACTGGATACTCGGCCACTGCGGGGGATGAAATGTATTATTGGTCCAAGATAGGAATCTTGCCTTGCTTAGGAGAGGTAGACCCTGTGGGAAAGAAAGAATCGTCAATCGGTCTTAAGAGGTATGAACTCTGCCGGGGATATCAGATGGGAAATTCACATCTGAAACAGCTGTTCCTTCATCCAGGTGTACTGGTTTAGAAGGAGTACTTTGATTCTGCACTTTGAGGTTCAATCACCTTCGGAGAAGCTATCGATGTTCTTTTTAATGTTCAAAGTCAAAAGGAATTGCCATCTTTATTTTAAAAGCAGAAAAAATTTGACAATTAAATTCTTTTTTTTTTTTTTGTTTCAAGAATCGTTGATCATGTTAAAAATGTCATTCTGTAAAGCTAAAACAAATGAGAATTGCAATCAAAAGCACTAGGGCTCAAATTTTATTGATAGGATGGAAATCAGCCAAATGCGTGATCCCATAGAGCATTTACAAAGTTTAGAAAATGGTAATTTTAAGGGAAAGGGGCTACATTGAAACATAACGACCGTTATCCTTCTACCAACTTTGAATTCTGGACATCCTGAGCTTCTGTCGAAGATGACCTTGACTGGAAGTTTTTCGACGAATAGTGTCACCGCTGGGGATTTAACCTTGTCGGACGTAGTTACTTGCCATGAATCCCTAACTTTTGTCTGGATTATCTTTTGAGGTTTCCAATCCATTGGGATGATTTTTGCTTATGTCTCTAATTTTTTCCTGGACTGCCCTTTCGGGTTTTCAATCCACCAAGACGTTTTTTTTTTCATTCATTTTTTTTATTTAGGCGAAGTATTTCTTGACTACGTCAACATTTGTGGGGTAGGCAAATTCCTCTCCATCCATGGTCGCGAGTCTCAAGGCACCGCCTGAGAAGGCTTTCTTGACCACATAGGGGCCATCATAATTCGAAGTCCATATTCCCTGGGAATCAGTGAGGAATGATTGTATCTTTTTGAGCACAAGGTCTCCTTTCCTGAAGACACGGGGTCGAACCTTTTTGTCGAAAGCCTTCTTCATTCTTTGCTATTACAACTGACCATGGCATAGAGAATTTATTCGCTTTTCTTCGATCAAATTTAATTCATCGTGTCGACTTTGACACCATTCAGCCTCTGTTAGCTTAGCTTCCATCAATACCCGGATTGATGGGATCTCTACTTCTATGGGAAGTACTGCTTCCATGCCATATACTAGAGAGAAAGGGGTTGCCCCTGTTAAAGTGCGGACAGGTGTACGATAACCGTGAAGAGAAAAAGGCAGCATTTCATGCCAGTCTTTGTAGGTTACAACCATCTTTTGAGCAATCTTCTTGATGTTCTTGTTAGCCGCTTCTACCGCGCCGTTCATCTTAGGCTGGTAGGAAGATGAGTTATGGTGTTCAATTTTGAACTCAGCACACAACTCTTTCATCATCTTGTTGTTCAAGTTAGATCCATTATCTGTAATGATCTGGCTTGGAACACCACAACGGCAGATGAGGTTGTTCTTGATAAATTAGACCACGACTTGTCGGGTTACATTGGTGTATGACGCTGCTTCGACCCACTTAGTGAAGTAGTCAATGGCTACTAGGATGAACCAATGTCTGTTTGAAGCCTTGGGTTCGATCATGCCAATCATGTCGATTCCCCATATAGAAAAAGGCCATGGAGAAGAAAGAACTTTGAGATGCGTTGGCAGTACATGGATTTTTTCAGCGTATATCTGACACTTGTGACATTTCCTCATGTATTTGTAGCAATCGGATTCCAGGGTTAACCAATAGTATCCTGCTCTCAGAATTTTTTTTGCCATTGTGTATCCGTTGGCATGAGTGCCAAAGAATCCTTCGTGAATTTCTTTCATCAACATGTTTGCTTCTGGTCTTTCTACGCATCAGAGTAAGACCATGTCGAAGTTTCTCTTATAGAGTGTATCACCGCTCAGGAAGAAGTTTCCTGCCAGTCTTCTGATGGTTTTCCTGTCTTTTATTGATGCCCCAGGTGGGTACTCTTGTTTCTGAAGGAAGCATTTAATATCGCGATACCAAGGTTTGTCGTCTATGACTGCTTCGATCGTGAAGATATAAGCGAGTCGTTCTAGGCGCATTATGTCAATCTTAGGTACGTCGTTCCATTGACCTACACTAATCATGGAAGAGAGAGTGGATAGTGCATCAGCCATGTGATTCTCTTCACGAGGGATATGATGAAACTCAATTATGTTAAAGATTGGTAACAACCTTCTCGCGTAATCTTTGTAAGGAATCAGTCCTGATTGGTATATGTTCCAATCTCCTTTGATCTGATTGATAACCAGGGCTAAGTCTCCATACACATCCCAGTTCTTTATTCTTAAGTCGATCGCTTCTTCGAGACCCGTGATACAAGCTTCGTATTCGGCCTCGTTGTTTGTACACTTGAATGTCAGTCGGGCGGTGAAAGGAATATAGGTACCCTGAGGTGTTACGATGATTGTCCCAATTCTGTTTCCGTAATTGTTGATAGCTCTGTCAAAAATTAATCCCCATTGGGAACCTGGTTCCAGCCCTTCATTGGGTAGCGGTTCATCGCAATTTTTCATTTTCAAGTACATGACATCTTCGTTTGGGAAATCAAATCCGACTGATTTCTGATCGTCAATCGGTTAATGAGCCAAATGATCGGCTAAAATACTTCCTTTGACGGCTTTCTGAGCATGGCACTCGATGTCGTACTCCGATAACAACATCTGCCAACGGGCAATCCTTCCCGTGAGAGCAGGCTTTTCAAAGACGTACTTGATCGGATCCATTTTGGAGATTAACTAAGTAGTGTGACAAATCATGTACTGGCGAAGATGTTTGGCTGCCCAAGCCAAAGCACAACAAGTTTTCTCGAGCACAGTGTACCGAGTTTCACAGTCGGTGAATTTCTTGCTTAAGTAGTAGATGACAGACTCTTTTCTTTTTGTTTTGTCTTGTTGGCCAAGCATACAACCCATGGAGTCTTCCGAAACTTTTAGGTAGATGATCAGTGGTCTTCCCTCCACTGGAGGAGACTGAATAAGCGGATTCAACAGATACTCTTTGATGCTGTCGAAAGCTTTTTGGAAATCTTCTGTCCATACACAGCTTTGATTTTTTTTAGTAGTTTGAAGATTGGCGCGCATGTCGCAGTCATGAGGGATATAAACCTTGAGATGTAATTCAGACGTCCCAAAAATCCTATGACCTGTTTTTTAGTCTTTGGCGAAGGCATTTCTTGAATGGCCTTGACCTTGTCAAGACCAACCTCAATTCCTTTCTAGCTGATGATGAACCCTAAAAGTTTTCCCGAGCGAACACCGAAGGTGCATTTATTGGGATTCAAGCGGAGTTTGTATTTCCTCAGACACTCAAATAACTTGGACAGGTGTGTCACACGCTCTTCTTCTATTTTAGATTTGGCAATCATGTCATCGACATACACTTCGATTTCTTTGTGCATCATGTCATGAAGCAGAGTAGTCATAGCCCTTTGATAGGTTGCCCCGACGTTCTTCAAGTCGAGCGACATTACCTTGTAACAAAAGGTGCCCCATGGGGTGATGAATGAAGTTTTCTCCATATCTTTCGGCGCCATTTTGATTTGATTATAGCCCGAGAATCCATCCATGAAGGAGAAGACTTTGAACTTGGTTGTACTGTCTACCAGCATGTCTATGTGTGTCAGGGGGAAGTCATCCTCTGGACTTGCTTTATTCAGATCCCTGTAATCTACACACATTCTGACTTTTTCGTCCTTTTTCGGAACTGGCACTATGTTGGCTAGCCATTGAGGATATTCTGAGGTGGCGAGGAAACTTGCGTCGATCTGTTTTTGCACTTCCTCTTTGATTTTGATAGCCATATCCGGGTGAGTCCGTCTCAGCCTTTGTTTTACCGGAGGACATTCGGGTTTTAGCAGTAAATGATGTTCCACGATGCTAGTATCCAACCCTGGCATGTCCTGATAGGACCAAGCAAATACATCTGGAAACTCTTTGAGAAGTTTTATCAAGCTTTCTTTGACAGTCGGACTAAGCAGTGCTCCAATCTTAACTTCTTTCTTTTCTTCCTCTGATCCCAAATTGACCGTTTCCAACGGCTCTTTGTGAGGTTCAATGGACCTTTCCTCTTTCCTGAGTAGTCAGGAGATATCCTCTGGAATTTCTGCGTCCTCTTCTTCTTTAGCTTCAAATACCGAGAATTCAAAGTTGGGAGAAGGCATTGGATCATATGTTTCAATGGGGTTTAAAACAAGCAATCTGCATCACGTGATGATTCGTTTTTTTGAAGAGATAGAGAGAATGCAAGAGTGTGTGCAGTGTATTTTCTGAAAAATGCTCGTTATTATTTTGGGTTGTTTTAGGATTACCATTTTCTGAAAAACGAAAAGTGAAAACAGCAATAAATGCAAGAATGACAGAACGACGTTATTTATTTATGATTTGTCAATTCTTAAAATACAGCCCTATAAAACAAAACTCTGTCGCTTTGGGCAAAACGAAGAGGGACATTTACAGAAAAGTGAGCCCTATAAAAACATTTGTTTCACCTGGGCAGGGTGAAAGGTTAAAACAAAGACAGCAATTACTTAGACTTATGGACGACTTTCAGGACATCGACAACAACCCATTGGCGACGAACTCCTCGGTGACTCACAAAGTCCGGTACCTTCTTTCTTGGTTTGTCCTCAGAAATGACGTTGATTTCTGGGGGAGCAGGATCATTGGAGTCTTCTTCCCATGCAGAGTTGTCATAAACGAACTCTTATGTTGTATCTACCTTAATGTTTTCACTCTCAAGAGGGTCTTCCCATCCAGTTGGCTGGATGTCCTCGTATCTGATGCGAGAGCTTTCAGGAGTGGTGTACTTGACCAAGAAGTCGTACTTGCCACTCGGCTGTCCTAAGGTGTCCCATACTTCTGTGGGGGATAGAGGAGACATCTTTCTCAATGATGTTGACCTCAAGAAAAGCATAGTTGATGAACTCTTATCCTGCAATATTTGTAGATTCATTGTTGTGCTGGATATCTATGGAATGTCCTGAGTAATAATCCCATGACTCGGTGGGGACTTGGGTATTCCTTTCAATATTACTCAGCTTATAGGCATCGTTTGGCTGACTCTTTTGCCTCAAGTCTTCTGGGTACGGCTTCCAGATAGGCAAGTCATCCAGGGGATCATAATAGTCCTGATCGAAGTCGTTCTTCATTAGATCATCTTTTAGTGAGTTTGGTGAAGCACGACATCCCTCATGATCACAATCTCCATAGATCATCCAAACGTCTAATCTTGGTATATATCTCGGGCCTTGCTCGGGAAAACAGAATAGCATGTGCGTTTCTTCCTGAGAGATATAATCGTCATGGTTAAGGTAAGACTTCCACTCCTCATCCGTATCGAAGGAATCGCTCTCATTGATGGTGTGTACTTCTTGAGACACTAGGTGGAGGAAGCCTCCACTGTGGAAGAAGTTCTGAATGGGATGCAAACTTTCATCTTTAGTAGTCTGGGTGCAGGCTGAGGAGAAACCAAGACCTTTCTTTGTCTTGTTATCCGTAGGAATTACAAGCTGTCCCCATCCTTTTATGTCGTTACTCTTGATCACTTCGAGAGCATCTTTGTATGAGGAAATCGATGTTCCTTTTTCTGATCGATTCTCATTGCTCACCGAGAGTGCTTGAAACTGAGTTCCAACAACCTCCCCGGGTTCTACACAGGACAATGATGATAAGTTTCTCACTATTAAGGCCTGCTCTCCGCATACTGTGACTAACTTGTCATTCTTGACGAACTTCAGCTCTGGTGAAGTGTCGAAGTGACTGCCCCAGCTTCGTGTATCCAAGGTCTTCCTAATAAACAGTTGTATGTTGCCCGGATGTCCATGACCTGGAAAGTGACTTGGAAAGTGTGAGGACCGATGGTTATGGGAATATCAACTTCGCCGATAACTATTTTTCTGGATCTGTCAAAGGCTTCTGGCAGTTCTTCATCACTGATTCCTAAGTTGTTGCAAGAAGTGATGTTGGAAATGATGTTGTTAAACTGCCTTACCGTCACATCTTGTCCTATGAAAGCTTGCTCTAATACTTTTTGCAGAGCTTCCCTGTGAGCTTCAGAACTAAGCAGGAGAGATAGTATAGAGATTCTAGATGGAGTTTGCAACAATTGGTCCACAATGTTGTACTCACTTTTCTGGATGAGCTTCAGCATCTCATCGTTGTTGTTTACCAGTTTTGAATTACTGGATTGTTCGACTGGTTGATCAGGAACTTCTGCTTGAGGTTCCTTCTCTTTGGTAGGTTCTCCAACTCCTCTGTTGAAGATCCGGCCGCTCAGTGTGACTCGGATGATGTCGCCAATGTTCATGACGGAGGATAATGGAGTTTCCTTTCCATTTTCAATGGTTGTTGCACCGCACTTGTAAGGGATAACCTTTTCTGATTTGTACGGTATTGGACCTGGCAGGTAGATAACCACATGAGCTTTTTGGTTTTTTTGACCGTTATAGGTAACCTCAATCAGTTCCCGGTTGGGAGATTTTCTATCATCAAGAGGGATTCTTGATTCATCGATATAGGGATTATGGCGCAAACGTCTTTGGTCCTCCGATGATCAGAGATTATGACAACGTCTTTGCTTTGATCAGGGAGATAGTCTTGTATCACGTTGATCGACCCAAAACTTGAACATGGTCGAACCTCTTTATGGTCCAACTGATTTTGAAGAGTCGCTCGTATGAGGTAGCATTCTTGGTTGTTCTCTGAACAAACTCTACAGCACTCATAGTTGTGGGGTGGCATTCGACCATGCTCGCTTTGTATGCAGTGCATCTTTACTAGATTTGTTTCCATCGAGTGGACATCCTGACTTTGATGCCTACCAGGATTCCCGTCAGTCATACTAATATGTTGTGTAGCTTTATCCAAGTAGATTGGAAGCCACCAGTGGTCCAACAAGTGTTGAAGTGTTCTTTGGACAAGTCCACACCCTTGGACGTCTTCACGACATTGTAAGCCAGAAATCCGAGCCAGACTTGCTTAGCGTGTAATTCTACTAGACTGGTATTCATCAAGCGTATGTCAAAGATCTGAACCATATTGACTTGATGGTTAGTTCTCTCACGGTAGTCTTGGATCCATCCGAGATCCATCTGACATTGAAGGGCCTCTTGTACAAAAGAGCATCCCTGATTGCTTCTTGAGCAGATCAGACAAGTGTTGTAATTGTGTCGTGACAGATTATGGTATTGACTCTGTCTCGAATGCATCGCCACCAAATTGACGTTCATCGCAAGAATGTTGCAGTTCTGAACAATGTTGGGATGCGCATGGGCCATGTTGACTTCACGAATTCTGTGATCCTGAATCCAGCCCAGATCCATATGTTCTTGTAGGGCTGATTGCACTATGGAACACCCATGGTTATTCTTTGAGCAGATATCACACTGGTGATAATTGTGAGGTGGTACATGACCGTACCCGCCCTGTCTGCAATGCATCCTAACCAGATTGGTTCCTAATAGGAGTACATCATGAATTTAATAACTACGACTAAATTCTTCGTCTATTAAATTTACTGCAGTCTTTTCATGTTGTGGCAATGGGTTCGTCTGAACATTTGGATTGGTATCTTTGAAAGATAGGATCCCGTTCTTGACAAGCTTCTGTACATCAGACTTGAAGCTGAGACAGTTCTCAATGTTGTGCCCCGATCCTCCTTGATGGTAAGGGCAAGTTTGATCCGCTTTGAACCAAAAAGGCGGATTTTCCGGTACTGTAAGAGGAGACCTGGTTTGGACGTGCCCCTTGGCCAGTAGAAGTGGAAATAACTCTGCGTACAACATCGGTATAGGGTCAAACCCTGATGGTCGTGTCGTATAATTGTTATTGTTGTACTGAGGACGAGCCTGCTGAAGAGGCTGTTGTGTCCTTTGTTGATACTATTGTTAACTTGGTTGCCTTTGAGCAACCTGAGGTTGATAAGTCGGAGCCGGCGTTGGGTTGATAGCGGGAGTTATTGCCGCTACTGGTAATTCCTTCGCCTTTACTTTCCCAGAGAGATATTACTAATATCTTGCTCTTTCTTCTTTTGGAAAGTACTACCATATCTCTTAGTACTGCTAGATGGCTCTGCATCTTTGACCAATCGTCCTTCTCGGACTGCTTCTTCAAGGCGTACTCCCATGTTCACCATTTCAGTGAAGTCACTAGGCGCACTTGCAACCATTCGGTCATAATAGAGTGAGCTTAAGGTTTTTAGAAAGATCTTTGTCATCTCTTTTTCCTCAAGAGGGGGACAGATCTGGGTGGCAATTTCACGCCATCTCTGAGCATATTCCTTGAAAGTTTCTTTGTCTTTTTGTGACATTGCTCTGATTTGATCCCTATCTGGTGCCATGTCCAGATTGTATTTATACTGTTGAATAAAAGCTGCCCTAAGATCTCTGAAAGTACTGATCTTGGGGCGGTTTAAACCCATGTACCATTTGAGTGCGGCACCGGTTAAACTGTCTTGGAAATAATGGATCAGTAGCTGTTGATTTTCTATCTGAGTTGACATTTTTTTGAGCGTACGTCACCAAATGACTTTGAGGGCAAGAGTTGCCTTCATATTTTTCAAAGTCAGGCACCTTGAATTTGTGCGGGATCTTTACATTAGGGACCAGATAGAGGTCTACGGCGTCCTTTCCAAATAAGTCTTTACCATGAATGGCATGCAGTTCCTTCTGCATTTCCAAGAAGTGTTCCTAGAACTCATTCATTCTTTCGTACATGTCTTCGTTTCCACCAAAAATTGTTTGTGGAATCTGTCCTTCCGGGACAGTGTGTACCACTAGTTGTGGAATATACATTACAGCAGTGATTCTTGGCGCTTCAGTGTCCTAAAGTTTGTAACCTTTAGGAGTTGCTGTCGTAAACCTTGCATCTTCACTTTCCCGAAGTTTGTAACCTTCAGGTCCAGTGGTTCCGGCTGCAGTCTCTTGGTCTTCAGTGACCGGCGGGATGTATCCTTCAGGGATAAACTTGAGAGGCATGCTCCAGGGGCGACCTTTAGGTATGTTGTACCGAGGATGATTCTCATGTGTTTCCATAATGGGCGTAGATGTGATCTCTGAGATCACAGTCCTTTGTTGTTGCTTCTGAGCTGCTGCCAGGGATTGCATGTCACTGTGAAGTTTTTCCAAACTTTCCTTTAGAGTGTCAATTTCTTTTCTCAGCTCTCTGTTCTCTTCCTCGAGATCGTCCATTTTCTTTTGTCGATTGGCCTGAGTATTGTATGAGTGAGACAATTTGACTCTAGAATCGTGACACATACGTGAGACTCAAAGATAAGAAGAAATGCCTTATGTGAGAATGATGAATGATATGCAAAGACATATTTTTTTTTAGTTTTTGTTTTATTTAAAAAGAAACTTCAACAAATAGATTTCAAATATCATACAGTGAAGGGCGGAGGCCCATTTTATTGAATTCGAAAGATTGCAGTATGTTACAAGGAAAAGTACAGTATTTTACAAAGTGCTGTAAGGAAAATGGCTAAGCTCATGGATCCTGAGTCCTCTCTAAAGAGGGCTCAGATGCTGGTTCTGGTATTTTCCTTTTCTTTAACCGGGGCTCTTCAGCCGTTGTCGGGTCGTCAGTCCTTTGCCAAGTTAAAGGAGCGAGCAAATTTCTTCGGTCTTCTTGACTCTCTATAGCATGTTGTTCTAATACTTTAATCAGAGCATCCTTATCTTTTAACAGTTCTTGAATCTTGGTACACTCCACATTGAGGATTTGGTTTTTTTTTTCCAAGAGCTCTTCTCACGTTAAACTTTGTTGAGAGCTACCTGGAGTTTTTCCGTATCAGACATGATATAAAGGACATATTCCTTTAACGGAAAAACTTCTTGGCGAGGGTAAGGAATCCTCACCTTGAGGGCTCTAGTTTGCACCCAGTGGAGATAAGGCTACATGGAGGTACATTTTGGTCTTCCTAGAGACTTTCTTCCTTTCTTGTGAATATGTTGCCAGACATGCACTATTTCCTTCTTTAGTGCCCTGTCATTTTCCCCTTCCTTGAAGAAAAGACCTTCCAGATGAACATTATGCGGGATATTCTTCATCGGGTATCCGAGTTGCCGGCGAACTAAAATTGGATGATAGTTGATTCCTCCTTTAGTTCCAATGAGAGGTATGTTAGGGAAATTTTCACATCTGTCAATGATCTCTATCCCTTTGTAAATCCTATTATACCAATCTATGTCAGAGTTGGTAAGGGACATAATCCTTTGTGACCAACGTATAGTACTCTTGTGATCCCAAAAAGCAACAGACTTAGGTAAATGGGAAATGAACCATTTGTAGAGTAAGGGTACACAGCATGTGATCATTCCTCTGCTGTACAAATTCCTTAAGTATACAGAATAATAAGCATCTGCAAGCAAGGTTGGTACGGGGTTCCCAATCAGAAATATCTTAACAGCGTTGGTATCAACGAAGTTGTCGATATTGGGAAAGAAGAATAACCCATATATGAGTAGGACAAAGATATCTTAGAAAGCAGTTATGTTTCCAATACTAGCAAAGCACAGAGCTTTCTCTGTCAAGAACTTAGCTGGTAAACACTGGATTCCTCCCTTGGTGGTCATGTGAGTCCTAACTTCTGATCCGTCCAAAGAGATCGATCTTGCAATGGTTTGTTCCTTTGGAATTTCTTCCAGTCCAGAAAATGGAGCTCAATTAGTGATAGGTAAATCAGTTATATGAGAGTACTCCTCCAGTGTTGGTGCCAGTTGGTAATCCGAAAATGTGAAGCAGTGATAAACCGGATTGTAGAACTGAATCAGCGTAGACAGGATTCCTTCAACTACGTGGACCCTTAACAGAGACAACAGTACTCCATGCTTAGCTCTGAAAGCCTCAGGGTTGGTAATCATCCTTGCCAGCCTCCTTAAATCCTCTAGTTTAGGAGCCTTGAAGGTGTACTTGTGCGTCTTTCTTCTACCGAAATCCATAACGTAATCTCTCTGATATTTGCAATCATTGTTTTAGTTTATTTTGAAAAAAGTTTTTTTTTCTTTGTTTAAAAAGAGTTTTTTAGATGAATGCATGAATGCAGCACACAAAAACATTGAAAAAACATGGGTTCAAAGGTTCAACGTCACGAGCACGCAGTCATGGCTCTACCCATCCCCAAAGGTTGTACTATTTTGGTCAATTTTTGTACCCGTAGAACAGGTTTCAGGTTCCCAAAATCATTGACCCCCTTAGGGATATCGACAGCAAGCTGATTCACTCGAGCGAGCTATAATATCCTAGGGTAGATCTTATTTGAGTGTAGTATCGCGTATCAACTATTCCTGATAGTCACCACACTACCAAATGGTCATATGGTTAATGTCTACTAAATCCTCAGGGTCACGGGTGCCGCACTAGGAAAACTATGCTTTCACGACGATCAGTCGTTCAACATTAAGTATCCACACGGGTACCTCGCCTGATTTGGTGGGCTACCAGGATCGCTTGTTTGGGATTCACTCCCTATAAGTTCTCCTGTCTGTGCCACCCCTTATCTTACTGTTTCTCTCAAACTTTCCACATGCGTATCAATCGCATTCCCATTGACAGAAAAATAAACATGGATATCAAGTAGGAATAGCAATAAATATATATATATATATATATATATATATATATATATATATAGTATGCTAAACAACCTAGACCTCTTAGGAATTCAAATCCTAGTTTGACTCCCCAGCAGAGTCACCATTTTTCTGTAGCGTACGATTTTTGTCGGTGACGCGACCACCTTATCGCCATTGGTTGGAATTAGGTGCTACTTTCTGATTTCTTATTTATCCTATGAAGCTGGAAAGGAAAGGAAAGCTATCTAAAACTAACCTTGCACGCAAATGTTTTCTTTAACAAATGCTTAAGAGATTGGGGGGTCCGGGGTCAGGTTATACAATGGGGAGTTGTCAATTACCCATCCTATATATGGTTATCCATAGATTGTTTAGCATATCATACTGTTATCTACTTACTGGTGTTTATCTGTCATGGGTTGGGAAAGTTTCTTCTTTGGGAGTGTTGAGAGAGTGTTTTTTGTTGTTTTCGGGTTTTCCGATGTTTTTGGTAAGGTACTAGACCTAAGGTTTTTGATATGTGTGCTCGCTAAGATTTTGCAATCTTATGCCTACATATTCCCGTTAAAGAAAACAGGGAAATCAGAGCAATCGTAGTTCCTCCTATTCTATGGGAGGAAAGAGATGTTTGGTGTCTTGTTCAAAGCCCAAGATTGAAGCTAAAGGTTATTTGTGTCTTGTTCAAAGCCCAAGATTTAAGCGAAAAGTTTTTTGTGTCTTGTTCAAAGCCCAAGATTGAAGCTAAATGAGTATTTGTGTCTTGTTCAAAGCCCAAGATTGAAGCTAAAAGGTTTGACTGGGAGAGAATTTGTCATCTCTAAAGGGAGATATCTCACTGTTTATCACAGTTGTTGGGTAACTGATTATAAAGGAGAATTACTTTAACTGGAATGTATGGAATCCAGCAATTCCATAATTTTCTTTAAAAGGGATTTATCCTGAAGGAGAAAACTTTAACTCAGTGCTGAGCAATGCCATTTTTCCTTAGGAATCCTCCATGCTAAGAGAGGGACAGTGGCTTGGATGTAAATAATCCAGAGGCTTGCCACTTACAGCAATTAGATGAAAGAAGGGTTTTACCAGGATAAGAGATGGACCACAGCTTGGATTTTTTAATCAACAAGTGTGCCACTTATAGCAGTTATCTGGGATTAAGGTTTGTTTAGATTGTCTATTTTGATGTGTGATTGTACAGAGAAATGTCTTCATACAGAGAGATTTTTTATTTCCTCTGAGGGGATTTTGGTTTTATGTGTGCCTTGATCAAAGCCCAAGGTTGAAGCTAAAAGGTTGACTCTACTAGGGAGTTTTATTTCTGTCTTTTACAAAGCCCAAGATTGAGACTGAAAAGAGACTGACTCTTTTGGGGAGATCATTATACAAAGCCTAAGAGGAGGCTGGAAGGAATTGACTCTTTTGGGGAAATATTTTATTTGTCTTGTACAAAGCCCAAAATTGAGGCTAAAAGGGATTGACTCTACTGGTGGGAGGTTTTATCTGTCTAGTACAAAGCCCAAGATTGAGGCTAAAAGAGATTGACTCCACTGGGGAGATTTTATACGTGTCTTGTACAAAGCCCAAGATTGAGGCTAAAAGAGGATTGATTGACTCAGCTGGAGAATGTTTATGGGTGTCTTGTACAAAGCCCAAGATTGAGGCTAAAAGGTGCTGAGAGATGATCATTATATAAAGCCTAGGAGGAGGCTGCTTGGGGAATTTCTTATATAAAGCCTAAGAGGAGGCTAGCTTCTGCTGAGGATTATTGAGATCCGAAGGTAGGTCCAAATTAAGGGATCAACTCTTGTTGAGGATTGCAGAAGAGTTGAAATATCAGATGACTTGAGGTTCTGACTAAGGGTTTATTGATAGTAAAATGACCCTAACTAGGGAAAATTAAAGTGAGAGTTTAGATTGAGTTTTGAAACCTAAAGAGGTTTTAACTCTGTTGGTGATTGATCAGGGTTTTTCCTGTGTTTTTAGGAAACTTGAGGGTTTCTGGAGATCCAAAAGGAGGTGAGACTGTCCAAGTCTACTGGTATGAAAAGGTTTATCTTTGTATGATGCCCAAGATGAGGCTGGTGTTTTAAGGGATGAGAATCAACCCTAAATTGTGCTGATGTTTTGAGATTCTGACTCTCTAGAGAATTGAACTATCAAAGGATGACTAAGTTCTGTCCTATACCTATAGGAGGTCTTCGGGTCCTTGTACTAAGCCCAAGAGGAGGCATGAGAACTTCAAAGAAGCCTGAGGGTCCTTGTACAAAGTCCAAGAGGAGGCTGGGGATGCTTTTAGGAAGCCTGTGGGTCCAAACCTAAGAAAAGTTCAAGAAAGGTTTCACCGGGAATAATCCTTTCTTTAGTGAACATTTCTAGGGTTTGAAGAGATTCAAGAGAAGTTTCACCGGGAATTAATCCTCTTTGGGGGAAATGAACTTCTTAGACAAATTTCTAGTAGTGACAGTCTAGAGAAAAGTTTCACCGGGAATAATGCCTTTCTCTGTTCCATATTGTATAAGCCCAAGAGGAGGCAAGACTGTATCTGGAATTTCCTATGGGGAACTAGTTTTGACTGTGTTAAAAGAGTGACCACTGGTTGAATCTAATCCTAGACCTAATTGCCGAGGAAAACTCTAGGCAAGATAATATACAGGCATATATATATATACAGACGAAATATATACAAATGTAAAAGAAAGCTGATAGAACTTATAGGTGAGAAAGCTTCCAGTACTACAGCTGTATGGTTAGTTATTCAAGAAATTAAAGAAAGTTTTGATAACAACTATGAATTTGAATCTAAATCAAAAGGGAAAGTTGTTTTAAAAAGAAGATTGGGGATTATACTCAAGTTGAGGCCCAAAAATAACAGTGATCGCACCATTGTTTTTGAAATTGTATCGGGACTTATACAATGACTGGCGCCCAAATTTATTTTATTTACAAAAGGATGGGTCTTACACTCTATTAGAGGCCCAAAGTTTATTTTTATACAAGAGATGGGGCTTACAACTCAAGGAGAGGCCCAAAAATAACAGTGATCGCACCGTTGTTTTTGAAATCGTATTGGGACTTATACAATGACTGAGGCCCAAATTTATTGTATTTACAAAAGAGGTTGGGTCTTACACTCTATTAGAGGCCCAAAGTTTATTTTTATACAAGAGATGGGGATTACAACTCAAGGGGAGGCCCAATTAAAAATGTTTTGAAAACGGCGATCGAGCCGAGATTTTTTAACGTACTGGGACTTATACAATGACTGAGGCCCAAAAAGGTTTTTATGTGACAGGGAATAGGTCTTACACTCTATTAGAGGCCCAAAGTGTTTTTAAAAAGATTTTTGAGGGTGTGAATGATCAAAACCCTAATTTGATTAAAAATGAATTTTTAATTGAATAAAAAATCAAATAAAATTATCAAAATTATCAAACATGTGTAAAACAAGTTATGATCTAGGATAAATGTTTAAAAAATCATGTTTTATCCCTAGAATGATTTAAAAATCATTTGAGTTTGAAAAATCAAGAAAACAAATATTTTTAAAATGTTAAAAATAAGTAAAAAATAAATTCTTTATGAAAATATTAAATATATCAAATAAATAATATTTTTGTGAAATTTTTGTAGAACAAAATATTTTAACATTTTTATGAATTTTGAAAAAAAGAATTAATTCAAAAACATAAAAAATCAGAGAGAAATTAATTTTTGAATCGATTAAATAAAATAACCAAAATTCAAAAATTCAAAAGTTTGAAAAAGGGCGCCAAAAACACTTGGTTTTTGCCTGTGTCCCTTGTTTTCCCCAGATTTGCATTTTCTCACTTTTCTCTCTGATTACTCAATGGTTTTGCACGATTCAAACACCAATCTTGCTCGTTTTTGAACAAGGATCACAACCATATAGATTAATTGCATTTATATTAAGTGTGGAGTGAGAAATCAAAGGATAACCTCCAGAACCCAAATTTCAGCATGAACACAATGAAATTCCATACACGATTAATTCATGGCAATTGATTGAGGGTTATTACTCTACATATATGCAGAAACAAGATGGTAACTCAAAAATTCATTTATGATGCATGGAATATAGAGTTTGAAGGCTTCAGGCTTACCTCTTGCAGCTGGTGATCGATCTTGATGATGGAGATGTTACAGATGTGTTGTAAGGACCTAGACAACTTCACTATACCCTATGGAGTGTGTTGAGATGCTTAGCCTTGATTGGAGATGCTTGGATCACCTTGTGGTACCTCAACTGCAACCCTGTCAAAAGCTTGAGCAACTGATTGGTGATTTTGTGATTCAAGTGTTTCAGATGTGTTTCAAGGCCATGGATCACTCATATATGATGTATATGAGGTGTTGGCATGATTGGTTTGGTTTGAATCACTTCCAATTTCAAAATTCGATAGCGACTTAAAGTGGAAGGCAAATTTGGAGTGAAAGAGAGATTTTGAGGAAAGCATCAGTTTGGGTGCTTTGGTGTACTCAAACTGATCACAATTGATGCCTATTTATAGTCCAAGAAGTTTGTTTTAGCATCAATAGTGAATGGCAACTGGTACAGCTTGTTATCCAATGGCTTTCAAAAGGAATCTCAAGTCTCCTCTATCCATTGACTTGAGATTAGAGCACAGGCCTATGGTCTTCTATTGTAGGGATAAGGCTTGACTCATCCAGTTGGGTTTGCTTCAGTCCATGCCACCTTGATGTATCCATTGAATGCTTAATGCCAAATTTGAATTTCAAGGTTCCTTTCATGATGATTTTGCATATGGAAGGCTAGGTTCTTGGCATTTTGTGTTATGGATCTGATTCCACATTCATTTGTGTTGTAATTGGACAGAAATTGAATGATCAAAGTGCCCAAAATTAGTCTAAGGAATTGTGGGATGCAAGTTTGTACCCAATGCTGTCAAAAAACAGTTTGTGTTTAGGTAACTTGTGAGATCCATAACTCCTAGCTCAAATGGAGTTTGATTGAGTTCTTGGACATTTTAGAAAGCTTGCATGATGTACTTTAACTTTTTTGTTCACCAATGGACCTGGTTCAACTTGAATGGGAGAAAAAAGTCTTATGGTTTAGGAGTTATGACCTTGCAAAGTTAGCACAAAATCACTTTTGTTCCATAACTTAGAAAAATTTTGGTTTCTCATGGTTGCCCTTTTTGCAAGAAACCTCACTTTTCTTGATTTTTCTTGATAAATGATGATCAAAATCATACATTAACATTGTTTTTGACTTAGGGGAACCATGTTTGTGGAAAATTCCAAAAAGTCAAACTTGATTTTTGGTACAGTTGACTTTTTGTCAGATGAAATCCAAACTGTGTGAACCTTTGTGAAATCAAGTGCTTGACCTAATTAAAACCTAATGGACGGATTCCATAGGTATTTTAGGGTGTATTGAATCATGTCCCAAGGTTTGGGAACATGTCTTGGTCAAAAGTCAAAGATACAGTTGACTTTTTCTCAAAAACCCTAATTGTGGTCCATATGAGATTGAAACCTGTGAATCAAGTTTCTTGGATCAATCCATTGTTGTAAATGGATCAATATAGTGTATTTGAGGCCTTCAAATCATGTCTTGAGGTCTTGGCTCATGCTTTGCTCCAAAAGTCAACTTAAAGGTGAATTAGGTCAAGAAACCCTAATTCCTGATTTCTGATGAATGCTTCCCCTAAGGCTATTTTGACTTGATGATGGAACTCATAAGGTTCCTTGGAGTATCTTGGGTTATTCTTTGAAGCATTGGCTCATGCCCAGAAGAAAATTTTCATCTGGAGGCCTTGGTCGACCAAAACCCTAATTTGGTGACACTGGCGATCTTGAGGCTTGATCCACTTGGAATGTTGCAACCTTGTGCTTGATTCTTGATATGGGAGTCCTCTTGATCCATTATGGGTGTTTGAGAGGTTAGACAAGTTGAAGATCATGACATTTCTTGATTGATCCTTTGTCTAAGTGCTCTGAGAGGGATCAAAACCCTAATTCTTAATTGTAATGTGTGCTCAACCATCTTTGAGGAGATTGATGAGGCATGGAAGTACATCCATATTGTGGTGATGATTTGCACAATGATGGGAAGTCTTGTGGTCAAAATTTGGGGTATGACAGATGCCCCTATTTAATCTTCTTGGACCCGAAGGTGCGAATGGCGGAGATATTCAGACATTCAGGGTGCAAGAGGATTAAATATCGGAATACCCGAAATTTTGACGGTGGTTATGAATCGTAGTTTGCTCATCTATCTTCTTTTGCTAAGTAACGATACTTAGAAAAATTGTGAAACTTCCCCTCGATCCTGGTCTTCAGCCAAGGAACTGGTCTCAGTTTCTAAAATAAACTTCCCCTCGATCCTGGTCTTCAGCCAAGGAACTGGTCTCAGTTTTTGAAATAAACTTCCCCTCGATCTTGGCCTTCAGCCAAGGAACTGGTCTCAGTTTCTTCTTGTCGAGTTTTTTTCTTGACAAGGGACGCTATTTGTAGCGGTCTTCATCAAACTTCTCGCCGAGTTTTACTACTGGGGAGATGCCATTTGATGGAAAATAGTTGAGGTCAGACTAGCTGGGGGTACCCATTTTTCTGAGCTGTAGAGGTGTGCAAACTTCTTTGTTGGAGATGTCATTTGCTGACTCTACTAGGGAAAATGAGGCTCTTGAAAGACTGCTTTTTGCTTGGGGATATTACATCATACTTTTCTCTTTTCTTCAAGGAAGGAGAAAATGTCAGGGCACTAAAGAAAGAAATAGTGCATGCCTGGCAACATATTCACAGGAAGGGGAGAGATTCCCTGGGGAGGCCAAACTGCATCTCTGCAGAGCCTTATCTCCACTGGCTGCAAACTAGAGCCATTAAACTGAGGATGCCTTACCCTCATCAAGAAGTTTTTCCCTTAAAGGAATATGTCATTTATTTCATTTCCGATACGGACAAACTTCAGATGGCTCTCAACAAAGTCCAACGCGAGAAGAATTCTTGGAAGAACAAGTACCAGATTCTTAATTTGGAATGTACCAAGATTCAGGAACTGCTAAAGGAAAAGGATGCTCTGATTGAGATATTAGAGCAGCATGTCATAGAAAGTCGGGAGGAACGAAGAAATTTGCTCTCTCCTTTCACTTGGCAAAGGATCGTCGACCCGAAAATGGCTAAAGGGGCCCGATCGAAGAAAAGAAAAATCCAGGAACCAGCATCTGAGCTCTCCTCAAAGAGAACTCAGTGTCGCGGCCGGCAAAAATTATCGAGTCGCCATCATATTTTTTTAGGAAAATAAATGATAAACCTAAAATCCTAATCCTAAGGGTAGAGATTCCTAAGGTTCGGGAGTCGGTTAAGTGGGGGGAAGGTGTTAGGCACCCCTCACCTCCATTGTACTCAATGGGATCCTCCTTAAGTTCTAGGACATGTTTGTTTGTTATTTTAATGTTTAGCTTTTTATTTTTATTTACAAAAAATCCTATTATTATACAAAGAAGAAAAATTAATCCAAGAGGGGACCCTAAGTTTTATTATTATTATACTCGCTAGGGTTTACAACCCTATGCCTACGTACCTTCAATTTTGAAGGATCAGAGTAACTGTAGTTCACCTCCCCTAACCCCTATCCCTATCCCTATTCCCATTCCTAATCCCAATCCTAATCCTAATCTTAATCTTAATCCTAATCCTTTATTTACACTCTTGGATTACCAGAGTTCTATCCCATATCCTTATCCCTTATTTATACTCTTGGGTGAAGAGTTCTATCCCTTAAATCCTATCCATTATTTATACTCTCGGAAGAAGAGTTCTATCTCTTAAATCCTATCCATTATTTATACTCTCGGAAGAAGAGTTTTATCCCTTAAATCCTATCCATTATTTATACTCTCAGAAGAAGAGTTTTATCCCTTAAATCCTATCCATTATTTATACTCTCGGAAGAAGAGTTTTATCCCTTAAATCCTATCCATTATTTATACTCTCGGAAGAAGAGTTTTATCCCTTAAATCTTATCCATTATTTATACTCTCAGAAGAAGAGTTTTATCCCTTAAATCCTATCCATTATTTATACTCTCGGAAGAAGAGTTTTATCCCTTAAATCCTATCCATTATTTATACTCTCGGAAGAAGATTTTTATCCCTAAAATTCTATCCCTTGGCCTATGTTTATACTCTTGGAACCTAAGAGTTTTATCCCAAAATCCCTTATCCCTTGGCCTATATTTATACTCTTGGAACCTAAGAGTTTTATCCCCAAAATTTAATCCCAATAGTATCCCTTATATCCCTTAGAAATATCCAAATAAATATCCCCCAATCCTATTTCTTTATTTATGCTCTCGAAAATTAGAGCTTTATCCCTTGTTTTAATCCCTCTAATATCCTTTAGGATTCTATCCCTTAGTATATAAAAAAAACCTCAAGTTTTTATATCAATTTGTTTGCAAAATTATCCCTAAGTTAAAAAATTACATAAAGAAGACCTAATTTTATTATCCCCAAATATTATAAAATACCTCTTTCAATTTACCTACAAAATAAAATAATTATGATAATTTATAAAAAAAACATATTCTAACTTTAACCCCTATTTACTTATCCCATGTTATATTCCTTAGATAAAAAAATTTAATTAAATTTAATTTTGACATTTTTATTCTAAAACCATGTTAAATCCAATTTAAACTAAAACCTAACAATATGAATTCCCTTAAAAATAAATCACAAACCAAATTTTATAAAAATTCAAATTTTCCAAAGATATATCATCCAAAAATAATCTAGGGATAAAATCCCATTTGTAAAAAAAATTATCCCTATTTGCAAAAAATAAACAAATTATTTTAAATAAAATAAGCAATAAATTTAAAAACCCAAACCCAAAATTAACCCTAAAATTCTAATATATCCCCTAATAATGACCCTAAAATTCTATTTTATAAATCCTAATTAAATCATTAAACCCTAATTAATAATTAAATTAAGGAATTAATTTAATTACTTAATTGAACCAAGGGGGATATATTTAAACCTAAGATATCCAATGATTATCATATGAATTATCCTTAATTGTATTAATAATTCTTAAATTATTCTAACATTGTTCTAATTAATATAAAATATTAATTGTTTATTTGTTTGAATTTTTTTTTAAATATTTTTAACCTAAAGACATGTTCTTTAGCATCTAATCTTAAGATTCAAACTATCCTAATAAAATAAAGAGAGAAAAAAAACACTGTTATTATTTTTTGACTTTTATATTATATTGTTTGTTCTTCCTTTTAATTTTATTTTGTTTGTAAAAACAATCATTTATTTGTAACAAAGAAGAACTATAACAAATATTTAAAATAAAGATATTTACAAGAGATTAATTATATAAAAACATTTATATACAAAAATTTAAATAAATCCTAAAGTCACTGGGTCAATCAAACAATTTAGGCAAACGAGTCATTATGCATATGATTTAGAGATCAAACTTACTAACCTAAAATGTCGTGACCCAAAATAAGCTACTTCCTCCCTTCTTTTCTTTACGTTCCTCGCGTATCCCTTTTCTCCTTAGTATTTCTTGACGTTCTCCCTTTCCTCTCCCTATTTTTCTCCTTTTCCCTTAGCGCAAGATTCCGACCCCTCTTCCCCTTTTAGTGTTGTTGTTCTTCAATGTGAAGAACAACAACTTTTTTTTTATACTGATTATTGTGAATTTGTGGGTGATCAAAATAAGAGAGAAGGGGGTTCTATTTATAGGGAAAAATTAGGTTAAAAATTAAATTTGATTGTCTATTTTTAGATCGATTTGATTTAACCTGATTTTTTCCTATTTCTTAAAGCGCAAACCAATGAATCTGGATGGATTCATGGCTTGGTGAATTTGAATAAATAAAAAAAACAAAATAAAATAAAAAGTCTAATAATTAAAATGAAAAAAATATTTGATTTGATTTGACTTATATGATTTTTTGACGATTTTTTCATAAAAACATGATTTTAATGAAAAAAATCAATATTTTAAAATATTTATTAAATAAAATACGAAAATTAATATTAAAATAATAAAAAAAACTATTTTTTTTGGTATTTTTTATGGTTTAAAGGTAAAATAGAAAAAGTTAGTAATAAAGGAAAAAAAACTAAAAGTGGAAGAGGTAGGATTCGAACTCATGCACTTTCCCTTACAATCTTTAGGCCTACTCCTCTACCAAATGGACTATTATATTTGTTCTAAATGAAATTACACCCAAAGAGTAATATTCTAATTAAAATCTAATTTATAATTTGCACTCTTCTTGCAAATGATACCTATACTATATTTTTTATTTCTCTCTCTTTTTTAAAATGCATAGAAATAGTATTAAAATAAAAAGAAGATATTAAAAATATAAACTACTTATTATCACTATTTTTTTTACTTATATAAGCAATAAAAAGGTGAAAAAAAGAAAAGACGGGTGGTTAAAATTTGGGGTACGACACTCAGGATCCATAGGCCTAATTTTCCTTCTCGCACTTTATAAAATACTATACTTTTCCCTGTAAAATACTGCAATCTTTCGAGTTCAATAAAAGGGTCTCCCCCGCTGTGTGATATTTGCAATATAATTGTTAAAAGTTCTTTTGAAAACAAAAACTAAAAAATATATCATTCTTTGCATATCATTCATCATTCTCACATATCACATCTTTGTCTTCGAGTCTCACATATGTGTCGCACTCTAGAGTCAAACTGTCTCATTCGTACAATACTCGGGCCAATCGACAAAAGAAGATGGATGATCTCGAGGAAGAGAATAGAGAGATGAGAGAAGAAATCAACGCTCTAAAGGAGAGTTTGGAGAAACTCCACAACACCATGGAATCCCTGGCAGCAGGCCAGGAACAACAACATAAAAGGACTATGATCTCAGAGATTACATATACACCAGCATTTGAAACACGTGGCAGTCATCCTCAGTATAACATTCCTAAAGGTTTCCCCTGGGGTATGCCTCTCAACTTTATACTTGAAGGATACATCCCACCGGTCACTGAATACCCGAAAGCCGTAGCAGGAACCACCAGACCTGAAGGTTACAAACTTCAGGTAAATGAAGATGCAAGGGTTACAACAGAAACTCCTGAAGGTTACAAACTTCAGATCACTGAAGCGCCAAGAATTACTGCCATAATATCTATACCACAATCAATGGTACATACTATCCTTGAGGAACAGATCCCGCAGGATGCTTCTGGCAGAAACGAAGAAGTATACGAAAGGATGAATGAATTCCAGGAAGAATTCTTGGAAATGCAGAAGGAACTGCATGCCATTCGTGTACAGGACTTGTTTGGCAAAGATGCCTTCAACCTCTGTTTGGTCCCTAATGTAAAGATACCGCACAAATTCAAGGTTCCTGAATTTGAAAAATACAAAGGCAACTCTTGCCCTCAAAGTCATTTGGTAATGTACGCTCGGAAAATGTCTACCTAGACAGAAAATCAACAGCTATTAATCCATTACTTCCAAGACAGTTTAACTGATGCCACACTCAAATGGTACATGGGTTTAAACCGCACCAAGATCAATACTTTCAGAGATCGTGAGGAAGCCTTCGTTCAGTAGTATAAATACAACATAGACATGGCACCCGATAGGGACCAGCTCAGAGAAATCTCACAAAAGGATAAAGGAACCTTCAAGGAATATGCTCAGAGATGGTGTGAAATCGCTGTCCAGATCTGTCCCCCTCTCGAGGAAAAGGAAATGACAAAGATCTTCCTAGAAAATTAAGCTCATTTTATTATACCGAATGGTCTTCCAGTGCACCTAGTGACTTCACTGAAATGGTGAACATGGGAGTACGCCTTGAGGAAGCAGTCCGAGAAGGACGATTGGTCAAAGATGCAGAGCCATCCAGTAGTACTAAAAGATATGGTAATGCTTTCCAAAAGAAGAAAGAGCAAGATATCAGTAATATCTCTCTGGGAACGAAAAGGCGATGGTATCAACCGGTAGCAATAGTAACTCCCGCTATCAACCCAACGCCTGCTCCAACATATCAACCTCAGGTTACTTAGAGCCAACCAAATCAACAACAGCCTCTTCAGTAGGCTCACCCGCAGTACAATAACAACAATCATACTACACGACCATCAGGTTTTGACCTTATACCAATGTTATATGCAGAATTATTTCCACTTCTACTGGCCAAGGGGAACGTTCAAACCAGGACTCCTTTTACAGTACCAGAAAATCCACCTTTTTGATTCAAACTAGATCAAACTTGCCCTTACCATCAAGGAGGATCAGGACATAACATTGAGAATTGCCTCAGCTTCAAGTCTGATGTACATAAGCTCTTCAGAAACGGGATTTTATCTTTCAAAGATACTAATCCAAATGTTCAGACGAACTCATTACCGGCAGCAGTTATCAAATTCACAATGTACGCTTACTAGGAATCAACCTGGTATAAATGCATTGCAGAAAGAGCGGGTACAGCCATGTGCCTTCTCACCACTATCATCAGTGTGATATCTGTTCCAGGGACAATCAAGGATGTGCCATAGTACAAGTAGCTCTTCAAGAACAAATGGATCTAGGCTAGATTCAGAATCACAGGATTCGTGAAGTAAACATGGCCCATGCACATCCAAACATTGTTCAAGACTATGACATTCATGCAATGAACGTCAATCTAGTGGCAATGCATTCAAGACAAAGTCAGTATTACAAATTACGGCGGCACGATTACAACACTCGCCCGATTTGCTCAAAAGACAATCAGGGATGCTCTTTTGTACAAGAGGCCCTCCAACATCAAATGGATCTCGGATGGATCCAAGACTACCATGAAAGGAATGATCATCAGATTAACATGGTTCAGATCTTATACATCTGCTTAATGAATACCAGTCTAGTGGAATTGCATGCCAAGCAGGTCAGACTTGGTTTTTTGGCCTCGCACGATTATCAAGACTACAAAGAATGCTACAAAAATGACCAAGGTTGTGCGCTTGTACAAAGGACTCTTCAACATCTATTAGACCACTAGTGGCTTCCGATCTACCAGGATGAAGACACGCAACAAGTTAGCATAACTAATGGGGATCCTGATAGACACCAAAGTTGAGATATCCGCCTACTGGAGACGGATCTGGTAAGGAAGCACTGCATACAAAGTGGGTACGGTCGGATACCACCTCACAATTATGAGTGTTGTGGAATATGCTCAGAAAATAACTAATGATGTTATCTCGTACGAGCAGCTCTCCAGCATCAGTTAGACCGAAAGGAAACTCAACCATGCTTGAATTCTCAATCAATCAACATGGTACAAGGTTCCCTCCCTGTTCAAAACAAGGACCAAGGACTACTGAACAAAAGCATTGTCACAGTCTCCAATAAAAGAAAACCTGTCAATCATGGAATAACCAAGGATGTTTGCGCCAAAATTCCTCTGCTCAATAAGTCAAAAATCTCTCTTGACAGTAGAAAAATGTCTGACCTGCCCAATCTGGAACCAATCGAGGTTGCCTACGACGGTCAAAAGGCCCAAAAAGCCCCTGTGGTCGTCTACTTACCAGGTCCAATACCATACAAGTCAAAAAAGGCTATCCCATACAAGTACGGTGCAACGACCATAGAAAATGGAAAAGAAAATCCATTATCATCCGTTGTGAACATTGCTGACATCAGTCGAGTTACCCAGAGCGGTCGAATCTTCAACAGAGGAGTTGGAGAACCTGCCAAAGAAAAGGAACCTCAAGTCAAAGATCTTAATCAACAAGTCGGTCAATCCAGCAACGCGGAACCTATAAAGAACAACGATGGAATGCTTAAGCTCATCCAGAAAAGCGAGTACCACATTGTGGATCAATTGTTGCAAACTTCGTCTCGAATCTTTGTACTATCTCTCCTGCTTAGTTCAGAAGCTCATAGAGAAGCTCTGCAGAAAGTCTTGGAACAAGCCTTTGAGAACAAAGTGTGACATTGGGTCAATTTGACACCATTATCTCACACATCACTTCCTCCAACAATTTGGGTTTCAGTGATGAAGAACTTCCGGAGGAAGGCAAGAATCATAACATGGCACTCAATATCACAGTCAATTGCCAAGACAATGCTTTATCCAGCGTACTGGTAAATACAGGTTCATCCTTGAACGTCCTGCCAATATCAACTTTGGTACGACTATCTTTTCAAGGTACTCCCATGAGAGGCAGTGAGATCATCGTCAAAGTATTTGACGGATCTAGAAAAAGTGTTATCGGCGAAGTCGATCTTCCCATAACCATCAGTCCTCACACTTTCCAAGTCACTTTCCAGGTCATGGACATTCGAGCAGTATACAACTATTTATTAGGAAGACCTTGGATACACGAAACCGGGGCAGTCACTTCGACACTTCACCAGAAGCTGAAGTTTGTCAAGAACGACAAATTAGTCACGGTATGCGGAGAACAAGCTTTAATCGTGAGCAACTTATCATCATTCTCCTGCATAGAACCAGAGGAGGTCATCAGAAATCAATTTCAAGCACTCTCGGTGGGCAATGAGAATCACCAAGTAAAAGGAACATTGATTTACTCATACAAAGACGCTCTCAAAGTAATGGGGGGTGGTGACATAAAAGGATGGGGACAGATTGTAATTCATGCTAATAATAAGGCAAGAAAAGGTCTTGGTTTTTCTCCAACATGTACCCAGATTACAAAGAAGCATGAAAGTTTTCGTCCCATTCAGGATTTCTTTCACAATGAAGGCTTCCTTCACCCAGTATCTAAAGAAGTCCACACCATCGATAGGAACAACCCTTCTGATACCGATGAAGAGTGGAAATCTTATATCAACGATGAAGGTTATATATCTCAAGGAAAAATGTACATACCATTCTGCTCTCCAAGGCAAAGTCACAGATATATACCGAGATCAGATGTTAGAATGATCTATGGAGATTGTGATCCCGAAGGATGTCGTGCTCCACCCAACTCATTAGAGGAAGACACTGTGATGAAAGACAACTTTGACTACGATTCTTATGATCCTCTAGATGATTTGCTTATTTGGAAGCCTTACATGGAAAACTCGGGGCAAAAGAGTCAGCCAGATGATGCCAATCTGCTGAGTGATCTTGAAAAGAATACGCCTGTTCCCCCAGAGTCATGGAATCCTTACCTAGAGCATTCCGAAAATGTCAAACACGTTGATGAATTTACGAAGATCGCAGGACAATAGTTCATTAACTATGCATTTTCTGAAGTCAGCGTCATTGAGGAAGATGACGCATCTATTCCCATAGAAACTTGGGATACCTTGCGGCAGCCAAGTGGCAAGTACGACTTTCTAGTCAAATACATTGCTCCCGAAAGCTCTCGCATCAAATATGAGGACATCCATCCAACTAGATAGGGAGATCCTCTTGAGAGTGAAAATACTATGGAAGATGCGACAGAAGAGTCCTCTTATGATAACTCTGCATTGGAAGAAGACTCCAATGATCCCACTCTGCCAGAAATCAGTGTCATTACTGAAGACAAATCAAGAAGGAAAGTACCGGACTTTGTGATCCACAGAGGAGTTCATCGCCATTGGGTTGCGGTCGATGTCCCGAATGTCGTTCATAAATTGAAGTAATTGCCACATCTTTGTTTTAACCTTTCACCTTGCCCAGGTGAGCTGGATGTTTTTATAAGGCTCACTTTTCCATAAATGTCCCTCTTCGCTTTGCCCAAAGCGACAGAGTTTTGTTTTATAGGGTTATGTTTCAAGAATCGAAAAATCATGAATAAATAATGTCATTTTGAATTGCCTCATTTATTTCTATTTTCACTTTTCGTTTTTTCAGAAAATGGTAATCCTAAAAAACAACCTAAAATAAAAACAAGCGTTTTAAAAAAAAACACTGCACACACTTTTAAATTCTCTCTGTCTTTTCTAAAAAGGAATCATCACGTCATGCAGATTATTTATTTTAAACCCCATCGAAACATGTGATCCAATGCCTTCTCCTAACTTTGAATTCCTGGTATTTAAAGCTGAAAAAGAAGAGGACGAAGAAATTCCAAAAGAGATCTCCCGACTACTCAAGCAAGAAGAAAGGTCCATCGAGCCATACAAAGAGCCGTTGGAAACGATCAATTTGGGTTTAGAAGAAGAAAGGAAAGAAGTTAAGATTGGAGCACTGCTCAGTCCAACTGTCAGAGAATGCTTGATAAAACTTCTCAAAGAATTTCCAGATGTGTTTGCTTGGTCCTACCAGGTGTCATACCCCAAATTTTGACCACCAAGATTTCCCATCATTATGCAAATCATTGCCACAATATGTATGTGCCATCATGCCTCATCAATCTCCCAAGGATTGTTGAGCTTTCACTAAAACCAAGAATTAGGGTTTTAAGCCCTCCCAGAGCACTTAGACAAAGGATCAATCAAGAAATGACATGATCTTCAACTTGTCTAACCTCTCAAACACCCATAAGGTATCAAGAGGACTCCCACATCAAGAATCAAGCACAAAGTTGCAACATTCTAAGTGGATCAAGCCTCAAGATAGCCAGTGTCACCAAATTAGGGTTTTGGTCGACCAAGGCCTCCAGATGAAAATTTTCATCTGGGCATGAGCCAATACTTCAAAGCATGATCCAAAATACTCCAAGAGACCTCATAGACCTAATCATCAAGCCAAAATAGCCTTAGGGGATGCATTCTTAAAAAATCAGGAATTAGGGTTTCTTGACCTAATTCACCCCTAAGTTGACTTTTGAGGCAAGACATGAACCAAGACCTCAAGACATGATTTGTGGGCCTCAAATACACTACATTAATCCATTTTCAATAATGGATTGATCCAAGAAGCTTGCTTCACAAGTTTCGATTTCATCTGGACCACAATTAGGGTTTTGAAGTAAAAGTCAACTGTATCTTTGACTTTTGACCATGACATGCTCCCAACCCTTGGGACAAGATTCAAGACACCCTACAACACCCATGGAATCCATCCATTAGGTTTGAATTGGGTCAAGAACTTGATTGCACAAAGAATCACACATTTTGGATTTCATCTGATAAAAAGTCAACTGTGCCCAAAATCAAGTTTGACTTTTTGGAATTTTTCACAAATATGGTTCCCCTAAGTCAAAAACAATGTTAATGTATGGTATTGATCATTATTCATCAAGAAAAATCGAGAAAAGTGAGGTTTCTTGCAAAAGGGGAAACCGTGCGAAACCAAAAAATTTCTAAGTTATGGAACAAAAGTGATTTTGTACCAACTTTTCAAGGTCATAAATCGTAAACCATAAGGCCTTTTTGAATTATGGATTGATCAAAATCACAAAAATGGGAAATGACCACTTTTTCCAACACTTAGTGAAATTTTCGAAGAAGTCAGAATCTGTTTCACTTTTTCCAAACTTTGAGGTCATTTTTCACCTTGATCCAAGCTGAACCAAGTCCATTGGTGGACATCAAAGTTAAAGTATGTCATGAGGGCTTTCCAAAATATCCAAGAACTCAATCAAATTCCATTTGAGCTAGGAGTTATGGATCTCCCAAGTTGCCTAAAAACAAACTGTTTTTTACAGCATTTGGTACAAACTTGCATCCCACGATTCCTTAGACTAATTTTGGGCACTTTGATCATTCAAATTCTGTCCAATTACAACACAAATGAATGAGGGATCTGATCCATAACACAAGATGCCAAGAACCTAGTCTTCCATATGCAAAATCATCATGAAAGGAATCTTGAAATTTAAATTTGGCATCAAGCATTAAAGTGATGCATTGAGGTGGCATGAATGAGCCACAAACCAGTCCAAATGAGTCAAGACATATCCAGACAACAGAGGACCTAAACCTACAAAGCTTGGCTCAAGTCAATGGCTGGAGGAGATTTGGACCAAAGGACAAAAGCATTCAATGCAATCTGATCCATGCCTCCATTCACTATTGATGCCAAAACAATCTTGTTGCACTATAAATAGACATCAATTGTGATCAGTTTGAGTAGACCAAAGCACCCAAATTGATGCTTTACTCAAAATCTCTCTTTCACTCCAAATTTGCCTTCCATTTCAAGTCACTATCGGATTTTGAAATTGGAAGTGATTCAAACCAAACCAATCATGCCAACACCTCATATACATCATATATGAGTGACCCATGGCCTTGAAACACATCTGAAACACCTGAATCACAAAATCACCAGACAGTTGCTCAAGCTTTTGACAAGGTTGCAGTTGAGGTACCACAAGGTGATCCAAGCATCTCCAATCAAGGTTAAGCATCTCAACACACTCCATATGGTATAATGAAGTTGTCCAGGTCCTTACAACACATCTGTAACATCTCCATCATCAAGCTCGATCACCAGCTGCAAGAGGTAAGCCTGACACTCTCAAACTCTATATTCCATGCATCATAAATGTTATTTCAAGTTACCATCTTGTTTCTACATGTATATAGAGTGTTAACCCTCAATCAATTGCCATGAATCAATCGTGTATGGAATTTCATTATGTTCATGCTGAAATTAGGGTTCTTGAGGCTATCCTTTGATTTCTCACTCCACACTTAATATAAATGCAATTAATTTATATGGTTGTGATCCTTGTTCAAAAACGAGTGATATTGGTGTTTGAATCGTGCAAAACCATTGAGTAATCAGAGAAAAAAAGTGATAAAATTCAAATTAGAGCAAAACAGAGCACGCGGGCAAGAACCAAGTGTTCTTGGCGCCCTTTTTCAAACTTTTGAATTTTTAAATTTTAGTTATTTTATTTAATTGATTCAAAAATTAATTTCTCTCTGAATTTTAATGTTTTTGAATTGATTATTTTTTTCAAAATTCATAAAAATGTTAAAATATTTTATTCTACAAAAATTTCACAAAAATATTATTTATTTTGTATATTTAATATTTTTATAAAGAATTTATTTTTATTTGTTTTTAAGCATTTAAAAATGTTTCTTTCTCTTGATTTTTCAAACCCAAATGATTTTTAAATCATTTTACGGATAAAACATGATTTTTCAAACATTAATCCAAGATCACAAATTGTTTTTCACACATGTTGATCATTTTAATTGAATTTTATTCAATTAAAATACTTTTTAAATCAAATTAGGGTTTTGATTATTACACAGCCTCACAAATCTTTTTCAAAACACTTTGGGCCTCTAATAGAATGTAAGACCCATCCCTTGTAAAAAAACCTTTTTGCGCCTCAGTCATTGTATTAGTCCCACTGTGTTTTCTAAAAACCGTGGCGCGATCGTCGCCTTTTAAACAAAATCATCTGGGCCTCCCCTTGTGTTGTAAGTCCCATTTTTCTTCTTTTTAAAACTCTTTGGGCCTCTAATAGAGTGTAAGACCCATCCCTTGTAAATAAAAACCTTTTTGGGCCACAGTCATTGTATAAGTCCAACTGTGTTTTCTAAAAACCGCAGCGCGATCTTTACCTTTTAAACAAAATCATCTGGGACTCCCCTTGTGTTGTAAGTCCCATTTTTCTTATTTTTAAAACTCTTTGGGCCTCTAATAGAGTGTAAGACCCATCCCTTGTCACAAAAAAACTTTTTGGGCCTTAGTCATTGTATAAGTCACAGTACGTTAAAAAATCTCGACGTAATCGCCGTTTTCAAAACATTTTCATTTGGGCCTTCCCTTGTGTTGTAAGTCCCATTTTTCTTATTTTTCAAACATATTTGGGCCTCTAATAGAGTGTAAGACCCATCCCTTTTGTACATAAACAATCTTTGGTCCTCAGTCATTGTATAAGTCTCGATACGATTTTCAAAAACAACGGTGCGATCACTGTTATTTATTGGGCTTCTCCTTGAGTTGTAAGCCCTATTTATTCTATAAAAATAACTTGGGGCTTCTAAATAGAGTATAAGACCCAACCTCTTTTGTAAATACAAATAATTTGGGCATCAGTCATTGTATAAGTCCCGATACAATTTTCAGAATGACAGTACGATCACTGATTTTCATCTGGGCCTCTCCTTGAGTATAAGCCCCAATTTTCTTTAAAAAACTACTTTCCCTTTTGACTTAGATTCAAATTCATAGTTGTTATCAAAACTTTCTTTAATTTCTTGAATAACTAACCATACAGTTCTGTTTATAACACTGGAAACTTGCTCACCTGTAAGTTCTACCAGCTTTCTTTTACATACTTATTCATATATTTTCATCTGTATATATATATATATATATATATATATATGCCTGTATATTACTTGCTTAGAGTTTTCCCCAGCAATTAGGTCTAGGATTAGATCAAACCAGTCGTCACTCTTTCAACACAGTCAAAACTAGTTCCCCATAGGAATTTCCAGATACAGTCTTGCCTCCTCTTGGGCTTATGCAATATGAAACAGAGAAAGGCATTATTCCCGGTGAAACTTTTCTCAAGACTGTCACTATCTAGAAATTTGTCTAAGAAATTCATTTCCCGATGAAACCTCTCTTGAATTTCTTCAAACCCTAGAACTGTTCACTAAAGAAAGGATTATTCTCGGTGAAACCTTTCTTGAACTTTTCTTAAGTTTGAACCCACAGGCTTCCTAAAAGCATCCCCTGCCTCCTCTTGGGCTTTGTACAAGGACCCTCGGGCTTCTTAGAAGTTCTCATGCCTCCTCTTGGGCTTAGTACAAGGATCCAAAGACCTCCTTCAGGTATAGGACATAACTTAGTCATCCTTTGATAGCTCAATCCTCCAGAGAGTCGGAATCTCAAAACATCATAACCATTTAGGGTTGATTCTCATCCCTTAAAACACCAGCCTCCTCTTGGGCATCATACAAAGATCAACCTTTTCATACCAGTAGACTTGGACAGTATCACCTCCTTTTGGATCTCAAGAAACCCTCGTGGTTGCTAAAAACACAGGACAAACCTTGATTATTTCATTAACCACAAACAGAGTTAAAACCTCCACAGGTTTGAAAACTCAATCTTTGAACTCTCACTTTAATTTTTCCCAGCTAGGGTCAAATTACTATCAATAAACCCTCAATCAGAACCTCAAGGTATCTGATGCCTCAACTCTTCTGCAATCCCCAGCAAGAGTTGATTACCCAATTTGGACCTGTCTTTGGATCTCAATAATCCTCAGCAGAAGTTAGGCTCCTCTTAAGATTTATATAAGAAAATCCTCAACCAGCCTCCTCTTAGGCTTTGTATAATGATCATCCCTCAGCAGTTTTAGCCTTAATCTTAGGCTTTGTACAAGACAGATAAAATATTCTCCAGCTGAGTCAGTCAAATCACCCTTTTAGCCTCAATCTTGGGCTTTGTACAAGACACATATAAAACCTACCCAGAGGAGTCAACTCTTTTAGCCTCAATCTTGGGCTTTGTACAAGACATATATAACCTCCCTAGTGGAGTCAACCCTTTTAGCCTCAATCTTGAGCTTTGTACAAGACAGACAAAATATTTCCCCGGAAGAGTCAATTCCTTCCAGCCTCCTCTTAGGCTTTGTATGATGATATCCCCAAAAGAGTCAATCTCTTTTCAATCTTGGGCTTTGTACAAGATAGAAATAAAACTCCCTAAACAGAGTCAACCTTTTAGCTTCAACCTTGGGCTTTGATCAAGGCACATAAAACCAAACATCCCCTCAGAGGAAATCAAAATCTCTCTGTAGGAAGACATTTCTCTGTACAATCACATATCAAAATAGACAATCAAAACAAACCCTAATCCCAGATAACTGCTATAAGTGGCATACTTGTTGGTTCAAAAATCCAAGCTGTAGCCCATCTCTTATCCTGGTAAACCCCTTCTTTCATCTAAGTGCTATAAGTGACAAACCTCTGGATTATTTACATCCAAGTCAATGTCCCTCTCTTAGCATGAAAGATTCCTAAGGAAAAATGGCATTTCTCTACACTGAGTTAAAGTTTTCTCCTTCAGGACAAACCCCTTATAAAGGAAATTATGGCATTACTGGATTCACATATCCCAGTTAAAGTAATTCCCCTTTATAATCAGTTACCCAACAACTGTGATGAACAAGCGAGATATCTCCCTTTAGAGATAACAAATTCTCTCTCAGTCAAAACCCTTAGCTTCAATCTTGGGCTTCGAACAAGACACAAATAACCTTTAGCTTCAATCTTGGGCTTTAAAAAAGACACCAAACATCTCTTTCCTCTCATAGAATAGGAGGAACTACGATTGCTCTGATTTCCCTGTTTTCTTTAATAGGAATAAGTAGGCATAAGATTGCGAACTCTTGAGCACACATAACAAAAACCTTAGGCTTAGTACCTTACCAAAAACATCGAAAAACCCTAAATCAACAAAAATACTCTCTCAAACATTCCCAAAGGAGAAACCTTCCCAATCCACGACAGATAAACACCAGTAAGTAGATAACAGAAGAAAATGCCAAACAATCTATGGATAACCATATATAGGATGGGTAATTCATAACTCGCCATTGTATAACCTGACCCGGGCCCCCCAATCTCTTAGAATTTGTTAAAGAAAACATTTGCGTGCAAGGTTAGTTTTAGATAGCTTCCCTTTCCTTTCCTGCTTCATAGGATAAATAAGAAATCAGAAAGTAGCACCCAATTCCAACCAATGGCGACAAGGTGGTCGCGTCACCAACAAAAATCGCACTCTACACCAGGACATGCCAGGGTTGGATACCAGTATCGTGGAACATCACTTACCACTGAAAACAGAATGTCCTCCAGTAAAACAAATGCTGAGAAGGACTCATCCAGATATGGCCATCAAGATTACGGAGGAAGTGCAGAAGCATATCGATGCAGGTTTTCTCGCCACCTCAGAGTATCCTCAATGGCTAGCCAACATACTGGCAGTTCCAAAGAAGGACGGGAAAGTCAGAATGTGTGTAGACTACAGGGATTTAAACAAAGCAAGTCCAAAGGATGATTTTTTCCTACCACACATTGACATGCTGGTAGACAGCACAACAAAATTCAAAGTCTTCTCCTTCATGGATGGATTCTCGGGCTATAATCAAATTAGAATGGCACCCGAAGACATGGAGAAAATGTCATTCATCACCCCATGGGGCACCTTTTGTTACAAGGTAATGTCGTTCGGTTTAAAGAACGCAGGGGCAACCAATCAAAGGGCCATGATAACTCTGTTTCACAACATGATACACAAAGAGATCGAAGTATATGTCGATGACATGATTTCCAAATCTAAAATAGAAGAAGAACACGTTGAACACCTATCAAAGTTATTCAAGCGTATGAGAAAATACAAACTCCCCTTGAATCCCAACAAATGTACATTCAGTTTTTGCTCAGGAAGGCTCTTACGATTCATCGTCATCCAGAAAGGAATTGAGGTTGATCCTGACAAAGTTAAGGCCATTCAAGAAATGCCTTCTCCAAAAACTTAAAAGCAAGTAAGAGGATTTTTGGGACGTCTGAATTACATCTCAAGATTCATATCCCTCATGACTGCGACATGCGCGCTGATCTTCAAACTACTCAGAAAGAATCAAGGTCGTATATAGACAGAAGACTGCCAGAAAGTCTTCGACAACATCAAAGAATATCTACTAAATCCACCAATTATGTCTCCTCCAGTGGTAGGAAGACCACTGATCATCTACTTAACAGTCTTGGAAGATTCCATGGATTGTATGCTTGGCCAACAAGATGAAACAAAAAGAAAAGAGTCTGCCATTTATTACTTAAGTAAGAAGTTCACGGACTGTGAAACTCGATACACTATGCTCTAGAAAACTTGTTGCGCTCTGGCTTGAGCAGCCAAACATCTTCGCCAGTACATGATTTGTCACACTACTTGGTTAATCTCCGAAATGGATCCAATCAAGTATGTCTTTGAAAAGCCTGCTCTCACGGGAAGGATTGCCCGTTGGCAAATGTTGTTATCAGAATACGACATCGGGTATCATGCTCAGAAAGCCGTCAAAGGAAGTATTTTAGCAGATCATTTGGCTCATCAGCCGATTGACGATCTGGAATCATTCAAATTTAACTTCCTAGACAAAGATGTAATGTACCTAAAAATGAAATATTGTGATGAACCGCTACCAAGAGAAGGGCCAGAACCAAGTTCCCAATGGGGACTAATATTCATCGAAGCTGTCAACGCTTATGGAAATGGAATTGGGGCAATCATTGTTACACCTAAGGGTGCCCATATTCCTTTCACTGCCAGATTGATATTCAAATGCACAAACAATGAGGCCGAATACGAAGCTTGTATCATGGGTCTCAAAAAAGCTATTGACCTAAGGATAAAGAACTTGGATGTGTATGGAGACTCAACCCTGGTTATAAATATGATCAAAGAAGAGTGGAACACATATCAATCAAGATTGATTCCTTACAAAGACTACGCGATAAGGTTGTTACCCTTCTTCAACAATATTGTGTTTCATCACATCCCTCGTGAAGAAAACCACATGGCAGATGCACTAGCCACTCTATCCTCCATGATTAGTGTGAGTCGATGGAACGACATTCCCAAGATTGACATAATGCGTCTTGAAAGGCCCGCTTACATCTTCGCGATTGAAGCAGTCATAGATGACAAACCATGGTATCACGATATCAAATGCTTCCTTCAAAGACAGGAATACTAGCATGGGGCATCAAGAAAAGATAGGAAGACTCTCAGAAGACTGGCTGGCAACTTCTTCCTGAATAATGATATACTCTACAAGAGAAACTTCGACATGGTTTTGCTCAGATGCGTAGACATACCAGAAACAAACATGTTAATGAAAGAAATTCTCAAAGGATCCTTTGGCACTCATGCCAATGGACACACAATGGCAAGAAAAATTCTGAGAGCGGGATATTATTGGTTGACAATGGAATCCGATTGCTACAAGTACATGAGGAGTTGTCACAAATTTCAGATATACACCGACAAAAACCATGTATCACCAACACATCTCAAAGTCCTTTCTTCCCCATGGCCTTTCTCTATATGGGGGATCGACATGATTCACATGATTGAACCCAAAGCTTCAAACGGACATCGGTTCATCCTGGTAGCCATTGATTACTTCACCAAGTGGGTTGAAGCAGCATCATACGCCAATGTGACCAGACAAGTGGTGGTCCAATTTATCAAGAACAATCTCATCTGCCGTTATGGTGTTCCAAGCCAGATCATTACGGATAATGGATCCAACTTGAACAACAAGATGATGAAAGAATTATGTGCTGAGTTCAAAATTGAACACCATAACTCATCTCCCTACCGGCCTAAAATGAACGGAGCGGTAGAAGCAGCTAATAAGAATATCAAGAAGATCATTCAGAAGATGGTTGTAACCTACAAAGATTGGCAGAGATGCCACCCTTTGCTCTTCACGGTTATCGTACATCTGTCCGCACTTCAATAGAGGTAACCCCTTTCTCTCTAGTATATGGCATGGAAGCAGTGCTCCCCATAGAAGTAGAGATCCCATCAATAAGAGTATTGATGGAAGTCAAGCTAATAGAAGCTGAATGATGTCAAAGCCGACACGATGAACTGAATCTGATCGAAGAAAAGAGAATGACGGCTTTATGTCATGGTCAGTTATATCAGAAAAGAATGAAGAAGGCGTTAGATAAAAAGGTCTGACCCTGTGTCGTTAGAGAAGGAGGCCCCGTGATCAAGAAGATACAATCATTTCTTACTGATTCTAGGGGCAAATGGACTCCGAATTACGATGGCCCCTATGTTGTTAAGAAAGCCTTCTCAGGTGGTGCCTTGAGACTCGCAACTATGGATGGAGAGGAGTTTACTTACCCCATGAATGTTGATGTAGTCAAGAAATACTTCTCCTAAAGGAAATAAAAAAAACTTCTCGGTGGATTGAAAACCCGAAAGGGCGGTCCAAGAAAAATTAGAGACATAAACAATGATCATCCCGATGGATTGAAAACCTGAAAAGGCAATACAGGAAAAAGTTAGGGATTCGTGGAAAGTAACTATATCCGACAAGATTGACTCCTCAGCGGTAACGCATCCATCAGGAAAACTTCAGTCAAGGTCACCTTCGACAGAAACTCAGAATGTCCAGAATTCAAAGTTGGTGGAAGGATAGCGGTCGTTATGTTTCAATGTAGCCCCTTTTCCTTTAAATTACCATTTTCTAAACTTTTTAATGCTCCATGGGATCATGCATATGTTGATTACCATTCTATCAATAAAATTTGAACCCTTGTGCCTTTTGTTTGCAATTGTTTTTTATTCTGCTTTGCAAAATGACACTTTAATATGATCGACGATTCTTGAAACAAAAAATGAATTTACTTTTGTTTTCAAAATGGAAAGTTCAAGTTTTACTTCTGCTTTTAAAATAAGGCTTTTAAAATAAGGATGGCAATTTCCTTTTGATTAATAAGCGCAAGAGGGAACATCGACGGCTTCTCTGGAAGTGGTCAAACTTCAAAATGCAGAATCAAAGTACTCATTTTGACCAGTACACCCTGAATGAAGGATCGACTACTTCAGACGGAATATCCCATCTGACATCCCCGATAAAGTTCTTACCTCTAAGAACCAATGATTGGTTTTTCTCCCTAGTAGGGTCTACCCCTAAAGAGCAAGAACGGGTTTCTATCCCTAGCAGGTTTGTATCTCCAAAAATCAGAACAAACACAGCAATCCCTGTTCTCAAATAAAAATACTACCTTCAAAAAATCTCCAGTGATACCCCCATCTCCCAGAGTGGCCGAGTATCTAGTTGTGTTCATCACCAATCTGTATGTCATGTTTGTTTTGTCAGCATCAGCATCTCATACATTATACATAATTGATTCATATTCATATTCGTACTGCATTGATATCACTCTGGTCATACTCATTCCCAAGTGATAAATGTCCTCACTTCATTAGAGTTATCAGTTTTCCTTTCTACGTCAGATAGGACAAAACCCCGGTTAGAGTTCTTTCCTAGTCAGAAAATGTATCGTCTAAACAATCTCTTTCCAGTTTATTTCTGGATTGAAATCGTTCCTCGACCACTTTGATAACTTGAACCTCTGAAAGGCAAGAATACATTTAGATGTACACCTTTGGAACTTCACTCTTCATCAATGAAGATGATATTTTGCTTTCTCGAATTAAGGAAAAATCCCCAAAGAAAGCCTCTCGACAGAAGACTCTTGTTAATACGGCAGTTTCTCCCCAAAAAATTTGCTTTCAATAAGGTCATCAACACCTCAAAATTGAATTACTTCACATGGCGTCTCCCCGAAAAAGTCTCGAAGAAGAAGTATGATGTAATTTCCCCAGCAAATGGCATCTCCCACAAGAGAAGTTTGCACACCTCTGCAATTCATATGAATGGTCCCCACCAGCAAGTCTGACATCAAAACTTTACTCATCCTATGGCATCCCTCCCAAGAAATTTGGAAGAGAAGTATGATGAAACACGTTTTTCCATCAAATGGCATCTCCCCATCAAGAAGTTTGGTGAAAATCATCACAGATAGTATTCCTTGTCAAAAAAGGGACTTGGCAAGATGAAACTAAGACCAGTTCTGTGGCTGAAGACCAGGATCAAGGGGAAGTTTATTTCAAAAGAAACTGAGACCAGTTCCATGGCTGAAGACCAGGATCAAGGGGAGGTTTATGTTCAAAAGAAGCTGAGACCAGTTCCATGGATGAAGACCAGGATCGAGGGGAGGTTTATGTCAAAGAAAACTGAGACCAGTTTCGTGGATGAAGACCAGGATCGAGAGGAAGTTTTACCCTTTTCTAAATAGACTTGCTTAGCAAAAGAAGATGGATGAACAAATAACTTCTATTCGCTACCACCATCAAAATTTTGGGTATTCCGATATTTAATCCTATTTTACCTTGAATGTCCGAACATCTTCGCCATTCACACCTTCAGGTTCAAGAAGATTAAATAAGGGCATTTGTCATACCCTAAATTTTGACCACAAGATTTCCCATCATTTGTACAAATCATCACCACAATATAGATGTACCTTCATACATCATCAATCCTCTCAAAGATTGTTGAGCATTCACCTCAACTAAGGATTAGGGTTTTTAAGCCCTCTCAGAGCACTCAAGAAAAGGATCAATCAAGAATTGACATGATCTTCAACTTGTCAAACCTCTTAAACATCCATAAAGGGTCAAGAGGTCTTCCATATCAAGAATAAAGCATAAGAGTGCAACATTTCAAGTGGATCAATCCTCAAGATCATCAGTGTCACCAAATTAGGGTTTTGGTCGACTAAGGCCTTCAGAGAGAAATTTTCTTCTGGGCATGAGCCAATACTTCAAAACATGATCCAAGAAGCTCGAAGGGACCTCATGGATCCAATCATAAGTTCAAAATAGCCTCAGAGGATGCATTCATCAAAAATCAGGAATTGGGGTTTCTTGACCTAATTCACCCCTAAGTTGACTTTTGGAGCAAGGCATGAGCCAAAACCTCAAGGAATGTTTTGAAGACCTCAAATATCTCATATTGATCCTCTTACAAGTTCAAATGCACACAAAGAACTTGGTCCATGAGCAATATAAAGATGCAAATTCATCTGGACCACAAACTAGGGTTTTTGATAAAAAGTCAACCATACCTTTGACTTTTGACCAAGACATGATCTCAAACCTTGGGACATGATTCAAGACACTCTAAAACACTTATGGAATCCATCCATTAGATTTGAATTAGGTCAAGAACTTGATTTCATAGAGAATCACAAAGTTTGAAATTCATCTAATAAAAAGTCAACTATGCCCAAAAAACCAATTTTGACTTTTGAGATTTCTTGACAAACATGGCTTCTCTAAGTCAAAAACAATGTTAACGCATGGTTTGGATCATCATCCATCAAGAAAAATCAAGAAAAGTGAGATTACTTGCAAAAGGGGTAATCTTAAGAAACTTAAAATTTCTCTAAGTTATGAAAAAAGGATGATTTTTCTCAACTTTGTAAGGTTATAACTCCCAAACCACGAAGACATTTTCTTCCATCCAAAGCTCAAATGAAAGCCCTCATTACATACTACAAAAGTGTCACAATGCTCCATGAGCCAAAAAAGCTTGGATTTTGAGTTATGGAGCCATGAAGTTAGGGTTTCAAAACTTTTCACTTTTACACTTAGTGAAATTTTGAGACAGAATCTGTTTCATTATTTTCCAACTTTGAGGTCATTTTTCTCCATGATCCATAATGATCCAAGACCAGAGTTAAACATCAAAGTTGAATTATGATATGGAAGCTTTCCAAAGAGTACAAGAACATCATCAAACTCCATTTAAGCAAAGAGATATGGAGTGACCAACATGCCTTGCTGCAAACTGTTTTGCAAAATCAGTTTGGTCATTACTTGCCATACACGATTTTCTTGTCAAGAGCAATGATCAATTCCACTCACATTCATTGCATAATAGAAGGAATCATGGCAAACCTGCAAATTTGAGTCAAAGGGTAAGAAATCTTTCAACTTGGAGTAATTGCTTTTGTCACATTATGCCTTGAATTCAAAGGCATTTATGTTCAATAGTCCACATTCAATAAAAGGACATCCCTCAGTCAAGATGCTCACATAAACAACAATAAAAATGACTGAGGAATGTGGAATTGGTCAATTGGTGTATCGTGCGATTTTTGTCGGTGACCCGACCACCTTATCGCCATGGGTTTCTCCTCACCACAGCGGTATGAGTGGGGTGCTACTTTCTGATTTCTTATTTATTCTGTGAAGCTGGAAGGAAAGGGAAGCTATCTAAAACTAACCTTGCACGCAAATGTTTAAATGAACAAATGCTTAAAGAGATTGGGGAGTTCGGGTTCAGGTTATACAATGGGGAGTTTTCAATTACCCATCCTATATGTGGTTATCCACAGGTTGTTAGCAATTTTCCTTATTGCTTTCTACTTACTGGTGTTTATCTGTTGTGGATTGGGAAAGTTTCTTCTTTGGGAGTGTTTGAGAGAGAGAGTTTTTGTTGATGCCGGGCTTGCCGATGTTTTTGATAAATGTGTGAAGGTACTGGACCTAGAGTTTTTTATTGGTGTGCTCACTAACATTTTGCAATCTTATGCCTACGTATTCCCGTTAAATGAAATAGGGAAATCAGAGCAATCGTAGTTCCTCCTATTCTATGGGAGGAAAAAGATGTTTTGGTGTCTTGTTAAAAGCCCAAGATTGAAGCTAAAAGGTTATTTGTGTCTTATTCAAAGCCCAATATTGAAGCTAACGGTTTGGCTGAGAGAGAATTTGTCATCTCTAAAGGGAGACATCTTGTCTGTTTATCACAACTGTTGGATGACTGATTATAAAGGAGGGTTACTTTAACTGGGATATGAGAATCCAGCAATGCCATAATTTCCTTTATAGGGGATTTGTCCTGAAGGAGAAAACTTTAACTCAGTGTTGAGCAATGCCATTTTTCCTTAGGAATCTTTCATGCTAAGAGAGGGACATGGGATTGGATGTAAATAATCCAGAGGCTTGCCAGTTACAGCTGTTAGATGAAAGAGGAAGTTTACCAGGATAAAAGGTACCACAACTTGGATTTCTTAAATCAACAAGTATGCCACTTACATCAGTTATCTGGCATTTTGTTTGATTTTCTGTTTTGATGAGTGACATACAGGGAAATATCTTCCTACAGAGAGTTTTTGATTTCCTATGAGGGGATTTTGATTTTTATGTGCCTTGATCGAAGCCCAAGGTTGAAGCTAAGAGATTGATTGACTCTATTAGGGAAGTCCTTATACAAAGCCTAAAAGGAGGCTGGAAAAGACTGACTCAACAAGAGAGTGTTTATCTGTGTCTTGTACAAAGCCCAAGATTGAGGCTAAAAGAGAGTTGACTCTTTTAAGGATATCTTTATACAAAGCCTAAGAGGAGGCTAAAAGTTGACTTTCCTGGGAAATATTTTGTCTGTCTTGTACAAAGCCCAAGATTGAGGCAAAAAAAGGAATTTTTTTTACTCCACTGGAGAATATTTGTAGGTGTCTTGTACAAAGCCCAAGATTGAGGCTAAAAAGGGGAAACTGACTCTACCAGTGAGAGGTTTTATCTGTCTTGTTCAAAGCCCAAGATTGAGGCTGAAATGAAATTTGACTCTGCTGGAGAGTATGCTTTGTCTTGTACAAAGCCCAAGATTGAGGCTGAAAAGAGGATTGACTCTTCTTAAGGAGATTTTCTATGTGTCTTGTACGAAGCCCAAGATTAAGGCTAAAAGATGTTTGACTCTACTGGAGAGATATTTATGTGGGTGTCTTGTACAAAGCCCAAGATTGAGGCTGAAAAGATGGCTAACTCAACAAGAGAGTGTTTAAATGGTTTCTTGTACAAAGCCTAAGATTCAGGCTGAAAAAGGGTTGACTCAACAAGAGAGTGCTTTTGAAAAGGGTGATTGACTCAACAAGAGAGTGCTTTAAGAAAGAAGATTGATTCGACAAGAGAGTGCTGAAAAGGTGATTGACTCAACAATAGAGTGCTTTTGAAGCTAAATCTGCTGAGGAAAATCATTATACAAAGCCTAAGAGGAGGCTGGCTTCTGCTGAGGATTATTGAGATCCAGAGGCAGGTCCAAAATGGGGAATCAACTCTTGCTGAGGATTTACAGAAGAGTTGAGGTATCAGATGCCTTGAGGTTCTGATTTGGGACAATGTTATATTGATGATAAGCCGACCCTAGCTGGGGGAATTTAGGATGAAAGACTGAGTTTTAGATCCTGTGAGGGTTTTAACTCTACTGGAGATTGGTTGAATGACCAGGGTTTTTTCCTATGTTTGTAGGGAACTTGAGAATGTATTTGAGATCCAAGGGGAGATTAGACTGTCCAAGTCTACTGGTATGGAAGAGTTTATCTTTGTATGATACGCAAGAGGAGGCTGGTGTTTTAAGGGATGAGTGTCATTCCTTAATTGGTTTGAGGTTTTGACTCTTCGGAAAAACTGCTCTAACAAAGGATGACTAAGTTCTGTCTTATTCCTTTAAGAGGTCTTCAGGGTCCTTGTATTAAGCCCAAGAGAAGGCATGAGAACTTCTAAGAAGCCGGAGGGTCCTTGTACAAAGCCCAAGAGGAGGCAGGGATGCTTTTAGGAAGCCTGTCGGTCCAAACTTAAGAAAAGTTCAAGAAAAGTTTCATCGGGAATAATCTTTTCTCTAGTGAACAATTCTAGGGTTTGAAGAAATTCAAGAGAGGTTTCACCGGGAATTAATCCTCTCTGGGGGAAATGAATTTCTTTGACAATTTTCTAATAGTGACAGTCTGAGAAAAGTTTCACCGGGAATAATGCCTTTCTCTTTGTTCCATATTGTATAAGCCCAAGAGGAGGCAAGACTGTATCTGGAATTCCTATGGGGAACTAGTTCTGACTGTGTTGAAAGAGTGACCACTGGCTTTATCTAGTTCTAGACCTAATTGCTGGGGAAAACTCTAAGAAGATAATATACATGTATATATATATATATGAGATATATACTGTATGTAAAAGAGGGTAGGAGGACTTACAGGTGAGCAAGCTTCCAGCACAAACAAATATATATATATATATATATATATATATATATATATATATATATATATATATATATATATATATATATATATATATATATATATATATATATATGTGTGTGTGTGTGTGTGTGTGTGTGTGTGTGTGTAAGTATGTAAAAGAAAGCTGTTTAAAACTTATAGGTGAGCAAGCTTCCATTGTAACAGCTGTATAGTTAGTTGTTTGAGAAATTAAAGAAAGTTTTGATAACAACTATGAATTTGAACTTAAATCAAAAGGGAAAGTTGTTTTTGAAAAGATGATTAGGGCTTATACTCAAGGAGAGGTCCATATATAACAATGATCACACCGTTGTTCTGAAAATTGTATCGGGACTTATACAACAACTAAGGCCCAAAAAAGGTTTTATGTACAAATGTATGGGTCTTACAACTCAAGGAGAAGCCCAAAGTGTTTGAAAAAGAAAAGAAACGGGGTTTACAACACAAGGGGTAGGCCCAGATGTTTTTGTGTTGAAATGGCGATCGCGCCGAGATTTTTGAAAACACAGTGGGACTTATACAATGACTGAGGCCCAAAAAGGTTTTTATTTACAAGGAATGGGTCTTACACTCTATTAGAGGCCCACAAGTTTATTTTTACAAGAGATGGGGCTTACAACTCAAGGAGAGGCCCAGATGAAAACAACGATCGCACCGTTATTTTGAAAATCCTATCGGGACTTATACAATGACTGAGGCTAAAATTATTTATGTACAAAAGAGGGTTGGGTCTTACACTCTGTTAGAGGCCCACAAATGTTTTGAAAAAGATTTGTGGGGGTGAAAATAATCAAAACCCTAATTTGATTTTAAAATGTATTTTAATTGAATAAAAATTCAATTAAAATGATCAACATTATCAAACATGTGTGAAAAACAAGTTATGATCTTGGATTAATGTTTGAAAAATCAAGTTTCATTCATAGAATGATTTGAAAATCATTTGAATTTGCAAAATCAAGAAAAAGAAATATTTTTAAATGTGTAAAAACAAATAAAAACATAATTCTTTACAAAAATACCAAATATATGAAATAAATAATATTTTTGTGAAATTTTTGTGGAATAAAATATTTTAACATTTTTGGGAATTTTCAAAAAAAGAACCAATAAAAAATAATTAAAATTGAGAGAGAAATTAATTTTGGAATTAATTAATAAAAACCACAAAATATATGAAAAATAGCAAAAAAATATGAAAATGGCAAAATGGTCTGGGTGGGTGTTGAACCCACGACCTCATAGCCAAACACACATGCGCGCTACCACTGGGGTGGTGATACATCCGTGTATCAAAACCACCCCATTAATACATAAGGGTGTCAAGTTTCTAGGTCTGGCCAAGGCGCCATGGCCTGGCCCTTGCCCAAGGCAAGGCCTAGTTTTGGTAATTTGCATGAAGCCTCTAACCTTCTCATTTCTCCAAGGATTTGGACAAAATTTAGGTGCATCTGACCTAGAATTTCACGAGGAATCCAATGGTGCCCTTGGAAATTTCAGAAAATGTCTCTATTAAAAAATCCGATAGTGATTTCAAAATAGGCCTAGATTTGCATGTTCTATGCTATCTCATCATACAGCCAGCAATAGCATGGTATATTGGTTCAAACACAACATATATGATATGTATGAGAGGTCCATGATCAATAGACCTCAAAGCAATGCATGATTTAAAGAGTTCAAGTTGTGATGCACTTACCTCTTGAAGCTTCTTCTGCTATCTGTCAAGTTCCTTGTGCCAGAAGTAATTCAATGCTTTGAACACTCTTGATTGATCCCTTAGAAGCTTTTAGGATGATCAAAACCAGCTGGAATCCTCAGGAACAAAAATTGGCTCTTTCTTGCAAAAGAGGCAAAAGTGACCAAGATAGTAACTCTCTCAAATGGTGTTCCAGATGAGGGAAACCAATTGGGACAGTTTGAGGATGATATTTGGAGTGTGTTTGAGGCCTGGTTTCGTTTTGGAAGTGACTGAATCAAGACATGGCTTGAAAAATGCAGAAAAGTCAAAATTTTGAGGTTTTGGAGGTTGACTTTCTAATTTTTGTGTTTCAGATCAAAGGTGAGTGTTTGAACAACTTAGATATGACATATTGGATGTGTTTGGATCATGAGATGTGGTGGAATTGCTCTCTTACTCAAAAACTCAGAGATGACTTGCAAAAGAAGGGATTTTGGCCTAATGAGAGATATTTTGAGGAAAGCATCAGTTGTAGTGCTTTGGTGTACTCAAACTGAGCACAAACGAGCTCTATTTATAGTGCAACAAGTTTATTTTGCAACCAATAGTGAATGACAGCTGGTACAGGCCTTTGGCCAATGTTGATCCAAGGGAATCTTTAGTCTCCTCTAGCCATTGACTTGAGGTTAGGGCACAGGCCTATGGTCCTTTGATTGAGTGATGAATCTTGACTCATTCAGTTAGGAATGTCTCAGTCCATGCCACCTTGATGCATCCATTGAATGCTTGGAAACAAAATTGGAGTCTTTTTTCACTTTTTAGCCTTTTTAGGTTTGTTATGGCTATATGTAGATTCTTGGACTTGGGAGGCTTGGGGGTCAGATAATTCCCCTTGGATTTTATCCTCTGATGTGTCCAAATGGATGACAAGGCTTGGAGTTGTCCAATTTTTCCAAATCGAGCAAAATGCCAAATTATGCCTTGTATAAGACAGTTGGAAATGGTGCTTTTGAGGGGATCATATATCCTTGCTCAGGTTGAGTTATGGGAGGCTCTTGTGCTTTTTAGAAATCCCTCATATGATACAATACATGTGTGATCATATTTTGTCTTGAAACTATTTGAATCCAACTGAAAAATCCTCATGAACATTGATGTCCAAGGCTGGTAACTTAGGCAGATTTTCACAAAGTGTTGGAAAAGTGTCATTTTCTTAATTTTTGCCATTTTGATCAGTCCATAACTCAAAATCCATGAGGATTTGGAATCTCTTGTATTTGACACTTTTAAAGTATGTCAGATGGACTTTCATTTGAGCTTTGAATGGAAGAAAAAGGCCTTGTGGTTTAGGAGTTATGACCTTGCAAAGTTGGTACAAAATCACTTTTGTTCCATAACTTAGAAAAATTTTGGTTTCTCATGGTTGCCCCTTTTGCAAGAAACCTCACTTTTCTTGATTTTTCTTAATGAATGATGATCAATACCAAACATTACCATTATTTTTTACTTAGGGGAACCATATTTGTGAAAAATTCCAAAAAGTCAAACTTGATTTTGTGCACAGTTGACTTTTTATCGGATGAAATCCAAACTGTGCGATCCTTTGTGAAATCAAGTTCTTGACCTAATTTAAACCTAATGGGTGGATTTTATAGGTGTTATAGGTGTATTGAATCATTTCCCAAGGTTTGGGAGCATGTCTCTGTCAAAAGCCAAAGATACAGTTGACTTTTCCTTCAAAATCCTAATTGTGGTCCAGGTGAAATTGAAACTTGTGGATCAAGCTTCTTGGATCAATCCATTGTTGTAAATGGATCAATGTGGTTTATTTGAGGCCCTCAAATCATGTCTTGAGGTCTTGGCTCATGCTTTGCCTCAAAAGTCAACTTAGGGGTGAATTATGTCAAGAAACCCTAATTCCTGATTTTTTTGTGAATGCATCCCCTGAGGCTAAATTGACTTGATGATTGGATCCATGAGGTCCCTTGGAGTATCTTGGGTTATATTTTGAAGCATTGGCTCATGCCCAGAAGAAAATTTTCATCTGGAGGCCTTGGTCGACCAAAACCCTAATTTGGTGACACTGGCGATCTTGAGGCTTGATCCACTTGGAATGCTGCACTTCTGTGCCTATATCTTGATGTGGGAGTCCTCTTGATCCTTTATGGGTGTTTAAGAAATTAGACAAGTTGAAGATCATGTCATTTCTTGATTGATCCTTTGTCTAAGTGCTCTGAGAGGGCTCAAAACCCTAATTCTTGGTTGTAGTAAAAGCTCAACAATCCTTGAGGAAATTGATGAGGCATGATGGAACATCCATATTGTGGTAATGATCCTCACAATGATGGGAAATCTTGGTGGTCAAAATTTGGGGTATGACAGATGCCCCTATTTAATCTTCTTGGACCCGAAGGTGTGAATGGCGAAGAAATTCGGACATTAAGGGTGCAAGAGGATTAAATATCGGAATACCCGAAATTTTGACGGTAATTATGAATAGCGGTTTGCTCATCCATTTTATTTTGCTAAGCAAAGTTACTTATAAAACGGTAAAACTTCCTCTCGATCCTGGTCTTCAACCATGGAACTGGTCTAAGTTTCTTTTGAAATAAACCTCCCCTCGATCCTGGTCTTTAGCCACGGAACTGGTCTCAGTTTCTGAAATAAACTTTCCCTCGATCCTGGTCTTCAGCCACGGAACTGGTCTCAGTTTATAAAATAAACTTCCCCTCGATCCTGGTCTTTAGCCAAGGAACTGGTCTCAGTTTCTTCTTGTCGAGTTTTTTCCTTGATAAGGGACGCAATATGTAGCGGTCTTCATCAAAATTCTCACAGAGTTTTACTGGGGAGACGCCATCTGATGGAAAAAATTGAGGTCAGACTTGCTGGGGGAACCCACTCGTCTGATCTGTAGAGGTGCGCAAACTTCTCTGTGGGAGATGCCATTTGTTGACTCTACTGGGGAAAACGAGTCTCTTGAGAGACAGTTTTCTGCTTTGGGATATTACATCATAATTTTCTTCGAGATCTTTTTGGAGAAATGCCATGTGATATAATCCAAATTTGAGGTGCTGATGACTTCATTAACATCGACTTTCTTGGGAGAAAACCCAATGTGTTGCTGAGAGTCTTCGTTTAAGAGGCTTTCTCTGGGGATTTTCCTTAATCCGGGAAAGCAAAAATATCATCTTCAATGGTGAAGAGTGACGTTTGTCGAATGTCTTCTTGCCTTTCAGAGGTTCAAGTTGTCAAAGTGGTCGAGGACCGTCTCCAATCCAGAAATAAACTGGGGGAGAGATTGTGCAGACAAAACATTCCCTAACGAGGAAAGAACTGACAACTCGATTAATAAGAGGACTTTTATCACTTGGGAGATGACTATGACCAGAGTGATAGTAATGCAATATGATTATGAATGTGAATCAAATATGCATGATGTATGTATGTTTATGCTGACAAAACTGACACGACATACAGGCTAGTGGATGAACACGACTAGATACTCAGCCACTACGGGGGATGAAAAGTATCATTGGTTCAAGATAGCAATTCTGCCTTGCTTAGGAGAAGTAGACCCTGTGGGGGTGACAGTACTGTTCAATCGGTCTTAAGAGGTAAGAACTCCGCAGGGGTTATCAGATGGGACATGGCATTTAAAACCGTTGATCTTTCATTCAAGTGTATAAGTTTAAAAGGAGTATTTTGATTCTGCGCTTTGAGGTTCAATCACCTTCGGAGAAACAATCGATATTTTTTTTTATTTTCATCAGTCAAAAAGAATTGCCATCTTTATTTTAAAAGCAGAAAAAAATTTGACAAGTAAATTCATTTTTGTTTTATTTCAAGAATCGTTGATCATGTTAAAAATGTCATTCTATAAAGCTAAAACAAATGAGAATTGTAAACAAAAGCACTAGGGCTCAAATTTTATTGACAGAATGGAAATCAGCCAAGCGCGTGATTCCATAAAGTATTTACAAAGTTTAGAAAATGGTAATTTAAGGGAAAAGGGCTACATTGAAACATAACAACTATTATCCTTCTACCAACTTTGAATTCTGGACATCCTGAGCTTCTGTCGAAGATGACTTTGACTAAAGTTTTCTTGATGGATGGCGTGACTACTGAGGAGTTGAACTGATCAGACGTAGTTACTTGCCATTAATCCCTAACTTTTGCCTGGATTGTACTTTGAGATTTCCAATCCATCGGGATGATTTTTTTTATTATGTCTCTAAATTTTTCCTGGACCGCCCTTTCGGGTTTTCAATCCACCGAGACGTTTTTTTTATTTAGGCGAAGTATTTCTTGACTACGTCGACATTCGTGGGGTAGGCAAATTCCTCTCCATCCATGGTTGTGAGTCTCAAGGCGCCGCCTGAGAAGGCTTTCTTGACCATATAGGGCCGTCATAATTCGGAGTCCATTTGCCCCGGGAATCAGTGAGAAATGATTGTATCTTTTTTAGCACAAGGTCTCCCTTCCTGAAGACATGGGGTCGAACCTTTTTGTCAACGCCTTCTTCATTCTTTGCTGATACAACTAACCGTGGCATAGAGCTGTTATTCGCTTTTCTTCGATCAGATTTAGTTTATCGTGTCGACTTTGACACCATTCAGCTTCTATTAGCTTAGCTTTCATCAATACCCGAATTGATGGGATCTCTACTTCTATAGGGAGCACTGCTTCCATGTCGTATACTAAAGAGAAAGGGGTTGCCCCTGTTGAAGTGCGGACAAATGTGTGATAACCGTGAAGAGCAAAGGGCAGCATTTCGTGCCAGTCCTTGTAGGTTACAACCATCTTTTGAACAATCTTCTTGATGTTCTTGTTAGCCGCTTCTACCGCCCCGTTCATCTTAGGTCGGTAGGGAGACGAGTTATGGTGTTCGATCTTAACTCAGCACACAACTCTTTCATTATCTTGTTGTTCAAGTTAGATCCATTATCAGTGATGATCTGGCTTGGAACACCATAACGGTAGATGAGATTGTTTTTGATAAAGCGGATTGTTACTTGTCTGGTTACATTGGTATACGACACTGCTTCGACCCACTTGGTGAAGTAGTCAATGGCTACCAGGATGAACCGATGTCCGTTTGAAGCCTTGGGTTCAATCATGCCAATCATGTCGATTCCCCATATAGAAAAAGGCCATGGAGAAGAAAGAATTTTGAGATGCGTTGGCGGTACATGGATTTTGTCTACGTATATCTGACACTTGTGACACCTCCTCATGTACTTGTAGCAATCGAATTCCATGGTCATCCAATAGTACCTTGCTCTTAGAATTTTTCTCCCCATTGTGTGTCCGTTGGTATGAGTGCCAAAGGATCCTTCGTGAATTTCTTTTATCAGCATGTTTGCTTCTGGTCTGTCTACGCATCGGAGCAAGACCATGTCAAAGTTTCTCTTATAGAGTGTATCACCACTCAGGAACAAGTTGCATGCCAACCTTCTAAGGATCTTCTTGTCTTTTCTTGATGCCCCAGGTGGGTACTCTTGTTTCTGAAGGAAGCATTTGATATCGTGATACCAAGGTTTGTCGTCTATGACTGCTTCAATCGTGAAGATGTAGGCGGGCCTCTCAAGGCGCATTATGTCGATCTTAGGTACGTCATTCCATTGACCTACACTAATCATGGGGGAGAGAGTGGCTAATGCATCAGCCATGTGATTCTCTTCACGAGGGATATGATGAAACTCGATTATATTGAAGAATGGTAACAACCTTCTCGCGTAATCTTTGTAAGGAATCAATCCTAATTGGTATGTGTTCCAATCTCCTTTAATCTGATTGATAACCAATGCTGAGTCTCCATACACATCCAAGTTCTTAATCCTCAAATCAATTGCTTCTTCGAGACCCATGATACAAGCTTCGTATTCAACCTTGTTGTTTGTACATTTGAATGTCAGTCAGGCGGTGAAAGGAATGTGGGTACCCTGAGGTGTTATGATGATTTCCCTAATTCTGTTTCCATAATAGTTGACAGCTCCATCAAAGATTAGTCCCCATTGGGAACCTGGTTCTGGCCCTTCACTGGGTAGCAGTTCATCGCAATATTTCATTTTCAAGTACATGAAATCTTCGTCTGGGAAGTCAAATCTGACTGATTCCTGATCGCCAATCGGTTGATGAGCCAAATGATCGGCTAAAATACTTCCTTTAACGGCTTTCTGAGCATGGTACTCGATGTCATATTCTGATTACAACATCTGCCAACGGGCAATCCTTCCTGTGAGAGCAGGTTTTTCAAGGATGTACTTGATCGGATCCATTTCTGAAATTAACCAAGTAGTGTGACAAATCATGTACTGGCGAAGACATTTGGCTGCCCAAGCCAGAGCACAGCATGTTTTCTCGAGCATAGTGTACCGAGTTTCACAGTCGATAAATTTTTTGCTTAAGTAGTAGATGGCAGACTCTTTTCTTTTTGTTTCGTCTTGTTGGCCAACTACATAACCCATTGAGTCTTCCAAGACTGTTAGGTAGATGATCAATGGTCTTCCTTCCACTGGAGAAGATAGAATTGGTGGATTCAATAGATACTCCTTGATACTGTCGAAGGGTTTTTCGCAATCTGCTGTCCATGTGCAGCTTTGATTCTTTCGGAGCAGTTTGAAGATTGGCGCGCATGTCGCGGTCATGAGAGATATGAATCTGGAAATATAATTCAGACGTCCCAAAAATCCTCAGACTTGTTTCTTAGCCTTTGGCGAAGGCATTTCTTGATTGGCGTTGACTTTGTCAGGATCAACCTCAATTCCTTTCTGGCTGACGATGAACCCTAAAAGTTTCCCTGAGCAAACACCAAACGTGCATTTGTTGGGATTCAAGCGGAGTTTGTACTTTCTCAGACGCTCGAACAACTTTGAGAAGTGGGTCACATGCTCCTTTTCTATTTTAGATTTGGCAATCAAATCATCGACATACTCTTTGATTTCTTTGTGCATCATGTCGTGAAACAGAGTAGTCATGGGCATTTGATAGGTTGCCCCAGCGTTCTTCAAACCGAACGACATTACCTTGTAACAAAAGGTGCCCCATGGGTGATGAATGAAGTTTACTCCATGTCTTCCGACGCCATTTTGATTTGATTATAGCCCGAGAATCCATCCATGAAGGAGAATACTTTAAATTTTGATGTACTATCTACCAGCATGTCAATGTGTGGTAGGGGAAGTCATCCTTTGGACTTGCTTTGTTCAGATCCCTGTAGTCTACACATATTCTGACTTTTCCGTCTTTTTTCGGAACTGGAACTATGTTAGCTAACCATTGAGGATATTCTGAGGTGGCGAGGAAACCTACATCAATCTGTTTCTACACTTCCTCTTTTATTTTGATGGCCATGTCTGGATGGGTCCATCTCAGCCTTTGTTTCACCGGCAGACATTCTGATCTTAACGGTAAATGATGTTCCACAATGCTGGTATCCAACCCTGGCATGTCCTGATAGGACCAAGCAAACATATCTGGAAACTCTCTGAGAATTTCTATCAAGCCTTTTCTGACAGTTGGACTGAGCAGTGCCCCAATCTTGACTTCTTTCCTCTCTTCTTCTGAACCCAAGTTGACCGTTTCCAACGGCTCTTTGTGAGGTTCAATGGACCTTTCCTCTTGTCTGAGTAATCGGGAGATCTCTTCTGGAATTTTTTCATCCTCTTCTTCTTCAGCCTCAAATACCGAGAATTCAAAGTTGGGAGAAGGCATTATATCGTATGTTTCAATGGAGTTTAATACAAGCAATCTGCATTACGTGATGATTTGTTTTTTAGAAGAGATAGAGAGAAATGCAAGAGTGTGTGTAGTGTATTTTCTAGAAAATGCTTGTTTTTATTTTTGGGTTGTTTTAGGATTACCATTTTTTGAAAAATGAAAAGTGAAAACAGCAATAAATGCGGGAATGACAGAACGACGTTTATTTATTTATGATTTTGTCGATTCTTGAAACTACATCCCTATAAAACAAAACTCTGTCGCTTTGACCGAAGCGAAGATGGACATTTACAGAAAGGTGAGCCCTATAAAACATTTGTTTCACCTGGGCAGGGTGAAAGGTTAAAACAAAGATGGCAATTACTTAGACTTATGGATGACTTTCAGGACATCGACAACAACCCTTTGGCGCGAACTCCTCGGTGAATCACAAAGTCTGGTACCTTCTTTCTTGGTTTATTCTCAGAAATGACGCTGATTTCCGGCGGAGCAGGATCGTTTGAGTCTTCCTCCCAGGCAGAGTTTTTGTAGATGAACTCTTCTGTTGTATCTTGCATAGTGTTTCCATTCTCAGGTGGATCTCCTCATCCAGTTAGCTGGATGTCTTCGAGCCTGATACGAGAGCTTTCAGGAGCGGTGTACTTGACCAAGAAGTCGTACTTGCCACTCGGCTGTCCTATGGTGTCCCATACTTCTGTGGGACTGGAGGAGTCATCCTTCTCGAAGACGTTGACCTCAGGAAAAGCATAGTTGATGAACCCTTGTCCTGCAATCTTTGCAGATTCATCGTTGTGCTGGATATCTTCGGAATGTCCTGAGTAATAATCCCATGACTTGGTGGGGACGCAGTATTCTTTTCAATATTGCTTAGCTGATAGGCGTCGTTTGGCTGACTCTTTTGCCCCAAGTCTTCTGGGTACGGCTTCCAGATAGGCAAGCCATCTAGGGGATCAAAATAGTCGTGATCGAAGTTGTCTTTCATCGGATCGTTTTCTAATGAGTAAGGCGGAGCACGACATCCCTCAGGATCACAATCTCCGTAGATCATCTTGACGTCTGACCTTGGTATATATCTCCCTAAGACATATAACCATCCTCGTTGAGATAATACTTCCATTCCTCGTCCGTATCGGAGGAGTCACCCTCATTTATCATGTGTACTTCTTGAGACACTGGGTGGAGGAAGCCTCCACTGTGGAAGAAGTTCTGAATGGGATAAAAACTTTCATCTTTAGTAGTAGTCTGGGTACAGGTTGAAGAGAAACCAAGACCTTTCTTTGTCTTGTTATCAGTAGGAATTATAAGTTGTCCCCATCCTTTTACGTCGTTACTTTTGATTACTTCAAGAGCATCTTTGTATGAGGAAATTGATGTCCCTCTTTGTGATCGATTCTCATTGCTTACTGAGAGTGCTTGGAACTGAGTTCCAACGACCTCTTCTGGTTCTACACAGGAGAATGATGATAAGTTGCTCACGATTAAGGCTTGCTTTCCGTAGACTGTGACTAGCTTGTCATTCTTGACGAACTTCAGCTTCTGGTGAAGTGTCAAAGTGACTGCCCCAGCTTCGTGTATCCAAGGTCTTCCTAATAAATAGATGTATGCTGCCCGGATGTCCATGACCTGGAAAGTGACATGGAAAGTGTGAGGACCGATGGTTATGAGAAGATCAACTTCACCGATAACTGTTTTTCTGGATCCGTCAAAGACTTTGACAATGACCTCACTGCCTCTCATCGGAGATCCTTGAAATGATAGTCACATCAGAGTAGGATTTGGCATAACATTCAAAGTTGATCTTGTGTCTACCAGTACGCTGGCTAGAGCATCGTCCTGGCAGTTGACTGTAATGTTAAGTGCCATGTTATGATTTTTGCCTTCTTCTGGCAGTTCTTCATCACTGAATCCTAAATTGTTGCAGGAAGTGATGTTGGAGATGATCCTGTTAAATTGTCTTATCGTCACATCTTGTTCTACGAAAGCTTGCTCTAAGACTTTCTACAAATCTTCCCTGTGAGCTTCGGAACAGAGCAAGAGAGATAACACAGAGATTCTCAAAGGAGTTTGCAACAGTTGGTCTACAATGTTGTACTCACTTTTCTGGATGAGTTTCAGCATCTCATCGTTGTTTTTTACCAGTTCTGGATTACTAGATTGGCTGACTGGTTGATTGGGAACTTCTGTTTGAGGTTCCTTTTCTTTGGCGAGTTCTCCAACTCCTCTGTTGAAGATCCGACCGATATGTGTTACGCGACTGATGTCTGCAATGTTCACGACAGAGGGTAATGGAGTTTCCTTTCCATTTTCGATTGTTGTTGCACCGTACTTGTAAGGGATAGCCTTATCGGATTAATACGGTATTGGTCCCGGCAGATAGATAACCACATAAGCCTTTTGATTTTTCTGACCATCGTAGGCAGCCTCAATTGGTTTGAGGTTGAGAATCTTTCTACTATCAAGAGGAACTCTTGATTCATGGAGTAGAGGGATTATTGCACATACGTATTAGGTCCTTTCATGATTAGAGATTAAGACAACTTCTTTGCTTTGATCAGGGAGATAGTCGGGTATCTCGTTGGTCGACCCAGAACTTGAACATGGTCGAATCTCTTTTCGGTCCAACTGACTTTGAAGAGCTGACCATACAAGATAACATCCTTGGTTGTTCTCTAAACAAACTCTACAACGCTCATAATTATGTGGTGGCACCCGGCCACGTCCGCTTTGTACGCAGTGCAACTTTACTAGATCTCCTGACTTTGATGCCTATCAGGATTCTCATCAGTTATACTGATTTGTTGTGTAGCTTCATCCAAGTAAATTGAAAGCCACCAGTGGTCCAATAAGTGTTGAAGTGTTCTTTGGACAAGTGCACATCCTTGGTCGTCTTTACGACACACTTTACAGTCTTGATAATCATGTGAAGCTAGAAAACCGAGCTTGGCCTGCTTAGCGTGTAATTCTACCAGACTGGTATTCCTCAAGCGAATATCAAAGATCTGAATCATATTGACTTGATGGTTATTTCTATCATGGTAATCCTGAATTCACCCGAGATTCATCTGCCATTGGAGGGCCTCTTGTACAAAAGAGCATTCATGATTGCTTATTGAGCAGATCGGACAGGAATTGTAATCGTGCCATGGCAGATCATGGTATTGACTTTGCCTTGAGTGCATTGCCACCAAGTTGACGTTCGTCGCCAGAATATTGTGGTTCTGGACAATGTTGGGATTTGCGTGAGCCATATTGACCTCACAGATTCGATGATCTTGAATCCATCTGAGGTTCATTTGTTCTTGTAGAGCTAATTGCACTACGGAACATCCTTGATTATTCTTTGAGCAGATATCACACTGGTGATAATTGTGAGGCGGTACATGACCGTACCCGCTTTGTCTGCAATGCATCCTGGCCAGATTGGTTCATAATAGGAGTACATCATGAATCTGATAACTGCGACTAAATTCTTCTTCTATTAAATTTATGGCAGTCTTCTCATGTTGAGGCAACGGGTTCGTCTGAACATTTGGATTAGTATCTTTGAAAGATAGGACCCCGTTCCTGACAAGCTTGTGCACATTAGATTTGAAGCTGAGAAAGTTTTCAATGTTGTGCCCCGGTCCTCCTTGATGATAAGGGCAAGTTTGATCTGCTTTAAACCAAAAAGGCAGATTTTCCAGTACCGTAAGAGGAGACCTGGTTTGGACATGCCCCTTGACCAGTAGTAATGGAAACAATTCTGCGTACAACATCGGTATAGGGTCAAATCCTGGGGGTCGTGTCATACGATTGTTGTTGTTGTATTGTGGACGAGCCTGCTGAAGGGGTTGTTGTGTTCTTTGCTGATACTATTGTTAATTTGGTTGGCTCTGAGCAACCTGAGGTTGATACATCAGAGTCGGCACAGGGTTGATAGCAAGAGTTACTGCTGCTACTGGTTGATACCTTTGTCTTTGCTTTCCGAGAGAGATATTACCAATATCTTGCTCTTTTTTCTTTGGGAAAGCACCACCGTATCTTTTGGTATTGCTCGATGGCTCTGCACCTTTGACCAATCGTCCTTCTTGGACTGCTTCTTCAAGGCGTACCCCCATGTTCACCATCTCAGTGAAGTCACTAGGCGCGCTGGTGACCATTCGATCGTAATAGAATGAGCTCAAGGTCTTCAAAAAGATCTTTGTCATCTCTTTTTCCTCAAGAGGGGGACAGATCTGGGTGGCAATTTCACGCCATCTCTGAGCATACTCTTTAAAAGTTTCCTTGTCCTTTTGTGACATTGCTCTGAGTTGATCTCTGTCTGGTGCCATGTCTAGGTTATACTTGTACAGCTGAACAAAAGCTGCGCCAAGATCTCTGAAAGTGTTGATCTTAGTGCGCTTTAAACCCATGTACCATTTGAGTGCGACACCGGTTAAACTGTCTTGGAAATAATGGACCAATAGCTGTTGATTCTCTGTCTGAGTTGACATTTTTTTAGCGTACATCACCAAATGACTTTGAGGGCAAGAGTTGCCCTTGTATTTTTCAAAGTCAGGCACCTTGAATTTGCGCGGTATTTTTACATTAGGGACCAGACAAAGGTCTGCGGCGTCCTTTTCGAATAAATCTTGAACGCGAATGGCATGCCGTTCCTTTTGCATCTCCAGGAATTGCTCCTGGAACTTATTCATCCTTTCGTACATGTCTTTGTTTCCACCAGAAATCACTTGTGGAATCTGTCCTTTCGGGACAGTGTGTACCACTGGTTGTGGTATAGTCATTACGGCGGTGACTTTTGGTGCTTCTATGCCCTGAAGTTTGTAACCTTCAGGTGTTACTGTCATTACTCTTGCGTCTTCGCTTTCCCGAAGTTTGTAACCTTCAGGCCCAGTAGTTCCTGCTACAGTTTCTGGGTCTACAGTGACCGGAGGGATGTATCCTTCAGGGAAAAATTTGATAGGCATGCCCCAGGGGCGATCTTTAGGCATGTTGTACCGAGGATCATATGTCTCCACTATGGACGTAGATGTGATCTCTGAGATCACAATCCTTTGTTGTTGCCTCTGAGCTGCTGCCAGAGATTGCATGTCACTGTGAAGTTTTTTTAGATCTTCCTTTAAAGCGTTGACTTCTTCTCTCAGCTCTCTGTTCTCTTCCTCGAGATCGTCCATTTTCTTTTGTCGATTGGCCCGAGTATTGTATGAGTGAGACAGTTTGACTCTACAATCGTGACACACACGTGAGACTCGAAGATAAGAAGAACGCGTTATGTGAGAATGATGAATGATATGAAATGATATATTTTTTGTTTTTTTCATCAAAAAGAAACTTCAATAAATAGATTGCAAATATCATACAGTGGGGAGACCCCCCTTTTTTTATTGAATTTGAAAGATTGCAGAAAGGGAAAATACAGTATTTTACAAAGTGCTGTAAAAGGAAATGTCTAAACTTATGGATCCTGAGTCCTCTCTGAAGAGAACTTAGATGCTGGTTCTGGTATTTTCCTTTTCTTTGACCGGGGCTCTTCAGCCGTTGTCGGGTTGTCAGTCCTTTGCCAAGTGAAAGCAGTGAGCAAGTTCCTTTGATCTTCCATAGCATGCTGTTCTAGAATCTCAATCAGAGCATCCTTTTCTTTTAACAATCCCTGAATTTTAGTACACTCCACATTGAGAATTCGGTACTTGTTTTTCCAAGAGCTTTTCTCCCGTTGAACTTTATTGAGAGTGACCTGGAGTTTTTCCGTATCAAACAAAAAATAAAGTACATATTCCTTTAATGGAAGAACTGCTTGACGAGGGTAAGGCATCCTCAGCTTGAGGGCTCTAGTTTGCACCCAGTGGAGATAAGGTTCCACGGAGATACAGTCTGGTCTTCCTAGAGACTCTCTTCCTTTCCTGTGAATGTGTTGCCAGGCATGCACTATTTCCTTCTTTAGTGCTCTGTCAGTTTCTCCTTCCTTGAAGAAAAGACCTTCCAGATGAACATTATACGGGATATTCTTCATCGGGTATCCGAGTTGACGGCCGAACTAAAATTGGATGATAGTTGATTCCTCCTTTAGTTCCTATGAGGGGGATATTAGGGAAGTTTCCACATCTGTCGATGATCTTTATTCCCTCATAAATCCTATTATACCAATCTATGTCAGAGTTGGTAAGAGACATGATTCTCTGTGACCAACGTAGAGTAATCTTATGGTCCTAAAATGCAGCTGACTTGGGTAAATGGGAAGTGAACCATTTGTAAAGCAGGGGTATACAACATGGGATCATTCCTTCGTTGTACAAATTCCTTAAGTGTACAGAATGATAAGCAATTACGAGCAAGGTTGGTACGGGGTTTCCAATCAGAAATATCTTAATGGCATTGGTATCGACAAAGTTATCGATGTTGGGAAAAAGGAATAACCCGTATGTGAGCAGAACAAAGATATCTTCGAAAGCAATTATGTTTCCTATATTGGCAAAGTATAGGGCTTTCTCCGCCAGGAATTTAGCTGGTAAACCCTGGATTCCTTCCTTAGTATGTGAGTCCTGACTGCTGACTCGTCCAAATAGATTACTCTTGCAACGGTTTGATCCTTTGGAATTTCTTCTAGTCCAGAAAACGGAGCTTGGTCAGTGATGGGTAAATCAGTCAGGTGAGAGTACTCTTCCAGTGTTGGTGCAAGTTGATAATTTGGGAATGTGAAACACTGATAAACCGGATCATAAAACTGAATTAACGTAGACAAGATTCCTTCAACTACGTGGACCCTTAACAGAGACAACAATCCTACATGCTTAGCTCTGAAAGCATCAGGGTTGGTAATCATCCTTGCCAGCCTTCTTAAATCCTCTGGTTTCGGAGCCTTGAAGGTGTACTTGTCAGTTTTTCTTCTACCGAAATCCATAACGCAATCTTTCTGATATTTGCAATTATTATTTTAGTTCATTTTGAAAAAGAAGAGGAAATAAAAGAGAAGATTTTTCTTTGTTTAAGAGTTTTTTAAATGAATGCATGAATGCAGCACACAAAAACATTGAAAAAATATGGGTTCAAGGGTTCAACGTCACGAGCATGGAGTCATGGCTCTACCCATCTCCAAATGTTTTATTCTGGTCAATTTTTGTACCTGTAGACCGAGTTAAAGGTTCCCAAAATCATTGACCCCCTAGGGATAACAACAGCAAGCTGGTTCACCCGAGCGAGCTGTAGCATCCTAGGGTAATCTCAATTTGGGTGTAGTATCGTGTATCAACTATTTCCGATAGTTACCGCACTACCAAATGGCCACATGGTTAATGTCTACTAAATCCTCAGGGTCACGGGTGCCACACTGGGATAACGTCTATTTTCACGACGTTAGTCGTTCAACATAGTATCCACACGGGCCCTCGCCTGATTTGATGGTCTACCAGGATCGCTTATTTAGGAATCACTCCCTGTAAGTCCACCCGTCTATGCCATCACTTATCTTAGGGTTCTTTTAAACTTTCCACATGCGTATCAATCGCATTCCCATTGACAGAAAAATAAACACGGATATCAAGTAGGAAAAGCAATATATATATATATATATATATATATATATATATATATATATATATATATATATATATAGTATGTAGAAAATTTCTTACAACCTAGACCACTTAGGAATTCTAATCCTAGTCCTAGACAGACAAAATGACTCCCCAGCAGAGTCGCCATTTTCCTGTTGGAAAATGGTGACGAATGATGACTAAGGTAAGACAGATCCCAATGTAATAATCCCCAGCAGAGCCACCTTTTTCCTGTAGCGTGCGATTTTTGTCGGTGACGCGACCACCTTATCGCCATGGGTTTCTCCTCACCGCAATGGTAGGAGCGGGGTGCTACTTTCTGATTTCTTATTTACACTATGAAGCTGGAAAGGAAAGGGAAGCTATCTAAAACTAACCTTGCACACAAATGTTTAACTGAACAAATGCTTAAAGAGATTGGGGAGTTCGGGGTCAGGTTATACAATGGGGAGTTGTCAATTACCCATCCTATATGTGGTTATCCACAGGTTGTTAGCAATTTTCCTTACTTCTTTCTACTTACTGGTGTTTATCTGTTGTGGGTTGGGAAAGTTTCTTCTTTGGGAGTGTTTTAGAGAGAGAGTTTTTGTTGATGTCGGCTTGACGATGTTTTTGATGAATGTGTGAAGGTACTGGACCTAGAGTTTTTTATTGGTGTGCTCGCTAAGATTTTGCAATCTTATGCCTACGTATTTCCGTTAAATGAAACAGGGAAATCAGAGCAATCGTAGTTCCTCCTATAGAAAAATATGTTTTGGTGTCTTGTTCAAAGCCCAAGATTGAAGCTAAAAGGTTATTTGTGTCTTGTTCAAAGCCCAAGATTAAAGCTAACGATTTGACTGAGAGAGAATTTGGCATCTCTAAAGGGAGACATCTTCTCTGTTTATCACAACTGTTGGGTGACTGATTATAAAGGAGGGTTACTTTAACTGGGATATGAGAATCCAGGAATGCCATAATTTCCTTTATAGGGGATTTGTCCTAAAGGAGAAAACTTTAACTTAGTGTTGAGCAATGCCATTTTTCCTTAGGAATCTTTCATACAAAGAGAAGGACATGGGCTTGGATGTAAATAATCCAGAGGTTTGCCACTTACAGCTATTAGATGAAAGAGGAAGTTTACCATAATAAAAGATGGACCATAGATTGGATTTCTTGAATCAACAAGTGTGCCACTTACAGCAGTTATATGGCATTTTGTTTGATTTTCTGTTTTGATGAGTGATATACAGGGAAATGTCTTCCTACAGAGAGTTTTTAATTTCCTCTGAGGTGATTTTGATTTTTGTTTGCCTTGATCAAAGCCTAAGGTTGAAGCTAAGAGATTGATTGACTCTATTGGGGAAGTCCTTATACAAGGCCTAAAAGGAGGCTGGAAAAGACTGACTCAACAAGAGAGTGTTTATCTGTCTTGTACAAAGCCCAAGATTGAGGCTAAAAGAGAGTTGACTCTTTTGGGGATATCGTTATACAAAGCCTAAGAGGAGGCTGAAAGTTGACTTTCCTGGGAAATATTTTGTCTGTCTTGTACAAAGCCCAAGATTGAGGCTAAAAAAGGATTTTTTTTTTACTCCACTGGAGAATATTTGTAGGTGTCTTGTACAAAGCCCAAGATTGAGGCTAAAAAAGGGAAATTGACTCTACTGGTGAGAGGTTTTATCTGTCTTGTACAAAGTCCAAGATTGAGGATGAAATGAAATCTCACTCTGCTGGAGAGTATGATTTGTCTTGTACAAAGGCCAAGATTGAGGCTGAAAAGAGGATTGACTCTGCTTAAGGAGATTTTATATGTCTTGTACGAAGCCCAAGATTGAGGCTAAAATATGTTTGACTCTACTGGAGAGATATTTATGTGGGTGTCTTGTACAAAGCCTAAGATTGAGGCTGAAAAGATGGCTAACTCAACAAGAGAGTGTTTATATGGTGTCTTGTACAAAGCCCAAGATTGAGGCTGAAAAAGGGTTGACTCAACAAGAGAGTGCTTTTAGGAGATTGACTCAACAAGAGAGTGCTTTTGAAAAGGGTGATTGACTCAACAAGAGAGTGCTTTTAGAAAGAAGATTGACTCAATAAGAGAGTGCTGAAAAGGTGATTGACTCAACAAGAGAGTTCTTTTGAAGCTAAATCTGCTGAGGAAAATCATTATACAAAGCCTAAGAGGAGGCTGGCTTCTGCTGAGGATTATTAGATCCAGAGGCAGGTCCAAAATGGGGAATCAACTCTTGCTGAGGATTTACAGAAGAGTTGAGGTATCAGATGTCTTGAGGTTCTGATTTGGGACATTGTTATACTGATGATAAACTGACCTTGGCTGGGGGAATTTAGGATGAAAGAATGAGTTTTAGATCCTGTGAGGGTTTTAACTTTACTGGAGATTGGTTGAATGACCAGGTTTTTTCCTATGTTTTTGTAGGGAACTTGAGAATGTCTTTGAGATCCAAGAGGAGATTAGACTGTCCAAGTCTCTACTGGTATGGAAGAGTTTATCTTTGTATGATGCCCAAGAGGAGGCTAGTGTTTTAAGGGATGAGTGTCAACCCTTAGTTGGTCTGAGGTTTTGACTCTTCGGAAAGACTGCTCTAACAAAGGATGACTAAGTTCTGTCCTATTCCTTTAAGAGGTCTTCAGGGTCCTTGAATTAAGCCCAAGAGAAGGCATGAGAACTTCTAAGAAGATGGAGGGTCCTTGTACAAAGCCCAAGAGGAGGCGGGGATGCTTTTAGGAAGCCTGTGGGTCCAAACTTAAGAAAAGTTCAAGAAAAGTTTCACCGGGAATAATCTTTTCTCTAGTGAACAATTCTAGGGCTTGAAGAAATTCAAGAGAGGTTTCATCGGGAATTAATCCTCTCTGGGGGAAATGAATTTCTTTGACAATTTTCTAATAGTGACAGTCTGAGAAAAGTTTCACCGGGAATAATGCCTTTCTCTTTGTTCCATATTGTATAAGCCCAAGAGGAGGCAAGACTGTATCTGGAATTCCTATGGGGAACTAGTTCTGACTGTGTTGAAAGAGTGACTACTGGCTTTATCTAGTTCTAGACCTAATTGTCGGGGAAAACTCTAAGCAGATAATATACAGGTATATATATACACAGATGAGATATATACGTATGTAAAAGAGGGTAGGAGGACTTACAGGTGAGCAAGCTTCTAGCACAAACAAATATATATATATATATATATATATATATATATATATATATATGTGTATGTGTGTGTGTGTGCGCAAGTATGTAAAAGAAAGTTGTTTAAAACTTACAGGTGAGCAAGCTTCCATTGTAACAGCTGTATGGTTAGTTGTTCGAGAAATCAAAGAAAGTTTTGCTAACAACTATGAATTTGAACTTAAATCAAAAGGGAAAGTTGTTTTTGAAAATAAGATTGGGGCTTATACTCAAGGAGAGGCCCAGATATAACAGTGATCGCACAGTTGTTCTGAAAATTGTATCAGGACTTATACAACGACTGAGGCCCAAAAAAGGTTTTTTGTACAAAGGGATGGGTCTTACAACTCAAGGAGAGGCCCAAAGTGTTTGAAAAAGAAAAGAAATGGGCCTTACAACACAAGGGGTAGGCCCAGATGTTTTTGTTTCGATATGGCGATCGCGCCGAGATTTTTGAAAACACAGTGGGACTTATATAATGACTGAGGCCCAAAAAGGTTTTTATTTACAAGGAATGGGTCTTACACTCTATTAGAGACCCACAAGTTTATTTTTACAAGAGTGGGGCTTACAACTCAAGGAAAGGCCCAGATGAAAACAACGATCGCACCGTTATTTTGAAAATCGTATCGAGACTTATACAATGACTGAGGCCCAAATTATTTATGTACATAAGAGGGTTGGGTCTTACACTCTATTATGCAATGATCAACATTATCAAACATGTGTGAAAAACAAGTTATGATCTTGGATTAATGTTTGAAAAATTAAGTTTCATTCATAGAATGATTTGAAAATCATTTGAATTTGCAAAATCAAGAAAAAGAAATATTTTTTAAATGTGTAAAAACAAATAAAAACATAATTCTTTACAAAAATACCAAATATATGAAATAAATAATATTTTTGTGAAATTTTTGTGGAATAAAATATTTTAACACTTTTGGGAATTTTCAAAAAAAGAACCAATAAAAAATAATTAAAATTGAGAGAGAAATTAATTTTGGAATTAATTAATAAAAACCACAAAGTATATGAAAAATAGCAAAAAATATAAAAATGGCAAAATGGTCTGGGTGGGTGTTGAACCCACGACCTCATAGCCAAACACACATGCGCGCTACCACTAGGATGGTGTTACATCAGTGTATCAAAACCACCCCATTAATACATAAGGGTGCCAAGTTTCTAGGCCTGGCCAAGGCGCCATGGCATGGCCCTTGCCCAAGGCAAGGCCTAGTTTTGGCAATTTGAATGAAGCCTCTAACTTTCTCATTTCTCCATGGATTTTGATAAAATTTAGGTGCATCTGACCTAGAATTTCACGAGGAATCCAATGGTTCCCTTGGAATTTTCAGAAAATGTCTCCACTTTAAATTCCGATAGTGATTTCAAAATAGGCCTAGATTTACATGTTCTATGCTATCTCATCATACAGGCAACAATAGCATGGTATATTATTTCAAACACAACATATATGATATGTATGAGAGGTCCATGATCAATGGACCTCAAAGCAATGCATGATTTAAAGAGTTCAAGTTGTGATGCACTCACCTCTTGAAGCTTCTTGTGCTATCTGTCAAGTTCCTTGTGCCAGAAGTAATTTAATGCTTTGAACACTCTTGATTGATCCCTTAGAAGCTTTTAGGATGATCAAAACCAGCTAGAATCCTTAGGAACAAGAATTGGCTCTTTCTTGTAAAAGGGGCAAAAGTGACCAAGATAGTAACTCTCTCAAATGGTGTTCCAGATGAGGGAAACCAATTGGGACAGTTTGAGGATGATATTTGGAGTGTGTTTGAGGTTTGGTTTGGTTTTGGAAGTGACTGAATAAAGACATGGCTTGGAAAATGCAGAAAAGTCAAATTTTGAGGTTTTGGAGGTTGACTTTCTGATTTTGGTGTTTCAGATCAAAGTTGAGTGTTTAAACAGCTTAGATGTGACATATTGGATGTGTTTGGATAATGAGTTGTGGTGGAATTGCTCTCTAACTCAAAAACTCAGAGATAACTTGCAATAGAATGCATTTTGGCCTAATGAGAGAGATTTTGAGGAAAGCATCAGTTGTAGTGCTTTGGTGTACTCAAACTGAGCACAAATGAGCTCTATTTATAGTGCAACAAGTTTGTTTTGCAACCAATAGCGAATGGCAGCTGGTACAGGCCTTTGGCCAATGTTGATCCAAGGGAATCTTTAGTCTCCTCTAGCCATTAACTTGAGCTTAGGGCACAGGCCTATGGTCCTTTGATTCAGAGCCGAATCTTGACTCATTCAGTTAGGAATGTCTCAGTCCATGCCACCTTGATGCATCCATTGAATGCTTGGAAACAAAATTGGAGTCTTTTGCACTTTTTAGCCTTTTTAGGTTTGTTATGGCTATATGTAGATTCTTGGACTTGGGAGGCTTGGGGATTAGATCATTCCCCTTGGATTTTATCCTCTGATGTGTCCAAATGGATGACAAGGCTTGTAGTTGGCCAATTTTTCCAAATCGAGCAAAATGCCAAATTATGCGTTGTACAAGACAATTGGAAATGGTGATTTTGAGGGGATCATATCTCCTTGCTCAGGTTGAGTTATGGGAGGCTCTTGTGCTTTTTAGAAAGCCCTCATATGATACAATACATGTGTGATCATAGTTTGTCTTGAAACTATTTGAATCCAACTGAAAAATCCTCATGAACATTGATGTCCAAGGCTGGTAACTTAGGCAGATTTTCACTAAGTGTTGGAAAAGTGTCATTTTCTTCATTTTTACCATTTTGATCAGTCCATAACTCAAAATCCATGAGAATTTGGAATCTCTTGTAGTTGACACTTTTAAAGTATGTTAGATGGAATTTCATTTGAGCTTTGAATGGAAGAAAAAGGCCTTGTGGTTTAGGAGTTATGACCTTGCAAAGTTGGTACAAAATCACTTTTGTTCCATAACTTAGAAAATTTTTGGTTTCTCATGGTTGCCCCTTTTGCAAGAAACCTCACTTTCTTGATTTTTCTTAATGAATGATGATAAATACCATACATTAACATTATTTTTTACTTAGGGGAACCATATTTGTGAAAAATTCCAAAAAGTCAAACTTGATTTTGTGCACAGTTGACTTTTTATCGGATGAAGTCCAAACTGTGCGATCCTTTGTGAAATCAAGTTCTTGACCTAATTTAAACCTAATGGGTGGATTCTATAGGGTTTATAGGGTGTATTGAATCATATCCCAAGGTTTGAGAGCATGTCTCTGTCAAAAGTCAAAGATACAGTTGACTTTTCCTTCAAAACCCTAATTGTGGTCCAGGTGAAATTGAAACTTTTGGATCAAGCTTCTTGGATCAATCCATTATTGTAAATGGATCAATGTGGTGTATTTGAGGCCCTCAAATCATGTATTGAGGTCTTGGCTCATGCTTTGCCTGAAAAGTCAACTTAGGGGTGAATTAGGTCAAGAAACCCTAATTCCTGATTTTTTTTGTGAATGATCCCCTGAGGCTAAATTGACTTGATGGTTGGGTCCATGAGGTCCCTAGAAGTATCTTAGGTTATATTTTGAAGCATTGGCTCATGCCCAGAAGAAAATTTTCATCTGGAGGCCTTGGTCGACCAAAACCCTAATTTACTGGCGATCTTGAGGCATGATCCACTTGGAACGTTGCACTTATCTGCCTATATCTTGATGTGGGAGTCCTCTTGATCCTTTATGGGTGTTTAAGAAATTAGACAAGTTGAAGATCATGTCATTTCTTGATTGATCCTTTGTCTAAGTGCTCTGAGAGGGCTCAAAACCCTAATTCTTGGTTATAGTGAAAGCTCAACAATCCTTGAGGAAATTGATGAGGCATGATGGCACATCCATATTGTGGTAATGATCCTCACAATGATGGGAAATCTTGGTGGTCAAAATTTGGGGTATGACAATTGGTAGCTGAGCTATTTGGACACATTGGTGTACCTTGCATTAGGGGTAATGATACCATTCCAAAACTATTGAACCAATATCTTATCTTCTAATCTGAAGCTGTTAATCTAAGAAAAACTTCCTATACTATAAATAAAGGTCATGTGTGACTGATCAATACACACCAAAACAACCACGATGCTTGTTTTCTCACAAATCCTCTTTCTTACAAAATTTAAAGTTCTCAAAGAGTGAAAACTTGGAATTCTCAATCCAGTCCAATTCCACTCAAACCAACCATCCTAACACCTTACATACATCATATATGAGTGATCCATAACCTCAAAACACATCTAGAACACCAGAATCATCAAGTCACTATCCATTTGCTCAAACTTTCTTCAAAGCGGCAGATAGGGTCGAGCCAAGTGATCCGGAGGTTTTCAATCCATTCTAATAATTGGAACACCATCCTTGAGGTCCAAGGAAGTTGTCCAAATCATCAAAACACTTTTGTAACATCTTCAACTAAGGATTCAATTTCGTCTTGCAAGGTAAGCTTCCTCAAAACTGAACTCTATGATCCATGCATCATAAATGTGTTTTCAAGTTACCAACATATTTATGCACTTATATAGTGTGTTTCCCCTCAATTAATTGCTTTGTATATATCGTGTATAGATTTTCATGATGTTCTTACAAAAATTAGGGATCATCTGTTCTTCACTTGATTTCTCACTCCACACTTAAAATAAATGCAATTAATTGGTACCATTGGAATCCTTGTTCAAAAACGAACAACTTTCATGTTTACAAAAGTCAAAACCGTTACGTATTAAGGGAGATATGAGAGGTTTTGCAAATCTGGAAATGAAGGTTCGCGCGAGGAAGAAGAAGATGGCCTTGGCGCCATTTTTTTAATTTTTAAATATTTGAATTTTTGTTATTTTCTTAATTAATTTCAAAAATTAATTTCTCTCTGATTTTTAATCATTTTTTATTGATTCTTTTTTTGAAAATTCACAAAAATGTTAAAATATTTTATTCTACAAAAAACTCAAAATAATATTATTTATTTAATATATTTTTAATTTTTGTAAAGAATTTCATTTTAATTGTTTTTAAACATTTTTAATGAAATTTTTCTCTTGATTTTTCAAATTCAAATGAATTTCAAGCTTCCATATAAATAAAACTTGATTTTTCAAAAAAAAATTCAAAGTTCACAACTTGTTTTCAAATATATTTGATATTTTTTATTATTTTTTATTTAATTTTCTTTGAAAAATTGTATTTTTAATTAAAATTAGGGTTTTTCCTTTGATTCTAATTTTTCAAAACACTTTTGGGCCTCTTTGTAGAGTGTAAGACCTACTCCTTTTTGTGCATATATATTTTGGGCCTCAGTCATTATATAAGTCCCACTGTGGTTTTCAAAAACGCGGCGCGATCGTCGTCTTTCAAATAATCATCTAGGCCTCTCCTTGAGTATAAGCCCCATTTTTCTTCTTTACAAGCACTTTTGGGTCTCTAATAGAGTGTAAGACTCAACCCTCTTTGTACATAAATAAATTTTGGCCCTCTGCTGTAGTATAAGTCCCACAACGTCTTTCAGTATCGCAGTGCGATCACTGTTTTCAAAACAAGTCATTTGGGCCTCTCCTTGAGTATAAGCCCCAATATTTTTGTACAAAAAAACTTTATTTTAAACAATAAAAAACTTCCATGGGCCTCTCCTTGAGTTGTAAGCCCCATACTTCTGTTTTCAAAATCATTTGTTTGTTTTAACTGGTACTAAGAGGAGCATTATTCCTGGTGAAACTGCTCTTAGACCACTTGGGCCTATATTTGAGTTATAAGCCCCAAAGATTCCTCTATTAAAACAACTTTATTTTAATTCAAATTCAAATTCAAAGTTTTCTCAAAACTTTCTTCAATTTCTTAAAACCCAAATCATATAGTTGTAATGAATACAATCAATCACAATACACTTTGGCCTCTTCTCAGAGTGTTAGACCCAACATCTTTTCAATTCAATGCATATTTGTTTATATACCTGTCAATTCACTTATTTGTATATATTTTTATGCATATTTGTTTTGAGTTTCCCCAGCAGTTAAGTCTACACTTAGGTTAAACCAGAGGTTACTTCTAACATAGTCAATAACTAGTTCCCTCATAGGAAATTCCCTCGATACAGTCTGCCTCCTCTTGGGCTTATTCAATATGGAACAGAGAAAGGCATTATTCCTGGTGAAACTTTTCTCAAGACTGTCAAAACTTAGAAACATATATATACAAGAAATTCATTTCCCGGTGAAACCTCTTTTGAATTTCTTCAAACCTTAGAATTGTTTAACAAAGAAAGGATTATTCCCAGTGAAACCTTTCTTGAACATTTCTTAGGCTTGGACCCACAGGCTTCCTAGAAGTATCCCCAGACTCCTCTTGGGCTTAGTACAAGGACCAACAGGCTTCTTAGAAGTTCCCCAGCCTCCTCTTGGGCTTAGTTCAAGGACCCAAAGGCTTCCTAAAAGCATAGGATAAAAACTAGTCATCTAAAGTAGGTCAATCCCCAGGAGAGTCAAATTTCTAGAACATCAATCATCAAGGGTTGATCTTCATCCCTTAAACCAACAGCCTCCTCTTGGACATCTTACAAAGATCTCTTTCCAACCAAAGTCTATCTCTTCTTAATGAGACTTGGACAGTCTCAGCCTCCTTTTGGGCTTCATTCAAGTAGACTTGGAAAGTCTCATAGTCTCCTTTTTGACTAAACACAAAAACCCATAGGTTTCCTAAAGGCATAGGGAAAACCCTGATCATTTTATTAATACACCAGTCTCCAGCAGAGTTAAAAACTTCTAAGGGTTTTGAACGCAACCTTAAACTCTTGGATTCCCCAAAACAATTTAGACCTTCCCTTGGACTTTAACAATCCTCAGCAAGAGCCAGCCTCCTCTTAGGCTTTATATAATGATTTTTAATGGACAACCTCAATCTTGGGCTTTGTACAAGACAGATAAAACTCTCCCCATTGGAGTCATTTTCTTTTAGCTTCAACCTTGGGCTTTGATCAAGGCACACAAAAAGAAATATCCCCTCAGATGAAACCATGAGTCCTCTCTGCAGGAAGATATATCTGCTTCTATACATCACATATCAAACAAACAATCAAAACCTTTTTCCAGATAATTGATGTAAGTGGCACACTTGTTAATTCAAAATCCAAGCTGGAGTCCCTCCTTTATCCTGGATAAAATCTCTCTTTCATCCAACAGCTATAAGTGGCAAGCCTCTGGATCCCTAACATCCAAGCCAATGTCCCTCTCTTAGTATGAAAGATTCATAAAGGAAAAAGTGGCATTGCTCTACACTGAGTTAAAGCTTCTTCCTTCATGACATCTCTCTTATAAAGGAAATTATGGCATTGCTGGATTTCATAAATCCCAATTAAAGTAATTTTCCCTTTATAACCAATTTCTCAACATTTGTGATGAATAGGTGAGATATCACCCTTTAGAGATGACAAATTCTCTCTCTCTCAGTCAAAATTTAGCTTCAATCTTGGGCTTTAAACAAGACACAAATACTCTAATAGCTTCAATCTTGAGCTTTGAACAAGACACCAAATTTTCCTCCCATAGAATAGGTGGAACTACGATTACTCTGATTTCCCAAATCTCTTTACGGGAATACGTAGGCATAAGATTACGAAATCTTAGCGGGCACACAAATCAAAAAAATCTTAGGTCCAGGTACCTTCCCAAAACAGCAGAAAACCCAAAAAAAAACAGTCTCTCAATTCTCCCAAAGGAGAAACTTTCCTAATCCACAGCAGATAAACACCAGAAAGCATTTCAAAATAGCAGAAATACATGCAAAAGAAGGTTCCTATAGATTACTATAGATACACTGGGTGTTAACAGCTTCCCTTTGTATAACCAGACCCCGATCTCCGATCGTTTAGCATTTGTTAAAGAAAACATTTGTTTGCAGGGTTAGTTTAAGATATCTTCCCCTTCCTTTCTAGCTTCATAGGATAAATACAGAAATCAGAAAGTAGCATCAAATCATGCGGTACGGTGGTCGTGTCACCGGAAAAAAAACCGAAGGATACACAATCCAGTAAAGTTATTTAAATAGGGGCAATTGTCATACCCCAAATTTTGACCCTAAATTTCATCACCATTCTAGGAAGCATTACACATTACATTGCTAACCCTAACCTTTGTTCAAGTTTGTTCCTTGTTTTTGCTTCATCAAATTAGGGTTTTGCTCAAGAGAATTAAGAGAATCTTCACATGATCAGTCAATGTTTTGGAACGATCATCAATCCATCAAGCTTACATACACTCAAGAGACTTCTCCTTATCAAGAATCAAGTGCAATATGGTCTCATTATAAGTTCATTGGAGCTCAAATTCATCTGGTCACAAATTAGGTTTTGCTTGGAAAAGTCAATTGTGCCTTTGACTTTTGATCAAAGCATGATCCCAAACCTTGGGACATGATCCAAAACACTCAAATACATCCTTGGAAGTCCATCCATGATGTTTGATAGATTTAAGAATTCAAGATCATTGAAGATCACACAGTTGAATTCCTATGGTACACAAGCTTTGTCTGACAAAGTCAACCCTTTGACTTTTAGGTTTTTTGGTCCAAATTGAAGTATTCAAGCCAAATTTTATCAAGACATGTTTGATCATTGAATTTGAGCATGAAAAACCAAGATTTGGAGGGTTTCTTGCAAAAGGGGCAAAGTTGAGGAAGTAAAATTTTTCCAAGTATGGAAAGAAAATCCAGTTTTGGCACTAACTTTGGAAGGTCATAACTCTCAATCTACACAGCCATTTTTTGTGCTCCAAAGCTCAAATTAAAGCCCTCACAACAAATTACAACTTTGTATGAGAGGAGGAAACCTCAAAAAAATGCTTAGATTTTGAGTTATGAAGCTTCAAAGTTTTGAAAAATCTTTGAACACTTAGAATTTTTCAAGGTTGATTTTGGTCCTTAGAAACAACAATCTTTGGGGCTAGTTTTCATTATGATCCTTTGAGATTCAAGATTTTTGTCAAACATGAAATTTGTATAGCATGTTTGTGGCTTTCTAAAAAGTACAAGAACTCCTCCATAGAATTTGTGAGCAAGGAGTTTCAAAGAGATGAATTTAGGGCTCCAAAACTTGATTTTTAAGTCATGATCATGTTGATTCATGTTGCAAAACCACTCTAAATCCTCATGATTTCGTTTTGCAGACCTTGTTGCTTGTTAAACTTGTTTAAATCAGATAAGTACATATGCTTTTGGTGCAATATCCAAGTGGTTTAAGCTTTATCTCAAAGATCATTCCATTTTTGGCACAAAGTTGACAATGCCATTCTTGTAAAGCTACTTTATTCACAAGTCAACTTGTCTTGAGCCCATACATGGTTTCTTCTGCAGACCATTTATCTTTGGCAAAAAAGCAAGCTCTCAACCACCCTACACTACACTGTACTTGGTTATTGGAACCACAAAACCTCTCAATCAAACCAAGTTGCATTTCAACCAAACCAAGTTGCATGAACTTGGATTCTACAAAGCTCTCAAACTCTCCACCTTGCCTATAAATAGAGAGAGTCTCTAAGCCATTTGGACACACAAAAACATCATTAACTCACCCTCAAAACCTCTGCATTCTCCTAGCCACCAGAATTTGCAAAAACACCCCAAGTTTGAAAAACCTATGGCCAAACACATTTCCTTCGTGCAAACTCCAAAGAAACTCCATAAACCATCCCTAAACCCTCCATATAACTTGTTCCAACCATCAAATAAGTTTTGTATCAAGCGCTACCTTATTCACCATTTTCATACCTTCATTTTGCAAGAAGGCACTGGTTTGGTTCTTGAAGCTACTTCCAATCCCTTCAAGCATTCAAATCATCTCTCTAAGGGTCAACAAAGCTGAGGAGGTTGTCTTTACACTTCTGGAAGAGCTTTTGAAGAAGCCTTGGACTGACTCCAAGAGGTAAGAACCTTGAATCTTCAAACTCATAATCCATGCATTTTTAATGTCTCATGTTTGAAGCAAAAATGTACTCTACACTATGCACAATCTATTTGAAGCTTTGGTTGCATTATATGAGTTGAATGCGTGATGTTTTAAAATGTTGAAGTTCATGTGTGTTGCACTGTTGTTGAGTAATTTATGAATTACACAGTTAGTTTTAGGATGAGTTAATAGCATATTTAAAATCCTAGTAAAAAATGCTTCAACTTTCATTTTTACAAAACTGAAATTGGTTGGGAAATGAGAGAGATATGTTGAGTTGAAAATCTGGCAATGGATAGAAAACTAGGGCTCGGGGAGAGATAAAGAGAAGAAAAGAAAATTGAGAACAAGAAGGTGAGGTGGCGCTGATGTGGAGGCGAGGTGGTGTTGAGTTATCCATTTTAATGTGTTCTTAAAATATATATTATTGGAGGTAGTTTAGTTAATGGATGAGAACGTAGCACCGCTGGTCTAGAAGGAGGGTTTGTGTGTGGTTGCAAGCGGAAGGACTGGGGTTCGAATCCCCATCGCCCCAATCCTTTTTATTATTTTTCTGAACTTTAAGTGGTTTTAACATATATTAGTCTGGTTCCACCCTTAGTCACACGCGCGCTATAGCTCAGTTGGCTAGGTTTTGGGTTGTTGAATATGAGGGCGTGGGTTCTAGTCGTGGCTGGGGCAGAACATATATTTTTAGCACTTTTCCTTTCATTTTATTCACAAAATTCAAAACACCATAACTTGTTCATCCTTTCATCTTTTTGATCTCTTCTTTTTGCCATGTACTCATGTTGATGTCTACTTTCATGTGGTATAATTTTTTCTACAAAAATATTTATTTTTCTCATACTTATGATGGTTCAAAGTGTGTGATATTTTAGGGTTTCCTTAAGACATTTTTTTATTCTTATAAGTGATTCCTTGATTTCTCTTGATAAATATGAGTTGTGTGATTATTTTGTAACATGTACAAACATTGTGTGATGTTGTCTACTTGTATCTTTGGGTTTTGACATTAATCTTGGCTTACTTTTATGTGTATTTACATGTTTAAATGCCTTGAACTTTGTTTACCTATGCCATGAACCATTTTGTGCACTTACCTTGAATTTTACACACATCCTTGGATGAACACCAAGAACCATAGCATGCACTTTAGATTGTCACCAAAGTCTTGAGCTATGGACACTTTTGCTTCCATGTTAAGTGATGTTTTAACTTACATATACCTTTGTAATGTTTTTTACTTGTTTGTGACCATGCTTGGACCTTAACATGAATATCTTGGTTGTTACCTATTTGTTTCAATATGTTCAACTTGTTAGCATGCCTAAATGTTCAAATAATGCCTTAACTTGTTCACATGATGTTTGAACCTTAAACATGTCATCTTTAAGTATTCTCACATTCCATCCCTTGTATGTTTACATCTTCATCCACATGTTATTGTCATAAACATGTTCTTTGTGTTCAAGTATGCTTGGTTGTTACCATTTACCTGTTTTAAATTGTATTCATGATTAAGTAATGTCTTAACTTATCCATGTTTGCTTTGAACTTTGATTGTTATCATAACTTGTATATGCCTTGCTTTCATTCATGTTTAAGTGATGTTTCAACTTATACATGTTAACTTGAACCATGAACCTTACCATGATTAAGTGTTGTTACAACTTATCTTCCTTTGTCTTGTATTCATGATTAAGTGTTGTTACAACTTATCTTCCTTTGTCTTGTATTCATGATTAAGTGTTGTTACAAATTATCTTCCTTTGTCTTGTATTCATGATTAAGTGGTGTTAGTAAACCCTAAAGTATGTTTGCCTTAATTACGTACTTGAACTTTTTATACATGATACCTTGGTCTTGTTAGAACTATATCTCATGATTTTTTAGATGTTGTAACATCTTTGTTTGATTAAACTTACTTTGGTTGTCACCATGTTGATTTAAAACTTCTTTGAACCTTTGAACATACTAGGTAGTTACCTTGTCTAATTCATGACTTTGTTAAGTCCTTACTCTAAATGTTGTCATATTTATCTTTATGCTTTGGTTGTAACCATATGTTTTACCCTTCTCATGCTTTCATTAACATCATGTTTGAATGTTACTTTGACTTGTTTTTAAATTGATATCTTGTTTGAATATCATGTTTGTTCATATCATCATACTTGTTTAAGTTTGTTAAGTTATTCCCCCAAATGATGTTAGCTTGTTAGCTTCCATCCTCAAGTTACATTTTATTCCTTAGTTTAAGGGAAAGTCTCTCTATTGACTCCATGTCATAGATAGCTTAGCATTACCTATCCTCTTTGATCTTATTAGAGTCATTAGGTTTTTGAGGTTTAGACTTAAGTTAGAATAGATAAATCTTTTGACTTTCTCATGTCAAGTAAGTGTTAAGACATAACACTTAGCTCCCCTTTGAACCTTAATCATAATCAAAGTGTTCATTCATCCTTAGTAAGGTGAACTACAAATGCTCTGATTCCACTCCTTGTAAAGATATGTAGGCACAAGATCGCGAAGTTTTGGCGAGCATACTTAGTGACTAAACCTTTAGGTTCCTATCTCTCACCATATAACCCAAACATAAAACAATAGCAAACAAAATCACAATTACTAGTAAGAGGTTCCTATAGAATACTATATATACTTAGGATGCTAACATCTTCCCTAGGTATAACCAACCCCCGACCCCTAAAATCTCTTAGCACTGTTGTTACATTGCAAACTTAAGGTTTTCTACGATCTTTACCCTTTCCCGTGGATAAATCAAAGTTCGATGGTGAATCTTTAAAAGATTTGTGATTCAAGTTTAATTAATAGCTTGGTATCCAATTCTCATTGCAACAGATCCCTCTAGAACCCTCATGGATTGCTTTTACGATCATGTCTGCTTCGTGTTTATCCATGCATCTTAGCAAGACCATTTCGTAGTTTCTTTTGTAGAGTACATCTTCATTGAGGAAACATTTGGAAGCAAGTCTTCGCAAAGATTTCCGGTTAGCGTTGGATGCCCTTGCTGGATACTCTTTTTTTAAGGAAGCACTTGATGTCATGGTACCAAGGTTTGGCATCATCTTCTTCTTCGATGATAAAATAAATTGTCGGTTCATCTCTAAGATCCATCATTATCACTGGTGCTTCATTAGGATAGTTTACTTTGTACATTGATAATAATGTTGCTAAAGCGTTTGCCACTTGATTTTCTTCTCTGGGAATGTGATAAAGGTAATTTCTTTGAAATTCTTCATCAATTCTAAGACATGATCATGGTAAGGAATCAAATTTGAGTGACAGGTTACCTATTCACCTTTTACTTAATAGATAACAAGCGCTGAGTCTCCATACACCTCTAGAGTTTTGATCCTTAGTTTGATGGCAACTTCAAGACCCATGATAAAAGCTTTATATTCAGCCAAATTGTTTGTACAGTTGAAGCATAATCTCACGGTGAAATGAATACAATCATTATTTGGATTGATCAAGACGGCACAAATTCCATGCCCCATGGCATTTAAGACACCATCGAACGTGAGCTTCCATCGAGCCCCTGGTTCAGGTCCCTCATCTGGACCAGGAATTTCATAGTATTTTACAAGCATTACATCCTCATCAGGGAATTCAAACAACATTGGTTGATATTTTTCCAAAGGTTGGTGAGCAAGATGATTTTCTAACACGCTTCCTTTGATTGCCTTTTGGGTATCATATTCAGTCAATATATTTCCCAACAAACTATTCTTCCATTGATAGCAGGTTTTGTTGAATATGTACTCAATTGGATCCATTTTAGATATCAATAAAGTAGTATGACATATCATGTACTGCCTTAAGCACTGAGAAGCCCATGCTAGAGCGCAGCAAGTCTTCTCCAAAAGTGAGTATCTGGTCTCACAATCAGTGAATTTCTTTGCCCAAATAATAGACGATGTGCTCTTTTCTGCTTGTATCGTCGTATTGTCCAAGTACACAACCCATTGATTCACCTAGCACCGTGAGATACATTATCAATGGTCCACCTAGAACTGGTTGTATTAGAATCAGTGGTTCTTGCAATTTTTTTAAAATTTTATCGAATGCCTCACGGAAATCATCGTTCCACTAGATCGTTTGATTTTTTCTCATCAATTTGAATATAGGTTCGCAGGTAGTTGTTAGATGAGAGATGAACCTCGAGATGTAATGTAGTCTACCCAGAAAGCCTCAGACTTCCTTTTCTGTTCTAGGAGATGTCATATCCTGAATAGCTAAACTTTGCCATGGTCAACTTCAATGCCTCATTGGCTGCGATGAATCCCAATATTTACCGGACCTAACCCTAAATGTGCACTTTGTAGGGTTCAATTGTAGCTTGTATTTCCCGAGTCTAGGAAACAGTTTCTCAAATGGTCAATATATTTGTCTTCAGTTCTGGATTTGGCAATCATGTCGCCCACGTAAACCTCTATCTCTTTATGTATCATATCGTGAAAGAAGGTTACCATGGCCCTTTGATAGGTTTCCCCTGTATTTTTCAAAAAAAAGGCATGACTTTGTAGCAGAACGTTCCCCACGGGGTGATAAAAGTAGTTTTTTCCATGTCATCAGGAGACATCTTTATCTGATTGTACCCGGAGAAACCGTCAGTGAACGAAAAGACAATTAAGACATCAATATGAGGCAAAGGGAAATCACCCTTCGTGCTTGTGACATACCCCAAATTTTGACCCTAGATGTCATCATCATTCTAGGAAGCATTCAAGCATTGCATTGCTAACGCTAATCTTGTTCAAGTTGTTTCTTGTCTTTGCTCTATGGAGTTGGGGTTTTGCTCAAAAGAATCAAGAAGATCTTCACATGATCAGTCAATGTTTTGGAATGATCATCAACCCATCAAGCTTACATGCACTCAAGAGGCCTCTCCTTGTCAAGAATCAAGTGTAAATTGGTCCCATTACAAGTTCTATGAAGCTCAATTTCATCTCGTCACCAATTAGGGTTTTGTCAGGAAAAAGTCAACTGTGCCTTTGACTTTTGATCAAAGCATGATCCCAAGCCTTGGTACATGATCCAAGATACTCAAATACATCCTTGGAGTCCATCCATGATGTTTGAAAGATTCAAGAATGAAAGATCATTGAGGATCTCACAGTTGAATTCATCTGATACACAAACTTTATATGACAAAGTCAACCCTTTGACTTTTAGGTTTTTGGTCCAAATTGAAGTATTCAAGCCAAATTTAATCAAGAAATGTTTGATCAATGAGTTTGAGCATGAAAAACCAAGATTTGGAAGGTTTCTTGCAAAAGGGGCAAACCTAAGAAACTTGAATTTTTTTCTAAGTATAGAAAAAACCCTAGTTGTGAGGCTAACTTTGAAAGATCATAACTCCCAATTTACACAACCATTTTGTGTGCTCCAAAGCTCAAATTAAAGCCCTTACAACATACTACAACTTTGTATGAGAGGTGGAAACCTAAAAAAATGCTTAGATTTTGAGTTATGAAGCTTCAAAATTTTGAAAAATCTTTGGACAGTTAGAAATTTTTCAAGACAGTTTTTGGTCCTTAGAAACAACAATCTTTGGAGCCAGTTTTCACTATGATCGTTTGTGATTCAAGTTTTTCGTTAAACATGAAATTTTTAGAGCACATTTGGGGCTTTTTAAAAAGTACAAGAACTCCTCCATAGCATTCTTGAGCTGAGAGTTTCGAAGAGATGAAGTTGGTATCACAAAGTTGGATTTCATGCCATTTTCACCACTTGTTCTTGGCCAAAACTCCAAGACATGCCCTATAATCCTACTTTGCAGCCCTCATTACTTCTAAATCAATCCATAATCAGAAGATTGCATGATTTAGGGAAGCATTACACACTAATTTGAAGCTTTGTCCATTGAATCATGCCATTTTTGGAAGAAAGGTGGGACTTCCATTTTGATAAAGTGGCTTTAATCACCAAAGTCAACTTCTTGAGCTTTGTAGTTGTTCCTTATGCACTCAAAAAGTTTTGTACTAAGAAGCAAGACCTCAAGACACTACCAACCACCCTAGAGGCATGGTATTTTGCTTGGAAATGACACAAACTTCATGTAACCATCAAGTTGCAACTCAACCAAGCCAAAGATTGAGAACTTGCTATTCTGACCAGAGCATCCCCTAACCTTTTACCTATAAATAGAGGGATGCCTCAAGCTTCAAAGGACAAAAATCACACCCTCTAAACCTCTACTTGCTCCCAACCAACAGAATTTGCAAAAACACCTCAATTTTGCAAAATCTCCCACCAAACTCATTTCAATCGTGCACTTTGCAAACCAACACCACAAACCATCTCTACACACTTAATGGAACTTGTTCCAACCCTTGAGCAAGTTCTGTATCAAGCTATTCCACATCCACCATTTTCACACCTTCATTTTGCAAGAAGGCACAGGTTTGGTTCTTGAAGCAACTTCCAACCCTTTCAAGCACCCAAATCATTTCTATAAGGGTGAACTAAGCTAAGGAAGTCATCTTTACACTTCTATAAGAGCTCTAGAAGAAGCCTTGGACTGACTCCAAGAGGTAAGGATCTTGAAACTTCAAACTCATATTCCATGCGTTTTATTGTCTCATGTTTGAAGCAAAAATATAGTCTATACTCTATGTAATTTGTTTGGAGCATTGGTTGTGTTATTTGGAGTGTACATGTGATGTTTTGACATGTGACATTATTGTTGTGTTGCACTGTCGTGGAGCATTTTGTGGTTTGTACATTTAGTTTTAGTTTGAACTAGTGACATATTTGAAATCCTTGTGAAAAATACTACAATTTTCTTTTTTACAAATTTAAAAATTATGGAGAAATGAGAGAGATATCTAGAGTTGAATTTCTGACCATGGAAGAAAGTTAGGGCACCGGGAGAGAGAAATAAAGAAAAAGAAAATTAAGAAGAAGAAGCTGAGTTGGAGGCGAGGTGGAGTTGACATAGCACTGAGTTGGCCATTTTCATATGTTTGTAAAATATATAAAATTTGAGTTAGATATATTAATGGATTAGGGCGTAGCACCGCTGGTCAAGGAGGTTTGTGTGTTTGCTTACCATGCCATAGGGCTGGGGTTCGAATCCCCCTTGCCCCAGTCCTTTTTATTTTTTCTGAACTTCAATTGACTTTAAAATATATTGTGTGTTTCTATCCTTTGTCACATGCGCGCGTTGGCTCATTTGGTAAGATTTTGAGTTGTTGAAGCTGAGTGCGTGGGTTCAAGTCCTGGCTGGAACAGAATCCTATTTTCTATCACTTTTTCCATTTCCTTTTATTCACAACTTCAAAATACCATAACTTGGTCATCCCTTAACCTTTTTTATCCCTTATTTATGCTATGGACTTATGTTGATGTCTATTTTCATGTGGTATAATTTGTTCCCTAAAAATATTTATTTTTCTCATACTTGTGATGGTTTAAAGTGTGTGACTTTTAAGGTTTTCCTTAGGGTATTTTAGATTTCTTTTGATTGATTATTGGATTTCCTTTGATGACCATGAGTTGTATGATTGTTTTATAACATGTGCCGACCTTGTGTGATGTTTTTCAACTTGCAATCTTTGGTTTTGACTTGATTTTTGGCTTACTTTATGTATGTTTACATGTTTAAATGCCTTGAACTTTGTCATCTATACCATGAGCCATTTAGTGCAATTACCATGACCTTTTACACACACCCTTGGATGAGCACCAAGAGCCATAGCATGCACTTTAGGTTGTCACCAAAGTCTTGAGCCATGTACACTTTTGCTTCCATGTTAAGTGATGTTTTAACTTACACATACTTACATTGACTTTTGTAATGTTCTTTTTTGTTGTAACCATACTTGGACCTTAACATGTATGCTTGGTTGTTACCTACATGTTCAACTTGTAACCATGTCTAAATGTTCAAGTAATGCCTTAACTTGTTTACATGATGTTTGAACTTTCAACATGCTATCTTCAAGCATTCTTATATGCCAACCTTTGTATGCTTGCATATTCATCCATATGTTATTGTCATAAACATGTTCTTTTTGTCCAAGTATGTTTGGTTGTTACCACTTACTTATTTTTAAATTATATTCATGATTAAGTGATGTCTTAACTTATACATGTATGCTTTGAACTTTAATTGTAGTCATGACTTATGCATGTCATGTCCCATCTTTGAACTTCATTCATGTTTAGGTATTATTATAACCTTTACATATTAAACTTGAACTTTGTTTTCTTACCATGCTTAAGTATTGTACTGACTTTTCCATGTTAGAATGTTTAAATTGTATTCATGATTGAGTGTTGTTACAACTTATCTTCCTTTGTTTTGTATTCATGATTAAGTGGTGTTAGTAAACCCTAAAGCGTGTTTGCCTTGATTGTGTGCTTGAACTTATTATCCATGATAATTTGGTCTTGTTAGAACTATGTCTCATGATTGTTTAGATGTTGTAAAATCTTTGTTTGATTGAACTTACCTTGGTTGTTACCATGTTGATTTAAAACTCCTTTGAACCTTTGACCATGCTTGGTAGTGACCTTGTCTAATTCATGACTTTGTTAAGTCCTCATTCTAAATGTTGTCACAGTTATCTCTATGCTTTGGTTATAATCATATGCTTTTCTTTCACTAACATCATGTTTGATTTTTACTTTGATTTGTTTTCAAATTGATATCATGTTTGTTCATATCATCCATACCTTAATCATACTTCTTCAACTTTGTCAAGTAATTCCTCCAAGTGATGTTAGCTTGCTAGCTTCCATCCTCAAATTTCCCTCTATTCCTTGATCCAAGGGAAAGTCTCTCTATTGACTCCATGTCATAGATAGCTTAGCATTACCTATCCCCTTTGACCTTGTTAGAGTCATTAGGTTTTTGAGTCTCAGACTTAAAATTAGAATAAACAACTCTTTTGAATTTGTCAAGTCAAGTAAGTGTTAAGACCTTAACACTTGATCCCATTTGAATCTTGATCATAATCAAGTATTCATTCATCCTTAGTAAGGTGAACTACAAATGCTCTGATTTCATCCTTATAAGGATATGTAGGCACAAGACTGTGAAGTTTTGGCGAGCATACTTAGTGACTAAACCTTTAGGTTCCCATCTCTCACCATATAACCCAAACACAAAACAATAACAAACATATCACAAATACATGTAAAAGGTTCCTATAGAATACTATAGATACTTAGGGTGCTAATACCTTCCTTAAGTATAACAAATCCTCGACCCCTAAAATCTCTTAGCATTGTTGTTACATTGCAAACTTAGGGTTTTTTACGATCTTTACCCTTTCCCTTGGATAAATCAAGGCACGGTGGTGAATCTTTATAAGATTTGTGATTCAAGTTTAATCAATAGCTTGATATCCAATTCTCACCGCAACAGCTTTCTTTGTTTAAGTCTATGTAGTCCACATATATTCTGACCTTACCATCCTTTTTCGAGACTGGTACTATGTTTACAACCCAATGAGGATACTCAAATATATCTAAGAAGCCAACGTCAGATTGTTTCTTAACCTCTTCTCTGATCTTGAGTGCCATGTGTGGTCTTGTCCTTCTGTGCTTTTGCTTAACAGGCAGACATTCAGGCTTGAGTGGTAAGTGATGCTCAATGATATTGGTGTATAAACCAATCATATCTTGATACGACCAGGAAACGACATCCATATACTTTTACAGTAACTTGACCAACTTTGCATGCACATGCTTCACTAGAGAGGCTCCAATCATTACCTCCTTTTTGGATTCTTCAGTCCCCTGATTACTGACCTTTACTGGCTCTTGGTGTGACATAATCTCTTTTTGTTCTTGCTTAAGGAGCCTGGCTAGTTCAGCTTGCAGTTCACAATCTTCCTCATCGTTTTCTTTGGCAAGGTTAATTGAGAGCTCAGAGTTACAAGGGATTATAGCCTTATTGTTATCAATGGACTCATTATTTATTCATGTTTATGGGATTTTATTTTAGAAGTATGATTGTGAAAAAGTAAAGAAAAAAGAAGCTTTTTCCATTTATTTTTGAAAAATAAAAATAAAGGAAAGAAAAGGAACACAATTTTGAATGCAAAATACTTTTTATTGATTGAAATATAATGCTTTTAAACATATGGGGGGCCTTTACATATCTATCCCCTTGCCTCGGGTGGGGATAGGGGATTTAGAAAATACAAATGCATTAATTTGATATTGAAAAGACTACAAGAACCACAGAAGTCGTCCTGTTATTCAAAGCAAAGCCATGTGGACACCAGTGTATGAAGCTCAGAATTTCTTTGCTAGCATCTCCCACGATTGCCACTAGGTTGTTGTGTTTGAACCCAGCACTGTTGAACACCTTTTGGATATGGCAGAATTTCTTATGGTCTTCAGGATTAGGCATGATTGATGATGGATGGCAGCCAATACCAAACCAATTTTTCTTATCAGCGATGTCTAGCACTTGTCCCCAACCAGCAGGTTTACCTTTCTCAAGGGTCTCTTTAGCACTCTTTAGTGAAGACATAATCAATTATGGTGCCTTGTCAAGATAAAACGTAGTGTTATTAACATTTTCAAATTCCAGGCAGTGAAAAGGGACCTCTATTGCACCCTCGTCAGTTTCGACGTATCGAAATGATGACAACTCGCTTATAAGTATGTCTTATTCATCGGAGATAATGACTAACTCATTTTCCACCATGAATTTTAGCTTATGATGCAGCGTAGAAGCTACTACCCCAACATGTATCCATGGTCTCCTAAGTAAAAAGTTGTAAGTAAGGTTAATTCCCATTACTTAGAATGTAATGGTAATTAGATTGGGTCCAACTTGAATTGGAAAATCGATCTCACTGATAACTTGTCTTGTGGAACCATCGAAAGCTCTTACGATTAATGCATTAGCTCTCATTTCTACTACTTCAACTAATAGTTAATTCAATGTGTTCTTTGGAATTATGTTGAGGGAGGATCTGGTATCTACAAGAACTCAATATAATATTTTTGATGTCAAAAGTAGGACACTCAGATTTGTGTACATTGGACGGTATCTTTCCAATCTAGGTGTGGAGTTTCATGATTAGGAGTGCATAATCATACTTATTTGTTTAAAATCATTTACTAAGTCAAAAACAAGATTTTGGATCAAAATGAGGTTTATGCATCAACTCATAGATGTTATAGGTCAACTCATACTACACAAATAAGGTGGGAAATTATTTTCCACTCAGCATGCATCAACTCATAAGTTTCTACAATTTGGTGCACAATATTTTCCATTCAGCATACATCAAATCATAAATGCTATAGGTTGGTGCATATGATTTTCCATTCAGCATGTATCAACTCATAGATGCAGCAGGTAGGTGCATAAAATTGTTCATTTAGTATGCATTGACTCACGGAGCTACAGGTCGATGCATGGGTAGGTGCATAAAAACAAAATTTTGAAAGAAAGCTCACTGTACAATATGCATCAACCCATAGATGCTACAAGTCGACGCATAGAAGCAAATTTTCCTCTATGATTCGACTTATAGCCTTACAGGTTGAAGCATAGACAATTGTTTCAAAACCCATTTGCTCACTGCCCTTCATGCATCGACACATAGAAACCTATGAGTCTACTCATAGCTCATTTTGCTAAAAATTGTTGGTTTTTCTTGCACGAATTTTCTATTACATAACCACTTTCACACACACACACACACACATAAATACATTCATGCATCTTATTTCAAGGTATTGAAACCTAAAAGATACAAAGATTGCTCTTCATCTTCATAACATTCATTCATTCAACATTTACAAATAATAATTCTTGTTGAGTGATCTTGATTGAGAGTGATTACATTCAATTTAGGATTTGTGAATTCTAAATTGAGTTGAGAATTTTTGGTGGATTCAAGAATAAAACCTATAGGGTTTTTACTCCAATATCAAGGGTTGATTTGGAGGTTTTTGCATAAGTCTTTGCGTAACGGTAATTGAAGGATCAATTGAAAGGTTTGGGGTAAGATTTTGCAATTTGGATTTAGCCGAGTGAAAGCTTTGAAGAATGATGGTTCAGTAAAAGGAGTACCAGTAACTGAAGGATTAAATTGGAGATCTTGTGTGACTTAATATAGCTAAGATCAAGGGGAGAGAATAAGCTAGGATCAACATTAAATATAGGGTTTAGGGGTTTGAATTTCTACTACTTATCTTATAAACTGATATTGCAAAGGTTAATTTCAATATCTCAATTCGATTTCGAATTGAGAGAAGACATGCCCATAGTGAGGACAATTGGGGAACTTACTAAACAAATCTTGGTGTTTTCTCTCTCTCTCTCTCTCTCTCTCTCTCTCTCTCTCTCTCTCTCTCTCTCTCTTCTCTCTCTTTCTCTCTCTCTCTCTCTCTTTCTCTCTCTCTCTATATATATATATATATATATATATGTTTGTCTCTCTAGTTGTGTTGAAGTGTTTGAAAATGTTTTTGTGAAACCTTTGCAATTTAAACAATTGCAATTGATTTGTTACATCTTCAACACAAATATAATTAAGCTTGGTGTATTGCACACCAAGTGTTTGATATTTTGACTGCACACTAAATGTTTGCCAAAATTCCTTAGCTAAGTTTTATTTTACTTCTCATTGGAAACCGTTTACTTTAGTGTGGTTTATATTCAAAAAAATTATATTGAACTTGTCGGGTTCCTCTTCTCACCTTTAGCATTCACTTTTCTATGGTTTATACGCATATCTGATCCTACCAATAATGTTTGGATAGACGAGAGTCAATCCGGATACACTACCACTTGCTATAGAAAAATATTTTTCAAAGCAGAATTTAAATTAAGAAATTTTTTATTTGGCGATCTATTCAAACCCCTTCTACATCGTAGCCCTCGTCTAACATCAACAATGCATGTGGTACCGTTATGGACAACACATGACCATCACGCTCCTAAATCCCCACCATAGGTCTAGAGCACATCAAATCGTTACCATCGCCAAAGGTAACGGTTCACCAATTCCCATATGGAATCGGCTACTCGCTCCTGAATCCACACAATCAGACCAAAGGACACCAAAATATGTTGTTATCACCATAAGCAACGCTTCATTAATTCCTTATTTGAATTAGCTACTCACTCTTGAATCCATACCACCGGACCAGAGCACACCAAAATTGGATTAAAGCTCGTACGCCATGATGCATGATTCACCATAACATGCAATCTCACAGAAAATGATCACCATGATAAACAAAAACAGTGTTCTCCACACAAAGCAAGTGAGTTAAATCATTTAACATAATAAACAACATCAAATTCCTCCGAACAGTAGCCAATTCATAGCATCACATCAAAAATCAGAACCACAAAGAAATTCCACACAACTGAGCGAATGACACTCATTTTGGCAGAGTGACGGGTTACCCGTCACCTAAGTGACGCCCGTCACCCTACACGTCACCTCACATGTCACCCCTGTGACGACATCCTAACCAATTAAGCCTGGGGACCATGACGGTATACACGTCAGGCAGTTGACACCCGTCGCCACCCCTAGAGTAGTGAGGACCAAGGGGTCATTAGGGTGACGCCTGTCATCCTAAACCAGAACAGAAACTGCATTTTCTGCATTGGAATTCAAATCAGAACTCTAAATTTTATTCCACAGACCCCAAATCGAACAACAACAACATGGAATATAACATTTATCATCCAAACATCAATTATCCATCAATTAACATACAATTTCACTTATTTAATCATGGATTTAACATTGTTTGTTCATCAATTTCACAACAACATATGAACACACTTTCATAGCAATTTCATCAACAAGAACACATAATTTTTAGGGCATAACTTTGCACGAATTTCATAAATTACATCACACATATCATACAATTACTGAACTCAATGACATATTCATCCAACATTCATCAAAAGTGAAAAAGTAAGGAGAATCTAATAGGATTAAAGATTTCCCTTTACCCCCATCATGCAATGTATACCCTATTAGGAGTAATCCCCCCTTACCATAGATTTTTTAGCAAAACTCCTTAAAGCTCTTACAATGGATGTTCTTCCTATGCCCTAGCATTTGCCTCCTCCTCTTCTCCCCCAAAATTTTGTTTTATGTAGAAAATTCCCAAAACCACTTTACTAAACTTTTATTAGTACCCTAATATCCATCAATTAGTGACTTCCAACATTGCCCCCACTTATTCTTTTATTCACTAAAATGCCTCTCTCATCTCTAATTTTATTTTAATAAAAAAACTACTACTCTTCTTCCATATTCTCCACTATTTTCTACTTTTCTTATTTTCCATCAAAATCTTCTTCTCTATTTTATTCTATTTATATAAGATAACCAAATTCTAGTAATTTTAGTAATAATTCTATTTATTCTAATATTATTAATTCTATTATTATTATTTAAATAACCAGAACTATGCAATACCAACCCAAAGCATCAAATACTACTAATAACCACCCTAGCACCACCCAATGCACATAGAAATTGATTTAAATAATTAAATACACATAATTTCAATTAAATAAATAAATTATAAAAATGAGTTCTTAAACAGGCAGAACCTAGAAAACTCCTCAAACTTTGCAGCATAGTCAGCAATAACCATGTTTTCTTGTTTCAGCTCAAGGAACTCGATCTCTTTCTTGCTACGAACATTAGCAACAAAGTACTTCTTAAGGAACTCGGTCTTGAAATTTTCCCAAGTGATCTCAATACCTATAGCTTCAAGACTCTGACAAGCATTGTCCCACCAATACTCCGCTTCCTCAGCCAACATATGAGTACCAAACAAAACCTTATGCGCGTCTATACAAGCCATCACTCAGAAGATCTTGTCAACCTATTGCAACCAAAATTGAGCACCTTCTGGGTTGTACCTTTCCTTAAAAGTCGGCAGATTGTTCTTCTAGAACTTTCGCATCCCTCTAAACTTGACTGCCATCCTATTCTGATTATGCAGCGCCTGATTTTCCTGAACCATCACATGAGCCATAACCTCCAAAGCATCTGTGAATGTGTGGTCATTTCTTCCATTCATTTCTCTACACACAAGTAAACATCCTTCAAAAGAAACATTGAATCAACAGTGTTCATACACTTTTCGCATACTAAGGAACAGGTAACATCACAAAACCTGGCTGAATAGACCAACCTACTCTGATACCACTTATGTAACACCCTAAAAACCCCATTTACAAATATATATATATATATATATATATATATATATATATATATATATATATATATATAATTATATGTGTGTATATATATATATATATATATATATATATATATATATATATATATATATATATATATATAATTATATGTAATTTCAAATACTCAAACATAGGGTGTCACACACACTCCATCATCACATGCTCATTTTTATTAGATTTATCGTAGCGGAATTTGTTGGAACAAAATTGGTTTATCCTATATCCCTTGGGTTTTGATGATAACAAATTATTTAAAGAACAATAAGGAATATTAATGTTTGTTCAAGTGTTTAGGACCATAGACTAAAGTTCATATTAAATCCAAGTATTGGCTCTCACTTTGAGCATCCAAAGAGAAGCGTGAAGACCATATTTTAATGTATCAGAAGTTGAAGAAGTCACTCGGAAGAAGTCATCCTCTAAAGAAGGTCAACATTCAAACATAAGAGTCTGCAGGGATCAACCTCTAAAGAATAGACTTTGGAGATGTCTTCTTCTGATGATCAGAACCTGAGCTAGTCAAAGCGCAAGAACCAAGATGATAATGATAGGTCATTGTTCATCTCTGAACATATTGTATCACGTGATGACCTAAGCTTTAGTTTCTTCATAGAGTATGTTGGAATACAACTATTAATTCCTTTTGTTGTAAAGTTTTTTAAAACTAGGTTTCACCTAACTTGACAGTTTAGTGAAACATCCCAACGTCTCCCAATGTCTCTTTTGAAGCTTCTAAAAGGACTCTACTATTGCATCTTCAACGACTCTTTTCTGCATTATTTAAGGAACTAAAAAACTTGAAGATCAATATAGATGGAATACACAAATACACGTTGAACATGCTAATACACAATGATTGACAGCTATAAAGAAGCTACTCTGTTAATGTTTTAGCACAAGCTAAACTTAGGATTTCTTATCCTTGTATATCTTAGAAATCCTTAAGTCTTAAAAGAGTCTTATTGTGTTGTATTATTTATACACCTCTGATTATATATCAAGTGTATTCATCCAACAATCATTTATATGCTAGGTAGATTGTTAGAAGTCTCTTACTAAGTGTTTGAGCAAGGAATTCTCATACTTATGTGTGTGAGAAAGGAATTCGTTAGCTTGTATTCTAGAGCAAGGAAGTCTCATACTTGTGTGTGTGATCAAGGAAGTTTTTATCTTGTGTGCTAGAGCAAGGAATTCTCATAATTGTGTGTGTGTGTGTGTGTGTGTGTGTGTGTGTGTGTGTGTGTGTGTGATAGAGAGATAGATAGAGAGAGAGAGAGAGAGAGAGAGAGAGAGAGAGAGAAAGAGAGGGAGAGAGAGAGAGAGAGAGAGAGAGAGAGCAAGGAAGTCTTTAGCTTGTGTGCTAGAGCAAGGAAGTACCATACTTGTGTGTGTGAGCAAGGAAGTCTTTAGCTTATGTGCTAGAGCAGGGAAGTCTCATACTTGTGTGTGTGAGCAAGGAAGTCTTTAGCTTGTATGATTAAGCAAGGAAGTCTCTTACTTCTGTGTTTGAGCAAAGAAAGTCTCTTGCTTGTGTGCTTGAGCAAATTATAATCTTGTGTGATTATAGTGAATATCTCTTGTAAGTACAAGGGGACTGGATTACTCTCTATTTGTTTGAGGAACCAGGATAACTCTGTGTGTTATTCTTCTTTCTTGCATTTTATATCCAATGCCTATCTCTAACAAACTGAAATTCTATAACCTTGTGTTTAGAATATGACTTAGTTCGAAAAGAAAAAAAGAAAAATCCAAAACAACTCAACCCCCTACTTGTTTTTTTCTCACCTTTAGTTGGCATCAGATCATGGTTTGTGATTAACACCTGACAGTGGTACAAAAAAATCCTGAGAAAAACATATTGAAACATGTATGCTGTTTCTGGATCAGAAAGTGGTACTTCTACTTCACGTGCTGCTATAAACCATGATTATAGTAATCTAGAAAAGAACAACTATACAGCTAGACCTCCAACTTTAAGTGGAGACTCTACTGAGTTTAAATGGTGGAGGAGCGAGATGTATACTCATATCATGAGCCTTGATGATGAGTTCTGGGATATTTTAGAAGATGGAATTGATATTATAGTCAATGGAGTTGGAATCGTGTCTGATAGAAAAGCTCTCACACCAGCCCAAAAAAAGGTCTATAGAAAACATCAGAGTTAGAGGCATTTTGGTTGATTTTATACCTCATTCAGAGTACATCAAAATCATTGACAAATATACTACTAAGACCAATTTCAATTCCCTATGTTCTACTTATGAAGGGCATCAAGAAGTTCAGGAAGCTAAGGCTAACCTTTTGGTTCAACATTATGAGTTATTCAGAATGAAGGAGGATGAAGGCATTGAAAACGTGTTTTCTAGGTTTGAATTTCTTATATATGAACTTTAGGTTATGAATAAGAGGTATACTACGTCTGATCATGTAAAAATATTCTTGGGAGTCTTCCTGTCAGATACAGACCTAAAGTGACAACTATACAAGAGGCTAAAGACTTAAACCCATTAAGTCTTGAGAGTCTTACCAGTAATATTCAAAGCCATGAGATGGAGCTCAAAGGAGATGAACCTGTTAGAAAGGTAAATCCTCTTGCTTTGAAATCTGTTGCTAAAACTTCAAAGGCTCCTCAAGTCTGGGATTCTGAAGAAACTTCTCAAGCAGAAGATTCTGAAGACGATTCAGATGATGAGGAAATGGCCTTCATCTTTAGAATATTTCAGCATCTGGTTAGGAAGAACAAAATATTCTCTAGAAGAAGCAGTGGCTTCAGAGGATTTGGCTCTAGAGATAAGAATGATGATAAAAAAGGGTGCTTCAACTATAAGAAGCCCGATCTTCCGAGAGGGAGGTCATGTGTTCTTAAGAGTCACTCTGGTGACCGGTGTTGGTCGTACTTTGATGTCTCGAAGGCTCACACATCATTTTATTGGTCTTTATCAGATCCTTTAGAGAGTAGGAGAAGTGGCCTACATAGTTGCTCTTTTAAATCTTCATGATTTCTTTCATATGTGTCAACTTCGGAAGTATATTCCTGATTCATCCCATGTGATCCAATTGGATGATGTGCAAGTAAGAAAGAACTTGATTGTTGAGGCATCACCCTTGTGGATTGAGTATCGATAAGTGAAACACTTGAGAGGTAAATAGATCGATTTAGTGAAGTTAGTGTGGGGAAGACCTACTGGAGAAAGCATGATGTGAGAGCTGGATAGCTGAATGAGGGAGTCTTATCCGGAGTTGTTTCTTTTAGGTAATTTTTTAGGGCAAAAATTCTTTAAATGGGGGAGAGTTGTAACACCCCAATTTTGATTTTAATATTTTAATTGAGTTAAATTGGTTTTATTATTTTATGAAGGCTCTAAGATTTGACTAAATTTTAGTAAAACATGATGTTGAACAAGATGTCCTAACATGAAGAAATCTATTAAGAACAATATGTCAGACAAGATGTCCTATCTTGAGGATTTGACATCTTGGTCAGATACAACAGGTTTGTTGCAAATCTGTTCCAAGATTTAAGGCGCAATCAGAACATGGATCAAGGAATGATTGGACAGAGATTTCGAAGCCCATGGACGACTGAAGATTATAAATGGAAGACCAAGACCTAGGGCAAACTACTAGTCCTTGTTAAGACTTTTGTAAAGTAAAAATAAGGTCGGTTTAGGGTTTTGAGAGTCGTGTGTTTTCTTGTATTGTAAGTCACCCTTTGTATCGGTTTGATACATTGTGGTAGACATAGTTTTTCATATTCAGAAACCTGTAGGTAATGAATTGTATATTGTTCTTGGATGAACCTTTTAAGCAAATTCAAGTATTAGTGTTAGTTAAGAGTATTTATTGAATATTGTATGGAAAAGGTTGTCTTTCAATTGAACAGTTTGATACAGTCACCGAAGGTTGTGATTGTTAGATATCACTGAGGTGATTTAGGAATTGGGATGGGTTTCTCTTATCTAGATGGGTTTTTAGGTAGAATTGCACTGGGTAGGGAATTAAGTGATAAGTTACTGGAGGTTGTATACTTAGAATTAATACTATTGATACTAAATTCATTCCTGGCTTGGTAGCCCCCATATGTAGGTTAGGGGTGGCAAAACGGGCCCGGCCCGCGGGAAAAGCCCGTTTTACCCGTCATTTTTTGTGGGGCGGGCCTGAATTTTGAACCCGCATATTTAATAATGCCCGCCCCGCCCCGCCCCGCAAAAAAGAAGGGCGGGCATGGGGCGGTCACGGGTATGCCCGCTGGTAAAAATTTAGGAACAAATTAAATTTATTTTATTTTATGATATCTTATGGCCCAATAGGCCCATACCAAAACAACCCATTATCAAATTATATCATGAGTTTTTTATTTTAATTTTATTTTATGATACTTTATTTGTTGAATTTAATTATTCAATATAAGATAAGGATAGTGTTTTTTTATTGGTAGTATTATGATTTATGAGTTTTTTTTTAAATTATATCATAAGTGAAAAAAAGTTTTTTTAAAGAGAATGGCGGGCTTGCCCGCATGCCCGCGGGCCCGTCATTAAATGGGGCGGGCCTAGAAAATGAACCCGCATCTCTACCTTTGACCGCCCCGCCCCGTCCCGTTTTTTTGCGGGCTTTTGCGGGGCGGGCCTAAACGGGACGGGCATGCCCGTTTGCCACCCCTAATGTAGGTGTTGTTGTACACCGAACTGGGTCATCATATCTTGGTGTTATTTATCATTCAGCTATGTACAATTCAGCCTGTTCTTATGCTCTGAAATATATGTCTTGACATATGTTGAAACATCTGTCATGACACTGTTATGACTTTGAGATATCATAATGTTCTTGTTATGTCCTTGTTTAGTAAAGCAGAGATCAATGTCTCGACATCTCTTAGGACATCTGAGATCTGCTTACCAGAATTTCAATTGGTGTCAAAGAAGGCATCCTGTTCTGTTTTTGAATGAGTTCTAGGGAAGATACTTTCTGGTCATTTGAACAAGGAAGGAGATTGCATGATCATACCATCCATTGTTGTTGATAGGATGATAACTTTTTGAATCCAGCCAGACAACTATTGATGGTTGACTGATACTTTATGAAGATTCTACCGCCACTGATGATAATGATGCTATTGTTACGCATGGTGCCTTATAAGATGTTCTGACATCTTACCTAGTGTTTGTTGAAGATGGGGTTAGCTTCTATAAATATTCTGGCCATCACTAGCTGGGAGTAATATAAAGGAGAAAGCATTGTGATCTGGCTTCCACTGAAGGATCTTCTTATGTTGCTTAGGAGATAGTTCAACCAGGTACCATGAAGGGTAATAAGAGGAAAATAGGTGAGTTGAGGTCTTGTTTATCAAATTCAAGATCTATGGATTTGGTATACACTATACATCATGGTTAAAGTAGCCCTCGATACTTGAGTTTTCTCTCAAGTCCACTCTTAAAGGCACTTCTGAATGTGTTTGATAAATAGAGTTCAAAAGAGAAAATGGTCAAGAAGAAGTTCTAAGGGTACTTAGAAGTGTGACATGAGAATGTCATACCATTGAAGAGAGACAAGAGAAATTTATTTTTGCATCCAACCCTTTAAGAGATTGTCTATGTTTGAGGATTCCCTATTAGAACTCTTGGAAGACATTCTATAGAAGGAAGAATATGGTTTTTCAAATATCAGCACAATTGTACTGACATTCAACTAGGCTGGAATTGGAGTAAATGTTAATCAATGTCAAAGCAGTCTTATGAGTGTGAAGACGTTGGATCTTTGTGGAGAAATTTTTCCTACTGATCTAAAGAGCAACTACATGAGGTTTCTAAATCTTGGAAAGTGATCCTGTTTATCCAAGGATATTACTGGTTTGTATGAAGATGGTCTTATAAGGAAGCTTTATGCTTTGAATATTTCTTCCTAGGTTGTGTTGGATGCCTTATTCCTGATCTTGTAGCTAGAGTAAGGAGGGATGTCAACCTGAAGAAATAGGAGTCTGTAAGGACTGAACAGTTGTAGAGGGATCATCTAGTGAAAAGGCTTTTGGAAGATTCAGGAGGTTATGCTTTTCCTAGTCTGAACACCAAAGAGGACACTGAACTATCAAGAGGTTGTGTATCAAAAAGCAAATTGAGTCATGGATGTTAATCTTAATGTCTCAACATTGTAATCATTATCAGGATTCATTAGCTAAAAGGGAGTCTAATAACATTTGGTGACTGAAGAATACAGAATTAGGATTTAAAACCAATTGCTATTTGTGGCCTTAGTAGGTACTTAATTGATTATCCTTTTGCTTGGTGTTCAAGAAAGATGATGTCAAAATGTCACACCAGAAGGTGCAGCTTCAGGCAGTTACAAGAACTCAAGAACCTATTTTATGCATCTGATGTGTCTTGAAGAATGGATACAGTCAGTATCATCTGTGAAGTTTTCAAAGGTCCTTATCTTGTCCTTAAATGTAATTAAGGTGTGTAATTCTGGAAATGGCTTCAGAACCAATTTCAATTATCTGTTCATTGGAAAAGGAACTTATGTTCAATCAGATGTTGAAACATCATTCCAGAAGAGTGTGTGCAGAATCTTGTTGATCCAAGGAGTGAACTTCTTGGACAAATGAGTGTTGTGGCATATGCTCTGGATGCTAAACAAATGTGTGTTGATGAATACTGTTGAGAATCTTCTTCTAATTGGACTTGAAGAGACATTTGGTTTGCAGTCTAGGAAGTCTCTATAGGTGTGCTGGTGGAGGTGAAGATTAACACATGATCAGCTAGATGAACATTTCCTGGGTCATTTCATTTATGATCTAAGCGCATAGGGGTGCAGAAGCTATGTTCCATTATCTCCTATAGAGTATGTATTCTAATTCCTAGTGGAAGACTGTTAAAGACATCTCAACCAGACTATATGGAGGTCAAAATCAAATATCTAGGACTCTTTCCCAGATACCTTGAAGATTCTTCTGCTCATAAGAAGCCAGATTCGTGTGAACCTACTTGTGGATACTCTATCCAAATAAAATATTCTCTAGTATGGATGATTATGTTGGGGAAAGAAACTTAAAGAAGCAATTGATCAAGATGGTTTTTCAGAAGACTGGTTGTTGTTTTTCTTAAAAACAGGATGGAGGTTGTTTACTCAAACTTGAATATAAGTTTCGAGTCTATGAGAACATAGATCTCTTGTTCTATTGAAATAAAATAAATCTCAAGGTGCTTAAGGATTATTGATGTCCCTAACATTAGATATATTGTTTACACATCTGTTTTTGGTAAAAGCTTCTTGAGATGCATGAGAGTTTATTTCCCTCAGTGGTTTTCTGAGTCGTGTGAAGATTAAACCGATACAAGTGTGTATCATATTAAGATCTTCATGTGTACCTTAACAAGGTGTAAAAATTACTATGCAAATGGTAAGTCCTGTGATTGGTGGTTCAAGAATCAGAGTACATGGCCCCTTTGATTGTGACTGATGTCCTAAATGATGTTGGAACATCAATCCTGCTATTGGTTATTCTTGGAGGATGACTGAGTTTGATTTTCAGCTTTTGAGCTATATATATTCATTATGGAGTATGGTGTAGAGCTACTGGTCAAGACTGTGTGGATTCTGATTATCTGTGAGTCGCTGTTTGGTTCTGCTGGAAGTATCTCTAGAAAAGATTGTATCAGGCTGAATCTTGAGAAGGAAATAGGCTGAGGATGTATATCTCTTCATATGGAGAAGGGGTTTGATGTATTCCAAGTGTGGATGGCATCTTGACTAACCAAGGAGCTAAGAGAATTTGTATGTCTCTCTCTGGGATGTGAGCATTTTAGATTTAATTGGATTTATTCTCAAAGAATAAGGTTGTCTATGGCTGTAAGATTCAAGATGGATTTGTACAATGTGTGGATGTGTTCAGAGGGAGAGTGATTGATGGTGTTTATTGGTTATGGTACAAGGATTGTGATCCTGGTATTTGCTCACTTAAGAGTAAGAAGATGTTTATGTGATTCATGTGAGGTTGTAGTGTCATACATAATGTCTTAACATCATGGACAGTTTTTTTCTGGCTGAAAGGAGTGTGCTTGGGGTTCATTGGAAGGCAGTGTGACTATGCTTCAGATTTTACAAGAGAGGGTAGAAAAGGTCTGACTGGGTGTCAGGACATTGTTTAGGACTCGTGTTTGGTTACAAGTGGCTCTATATGGACGGTGTTCCTTGGACGGTAGAAAACGTTCCTTAAAGAAGGCGTGCAAAACATGTTTCTTCGGTACAAGCGCATTCTTTGGACGGTTCTCATTAAAGAAATAGTCAAAACTGAGTTGGGCAGTGCACATTCATTTATGCTGAAGTTATCTTCCTTAATTTACGTCCTCATTGAATTTATCTTCGGTAACATCAATGGCTCGTTAATTCCTAAGGAAACTGCTCGGGCATTTAAAGGGGGCCCTTGCTTCTTCTGTCTCAGGTTGTGTTTTTGATGTGTTGTATGTTTATGGCATTTGTCTGGGTCTGGGTGAGTATTGCTTGGGTATCGAATTGTGTTAGATACTTTTGTCAATTTTTGGCTAAAAATGGGGAGATATGTTGTGTGTCTATCTCAGTTGTGTGTTGCTCTTTGCAACACATGACTGATCTTCATTTGTGTCTTGAGTCCATTCTTGTCGGTGTTTTGCAAGGATGTTAGATAGGATGTTCTAACATCATGTCTGTGCGACAGTTCAAGTGGTTCTGAGTTTTCTTTTTGTGTCTTGTGATCTGAGTTATGAACACAATTGTGTCTTATGTTCTGAGTTATCCGGAGTTGGGATTTGGCCCATTGAGCCTTGATCTGGATAATGGAGAATGGTAAATTGGGACTGGTTTTGAGGGGGAATATCTTGCATCTTCTTCCTCATGTACGCCAGGGCAAATGGTACACGTCATACAACAGGTGGTGTGTGCTGTGTAAATCATCCGAACAGCTGGACATGAAGAATGAAAGCTTCCAGAAGTCACATTATTTTCTACTAGACTCATCATAGGTAGACTAAAATAACTTCAGGACATTCTACTCTTTCTCTCCTTGATTTCCTGGGTTTATTGTGCAAAAGGAGTTTTAGCCAAAATTTGTCAAAAGGGGGAGATTGAAGGCTCTAAGATTTGACTAAATTTTGGTAAAACATGATGTTAAACAAGATGTCCTAACATGAAAAAATCTGTTAAGAACAACATGTCAGACAAGATGTCCTATCTTGAGGATTCAACATCTTAGTCTGATACAACATGTTCGTTGCAGATTTGTTCCAAGATTTAAGGCGCAATCATAACATGGATCAAGGAATGATTGGACAGAGATTTCGAAGCCCATGGACAACTGCAGATTATAAAAGGGAAACCAAGACCTAGGGCAAACTTCTAGTCCTTGTTAAGACTTTTGTAAAGTAAAAATAAGGGTTTAGGGTTTTGAGAGTCGTGTGTTTTCTTGTATTGTAAGTCACCCTTTGTATGTGTTTTCCTGTAGGTAATGAATTGTATATTGTTCTTGGATGAAGCTTTTAAGCAAATTCAATTATTAGTGTCAGTCAAGAGTATTGACTGAATATTGTGTTGAAAGGGTTGTCTTTCAATTGAACAGTTTGATACAGTCACCGGAGGTTGTGATTGTTAGATATCACTGAGGTGATTTAAGAATTGAGATGGGTTTCTCTTATCTAGATGGGTTTCTAGGTAGAATTGCACTGGGTAGGGAATTAAGCGATAAATTACCGGAGGTTATATACTTAGAATTAATACTACTGATAGTGAATTCAATCCTGGCTTGGTAGCCCCCAGATGTAGGTGTTTTTGTACACCAAACTGGGTCATCATATCTTGATTGTTATTTATCATTCAGTTATGAATAATTTAGTATGTTCTTATGCTCTGAAATATATGTCTTGACAGATGTTGAAACATCTGTCATGACACTGTTATGACTTTGAGATATCAAAATGTTCTTGTTCTGTCCTTGTTTAGTAAAGCAGAGACCAATGTCTCGACATCTCTTAGGACATCTGAGATCTGCTTACCATAATTTCATTTTATTTAAGTGATATATTTGATTTATTGTTATTATTGAGGTTGGTTAGAATTTTATTAGAATTACCTTAAATTTTAATTAATTAAATAATAGAAAATAATGAGAAATTGAGCTTTGGGAAGGAAATTAGAGTTTTTATTAAAACTAAGGAAAATGGTGGAATTTATGAGAATTGAGGGGAGTTAGTGAGTTAATAAAAATTAGTAGGTTTTATTTAAATATAGAGGAAAATTAGAGTTAGTTTTTTTTATTTGGAGAGTAGTTGTCCAGAAGAGTCAGAAAGAGCCCTAGCAGAGCAAGATGTTAGAGAAGAGAGAAATCTCATCAATGTAACTTCAAGTTTGTTACAAATTCGAGGTGGGGGAATTGTTCATGATATGGGTGTTTAGGATATATAGGATAGAGAGGATTCCTTATCCTCTTTCTCTTTTCTTTTGATTTTTCTCTTTTTGGATGAAATTGTTGGATCTAGAGATGGTTTGTGTAAAACATTTCTTGATTGCAGTGATGTGTTGTGAAATTCGTGCTATAATTGGTGACTAATTTTCATATGAAACTGTATGGGAAATTCTGATTTTTTATGTTCATATGCTTATGTGATGTTTTGATGAAAAGTATGAATGATTTGATGTTAATTGATTATTCTGTGTGAAATTGATGTGCTTAATACTGTATAAATAATATATGATGAATTACTATGAGTTATGGGTTTTTTGGGATCGAAATCGGAGCTTTGAAAGTGCTTTAATGGTGAAAAATGCAGAATTTTCATTCTATACAAAGGTGATGGACGTCACCTTTCGTGACGGGCCAACCGTCATTGCTTTGACCAGGCTGACGGGCATCAGCATGCTGATGGGCAAACCGTCATTGACCTAAGGGACTGGTTCCTGGACCGAGCATTAGTGTAATGATGGTTTTATGAGAGAGGGGGATGACGGGTAAGCATGACGACTGTCATATCTGTAGGGCTAATCGTTTAACCAATTTTATGTCGTTTGACTCAGTTTTTTGAGTAGATTCTATTTTTGATGATGTTTGATGTCATTGACGAATATTGATAAGTTTTTTTGAGAAATTACATGATTTAATTATTATGATGAGTTATGATAAAATGTTGAGTTGTGTTTAGATATTGGTTCAGAGTGGAACCATCGTGGTGGCCTTATATTGGCAGTATTCATGTTGAGTTTTAGGCTCAGAGAGGAACCGATAATGAGTATTAAAGTTGGAGGTTGGGATGAGTATTATATTTTTTTATTGTATTCATGCATCATGTATATTGGAGATATGTTATGAACTTCGGCCCAGTGACGAGTGTCAAGTTCAGAGATGGACCCTCTGACGAGTTTGATGGTGACAGACTTCATTCCAATGACGAGTCTCAGGTTCAGAGGTGGAACATGTAACGAGTATGATGGTTTAGAAATGACACCAAGTTCATACAGGAACTAGTGACGAGTGGATTAATAAGTAACTTACCTCTGATATCCAAAAACCTTGGTACCAGATGCATTGTAGTAGAGGAGATAAATACATTGTATATATAACCACATTTATGAATATATTGTTGTGGATGGTTTATATGAATGATGAGTGATATTATATTGAACTATCCTTGTTTTTTTATGCACCACTAACATATATGAATGTATTCTCACCCCTGTTTGTTTGTCTGTGTTGTTCTTTACGCTTGTGGTACAGATACCCAAGTAGAGGAGTCTTATGTGCTGTTTTGTGGAGGATGGCATAGTAGCCTTCTTATTCATTTATCGCTTTGAGTTATTTTAGTTTCCGCATGTCGCTCTAATAGTGTAACACTGAGATGGGTTACCTTTATATTTTGTGTTTTGAGAGTTATTTAACTACTTCCTTTATAAAGTTGATTTTAATTAAATTTGAGTTGTTATTATTTATTTTTGTTGTTGTATATGTTAATTGAGAAAAATGTTTATGCTGAGAAAATGTGACACCCAGATATTAAATGTTTTTCCACAAGTTTTTATAAAATAAGTGTTTTTGGGTTTAAGGTTTTATATTTTATCTGCAGATCACACTTTGTATATGTCTTGAAGTATGATATGCTCCAAAAAAGGTGTGCATGGGTTTCTAATATGTCCTTCCATGCACTCCCTGTCACATATAAAGACATGTATAATCTATATAAAGGCATATGATATATATAATTATATTTAAGCAAATTATATAAGACAAAACCATAAATAAGCTATATAAGACGATACCTCTCTGTCCCATGATTCTTTGGTCTCAGCTTCAACAACAACATATGCAATTGGAAAGATTTGATTGTTGCCATCCCTGCCTACTGCTGCCATTGATTGACCACCATTGTCCCCTTTCAAAAAGGCAAACAACCAAACCTATGACATACGTGTGTTTAAAAAATCATGCCTTTCTGGCTTCTAAACATACATATATCCTTTCAAATACATGATTCTCATTGCTTTCAGCATACTGTATAACCACATTGCTATAAGGATTTGATTTCATCAACTCTTCTCCATAATATCTCAAATGGTTGACTTGATAAATCCCAACACCTTGAATTAATTCCATTGCCTTCCTTTTTTCCATATATGCCTGATCTTGTGATAATTTAAATCCCCATATCTCAATGGATCCAACTACGAGCCCTGTTGGTTTAATATAAGGGTAATGATATTTGCAAACTTTTTGTTTGCAAACCTATTAGTCTTTGCATTAATGTTACGTGCAGTCATGTGGCATGTATGATCATTAACAAACCTGACTATTTACCAATACTGTTTCCCATTCCTTTTACGAAACCTCACAAAATTTACAACCAGTCCATACATTGAATCATCATCCTTTTTGGAATCATCCTACTTAATGAACTTTTTTTTTTAATTTTCCATTCCATAATCCTTGAAAGCATCCTCTATCATCTCCTTGTTGGTAAACATAATCCCTAAATGAATCTGCACTCCAACACCACTCTTATAAGTTGGAAAATTAACTACCTTTTCACCATCAGTCTCAGAAGAGGCGTATAAATGATCAGAATCTTCAGATTCTTCACTAGCATCCACAATCTTAGGATTATCTACACTGTGCTCAACATAAAAATCTATTACCTAAAACCTTATGATATATTTGGAAAACTGCAACACATCATCATTATTATTCAAGGGTCTAAGACCACGAGAAATAATGAACATATAATTCCAATACCACATACACCTTCTGTCTTTATAACCGTCACTTTTATTCAAGTTCTTCAAATTCATGACATGTAATCCACATTCCACTTCCAATTCATCTCAGATACATCTCCATCAACATACCACTTAACAGGTTCATGAACTAATCCCCCTTATGGTGTATTCTTAACTTAACCTTATTGTCCTTAGTTGGCCTGACAATTAATCGAAAAAATGGAATAAATTAACATATAACATGGGACCACAAAATAACTTTAAATAAAGATGGTGGACCAAAAAATAAAACAAGAAAACATTTGGGACCACAAGTTAACATAGAAAAATCATGGTGGACCACAAGTTAACATCTGAGATCACAAAATAACAAAGAAAAGTCATGGTGATACTTCAAATGGGACAACAAAACACACCTTGAACAAAACTTAACTTCTTCACTGTTATCGAAACGCCCTTTCTCATCTTCGCAAACTTCGATTCCCAAGAAACAATAGTTGCAAATACGTTTCACTTGAGCAACAATGGTATGTTTTGTTGAGAGCAGCGATATAGTGATTGAACTTCGTTTGAGCAATAATAGTGAAGTGAAGAAAGGGGATAAAGGAAATGAAGGATTAGGGTTCTTAGTATTTTCCAAAAATGAGATATTATGGTAATGTTTCCTTTGATCAATTAAAGTTAGTATAATATTTATTTAAATTGGAATGATAGAGAGTCATTTATATTAATTGAATAAATATTTTAATTAGTATTTTAATATATTTATTCTAGAAGTTTCTTAGGTTCTTGTGATTGTACCACTTGGATGGCTAAGATATGTTTAAAGTAGTATTTAAAGTATAATGTTCTATTTGTATTAGCAATGAATGAAATCAAAAGTTATCTTTTTATTATCTTTTAGTTTTATCTTTCTCATAGTTTATTGTCTTTCTTAGTTTTTTCTAGTCTTGTTAGGGTTTATCATTAGCATCCTAACAATTGGTGCTCTCATTCTTGAACTTCAATCCTTCCATGGCATATCCATATTATCATTCTTTCATCCCTCCATATGTTAGTGCTTCATCACCATTTTATCATCACTCTATTCCTCCTTATTATTCCACTGTCACAACCATACCACCTACATCATGTAATCCATACACATCATATGCACCTTCACATAACCCATACATTTCATACCAACAACAACCTCAAAATTCCAATTCACAACCAGAAACATTTCACCAACAACTAGAAACTCTCAAACAATATTTGATTGAAACTCATGAAATCTCAAAAAAATCTAGAGAAGAATTGAAAGAACAAATTCAAGTTTTTCATCTTTCTCTCAAAACAGAATTTCTAGAGTTCTCTAAAGTACTACAGCAACATAGAGAAAAGTATAAAAAAATATTGTCAAAACTGAACCAGAAAAGTCATCAGCAAAAGAAGGATTCAAAGAGCTTTCGGTTTCACAAGAATCATTTCCGGCAACAACAAAACTTCCGACACCACTTCCGACGAGTTTTTCGGCAACAACTCCGGCGAAATCTCCGTTAACACTTTCAACAAAACTTCCGGTGACAAATTTGGAAACGTTTCCGAGTTATTTTTCAGAACCGTCTCAGTGGTTATTTTCTCCAACAAAACAAAAGTCATAGGAGAAATTGTCGAATTTAACACAACTACTAGCAAAACCATCGGATCCACAACTGTTACCGGAGAAACTATTAGATCTACGACGACCACCAGCAAAACCACCGGATTTGTTGTTTGTTGTTTTCACCGGCAAAACCTCAAGAACTTTTGAATTTGATGTTATTATGGATAGTTTATACTTTTATCATTTTAATTTCAGTATTTATTTTGATTGGAAAAAAATAGAAGAGAGAAAGGAAGAAGAAAGAAAGAAGAAGTAAGAAAAGAAAATGGAGAGAGATAGATAGATAGAGAGAGAGAGAGAGAGAGAGAGAGAGAGAGAGAGAGAGAGAGAAACAAGTGGAAAAGGAAAATTGTGAGTGGATAGAATGAGTCATGGAAAGAAAGAGAAAAGAAGATGTTAGAGAAAGAGAAAAGAGAGAAAAAAAAACCATGATGATGATGATACAAATGACAAGCCACTGCCAAACCCGAGTGATACAAAGGACAATAGTTTTTCTATTTTATCTTTATTTTATTATATTAGATATTATAAAAAAAAACACCTTTAAAAAAAAATTATATTCTACTCATAAATTTACAACCTTGAGGACAAGGTTGATTGTGAAGGGGTAAGTAGTGATAGAGAGTCATTTATATTAATTGAATAGATATTTTAATTAGTATTTTAATATATTTATTCTAGAAGTTTCTTAGGTCCTTGTGATTGTATCACTTGGATGACTAAGATATGTTTAAAGTAGTATTTAAGGTATAGTGTTCTATTTGTATTGGCAATGAATGAAATCAAAAGTTATCTTTTTATTATCTTTTAGTTTTATCTTTCTCATAGTTTTATTGTCTTTCTTAGTTTTCTCTAGTCTTGTTAGAGTTTATCATTAGCATCCTAACAATTTATCAAAAGTTTTTAATAATTTATAAATTAATAAAAATATAATTTAAATAAAAAATGAAATAAATATGATCATTGGTACTTCATTAATGAGGAGACCAACTATGCAAAATTGGAGCGAAGTCAACTAAATTTCAAGTGCTTTAAAGTTCATAGATAAAAAAAAAATTGATTTTTAAAATAAAACGACTAAAATTAAAAATCATCAAACTAGAAGACCAAAAATTAATTTAAGTGTTTTTTAAATGGAATTTATATTATTCTTAATTGATGTAATTTATCAATTTTAATAAATGTATTATTTTTTATAAAAAGTAATTGAGCATGATATAAAAAATAGTTGGAAGATATTAGTGTATGTATAAAAGCAAACACGTTATGTATTTTCTATTTATCAATATACTTAATAAATAATAAATATAAAGGTGATTTGTTTATCCTATTAGAACAGCACAGCAGTATCATAAACCTGTGGTACACAAAGAGAGGGTACGTACAAGTTGGTGAGTTAGGTGAATTGCAATAAGAAAATAAGAAAAGTTAGATGACCTATTACATCCTATGTAATAGGAATTAACTATTGATCCATATTATTTACTACTTGACTATTAAATATCTAATGTGTGTAACAAAAAATAACCATTTCAATTTATGTAAATATGTCTATATGCGTTTCTTATAATTCTCCCCGTATTTTATTATAAATCGTTTTTTAGTTTACATTCATATTAAAAAATGTAATAATTGTGGTATGGACAAAAGAAATGATGGAGGACTTTATAAAATTATTCTTCATTAATAATATTGAAAAGACAAATTTATATAATTGAAATAAGAGAGAATAATAAATATTTAAAAATATAATAAAAAAATGATATTAATGATTCATTGATATTATAAAACGATTTATATTGTGGTACAAAATATTTTTTCCAAAACGACTTATAATAAATAAAAAAAAAAGGTAGTAACATTTTATATAACTAAAAGAATACTATTTGAAGTTTTAAATTAAATTACATTTATATCGAATTGATTTTTTTTCACACTTAAATCACAAAGGGTTGTTACCGTCAGTATGCAAAATCTATTGTTAATTTAATCATATTAATATATTACTATTTTTCTATTATCTAATTTATTTAGTTTCAGTTTTAAACATAATTGATTATTCTAATATTAATTTTTAATATATTATTTTCAGTTGCAGAGTCATAATTGATCGTTAAATTAGTGGTTGCATTGGATATCGATGAATTTGAACTTTCGATGCGGTGGATGAGGGATTGACCTGCAAAATTAACACTCCAACATTCAAGTCAGTATGCGAGGAAAAAGAGTGAACGAAAATTAAGTTTGAAACTGTGTACATGAATTCTTCGTGTCTATCCTTTATATAGTAAGGCGGTTATAATGATGGGGTTATTCCGCAAGTGCACAAAATCAATTATAGTTTTAAAAGATATTGAATTCACAGGGATCAATAATCAACTTTATCGCTATCTATCGATACTATGCAAATCTAAGGCTATAAATATTTCGATAAGAGGAAATTAAAACTAAAATTAAAACTAAAATAAATCTTAAAAAATATATCAAATAAGAGAGATCGGAATGTGGTTTCAAGTGTATCTAGGACTCAATAAATCCTTGGCGTTTGTTGCGTTTTAAAATACTTTTCTGCATAAAAATATCAGTTTAAAAACACTAGTCTCGAAACCACAAATGTTTTGCCGTCGCTCACCCATTTGCAATCACGGAACAATTTTTGAAAACCAACAAATCCTAATTAACTTCTAAAGGGATGTCGCTGTTTTTAGAAATTAATATCCAATTTTTACTATCTGACACGAGTCTCACACCATCGTGCTATTGACCAAAGCCTTAGTGTTTCCGCTCTCACGCAAAACCATTTTGTTCTTAAAGCTAAAAACTGGAACCAGAAAAATAATTTTATGTAAAAGTCACGCCAATTCAATTTACTGAGCCCGGTCGGAACGACGGTCCTCACATACCGATCTCTATAGACTTAACTAGACATAACGTGCATACAACTCAAATTATTATTATTAGGCATACGAAACAGAAACCTGATAAAGATGATGTATATATGGATTATGATTAGATTCAGCAACACAGGCATACAAGACCATATTCAAGCATACAATTACTAACTAATAATAAAAGCATATAAAACATACGAGAATTAAAAAAATGCGGGAAAACATGAATAAGAGAAAACTTCTAAATAAATATAACGGCGAGATTAATCTTCGATGATCCAAGTAGTGAACAGAATTTTGAATACAAAGCAGTGTACTAATCCCTCTGTCGCAGCCGGCTAAAAATTTTCGAGTCGCCATCATATTTTTTAAGGAAAATAATGATAAACCTAAAAATCCTTATCCTATAAGGGCAGAGATTCCTAAGGTTCGGGAGTCGGTTAAGTGAGGGGAAGGTGTTAGGCACCCCTCACTTCCATTGTACTCAATGGGATCCTCCTTAGATTTTAGGGCATGCTTGTTTATTTGTCTAAATTATTTATTTACAAAAGAAACCTAATTTTTTTATTAATTATACTCGCTAGGGTTTACAACCCTATGCCTACGTAACTTCAATTTTGAAGGATCAGAGTAACCGTAGTTCACCTCCCATATTCCTATCCCTTAATCCTATTCCTATACCCATTCCTAAACCCAATCCACTATTAATACTCTTGGATAAAGAGTTATATCCCTTGATCTATTGTTTATACTCCTAGATAAGGAGTTTTATCCCTTAATCTATTATTTATACTCTTAGATAAGGAGTTCTATCCCTTATCCATTGTTTATACTCTCGGATGGAGAGTTTTATCCCTAATCCATTTATTTATACTCTCGGATATCAAGAGTTCTATCCCTAATCCATTTATTTATACTCTCGGAGATCAAGAGTTCTATCCTTAATCCATTTATTTATACTCTCGGATATCAAGAGTTCTATCCCTAATCCATTTATTTATACTCTCGGATATCAAGAGTTCTATCCCTAATCCATTTATTTATACTCTCGGATATCAAGAGTTTTATCCCTAATCCATTTATTTATACTCTCGGATATCAAGAGTTCTATCCCTAATCCATTTATTTATACTCTCGTATATCAAGAGTTTTATCTCTAATCCATTTATTTATACTCTCGGATATCAAGAGTTTTATCCTTTGATTTTATAAAAAAAATATTCCTTTAGCTTATTAAAAAAAGAAAATTAATTTTAATAATTTATAAAAAAAAACCTATTTTATCCCTTATCCCAAAAATCCTATTCCTTTATTTATGCTCTCGGAAAATAGAGCTCTATCCCATGTTGTAAACCCTTAAATATTCCTTTTAATCCCTTATAATATCCCTTAAAAAAAACATTACCAAATTTGCATAAAAAAACAGTACAGTTCCAAAATATCAACATGCTAAAAGTAGCAAAATTTATCCCTAACCCATAAAAGCAACTTCTAAACTTAAAATAATCCCAATATTTCAAACCCAAAAACAAAATTATATTTGTTATAACCCATATTTATCCAAAGTTAAAAAACCTAAAAACTATATATATTTAAAAAAAAGGATCCTAACCTAAATTTACCAAAATAACTTAGACCAAATAAAATAATTAAAACCCAAAACCTTGTAAAAAAAATTTATTATTATTTTTTAATGAAATAAACCTCTAATTATCCCTAAAAATAGCTAATCATTCATCCTAATAAAACCCACAGTCCTAATATTAAAATCCTAATTTATTAATTAAATTGAGTAATTAACTTAATTAATAAAAAAAACCACTAACCAATCTAAAAATCCTAATTTTATTAATTAAATTAAGGAATTAACTAATTAATAAAGAAACAACTAACTAAAATTAAAATACTAATTTTATTAATTAAATTAAGGAATTAACTTAATTAATAAAATAAAACAACCAGGGGGTGTGTTTCCAGTTGAAAGAGCCATTGGGCTAAAAATGGGGGTGCCAACAGTGATTAGGGCGCTAGGCCCAATCACACAAAAAAATAATTCTGAGAAAAAGAAAAAAACAAGTCCACGGTGGGGAGAGTCAGCGAGTTGACTCTCCTTGAATCGTTGGATCCATCTACGCATCGTAATGTGATTGGACTCAGGATCGTTAGATCTGCATACCTTCCAGATGAAGGGTTCAGATGATGAGTCAACTGAATAGCACGATAGGCACACGCTCATTGGATAAGTCCAGGTATTTTGATCTTACGGCCACGAAGAATCCACGTGGGGCGGATCAGGGCGCTCGTTGAGGGGATACAAAACCCTCACCCTCTTCAGCCCATTCTCATTTTCCACTCCCGCTTCTCTCTCTAATGCTCTCTCTCTCTCTCTCTAATTCTTCGCTCTCCCTTCTCTCTAAACAACCCCCCGCCGGTGGCCGGAGCACTACCCCAAACCACCCTTTATTTTCCAGAATCTGGTTAAGGATTCAACCGAAAAAATCAAACATCAAGAACCCTAACCCAAAATCAACGAACGCTAACCCAGAATTGCATGAACCCTAACCCTACCGTATGAACCCTGACCTAAATTCAACCAAAACCCAAAAACCCTTTGAACTCCCAAGAACCCTAACCCTACATCCTATGAACCCTAGGGTTCACATGAACCCTAACCCTAATTTCCCAAAAAAAACCCAGAATCGCAAACAACAACAACAATCAGAAGCACGATCCTAAAAAGCTAAGTTTTTTATTACTTACCGTCCGCGCTGTGAAACTGGTCTTATATTTGCTTATCCCTTCCTCTTCTAATCTCTTTTCTTTTCTTATTTACAGGTGTGGATGTGGCTTAGCTCAGAGTGATTAGGGTTCTAGTGATGAACCCTAAGTCTCTATTTGAAGATCGTGAGCTTTAGGTGAAGGGAGGGATTCACGCAGTCGCAAGACTTTTTTTGCTTAGGGTTTCTTTTTCCCCTTCGTCTGAATTTTCGTTTAGCTTTTATAAGTATTAGAATTAGGTCTTAGAGATTTATAAGATTTGATTTCGAAATCAGATTCAGATTTGATTTGATTTTGTAATTTTGATTTGCTTTGATCAGATTTAGGGTTTTGATGTCCAGTTGTAATTGATTTGGTTTTGAAATTTATGAAATTTGATTTTGTAATCTTTTTTTATTTGATTTGTGAAAAATTAAAAGATTCTGATTCGATTGGATTTCCCCTGCGCAAAATTAGGGTTAGCCATTTGGGGAAGAAGATGAACGATTGGTCAACCTAATTGACCACAAAATAAAATAATAAAAATAAAATAATGGAAATAAACATTAATAAATACATAAAGTGGCCATGACCGTACGAAACGAAAATAATATCCCCAAAACAAATCTTAATGATGAAATAAAAAATAATTAGTAACTATATTATTAAATAAAAATCCAATACTAATCCACCTTAAGCCTTAATTAATAATTAAAATCTTAATCCTTAATTAAAACAATGTTCTTAAAAAAAAGTTCAGCAAGTAGAAATTTAATAAAATGTAAAAAGATGCTAATAAAAATATTTAAAACTAATTAATCAAACCGAATTAGAAAGAATTTTAACTTTAATTATTAATAACACAATATCCCTAATTAAAAACCAGGCAAAAAATCCCTTCTAAAGATCCCTAATAAGAAAAAATAATAAAAATAACTAACTCTAAAAAAATAAAGATCTAAAAAAAAGCCCCAAATCTTTCCCAATAAAATAAAAGCCTAATTCATTCTAGTCTAAAAATCTAAAATAAGTGAGATCCCCAATAATTTCTTATAATCAATAAAATCTTCAAAATAAAACTTTACTTTAAAATAAAATGAGCAAAAATGAAATAGAAAATAAATCTAAGTCCTAAATAAATGAAAAAACTTTATATACACCCAACAACCCAAAAAAATGGGCCCAAAAGTAATAGCACGCCCCTAAGCCCAAATGACACCCCCTAGTAACACCAAAAACCCTAAAAAGATGAAAAATCATTGGTCAAAATTTGGGGTACTACACCCTCAATGTGAACGATTAGTACTTTTTACGATAAAATATATGCCTAATGAAAACTAGAAGACTTGGATGCCCCAAAATCCTAAAAACCTAAATTCAATATACTGATTAGCTTCCAAACTGATTTCTAATTTGTGGGCTGGTTTGTTGAGGACGTCATGGGAAGAATTAGAGGAGAAATAGCTTGGCAATTGCTGCATTTTTTGTCACGAGTGTCATGGAGGATGTAACACCCTTTTATCCAACAGACATTCACGAATAATATAACAACAAATTATCAGAGTAAAATCCTATGAGGGTGTCAAATTTCTTCATAAACATCAAGTAATGACATCCTGCTCCATAACACTGATTTAAAACATCAAAATTAACTCGAATACTACGCAGCGGAAAACTTCATAAGTGTCATAATTATCAGAACAACCCAAAGATTTTAAAATCAAAACATCAAAACATCATAACATCATCAATTAACAGAACACTATGGTTCGACTCAAACGTCCCGACCCGATGTTACATATCAGAGCAAGACCCTCTAAATTGACCAAAATAACCAAAAGTACTTCAAGTCAGATCTTCACTGTAATACCCCGTAAATTATTTTACTCTTGATAATATTAGTATGATCAACTGGGTTCCGGTTTACTTTGAGAATTTATTGGATGAAATAATTAGAGTAAACTGATGAGCTCAAAGCAGATCAAATTAATATTATCTGACTCTGAGGTTTTAACTTTTGGCGTTATAGAGACTTTTTGGCCAATTAGTAGTGTTACTATCTAATTGAGTTTCTCTATGTATCACTTCATTTTTCCTTTTCTCTTCATTTGGAAAAGATAGAAAATAGAAAGAAAGAAAGGAGAAGTGGAGAAAAGAGAAGAGAAAAAGAAGGAAAACCTAAGAGAAGAAGAAGCATGGAATCATCATCTACTCTTCATCAATTCATCGTGTCTTGATCATCATCATCCAATTCTAAGGTAGGTTCTAGATAGAAACATTAGTTGTAGTAATTTCTTGAGTTTTGAGTTAGGTTAGAAAGATGAGAAATCTTGCTAAATTTAAGAATCTAATGGATGAAACGTGATATAAACTGTGTAGTATGAATGATATCTATGTGTGATCATTTGTCAATGCTTATTTGTGTGTTTGGTTATGTTTGGAATAGGATTCATGACCCAAAGGACCTGCTGGTACATTGCTGAAATTCTGAGTTTTCGCAGGTTCGCCCAGCGAACCACAACGAAGGGCAAGGCGAATGCTCGCCCAGGTGTTCGCGAAGCGAACTTTGTGTCCTTTCAGCTCTGTTTGAGTTCGCCACGGGGGTTCGCCCGACGAAGGTGAAAGCGAACGTTCGCTGGGGGATTCGCCTAGCGAACATGACATATCTTCCCATTTTGTTTCTTCCATAACTTTTCAACCGTGACTCCGATCGGGGCATTCTTGGTACCGATAGAGAGCTATGAAAATACTCTATCTAATGGAAGTGAAAATGCTAGTGTTAATGCCCGATTAATTAAATTGGAGAGAACCGGAATTGGTGTAACTTGGTGATATGTGAATTATGTGATTCTATTATATAATTGACTTGTGTTTACCTATTCTCTGGTTGTTAAGCATGTTTGAGAGTATATGCATGTTAAAATATGAAATAGGTAGAGTGAGGAATATTACCATGAATTATGTTGGAACCTAGTAACGGCTAAGAAATTGTGGAATAACATAACAACGACGCTCGTGCAAGAGAGGTCGAGGCGTGCGTCTATTACCGAATGGTATAGAAAGATTTACACTAGTATGGATCATGTTTAATTGTGTTTATTTGAGAAAAGACAAAAGAGGTCTTAAGGCAAATGTGGCCTTGTGATTTCCGAATACAATCGCGTTGTGTTTATGATCATGTAATCGTAACCGTTTCACTTGAGATGCAGTTTCATAAGTCTCGAGCTCCTCTGAAACGTATGCATAATTACTTGGCAGGTTTGATTCCCACGTGTAGTACGAATGGAGCCTATATAGTAAAGAGACTTGCGATGGTTAACAGGCCATGAGAAGTGACGGTTCACGGTTAACAGGCCGATGATCCCGAATCCATTTCGTATGCCAAGTAACTACAAGGATCCATGACTCGGGTCGACTTCTAGATGTAGAAGCGGGCGGGAAAAGGGGATGCCTTGGTAAGGTTATTGATTAGTGATATTGTGAGTTAACAAGACTCATGAACATAGATCCATATAGTGTGTGTGAGTACTCAAAGTCACTTCCCGTCCCCTTTTGACTTGAGTTAGGTGTGTTAGAACCTTGTACAACCGAGAGGACCTATAAGATAGGGAACTCACTGAGATTTGATGTATCTCACCCCATGTTGTTGATTATATTACAGGTACTATAGGTTCGGCGAAGGGTAAGGATAAAGTTGTTTGACTTTCCTTACTATCTTGGCTTTTTGAGGTGGCAAGGCTTCCGTTGTGGAGTTTTTGAGATTGTTGTCGATCTAGTTCTTAGTAATTATCTTTGGAACATCTTGTATATATATTATGCCATAGTTTTTTTTTTGTATTAGGGGATTTTATTTTGGGCATGTATATGTATAATGTGTTTACTAGGGACTTGTATATTTCAGTACCAAACGTAGTAATCTTGTATAATATATGCTTTGATGTATGTATTTATATATGGGTGTTACATTCACGCACCAAAAAAAGCTAATCCCGATCACCTGTATGTTACCCACGTGGAGATAACATTCAAACACGCAGGGTGAATAATCATAAACCATTATACAAGATATAAGATAAAAAAACAGTAATATAGCATTCATCAGAACAAACCAATATCGTCATTAATACATCATCGTCATCATCGTACATCATTTACAATCGAATCATCAGTCACATCATCATTCACAAACACACAATGCCACATAAATATGAAATGCATACACAGACTCATGCATGTGGTACCAATTTGTCATAATTGATGGACACTGGCCCTCCAAAGATCCCCACCAATAGGATCGATTCTACACAAGAACCGGAGTTCCGTCATACACTCCAATCCACACAATGGGATTGAAGCCACCACTGGACCGAAGTCCTAAAACCGTCATTGGACCGAAGTCCTAGAATGCTATGAATGCATGATGCAAACATCATAATCGTCATCGTCATAAAATCGTCACAGTGCATCATCATTCATAAAATCGTCATAATACTTCACATAGCATGTATAAACATCAACATGTACATCATCATCATAAACTCTCATTAAGCATCATGGTAATACATCATTAACATACATCAAAGATCGACATAAATCATCATGTTATCACATCATCATCATGCATCAAAAGTCTTCATAACACGTCACAAATCATCATATAACACTCATCAAAACACGACACATCAAATATCCAAGACCTACGATCTACAAGGCACAAGGCAGCATAAAACAAAAGGAAAGAACACACAATAAAATAAAATCATTGCTCCTACTCGCCTGGCGAAGCAGCGCGCTCGCCAGGGTTTTGCCCGACGAAGCTGGGGCGAAAACCTTCCCCGTATAAACTCCAGTAGCTCACATTTTCCCCTCTTCCTTCGCTTATATTTCGCCTGGCGAAGCCACTGGCTCGCTTGGGTGTTCGCCCGACGAAGCTGGGGCGAAACATCTTCCCCCATACAAAATCCAGCAACCCCCTTTTTCACACTCCCCTTTTGCTTCCACTTTCGCCAGGCGAGGACGGGACGAATTCGCTTCGCCCGACGAGCTGGGAATTTCTCCCGACGAAACGTGCGAATCTGCAACTTCTCAGTTGTGATTCTGCACCATCTCAGACCCTAAGAGGTCTGCGATTATAGAACCAAATCAACCAGTTTTCATCAGAATTCATCATATAACAACATGGCAACAACAATACATCATAAGGGGAATATTCCTAACATCAAATACGTCCCAAAAACCCCAATTCCGTCATGACCTCATCTAATTTACCCAAGAACCCACTACCTACATGTTTTTACTCCTATATCAATATAATGATAAAAGATTCTCCCCATACCTTAGAAAATCGCTTTCGATTCCTCTTCTCTGAGTTCTTCTGAAGCCTCTCTAAACCCTAGCCTTCTTCTCCTTTCTTCAGAGCGTTTCCCAAAATTTGATCGTATCAATAATGACTTCTCACTCTCTCTTTTCCCTTTTTGTCACTATTACCCTTTGGACCCTTAATATGATTTTCCAACATTGTCCTCACTTATTCTCGCACAATTACCACTTAGCCCTTCCTTTTACTTTAAAATAATAATAATAATTTAAATAACATTATCACATTATTCTATTATTATTATTATCGAAATAATCCTTAATAAATCATATACCTCTAACATAAATCAACACACCCTTAACATCGTCAATACCCCACAACATAATTCATCAGACATCACAATAATTCACCAAAAATTCACTGAAAATACGAATATTTATAATAATCAATTAAATAAATATTCTACCAATTTTGGGGTGTTACAACTCTCCCCCACTTAAAGAATTTTCGTCCTAAAAAATTACCTGAAGGAAACAGAGTCAGATACGACTCCCTCATCTGATTTTCGCGCTCCCAAGTCCAACTCTCACCAGCTGGTCCACCCTATAACACCTTCACCAAAGATATATCTTTACCCCGCAGTTGCTTTATTTCTCTTCCATCTATCCGCACAGGTAATGCTTCAACGGTTAGATTATCCCTCACATGTACGTCATCCATCTGAATCACATGCGATGGATCCGAAATGTACTTCCTCAACAGCGACACATGGAACACATCATGTAAATTCGCAAGTGAAGGCGGTAAAGCAATCCGATAGGCTACCTCTCTTATCCTCTGCAAAATCTGATACGGACCAACAAAACGTGGAGTGAGCTTCCTAGACTTCAAAAGCTCGACCCACACCAGTCACCGGCGTAACTCTCAAAAACACGTGATCTCCCTCTTGGAATTCAAGTACTTTCCTCCTCTTATCATGATAACTCTTCTGACGACTCTACGAAGCTTTCAGCCTCTCTTTGATCATCTTAATCTTTTCAGTCTTCTCTTGCACAATTTCAGGTCCGAGTACAGCACTCTCGCCCGATTCATACCAACACAATGGAGTTCTACACCTCCTTTCATACAAAGCTTCATAAGGCGCCATCCCAATACTAGCATGAAAGTTGTTGTTGTATGTGAACTCAATCAATGACAAATGGCTATCCCAAGTTCCTCCTTGATCCAACACACAAGCCCTCAGCAAATCCTCCAAGGACTGGATAATCCTCTCTGTCTGGCCATCCGTCTACGGATGATATGCAGAACTCATCCTTAACTTAGTACCCAAAGCCTCTTGTAAACTTTTCCAGAATCTCGATGTAAATCTCGGGCATCTATCTGACACAATACTCAAAGGAATCCCATGCAACTTCACAATTTCCTCAATGTACATTTCAGCTAACTTCTGCATAGAATGGTTAATCTTCATTAGCAAGAAATGAGTCGATTTAGTCAACCTCTCTACAATCACCCAAATAGAATCATTTCCTTTTGCAGTCTTTGGCAATCCCGACACAAAATCCATGGAAATACTATCCCATTTCCATTCTGGAATATTCAATGGTTGCATCATACCCAAAGGCTTATGATGTTCAATCTTGGACTTTTGACAAATCAAACAGGCATAAACAAATTCAGCAATATCCTTCTTCATACCCAGCCACCAAAACAATTTATACAAATCCTGGTACATCTTCGTAGCACCGGGATGAATACTCAATATACTTCGATGTCATTCTTCAAGAATACTCTTCTTAATTTCGGGAACATCTGGGAAACACACCCTGTCTCTGAATCTCATTACACCATTCTCATCAATCCGGAATTCACCTTCGTTACCCTGGTTAATCAAAGTTGCCTGATCAACCAGCTTCAAATCAGATTTGTGACCCACTCTAATCTCTTCTAGAATACCACTAGTTAACTTCAACATACCCGACTTCACATTGTCAGGAGTCTCTTCACATACTAAACTCAGATCTCATAATTGCTCAATTAATTCCAATTCCCTCACCAACAACACAGGAGCACCCCACGGAGAAACACTCGGTCGAATAAACTTCTTCTCAAACAATTCTTCCATTTGTTTCATTAATTCACTTAGGTTAGAAGCTGACATCCGATAAGGAGCCATTGACACCAGACTCGTACCTGGTATCAAATCAACCGCAAACTCTACTTCACGTTCTGGAGGAAAATCACTTATGTCATCCGGAAACGTATTTGGAAATTCACAGACGATAGGTAATTCGACACTCGCAGCTCCACGATTAACTTGCAACGATGCAAACATTGCAAACATCAAGGCTTCATCTTCTAAGAGTTTGTCTACTTGCTTAGCAGACAAGAACATCAGCTCTCCATTATCACCAAAATCAGGAAACTCCACAGTCTTATTATAACTGTTAATGTGAACGTAGTTAAACTCCAACCAGTTTATCCCCAGGATCACATCGATTTGGTGCAAGGGAAAACACACCAAATCCATCACAAAACTCTTCCCATAAATCATCAAAGGACATCTAGAACACACATAAGTAGTAGTAACAAAACCATTGGCAGAAGTCTCTACTACCATACTACCATTCATATCAGACAATTTCAAACTCAATCTATTAGCACATTCAAGCGAAATAAACGAATGAGTAGCACCAGTATCAATAATAGCGACCAACGCAACGTTATTAATAAAACAAGTACCTCGAATCAAGTTATCCTTCTGAGGCACCTCTGAACCACTCAAAGTAAACACTCTGCCATTAGTCTGAGCTGCAGTAGCAGTCTTCTTCGGTTTCTGACACTGAGTACTGATGTGACCCTGTTCACCACAGTTGAAACAAGTCGGACCCTCATCCTTGCAGTTAGTAGCTTTGTGACCTCTCTTACCACATTTGTAGCACCTCAGCATACTATTGTTACAAACTTCAACACAATGGCCTTGTTCGCCACACCTGTAACACTTCACAGAAGCGGGAGCTGGTCCCCCACTTGTCTCTTTCCCCTCTAAAGCCTTCTGATTCCGTTTTTCAGCTGGAGTCACATAAGGCTTTCCTCTGAACTGTCCTTTCTCTTTCTTCTCATTAAGTTGCTTGTAGTGAGCAGATTGAGCCCGACTATCCTCATCATAGATTCTACTCTTATCCACCAGCTCAGCATACTTTCGAATTTGTTGGTAACTAATACCCTGCTTGATCTCTGGTCTCAGCCCATTCTCAAACTTAAGGCAGTTGGACATCTCAGCATCAGTATGATTATAATGCGGACAAAACTTCACCAATGCCTCAAACTTTGCCACATATTCTGCCACATTCATGTTTTCTTACTTCAGCTAAATGAATTCTACCTCCTTCTTGCCACGAGCATCTTCAAGAAAATATTTTCCCAAAAACTCTCACTTAAACACAACCCATGTTATCTCGGTACCAACATCCTCCAGCCTCTGACGGGTGTTATCCCACCAATCTTCAACTTCCTCTGACAGCATATAAGTACCGAACTGAACCTGTTGAGCATCCGTACACCCCATCATCCGGAAGATCTTCTCAATCACCTTGAGCCATTTGTGCGCACCCTCTAGATCATGAGTACCCACAAAAGTTGGCGGATTGTTCCTCTAAAACTTCCCCAAAGCACGGAACTCATCAGGAGCTTCACCATTCTGATTGTTCTGAGCCATCGCCTGAGCAAGCGACTCCAACGCATCAGCAATAGTACGATCGTTTCTTCCAGTCATTTTGCACATCATCAACAAGGTTAGAAGAAACATAACATCGACAATGTACACACACTCATTGACTGACAGGGAACTAACATCATACAACACCTGGCCGGACAGACCGACCTGCTCTAATACCACTAATGTAACACCCTTCTACCTAACAAACATTCACGAATAATATAACAAAGAATTATCAGAGTAAAGTCCCTTGAGGGCGTCACATTTTTTCATAAACATCAAGTAATGACATCCTGCTCCGTAACACGGGTTTAAAACATCAAAATTAACTCGAATAATATGCAGCGGAAAACTTCATAAGCATCATAATTATCAAAACAACCCAAAGATTTTAAAATCAAAACATCAAAACATCATAACATCATCAAATAACAGAATAATATGATTCGACTCAAATGTCCGACCCGATGTTACATATAAGAGGAAGACCCTCTAAATCAACCAAAATAACCAAAAGTACTTCAAGTCAGATCTTCATGCACCAAAAAAAGCTAATCCTGATCACATGCACGTTACCCACGCGGAGGCAACATTCAAACAGGCAGGGTGAGTAATCATAAATAATTATACAAGATATAAGATAAAAAACAGTAATATAGCATTCATCAGAACAAACCAATATCGTCATTAATACATCATCATCATCATTGTACATTATTTACAATCGTATCATCAGTCACATCATCATTCACAAACACACAATGCCACATAAATATGAAATGCATACACAGACTCATGCATGTGGTACCAATTTGTCATAATTGATGGACACTGGCCCTCCAAACATCCCCACTAATAGGATAAATTCTACACAAGAATCGGAGTTCCGTTATACACTCCAATCCACACAATGGGATTGAAGCCACCACTGGACCGAAGTCCTAAAACCGTCATTGGACCGAAGTCCTAGAATGCTATGAATGCATGATACAAACGTCATAATCGTCATCGTCATAAAATCGTCACAGTGCATCATCATTCATAAAATCGTCATAATACTTCACATAGCATGTATAAACATCAACATGTACATCATCATCATAAACTCTCATTAAGCATCATGGTAATACATCATTAACATACATCAAAGATCGACATAAATCATCATGTTGTCACATCATCATCATGCATCAAAAGTCGTCATAACACGTCACAAATCATCATATAACACTCATCAAAACACGACACATCAAATATCCAAGGCCTATGATCTACAAGGCACAAGGAAGCATAAAACAAAAGTAAAAAACACACAATAAAATAAAATCATTGCTCCTACTCGCCTGGCGAAGCAGCGCGCTCGCCAGGGTTTTGCCCGACGAAGCTGGGGCGAAAACCTTCCCCGTATAAACTCCAGTAGCTCACATTTTCCCCTCTTCCTTCGCTTATATTTCGCCTGGCGAAGCCACTGGCTCGCTTGGGTGTTCGCCCGACGAAGCTGGGGCGAAACATCTTCCCCCATACAAAATCCAGCAACCCCCTTTTTCACACTCCCCTTTTGCTTCCACTTTCGCCAGGCGAGGACGGGACGAATTCGCTTCGCCCGACGAGCTGGGAATTTCTCCCGACGAAACGTGCGAATCTGCAACTTCTCAGTTGTGATTCTGCACCATCTCAGACCCTAAGAGGTCTGCGATTATAGAACCAAATCAACCAGTTTTCATCAGAATTCATCATATAACAACATGGCAACAACAATACATCATAAGGGGAATATTCCTAACATCAAATACGTCCCAAAAACCCCAATTCCGTCATGACCTCATCTAATTTACCCAAGAACCCACTACCTACATGTTTTTACTCCTATATCAATATAATGATAAAAGATTCTCCCCATACCTTAGAAAATCGCTTTCGATTCCTCTTCTCTGAGTTCTTCTGAAGCCTCTCTAAACCCTAGCCTTCTTCTCCTTTCTTCAGAGCGTTTCCCAAAATTTGATCGTATCAATAATGACTTCTCACTCTCTCTTTTCCCTTTTTGTCACTATTACCCTTTGGACCCTTAATATGATTTTCCAACATTGTCCTCACTTATTCTCGCACAATTACCACTTAGCCCTTCCTTTTACTTTAAAATAATAATAATAATTTAAATAACATTATCACATTATTCTATTATTATTATTATCGAAATAATCCTTAATAAATCATATACCTCTAACATAAATCAACACACCCTTAACATCGTCAATACCCCACAACATAATTCATCAGACATCACAATAATTCACCAAAAATTCACTGAAAATACGAATATTTATAATAATCAATTAAATAAATATTCTACCAATTTTGGGGTGTTACAACTCTCCCCCACTTAAAGAATTTTCGTCCTAAAAAATTACCTGAAGGAAACAGAGTCAGATACGACTCCCTCATCTGATTTTCGCGCTCCCAAGTCCAACTCTCACCAGCTGGTCCACCCTATAACACCTTCACCAAAGATATATCTTTACCCCGCAGTTGCTTTATTTCTCTTCCATCTATCCGCACAGGTAATGCTTCAACGGTTAGATTATCCCTCACATGTACGTCATCCATCTGAATCACATGCGATGGATCCGAAATGTACTTCCTCAACAGCGACACATGGAACACATCATGTAAATTCGCAAGTGAAGGCGGTAAAGCAATCCGATAGGCTACCTCTCTTATCCTCTGCAAAATCTGATACGGACCAACAAAACGTGGAGTGAGCTTCCTAGACTTCAAAAGCTCGACCCACACCAGTCACCGGCGTAACTCTCAAAAACACGTGATCTCCCTCTTGGAATTCAAGTACTTTCCTCCTCTTATCATGATAACTCTTCTGACGACTCTACGAAGCTTTCAGCCTCTCTTTGATCATCTTAATCTTTTCAGTCTTCTCTTGCACAATTTCAGGTCCGAGTACAGCACTCTCGCCCGATTCATACCAACACAATGGAGTTCTACACCTCCTTTCATACAAAGCTTCATAAGGCGCCATCCCAATACTAGCATGAAAGTTGTTGTTGTATGTGAACTCAATCAATGACAAATGGCTATCCCAAGTTCCTCCTTGATCCAACACACAAGCCCTCAGCAAATCCTCCAAGGACTGGATAATCCTCTCTGTCTGGCCATCCGTCTACGGATGATATGCAGAACTCATCCTTAACTTAGTACCCAAAGCCTCTTGTAAACTTTTCCAGAATCTCGATGTAAATCTCGGGCATCTATCTGACACAATACTCAAAGGAATCCCATGCAACTTCACAATTTCCTCAATGTACATTTCAGCTAACTTCTGCATAGAATGGTTAATCTTCATTAGCAAGAAATGAGTCGATTTAGTCAACCTCTCTACAATCACCCAAATAGAATCATTTCCTTTTGCAGTCTTTGGCAATCCCGACACAAAATCCATGGAAATACTATCCCATTTCCATTCTGGAATATTCAATGGTTGCATCATACCCAAAGGCTTATGATGTTCAATCTTGGACTTTTGACAAATCAAACAGGCATAAACAAATTCAGCAATATCCTTCTTCATACCCAGCCACCAAAACAATTTATACAAATCCTGGTACATCTTCGTAGCACCGGGATGAATACTCAATATACTTCGATGTCATTCTTCAAGAATACTCTTCTTAATTTCGGGAACATCTGGGAAACACACCCTGTCTCTGAATCTCATTACACCATTCTCATCAATCCGGAATTCACCTTCGTTACCCTGGTTAATCAAAGTTGCCTGATCAACCAGCTTCAAATCAGATTTGTGACCCACTCTAATCTCTTCTAGAATACCACTAGTTAACTTCAACATACCCGACTTCACATTGTCAGGAGTCTCTTCACATACTAAACTCAGATCTCATAATTGCTCAATTAATTCCAATTCCCTCACCAACAACACAGGAGCACCCCACGGAGAAACACTCGGTCGAATAAACTTCTTCTCAAACAATTCTTCCATTTGTTTCATTAATTCACTTAGGTTAGAAGCTGACATCCGATAAGGAGCCATTGACACCAGACTCGTACCTGGTATCAAATCAACCGCAAACTCTACTTCACGTTCTGGAGGAAAATCACTTATGTCATCCGGAAACGTATTTGGAAATTCACAGACGATAGGTAATTCGACACTCGCAGCTCCACGATTAACTTGCAACGATGCAAACATTGCAAACATCAAGGCTTCATCTTCTAAGAGTTTGTCTACTTGCTTAGCAGACAAGAACATCAGCTCTCCATTATCACCAAAATCAGGAAACTCCACAGTCTTATTATAACTGTTAATGTGAACGTAGTTAAACTCCAACCAGTTTATCCCCAGGATCACATCGATTTGGTGCAAGGGAAAACACACCAAATCCATCACAAAACTCTTCCCATAAATCATCAAAGGACATCTAGAACACACATAAGTAGTAGTAACAAAACCATTGGCAGAAGTCTCTACTACCATACTACCATTCATATCAGACAATTTCAAACTCAATCTATTAGCACATTCAAGCGAAATAAACGAATGAGTAGCACCAGTATCAATAATAGCGACCAACGCAACGTTATTAATAAAACAAGTACCTCGAATCAAGTTATCCTTCTGAGGCACCTCTGAACCACTCAAAGTAAACACTCTGCCATTAGTCTGAGCTGCAGTAGCAGTCTTCTTCGGTTTCTGACACTGAGTACTGATGTGACCCTGTTCACCACAGTTGAAACAAGTCGGACCCTCATCCTTGCAGTTAGTAGCTTTGTGACCTCTCTTACCACATTTGTAGCACCTCAGCATACTATTGTTACAAACTTCAACACAATGGCCTTGTTCGCCACACCTGTAACACTTCACAGAAGCGGGAGCTGGTCCCCCACTTGTCTCTTTCCCCTCTAAAGCCTTCTGATTCCGTTTTTCAGCTGGAGTCACATAAGGCTTTCCTCTGAACTGTCCTTTCTCTTTCTTCTCATTAAGTTGCTTGTAGTGAGCAGATTGAGCCCGACTATCCTCATCATAGATTCTACTCTTATCCACCAGCTCAGCATACTTTCGAATTTGTTGGTAACTAATACCCTGCTTGATCTCTGGTCTCAGCCCATTCTCAAACTTAAGGCAGTTGGACATCTCAGCATCAGTATGATTATAATGCGGACAAAACTTCACCAATGCCTCAAACTTTGCCACATATTCTGCCACATTCATGTTTTCTTACTTCAGCTAAATGAATTCTACCTCCTTCTTGCCACGAGCATCTTCAAGAAAATATTTTCCCAAAAACTCTCACTTAAACACAACCCATGTTATCTCGGTACCAACATCCTCCAGCCTCTGACGGGTGTTATCCCACCAATCTTCAACTTCCTCTGACAGCATATAAGTACCGAACTGAACCTGTTGAGCATCCGTACACCCCATCATCCGGAAGATCTTCTCAATCACCTTGAGCCATTTGTGCGCACCCTCTAGATCATGAGTACCCACAAAAGTTGGCGGATTGTTCCTCTAAAACTTCCCCAAAGCACGGAACTCATCAGGAGCTTCACCATTCTGATTGTTCTGAGCCATCGCCTGAGCAAGCGACTCCAACGCATCAGCAATAGTACGATCGTTTCTTCCAGTCATTTTGCACATCATCAACAAGGTTAGAAGAAACATAACATCGACAATGTACACACACTCATTGACTGACAGGGAACTAACATCATACAACACCTGGCCGGACAGACCGACCTGCTCTAATACCACTAATGTAACACCCTTCTACCTAACAAACATTCACGAATAATATAACAAAGAATTATCAGAGTAAAGTCCCTTGAGGGCGTCACATTTTTTCATAAACATCAAGTAATGACATCCTGCTCCGTAACACGGGTTTAAAACATCAAAATTAACTCGAATAATATGCAGCGGAAAACTTCATAAGCATCATAATTATCAAAACAACCCAAAGATTTTAAAATCAAAACATCAAAACATCATAACATCATCAAATAACAGAATAATATGATTCGACTCAAATGTCCGACCCGATGTTACATATAAGAGGAAGACCCTCTAAATCAACCAAAATAACCAAAAGTACTTCAAGTCAGATCTTCATGCACCAAAAAAAGCTAATCCTGATCACCTGCACGTTACCCACGCGGAGGCAACATTCAAACAGGCAGGGTGAGTAATCATAAATAATTATACAAGATATAAGATAAAAAACAGTAATATAGCATTCATCAGAACAAACCAATATCGTCATTAATACATCATCATCATCATTGTACATTATTTACAATCGTATCATCAGTCACATCATCATTCACAAACACACAATGCCACATAAATATGAAATGCATACACAGACTCATGCATGTGGTACCAATTTGTCATAATTGATGGACACTGGCCCTCCAAACATCCCCACTAATAGGATAAATTCTACACAAGAATCGGAGTTCCGTTATACACTCCAATCCACACAATGGGATTGAAGCCACCACTGGACCGAAGTCCTAAAACCGTCATTGGACCGAAGTCCTAGAATGCTATGAATGCATGATACAAACGTCATAATCGTCATCGTCATAAAATCGTCACAGTGCATCATCATTCATAAAATCGTCATAATACTTCACATAGCATGTATAAACATCAACATGTACATCATCATCATAAACTCTCATTAAGCATCATGGTAATACATCATTAACATACATCAAAGATCGACATAAATCATCATGTTGTCACATCATCATCATGCATCAAAAGTCGTCATAACACGTCACAAATCATCATATAACACTCATCAAAACACGACACATCAAATATCCAAGGCCTATGATCTACAAGGCACAAGGAAGCATAAAACAAAAGTAAAAAACACACAATAAAATAAAATCATTGCTCCTACTCGCCTGGCGAAGCAGCGCGCTCGCCAGGGTTTTGCCCGAAGAAGCTGGGGCGAAAACCTTCCCCGTATAAACTCCAGTAGCTCACATTTTCCCCTCTTCCTTCGCTTATATTTCGCCTGGCGAAGCCACTGGCTCACTTGGGTGTTCGCCCGACGAAGCTGGGGCGAAACATCTTCCCCCATACAAAATCCAGCAACCCCCTTTTTCACACTCCCCTTTTGCTTCCACTTTCGCCAGGCGAGGACGGGACGAATTCGCTTCGCCCGACGAGCTGGGAATTTCTCCCGACGAAACGTGCGAATCTGCAACTTCTCAGTTGTGATTCTGCACCATCTCAGACCCTAAGAGGTCTGCGATTATAGAACCAAATCAACCAGTTTTCATCAGAATTCATCATATAACAACATGGCAACAACAATACATCATAAGGGGAATATTCCTAACATCAAATACGTCCCAAAAACCCCAATTCCGTCATGACCTCATCTAATTTACCCAAGAACCCACTACCTACATGTTTTTACTCCTATATCAATATAATGATAAAAGATTCTCCCCATACCTTAGAAAATCGCTTTCGATTCCTCTTCTCTGAGTTCTTCTGAAGCCTCTCTAAACCCTAGCCTTCTTCTCCTTTCTTCAGAGCGTTTCCCAAAATTTGATCGTATCAATAATAACTTCTCACTCTCTCTTTTCCCTTTTTGTCACTATTACCCTTTGGACCCTTAATATGATTTTCCAACATTGTCCTCACTTATTCTCGCACAATTACCACTTAGCCCTTCCTTTTATTTTAAAATAATAATAATAATTTAAATAACATTATCACATTATTCTATTATTATTATTATCGAAATAATCCTTAATAAATCATATACCTCTAACATAAATCAACACACCCTTAACATCGTCAATACCCCACAACATAATTCATCAGACATCACAATAATTCACCAAAAATTCACCGAAAATACGAATATTTATAATAATCAATTAAATAAATATTCTACCAATTTTGGGGTGTTACAACTCTCCCCCACTTAAAGAATTTTCGTCCTAAAAAATTACCTGAAGGAAACAGAGTCAGATACGACTCCCTCATCTGATTTTCGCGCTCCCAAGTCCAACTCTCACCAGCTGGTCCACCCTATAACACCTTCACCAAAGATATATCTTTACCCCGCAGTTGCTTTATTTCTCTTCCATCTATCCGCACAGGTAATGCTTCAACGGTTAGATTATCCCTCACATGTACGTCATCCATCTGAATCACATGCGATGGATCCGAAATGTACTTCCTCAACAGCGACACATGGAACACATCATGTAAATTCGCAAGTGAAGGCGGTAAAGCAATCCGATAGGCTACCTCTCTTATCCTCTGCAAAATCTGATACGGACCAACAAAACGTGGAGTGAGCTTCCTAGACTTCAAAAGCTCGACCCACACCAGTCACCGGCGTAACTCTCAAAAACACGTGATCTCCCTCTTGGAATTCAAGTACTTTCCTCCTCTTATCATGATAACTCTTCTGACGACTCTACGAAGCTTTCAGCCTCTCTTTGATCATCTTAATCTTTTCAGTCTTCTCTTGCACAATTTCAGGTCCGAGTACAGCACTCTCGCCCGATTCATACCAACACAATGGAGTTCTACACCTCCTTTCATACAAAGCTTCATAAGGCGCCATCCCAATACTAGCATGAAAGTTGTTGTTGTATGTGAACTCAATCAATGACAAATGGCTATCCCAAGTTCCTCCTTGATCCAACACACAAGCCCTCAGCAAATCCTCCAAGGACTGGATAATCCTCTCTGTCTGGCCATCTGTCTACGGATGATATGCAGAACTCATCCTTAACTTAGTACCCAAAGCCTCTTGTAAACTTTTCCAGAATCTCGATGTAAATCTTGGGCATCTATCTGACACAATACTCAAAGGAATCCCATGCAACTTCACAATTTCCTCAATGTACATTTCAGCTAACTTCTGCATAGAATGGTTAATCTTCATTAGCAAGAAATGAGTCGATTTAGTCAACCTCTCTACAATCACCCAAATAGAATCATTTCCTTTTGCAGTCTTTGGCAATCCCGACACAAAATCCATGGAAATACTATCCCATTTCCATTCTGGAATATTCAATGGTTGCATCATACCCAAAGGCTTATGATGTTCAATCTTGGACTTTTGACAAATCAAACAGGCATAAACAAATTCAGCAATATCCTTCTTCATACCCAGCCACCAAAACAATTTATACAAATCCTGGTACATCTTCGTAGCACCGGGATGAATACTCAATATACTTCGATGTCCTTCTTCAAGAATACTCTTCTTAATTTTGGGAACATCTGGGAAACACACCCTGTCTCTGAATCTCATTACACCATTCTCATCAATCCGGAATTCACCTTCGTTACCCTGGTTAATCAAAGTTGCCTGATCAACCAGCTTCAAATCAGATTTGTGACCCACTCTAATCTCTTCTAGAATACCACTAGTTAACTTCAACATACCCGACTTCACATTGTCAGGAGTCTCTTCACATACTAAACTCAGATCTCATAATTGCTCAATTAATTCCAATTCCCTCACCAACAACACAGGAGCACCCCACGGAGAAACACTCGGTCGAATAAACTTCTTCTCAAACAATTCTTCCATTTGTTTCATTAATTCACTTAGTTTAGAAGCTGACATCCGATAAGGAGCCATTGACACCAGACTCGTACCTGGTATCAAATCAACCGCAAACTCTACTTCACGTTCTGGAGGAAAATCACTTATGTCATCCGGAAACGTATTTGGAAATTCACAGACGATAGGTAATTCGACACTCGCAGCTCCACGATTAACTTGCAACGATGCAAACATTGCAAACATCAAGGCTTCATCTTCTAAGAGTTTGTCTACTTGCTTAGCAGACAAGAACATCAGCTCTCCATTATCACCAAAATCAGGAAACTCCACAGTCTTATTATAACTGTTAATGTGAACGTAGTTAAACTCCAACCAATTTATCCCCAGGATCACATCGATTTGGTGCAAGGGAAAACACACCAAATCCATCACAAAACTCTTCCCATAAATCATCAAAGGACATCTAGAACACAAATAAGTAGTAGTAACAAAACCATTGGCAGAAGTCTCTACTACCATACTACCATTCATATCAGACAATTTCAAACTCAATCTATTAGCACATTCAAGCGAAATAAACGAATGAGTAGCACCAGTATCAATAATAGTGACCAACGCAACGTTATTAATAAAACAAGTACCTCGAATCAAGTTATCCTTCTGAGGCACCTCTGAACCACTCAAAGTAAACACTCTGCCATTAGTCTGAGCTGCAGTAGCAGTCTTCTTCGGTTTCTGACACTGAGTACTGATGTGACCCTGTTCACCACAGTTGAAACAAGTCGGACCCTCATCCTTGCAGTTAGTAGCTTTGTGACCTCTCTTACCACATTTGTAGCACCTCAGCATACTATTGTTACAAACTTCAACACAATGGCCTTGTTCGCCACACCTGTAACACTTCACAGAAGCGGGAGCTGGTCCCCCACTTGTCTCTTTCCCCTCTAAAGCCTTCTGATTCCGTTTTTCAGCTGGAGTCACATAAGGCTTTCCTCTGAACTGTCCTTTCTCTTTCTTCTCATTAAGTTGCTTGTAGTGAGCAGATCGAGCCCGACTATCCTCATCATAGATTCTACTCTTATCCACCAGCTCAGCATACCTTCGAATTTGTTGGTAACTAATACCCTGCTTGATCTCTGGTCTCAGCCCATTCTCAAACTTAAGGCAGTTGGACATCTCAGCATCAGTATGATTATAATGCAGACAAAACTTCACCAGTGCCTCAAACTTTGCCACATATTCTGCCACATTCATGTTTTCTTACTTCAGCTAAATGAATTCTACCTCCTTCTTGCCACGAGCATCTTCAAGAAAATATTTTCCCAAAAACTCTCACTTAAACACAACCCATGTTATCTCGGTACCAACATCCTCCAGCCTCTGACGGGTGTTATCCCACCAATCTTCAACTTCCTCTGACAGCATATAAGTACCGAACTGAACCTGTTGAGCATCCGTACACCCCATTATCCGGAAGATCTTCTCAATCACCTTGAGCCATTTGTGCGCACCCTCTAGATCATGAGTACCCACAAAAGTTGGCGGATTGTTCCTCTAAAACTTCCCCAAAGCACGGAACTCATCAGGAGCTTCACCATTCTGATTGTTCTGAGCCATCGCCTGAGCAAGCGACTCCAACGCATCAGCAATAGTACGATCGTTTCTTCCAGTCATTTTGCACATCATCAACAAGGTTAGAAGAAACATAACATCGACAATGTACACACACTCATTGACTGACAGGGAACTAACATCATACAACACCTGGCCGGACAGACCGACCTGCTCTAATACCACTAATGTAACACCCTTCTACCTAACAAACATTCACGAATAATATAACAAAGAATTATCAGAGTAAAGTCCCTTGAGGGCGTCACATTTTTTCATAAACATCAAGTAATGACATCCTGCTCCGTAACACGGGTTTAAAACATCAAAATTAACTCGAATAATATGCAGTGGAAAACTTCATAAGCATCATAATTATCAAAACAACCCAAAGATTTTAAAATCAAAACATCAAAACATCATAACATCATCAAATAACAGAATAATATGATTCGACTCAAATGTCCGACCCGATGTTACATATAAGAGGAAGACCCTCTAAATCAACCAAAATAACCAAAAGTACTTCAAGTCAGATCTTCATGCACCAAAAAAAGCTAATCCTGATCACCTGCACGTTACCCACGCGGAGGCAACATTCAAACAGGCAGGGTGAGTAATCATAAATAATTATACAAGATATAAGATAAAAAACAGTAATATAGCATTCATCAGAACAAACCAATATCGTCATTAATACATCATCATCATCATCGTACATTATTTACAATCGTATCATCAGTCACATCATCATTCACAAACACACAATGCCACATAAATATGAAATGCATACACAGACTCATGCATGTGGTACCAATTTGTCATAATTGATGGACACTGGCCCTCCAAACATCCCCACTAATAGGATAAATTCTACACAAGAATCGGAGTTCCGTTATACACTCCAATCCACACAATGGGATTGAAGCCACCACTGGACCGAAGTCCTAAAACCGTCATTGGACCGAAGTCCTAGAATGCTATGAATGCATGATACAAACGTCATAATCGTCATCGTCATAAAATCGTCACAGTGCATCATCATTCATAAAATCGTCATAATACTTCACATAGCATGTATAAACATCAACATGTACATCATCATCATAAACTCTCATTAAGCATCATGGTAATACATCATTAACATACATCAAAGATCGACATAAATCATCATGTTGTCACATCATCATCATGCATCAAAAGTCGTCATAACACGTCACAAATCATCATATAACACTCATCAAAACACGACACATCAAATATCCAAGGCCTATGATCTACAAGGCACAAGGAAGCATAAAACAAAAGGAAAAAACACACAATAAAATAAAATCATTGCTCCTACTCGCCTGGCGAAGCAGCGCGCTCGCCAGGGTTTTGCCCGACGAAGCTGGGGCGAAAACCTTCCCCGTATAAACTCCAGTAGCTCACATTTTCCCCTCTTCCTTCGCTTATATTTCGCCTGGCGAAGCCACTGGCTCGCTTGGGTGTTCGCCCGACGAAGCTGGGGCGAAACATCTTCCCCCATACAAAATCCAGCAACCCCCTTTTTCACACTCCCCTTTTGCTTCCACTTTCGCCAGGCGAGGACGGGACGAATTCGCTTCGCCCGACGAGCTGGGAATTTCTCCCGACGAAACGTGCGAATCTGCAACTTCTCAGTTGTGATTCTGCACCATCTCAGACCCTAAGAGGTCTGCGATTATAGAACCAAATCAACCAGTTTTCATCAGAATTCATCATATAACAACATGGCAACAACAATACATCATAAGGGGAATATTCCTAACATCAAATACGTCCCAAAAACCCCAATTCCGTCATGACCTCATCTAATTTACCCAAGAACCCACTACCTACATGTTTTTACTCCTATATCAATATAATGATAAAAGATTCTCCCCATACCTTAGAAAATCGCTTTCGATTCCTCTTCTCTGAGTTCTTCTGAAGCCTCTCTAAACCCTAGCCTTCTTCTCCTTTCTTCAGAGCGTTTCCCAAAATTTGATCGTATCAATAATGACTTCTCACTCTCTCTTTTCCCTTTTTGTCACTATTACCCTTTGGACCCTTAATATGATTTAACATTGTCCTCATTTATTCTCGCACAATTACCACTTAGCCCTTCCTTTTATTTTAAAATAATAATAATAATTTAAATAAAATTATCACATTATTCTATTATTATTATTATCGAAATAATCCTTAATAAATCATACACCTCTAACATAAATCAACACACCCTTAACATCGTCAATACCCCACAACATAATTTATCAGACATCACAATAATTCACCAAAAATTCACCGAAAATATGAATATTTATAATAATCAATTAAATAAATATTCTACCAATTTTGGGGTGTTACAACTCTCCCCCACTTAAAGAATTTTCGTCCTAAAAAATTACCTGAAGGAAACAGAGTCAGATACGACTCCTTCATCTGATTTTCGCGCTCCCAAGTCCAACTCTCACCAGCTGGTCCACCCTATGACACCTTCACTAAAGATATATCTTTACCCCGCAGTTGCTTCATTTCTCTTCCATCTATCCGCACAGGTAATGCTTCAACGGTTAGATTATCCCTCACCTGTACGTCATCCATCTGAATCACATGCGATGGATCCGGAATGTACTTCCTCAACTACGACACATGGAACACATCATGTAAATTCGCAAGTGAAGGCGGTAAAGCAATCCGATAGGCTACCTCTCTTATCCTCTACAAAATCTGATACGGATAAACAAAACATGGAGTGAGTTTCCTAGACTTCAAAAGCTCGACCCACACCAGTCACCGGCGTAACTCTCAAAAACACGTGATCTCCCTCTTGGAATTCAAGTACTTTCCTCCTCTTATCATGATAACTCTTCTGACGACTCTACGAAGCTTTCAGCCTCTCTTTGATCATCTTAATCTTTTCAGTCGTCTCTTGCACAATTTCAGGTCCGAGTACAGCACTCTCGCCCGATTCATACCAACACAATGGAGTTCTACACCTCCTTCCATACAAAGCTTCATAAGGCGCCATCCCAATACTAGTGTCATACCCTAATTTTTTACCATAAGATTCCACCTCTCTGTGCATCATTTTGCATATTTGCATGCTTTATCACTAATAGGTTTGTGCAGATATATTGATTTCAAGTGTACCGGTTCTCTCAGTCAAGCTATCCAGGGCATGACCAATGGTTTCTAATTTCTATGGTCAAGCACTGCTGTTGAAATTCTTTCTTATCCTTGGGTCATTTCTTGGATCAATGTTTCTAAGATACCTTGAATACTTTTGTGATCACATCTTATTAAAATTCAAGTTCATCATTCATAAAGTTAAGCGTTTAATTAAGGCAAAATAAACCCAAACCGACAAGGTTGTTTATGGTCTAAAGATACGAGTGATAAATTCACCGTTCAAGGACTCAAGTTACATGTTCAAGGAGGTTATGTGAGTTTCAAAGTGCACTATTTGTTTTTTAAGATCCATATTCAAATTCAAGTCCCCATTGTTCAAGCATCCAAGTTGCAAATATCATGAAGGTTTAAGATTTACATTAATTCCATTCCAAGCTACCAAGTGAAAGATTTAATTTCAGTCCAAGTACTAAGATTCAAAATGAAGCTAGCATGGTCCATTATGACGTGATTCAAAGCTACATACACGAATGTGCAAGTGACACAAGGCATGGGCCCACTATGAATCCAGCATGGTTCGTTTCAAGGCCATCCACATCAATGAAATTCAAAGGGGTTTAGAAGAAATACAAGGCACGATATAATTAGAAAAGGTTTTTTCCATCAGTTGTAAAGAAGTTGAGAGCTATATGTTAAATAAATAATACATTTTCTATATGTTTCTGGAGGGGCTTTTCACTTTGTGAGAAATTTGTGGAGGCTGTAAAGATGCAATTACATTACTGCACCATCCAGTTTGGTTGATATGACCACCGTTCATAACTTTCACTCGCTCCGAGGACCTTTACTCCAAACTCAATCTCTTCGCAAGCTTGTTTCAATTGGAGCTAATCATTAAACGGATGGTGTACCTCATTTTGCCTCAAATATGCCCCCTACACCGGTATTGGAACCTGTACTTGATCTACCGAAAAGTGTGACCTGCAAAGTACAATGAAACCAGAAGCCAAAATGATCACAACACATCAAGGAACAGTTATTACAAGCTGTCAATTTCCAAATACACAATCAGCATGACAGTTTGAAAATGGAAATGCATTTATGGCAGTGATTGAAAAAAAAAAGAAAGTTTTGAATCAATATCATTCAATAATTTCCCAAAACAATACACAATTAAACGCGGTGGTTTGAAAGAAAAAGATCCCAGCATCAAACATTTCCAAAAAAGCGAATTCCGATCATAAAGGGAAAGGGCAAAGAATAAAAAACATTTACCACAATCAAACACAATAAGATGAAGTTGGAAACAATCAGAAAAAATCACGCGAGATCAGCCAGATTTGAATGAAAACGGAAATACATTCATCACTAAAATCACCTTCAAATGGCAAGAATCAATTTCATGATTTTTCAACATTCATTACCAAATTCAATATTTAACACACAGAGCTTATAAAAGGGAGGGAGGCGTTTGAGAAAGGGGATCAGAAACACACAATTGACAACCAACACACAGTAGTATCATATCAGAGAAATCCAATTCACAAGAACACACATTGCAAAAGAATTCCATCAAATTCACAGAGGGCATACACCACAACAACATCAAAGCAGCACGCATCAGTCTTGGAATAGAGAACAGGGAATGGCGAGTTCATCAGCAGTGTGTAACACAGATCACACGAATTACAAAAAATAGAGGCATCATCAAAAAAGTCCATTCACACAATACACATACAAACACCCGCATAGCAGAAAAAGTCACAACTAAAAAAAAAAACTGCAGAAACTCCAATACCGAAGGTCATTGCAAAGAAATACCAAAGCATACATATACCTCATCACAACCGGCCATCAACCACGACCGCGCACGCGACCCTTTTTGTGCAGCTCCGTCATCCGTTCGCGTCATCGATCGTCGTCGGATCCGTCATCAATTGCACCTCCCAATCGCCACCGCACTGTAAGTTCTTCTCTGTTTCCCTGTTAGCGATGCACAATTGATAGTGAGTTTGTTGTTGTTTCGTTCGTTTTGTATGATTTGTGTGAAATCAGAGAGAAACGTGGGAGAGATGGCGAGTTGAGTTGCGAGAGAGAAGGCACCATGGCGACGCGTGAGATTGCGAGCGAAAGGAAAGAGATGGAAAGGTTTAGTTCGTGAGGGAGTGAACAGGGAGAAGCGGAGAAGGTTTATGTCGAGAGAGAGAGAGAAGGAAACTGGAAATGAATTGAACTCTCCACTTTTTTTCCCTTTTTGTTATTTCACTATGTTGTTGTTGCTTGGTTTGGGTCGGCGAAATTAGGATCAAACCCGGTACCCACTCTCTTTTGGGTCTCAGTTCTATAGAAAAGATAGGCCCATTGTGGCATTTTATTTTAGTTTATTTTATTTAGAATTTAATTTAACTATTTCAATTAGAATTTAGCTTAAATGGATTTTTATTTAAAATTTAGATGTTAGTTTAATTAATCAGAATTTAACTTAATTAACTTTAGAGTTTATTTTAGTTCTAATTAGAACTTAGTTCATTTAATTTTTGATTAAATTTAAGTATTTATTTTTTTAGTTAAATTTTAATTTATTTAACTTTCAATTAGATTTTTCATTAGTTTTCTCAATTTAATTTTAACTTATGTTTAATTTGGATTAAGATTAGACTTTAAGATTAGATGTGATAACTTTAGGTTAGTATTCCCTTTAATCATTCTAAAGGAAAGAATTTCTCCATTGACTACCATGTCATAACTTAGCCTCAACTTTTAGGTCTTTCCCTTAGCACATACCTTTAGCAAGCAAACAATAAATAACATAAATACTAACAAGAGGTTCCTGTAGAGTACTACGGACGTTTAGGATGCTAATACCTTCCCTAGGCGTAACCAACCCCCGAACCCTAGATCTCTTAGGTTTTTTCGTTATTGAACCTTTCCTTTGGATAAATCAAAGACGGTGGTGAAATTTCAAAAATTGTGATTCAAGTTAATCTAATAGCTTGGTATCCGATTCTCACCGCGACAGAAATGGCGACTTCACTGGGGAATTTCTAGGGTTTCCCCTAACTTGTTTATATCTATGTTATTTATTTGCTTACTTTATATCTGTATATATACCTGTTTTGCTTGGTTTTTCTGTGTGCAGGGTACTATTTGTGTGATGAGCCAAAGTCCTACACCCGGACTAGAGTGAAATTAAGATAGGAAAACGGTGAGACTTCAATGATACTTTGAGGGAGTCGATTCCTGAAAAAGTAAATTGAGACTTCACCACTCAGTCTAGGCCCTCTCGAATAAAATATTTGTCCAACGAGTTCATTCGTGAAGACGATATGGTTTCGATCTAAAGGCCCTCGGGACTGGGGACCGTAGTTACCTTTAACCCAACTTGGCCTATTAGGATGTAGTGCGGGGACTATGCAGGAGTCTATTTCTGCAATAGTCGCTACGCGATACTACACTCAGACGAGATTCTCTTGAGAATATTATTGACTACCAAGTGATTTGGAAAATCGATAATATCCGAAAGATGGATTGTAGACTCTGGGAACTTTGTAGAACCCGTTCGGCAGGTACAAATAAACCTCTAGTACATACCTTGGGAAGGGTAGACCATGGCTCCATGCTCGTGATCTTCAAACCTAAGCCTTGCTTGTTTACCTGTATATGTGTATATGTGTGTTTATGCATCCATCCATTCATGCATTCATGAATAACCATTTGGTTTCAAGAAACTCAATTGTTTTTTCCCTTGCAAAATCAAAAAAAAAAATCATGGATTATAAAATGAAACCTTTTTCCGAAATGTTTGCAACCTACTTTTGAGTTCCTTGAAACCATTGCATTGCATTGCATATCATTTGCATGCATCTGTTTGTCCAGCAGCTCATTTCCAGCTATCTTTATCGCACTTGTCACCTGTGAGTTGTCAAGCTGATTCCTCGACATCGATACCAGACTAGAGCTAACTATAGACGCATAATGGCAGAGCAAGAAGCACACAATGCTGAGATGAGAATGGAGATTGACGACCTTAAGTCAAGCATGGCAAAGCTCACTGAAATGCTCCAAGTCTTGATTGCTAGAGGAGAGCAACCCCAAAGGACTGTCATCCAAGAAGTTTCAACTGCTGATTCTCAACATGTTCAGGTGCCACCTTCAACTTGGCCAGAGTTTGGTTTACCTCCCAACTACTCTCCACCTCTTGCATCTACTGCTATGATTGGTCAGACTTCTAGACCAGTGTTTCAAGCTCCAGTTTTCTCCGAGCCTAGACCTGTGGTTCATGCTGTTGCCCAGACTACTCGACCTCCTTTTGAAAACCCTCTCTATGAGTACAATGCTGACATTGCTCAGGGTGAAGACCATGAAGATTTTGTTGAACCCGCGATTGTCCGTGAACATTTACAAACCATAGACAAGAGACTCAAAGCAGTAGAGGGTACTGATTTCTTCAACATTGATGCAGAAAACATGGGTTTGGTTTCTGACCTTGTTATGCCTGCTAAGTTCAAGGCTATCGATTTTGTGAAGTACAAAGGTGATTCTTGTCCAAGAGCTCATTTGGTCATGTATACCCGAAAGATGGCTGCTCATGCCAAGAATCAAAAGTTGCTTATCCATTGTTTTCAAGATAGTCTGAGTGGAGCTTCTCTCAAATGGTATATGAATCTTGAACAGAACAACATTCACTGTTTCCAGGATCTTATTAATGCCTTCATGAAGCAATATAAGTATAACCTCGACATGGCTCCCGATCGTCGTCAGCTTCAAAACATGTCTCAGAAGGATAAAGAGTCTTTCAAGGAATATGCTCAGCGCTGGAGAGAGTTGGCTTCCCAAGTTGAACCTCCTTTGGCAGAGAAAGAATTAACTGGACTGTTTATGGACACCTTGTCTCCATTCTACTGGGAGAAGATGATTGGCAGTGTTTCATCCAGCTTCACTGATTTGGTTACTATTGGTCAGAGACTCGAGGAAGGACTTAAGAATGGTAAAGTATCCAAAGCTGCTGAATCTTCTAATGGTGCTAAGAAATTCTATGGGAATTTCCAGAAGAAGAGAGAAGATCAGACCAATGCTGTTATGTTTGAAACCAGAAGGCCTCGTCCTCGACCACAGTATGCTGACCACCCTGATATTGCCGCTGTTACTCCTGTTGTTGCTGCTCCACGACCAGCTCAAACCCCTCAACGTCCGACTGTTGGACAAAATCAGTACCGTAATAGGAATAATTTTGATCCTATTCCAATGACATACACTGAGCTTTATCCTGGGCTAGTTCAAAAAGGTTTGATTACCACAAGGCCTTTGCCTCCTCCTCCAAATCCTCTTCCAGCCGGTTATAGGGCCGATCTTCATTGTGAATACCATCAAGGTGGCGCAGGCCACGACTTGGAACATTGCTTTGCATTGAAGGCTAGAGTACAAGAGCTTATCAGAATTGGTATTCTCTCCTTTCGTGACACCAATCCAAATGTCAAGAACAATCCTTTGCCAGAGCACGCTAAGTGAAGCTTCAGTTGACTTCAGCAGACCTCAGTGTTTCAGACAGGACAGCTCACTCCTGTTTTTGATTAGTCACTAGACTTTTGTTTCTTGTTGTTTACATTTTCCTTATCTTGTATTAGCTGTTTGCTTTCAAATTATGTTTGTACTTTCATAATTAATAAAATGAGCATTGCAACTTTTGGATTCAATTCATTTGTTTTTGTTATTTACATCCTTACGCTTTATCTTTAAAAAAAAAAAAAAAAAAAAAAAAAAAAAAAAACAAAAACAAAAACAAAATTTTTTTTATCTTTTTTCCACTTTCCTTCTGATTATGCAAAGATTGGAGGGAGGATGATGAAAACGTAAATACCCATAATTGTTGTTGGTATGCTTTCAAATCAAAACTTTGCTGAAGATGTAAGGCATTGTTTCAATTCTCAAACACAGGAGAAATAAGGAAGATAACCCCTCGTCAACCCCTTTGAGCCTTGAAGTAGGAGTTTCCTTTCTTTACAAATAAAAACCCACAATCTTAACCTGGGGCAGGGTAGTTCTCAGTTAACTTGATTGTGCATTCAAATACAAGAGTTTCATGCAAGACATCTTTCAATAAAAAGGTTGCATTCTCAATTTTTCCTTCGCACGCAACAAGCAAGTGTCGAAGATGTCTTTCAAGTCAAAAGTCGATGATGGTTCACCGTAATCATTAAGCCAAGCAGTCACTTTCTTTTAAAAAAAAATAGGATAAAAAAAAAAAATCAAAAAAAAAAAAGAGAAAAAGCCCGCTAAGTCGAAACCTGTGAAGGAGACTTAGGCAGACAAAAAACCGGGGCATCCCGCTGACTGTAAGATTCATGAGAAACAGTTCAGGCAAAAGTTAGGGATAATAAAAAGGAGAAATCTTTAAATCCTTACCATGAAATCCTCAATGAAAAAAGACAACCAAGAGTTATAAGGAAGTAGTGACTGTCACCTCAAAAGTCCCTTAACTTCTGAACCAACATCATTATCATCAATGCAATCCCTAACCTATGGGAACCTGAGTGCAAAGTCCGAGTTAACTGAGTGTAGGACTGGAGATCATCACGAAGATTGGGTGGGTACAAATAAACTTTGAGCCTTTATCCTTTGTTTCTTAAACCATGAACCAGACCACGTTATAACCCTCAAAAGACCTAATTGAAGCAAGGTTATTTTGAAAGCATACTACAACAAGGTTGTGTAAACTGACTCCTAAAGATCTTTGCGGATCATTTGTTTTGGCATCACGCCTTTTGCTTTATCTTTCACTTTTAAACGTCTTGAACCACCGTGTTCTGACCAGTAACCCTATTGTTTTACCTCTTTCCAAAAATGATTTTGATTTCAAAAGTTGCATGAACTTTGCATTTACTATGTTTGTATGAACACTTTTGTTTGCAATCTGGCTTTCGCTTAAGGAATTTTCAAACATTTGAGAAACTTGGTCAGTGATCCAATCAGGGGCAAGTTCCTTCCAGATCAGGTTGAAGAATCAATTCAAGATTTGTTGTTCTGGGGCAAGTCCTTCCCATAATTGGTTTATACAGAAGACTTTTTCAGGACTCATACTGGGGCAAGCTTTCCAAGCGCACAGTAATTCAGTCATTTACAGAACCATTCCAGCTGAAGCAATTATCAGTTCATATACAATAGTCAACTAATCTGGGGCAGTTTACTTGAAGAATCCCCTTCCTACAAGGATCGTCAACTTAATACAGTTTACCAGTGTGGCAGATTTGTGCTCAGTGACATCTCTAGTTCCAAAGCAGAATGGCAGTGATCTCCGTGTTGAGGAATCAGTCTTCCAGTCTTGTCTTCTTCACTAAAGAGTCGAGTCGTGTCGTCGACATCTGCATTACATTTGCATGTGATCATGTATCATCTGCATAATTTGTATACATATGCATAGCAAAAGTGTCATCCTCATTTGCACTCATTTGCATTCTCTATAGGTCGTGTTGTTATTCACGTCTTACCTTGTGGTCAAAGTCCAACTTACTTGGCACCTACCAAACAGATATTGTCACATCTATCCAATGTTTTCTTAAGTACATCTTTATTCATATTCGTTCAATGCTTTCTTGGACGTTATGATTTCTTTACATCCAATGCCTTCTTGGATTTCACCTTTTGTCTCATTTGCGTCTGATGCCTTCTCAGATATTATGAGTCATACAGTTCATTCAAAGCTATTATTGGATGACTGGTTTTGTTGCATTCAATGCCTTTCTTGAATGTAGTCTTTGTTCACTTTGTCTAAAGCCATTATTAGATATTGTGATTATACCTTTCGTTCAAAGCCATTATTGGATGATAGGTTTCTTTACCTTGTTCACTTTATCTAAAGCCATTATTAGATATTGTGATTATACCTTTCATTCAAAGCCATTATTGGATGTCTGGTTTCTTTAACCATCTGATGCTTTTTCGGATGGATCCCTCTTTCTGATGTTTTTCCAGATCGAGTCTTTTTTCACGATCATCTAAAGCCATTATTAGATATTGTGATTATACCTTTCATTCAAAGCCATTATTGGATGACTGGTTTCTTTGCATTCAATGCCATTCTTGAATGTAGTATTTGTTCACATTCATCTAAAGCCACTATTAGATAGTGTGAATATACCTTTCATTCAAAGCTATTATTGGGTGTCTGGTTTCTGTGTCCAATGTTTTCTTGGATCTCTACTTTGTTCACGATCATCTAAAGCCATTATTAGATATTGTGAGTTTACCTTTCGTTCAAAGCCATTATTGGGGGATTGGTTTCTTTGCATTCAATGCCATTCTTGAATGTAGTCTCTGTCCACTCTGTCTAAAGCCATTATTAGATATTGTGAGTTTACCTTTCATTCAAAGCCATTATTGGATGTCTGGTTTCTTTACCTTGTTCATTTTCATCTGAAGCCATTATCAGATATGGTGAGTGTACCTTTCGTTCAAAGCCATTATTGGATGACTGGCCCCTTTTGTCCAATGCTTTCTTGGAATTACATTATTTTGTCTCATTCTCATCTATTGCTTTCTCAGATATTGTGAGTTTATCTTTCATCCAAAGTCATTATTGGATGTTTGGCGCTTTTTTCATCCAATGCCATTCTTGGATGATGTTTTCCAGATACTTTGGTTTGTTTTATTTCGTTTCTGACACGACTGGAACACCTTTTCCCCTGTGGCACCATTTCCCCATAGGATCCTTGTCTTTGCGTTCATTTCATATCATAACATTTCATGTCATGTCATATGCATCTCGTGGCACCTTATGGCAAAAATTGCGCATGTTTGTATTTAAGTCTCTCCTATCTCGTCGAGACGAAGATTTCAATCTTCATATCTCCGGATAAAAGAAACTTAAATAGGGGCATCTGTCATACCCTAATTTTTTACCATAAGATTCCACCTCTCTGTGCATCATTTTGCATATTTGCATGCTTTATCACTAATAGGTTTGTGCAGATATATTGATTTCAAGTGTACCGGTTCTCTCAGTCAAGCTATCCAGGGCATGACCAATGGTTTCTAATTTCTATGGTCAAGCACTGCTGTTGAAATTCTTTCTTATCCTTGGGTCATTTCTTGGATCAATGTTTCGAAGATACCTTGAATACTTTTGTGATCACATCTTATTAAAATCAAGATTGGGTTTTGGTTCTTATTATTCAAAGTTTAAAATTCAAGTTCATCATTCATAAAGTTAAGCGTTTAATTAAGGCAAAATAAACCCAAACCGACAAGGTTGTTTATGGTCTAAAGATACGAGTGATAAATTCACCGTTCAAGGACTCAAGTTACATGTTCAAGGAGGTTATGTGAGTTTCAAAGTGCACTATTTGTTTTTTAAGATCCATATTCAAATTCAAGTCCCCATTGTTCAAGCATCCAAGTTGCAAATATCATGAAGGTTTAAGATTTACATTAATTCCATTCCAAGCTACCAAGTGAAAGATTTAATTTCAGTCCAAGTACTAAGATTCAAAATGAAGCTAGCATGGTCCATTATGACGTGATTCAAAGCTACATACACGAATGTGCAAGTGACACAAGGCATGGGCCCACTATGAATCCAGCATGGTTCGTTTCAAGGCCATCCACATCAATGAAATTCAAAGGGGTTTAGAAGAAATACAAGGCACGATATAATTAGAAAAGGTTTTTTCCATCAGTTGTAAAGAAGTTGAGAGCTATATGTTAAATAAATAATACATTTTCTATATGTTTCTGGAGGGGCTTTTCACTTTGTGAGAAATTTGTGGAGGCTGTAAAGATGCAATTACATTACTGCACCATCCAGTTTGGTTGATATGACCACCGTTCATAACTTTCACTCGCTCCGAGGACCTTTACTCCAAACTCAATCTCTTCGCAAGCTTGTTTCAATTGGAGCTAATCATTAAACGGATGGTGTACCTCATTTTGCCTCAAATATGCCCCCTACACCGGTATTGGAACCTGTACTTGATCTACCGAAAAGTGTGACCTGCAAAGTACAATGAAACCAGAAGCCAAAATGATCACAACACATCAAGGAACAGTTATTACAAGCTGTCAATTTCCAAATACACAATCAGCATGACAGTTTGAAAATGGAAATGCATTTATGGCAGTGATTGAAAAAAAAAAGAAAGTTTTGAATCAATATCATTCAATAATTTCCCAAAACAATACACAATTAAACGCGGTGGTTTGAAAGAAAAAGATCCCAGCATCAAACATTTCCAAAAAAGCGAATTCCGATCATAAAGGGAAAGGGCAAAGAATAAAAAACATTTACCACAATCAAACACAATAAGATGAAGTTGGAAACAATCAGAAAAAATCACGCGAGATCAGCCAGATTTGAATGAAAACGGAAATACATTCATCACTAAAATCACCTTCAAATGGCAAGAATCAATTTCATGATTTTTCAACATTCATTACCAAATTCAATATTTAACACACAGAGCTTATAAAAGGGAGGGAGGCGTTTGAGAAAGGGGATCAGAAACACACAATTGACAACCAACACACAGTAGTATCATATCAGAGAAATCCAATTCACAAGAACACACATTGCAAAAGAATTCCATCAAATTCACAGAGGGCATACACCACAACAACATCAAAGCAGCACGCATCAGTCTTGGAATAGAGAACAGGGAATGGCGAGTTCATCAGCAGTGTGTAACACAGATCACACGAATTACAAAAAATAGAGGCATCATCAAAAAAGTCCATTCACACAATACACATACAAACACCCGCATAGCAGAAAAAGTCACAACTAAAAAAAAAAACTGCAGAAACTCCAATACCGAAGGTCATTGCAAAGAAATACCAAAGCATACATATACCTCATCACAACCGGCCATCAACCACGACCGCGCACGCGACCCTTTTTGTGCAGCTCCGTCATCCGTTCGCGTCATCGATCGTCGTCGGATCCGTCATCAATTGCACCTCCCAATCGCCACCGCACTGTAAGTTCTTCTCTGTTTCCCTGTTAGCGATGCACAATTGACAGTGAGTTTGTTGTTGTTTCGTTCGTTTTGTATGATTTGTGTGAAATCAGAGAGAAACGTGGGAGAGATGGCGAGTTGAGTTGCGAGAGAGAAGGCACCATGGCGACGCGTGAGATTGCGAGCGAAAGGAAAGAGATGGAAAGGTTTAGTTCGTGAGGGAGTGAACAGGGAGAAGCGGAGAAGGTTTATGTCGAGAGAGAGAGAGAAGGAAACTGGAAATGAATTGAACTCTCCACTTTTTTTCCCTTTTTGTTATTTCACTATGTTGTTGTTGCTTGGTTTGGGTCGGCGAAATTAGGATCAAACCCGGTACCCACTCTCTTTTGGGTCTCAGTTCTATAGAAAAGATAGGCCCATTGTGGCATTTTATTTTAGTTTATTTTATTTAGAATTTAATTTAACTATTTCAATTAGAATTTAGCTTAAATGGATTTTTATTTAAAATTTAGATGTTAGTTTAATTAATCAGAATTTAACTTAATTAACTTTAGAGTTTATTTTAGTTCTAATTAGAACTTAGTTCATTTAATTTTTGATTAAATTTAAGTATTTATTTTTTTAGTTAAATTTTAATTTATTTAACTTTCAATTAGATTTTTCATTAGTTTTCTCAATTTAATTTTAACTTATGTTTAATTTGGATTAAGATTAGACTTTAAGATTAGATGTGATAACTTTAGGTTAGTATTCCCTTTAATCATTCTAAAGGAAAGAATTTCTCCATTGACTACCATGTCATAACTTAGCCTCAACTTTTAGGTCTTTCCCTTAGCACATACCTTTAGCAAGCAAACAATAAATAACATAAATACTAACAAGAGGTTCCTGTAGAGTACTACGGACGTTTAGGATGCTAATACCTTCCCTAGGCGTAACCAACCCCCGAACCCTAGATCTCTTAGGTTTTTTCGTTATTGAACCTTTCCTTTGGATAAATCAAAGACGGTGGTGAAATTTCAAAAATTGTGATTCAAGTTAATCTAATAGCTTGGTATCCGATTCTCACCGCGACAGAAATGGCGACTTCACTGGGGAATTTCTAGGGTTTCCCCTAACTTGTTTATATCTATGTTATTTATTTGCTTACTTTATATCTGTATATATACCTGTTTTGCTTGGTTTTTCTGTGTGCAGGGTACTATTTGTGTGATGAGCCAAAGTCCTACACCCGGACTAGAGTGAAATTAAGATAGGAAAACGGTGAGACTTCAATGATACTTTGAGGGAGTCGATTCCTGAAAAAGTAAATTGAGACTTCACCACTCAGTCTAGGCCCTCTCGAATAAAATATTTGTCCAACGAGTTCATTCGTGAAGACGATATGGTTTCGATCTAAAGGCCCTCGGGACTGGGGACCGTAGTTACCTTTAACCCAACTTGGCCTATTAGGATGTAGTGCGGGGACTATGCAGGAGTCTATTTCTGCAATAGTCGCTACGCGATACTACACTCAGACGAGATTCTCTTGAGAATATTATTGACTACCAAGTGATTTGGAAAATCGATAATATCCGAAAGATGGATTGTAGACTCTGGGAACTTTGTAGAACCCGTTCGGCAGGTACAAATAAACCTCTAGTACATACCTTGGGAAGGGTAGACCATGGCTCCATGCTCGTGATCTTCAAACCTAAGCCTTGCTTGTTTACCTGTATATGTGTATATGTGTGTTTATGCATCCATCCATTCATGCATTCATGAATAACCATTTGGTTTCAAGAAACTCAATTGTTTTTTCCCTTGCAAAATCAAAAAAAAAAATCATGGATTATAAAATGAAACCTTTTTCCGAAATGTTTGCAACCTACTTTTGAGTTCCTTGAAACCATTGCATTGCATTGCATATCATTTGCATGCATCTGTTTGTCCAGCAGCTCATTTCCAGCTATCTTTATCGCACTTGTCACCTGTGAGTTGTCAAGCTGATTCCTCGACATCGATACCAGACTAGAGCTAACTATAGACGCATAATGGCAGAGCAAGAAGCACACAATGCTGAGATGAGAATGGAGATTGACGACCTTAAGTCAAGCATGGCAAAGCTCACTGAAATGCTCCAAGTCTTGATTGCTAGAGGAGAGCAACCCCAAAGGACTGTCATCCAAGAAGTTTCAACTGCTGATTCTCAACATGTTCAGGTGCCACCTTCAACTTGGCCAGAGTTTGGTTTACCTCCCAACTACTCTCCACCTCTTGCATCTACTGCTATGATTGGTCAGACTTCTAGACCAGTGTTTCAAGCTCCAGTTTTCTCCGAGCCTAGACCTGTGGTTCATGCTGTTGCCCAGACTACTCGACCTCCTTTTGAAAACCCTCTCTATGAGTACAATGCTGACATTGCTCAGGGTGAAGACCATGAAGATTTTGTTGAACCCGCGATTGTCCGTGAACATTTACAAACCATAGACAAGAGACTCAAAGCAGTAGAGGGTACTGATTTCTTCAACATTGATGCAGAAAACATGGGTTTGGTTTCTGACCTTGTTATGCCTGCTAAGTTCAAGGCTATCGATTTTGTGAAGTACAAAGGTGATTCTTGTCCAAGAGCTCATTTGGTCATGTATACCCGAAAGATGGCTGCTCATGCCAAGAATCAAAAGTTGCTTATCCATTGTTTTCAAGATAGTCTGAGTGGAGCTTCTCTCAAATGGTATATGAATCTTGAACAGAACAACATTCACTGTTTCCAGGATCTTATTAATGCCTTCATGAAGCAATATAAGTATAACCTCGACATGGCTCCCGATCGTCGTCAGCTTCAAAACATGTCTCAGAAGGATAAAGAGTCTTTCAAGGAATATGCTCAGCGCTGGAGAGAGTTGGCTTCCCAAGTTGAACCTCCTTTGGCAGAGAAAGAATTAACTGGACTGTTTATGGACACCTTGTCTCCATTCTACTGGGAGAAGATGATTGGCAGTGTTTCATCCAGCTTCACTGATTTGGTTACTATTGGTCAGAGACTCGAGGAAGGACTTAAGAATGGTAAAGTATCCAAAGCTGCTGAATCTTCTAATGGTGCTAAGAAATTCTATGGGAATTTCCAGAAGAAGAGAGAAGATCAGACCAATGCTGTTATGTTTGAAACCAGAAGGCCTCGTCCTCGACCACAGTATGCTGACCACCCTGATATTGCCGCTGTTACTCCTGTTGTTGCTGCTCCACGACCAGCTCAAACCCCTCAACGTCCGACTGTTGGACAAAATCAGTACCGTAATAGGAATAATTTTGATCCTATTCCAATGACATACACTGAGCTTTATCCTGGGCTAGTTCAAAAAGGTTTGATTACCACAAGGCCTTTGCCTCCTCCTCCAAATCCTCTTCCAGCCGGTTATAGGGCCGATCTTCATTGTGAATACCATCAAGGTGGCGCAGGCCACGACTTGGAACATTGCTTTGCATTGAAGGCTAGAGTACAAGAGCTTATCAGAATTGGTATTCTCTCCTTTCGTGACACCAATCCAAATGTCAAGAACAATCCTTTGCCAGAGCACGCTAAGTGAAGCTTCAGTTGACTTCAGCAGACCTCAGTGTTTCAGACAGGACAGCTCACTCCTGTTTTTGATTAGTCACTAGACTTTTGTTTCTTGTTGTTTACATTTTCCTTATCTTGTATTAGCTGTTTGCTTTCAAATTATGTTTGTACTTTCATAATTAATAAAATGAGCATTGCAACTTTTGGATTCAATTCATTTGTTTTTGTTATTTACATCCTTACGCTTTATCTTTAAAAAAAAAAAAAAAAAAAAAAAACAAAAACAAAAACAAAATTTTTTTTATCTTTTTTCCACTTTCCTTCTGATTATGCAAAGATTGGAGGGAGGATGATGAAAACGTAAATACCCATAATTGTTGTTGGTATGCTTTCAAATCAAAACTTTGCTGAAGATGTAAGGCATTGTTTCAATTCTCAAACACAGGAGAAATAAGGAAGATAACCCCTCGTCAACCCCTTTGAGCCTTGAAGTAGGAGTTTCCTTTCTTTACAAATAAAAACCCACAATCTTAACCTGGGGCAGGGTAGTTCTCAGTTAACTTGATTGTGCATTCAAATACAAGAGTTTCATGCAAGACATCTTTCAATAAAAAGGTTGCATTCTCAATTTTTCCTTCGCACGCAACAAGCAAGTGTCGAAGATGTCTTTCAAGTCAAAAGTCGATGATGGTTCACCGTAATCATTAAGCCAAGCAGTCACTTTCTTTTAAAAAAAAATAGGATAAAAAAAAAAATCAAAAAAAAAAAAAAGAGAAAAAGCCCGCTAAGTCGAAACCTGTGAAGGAGACTTAGGCAGACAAAAAACCGGGGCATCCCGCTGACTGTAAGATTCATGAGAAACAGTTCAGGCAAAAGTTAGGGATAATAAAAAGGAGAAATCTTTAAATCCTTACCATGAAATCCTCAATGAAAAAAGACAACCAAGAGTTATAAGGAAGTAGTGACTGTCACCTCAAAAGTCCCTTAACTTCTGAACCAACATCATTATCATCAATGCAATCCCTAACCTATGGGAACCTGAGTGCAAAGTCCGAGTTAACTGAGTGTAGGACTGGAGATCATCACGAAGATTGGGTGGGTACAAATAAACTTTGAGCCTTTATCCTTTGTTTCTTAAACCATGAACCAGACCACGTTATAACCCTCAAAAGACCTAATTGAAGCAAGGTTATTTTGAAAGCATACTACAACAAGGTTGTGTAAACTGACTCCTAAAGATCTTTGCGGATCATTTGTTTTGGCATCACGCCTTTTGCTTTATCTTTCACTTTTAAACGTCTTGAACCACCGTGTTCTGACCAGTAACCCTATTGTTTTACCTCTTTCCAAAAATGATTTTGATTTCAAAAGTTGCATGAACTTTGCATTTACTATGTTTGTATGAACACTTTTGTTTGCAATCTGGCTTTCGCTTAAGGAATTTTCAAACATTTGAGAAACTTGGTCAGTGATCCAATCAGGGGCAAGTTCCTTCCAGATCAGGTTGAAGAATCAATTCAAGATTTGTTGTTCTGGGGCAAGTCCTTCCCAGAATTGGTTTATACAGAAGACTTTTTCAGGACTCATACTGGGGCAAGCTTTCCAAGCGCACAGTAATTCAGTCATTTACAGAACCATTCCAGCTGAAGCAATTATCAGTTCATATACAATAGTCAACTAATCTGGGGCAGTTTACTTGAAGAATCCCCTTCCTACAAGGATCGTCAACTTAATACAGTTTACCAGTGTGGCAGATTTGTGCTCAGTGACATCTCTAGTTCCAAAGCAGAATGGCAGTGATCTCCGTGTTGAGGAATCAGTCTTCCAGTCTTGTCTTCTTCACTAAAGAGTCGAGTCGTGTCGTCGACATCTGCATTACATTTGCATGTGATCATGTATCATCTGCATAATTTGTATACATATGCATAGCAAAAGTGTCATCCTCATTTGCACTCATTTGCATTCTCTATAGGTCGTGTTGTTATTCACGTCTTACCTTGTGGTCAAAGTCCAACTTACTTGGCACCTACCAAACAGATATTGTCACATCTATCCAATGTTTTCTTAAGTACATCTTTATTCATATTCGTTCAATGCTTTCTTGGACGTTATGATTTCTTTACATCCAATGCCTTCTTGGATTTCACCTTTTGTCTCATTTGCGTCTGATGCCTTCTCAGATATTATGAGTCATACAGTTCATTCAAAGCTATTATTGGATGACTGGTTTTGTTGCATTCAATGCCTTTCTTGAATGTAGTCTTTGTTCACTTTGTCTAAAGCCATTATTAGATATTGTGATTATACCTTTCGTTCAAAGCCATTATTGGATGATAGGTTTCTTTACCTTGTTCACTTTATCTAAAGCCATTATTAGATATTGTGATTATACCTTTCATTCAAAGCCATTATTGGATGTCTGGTTTCTTTAACCATCTGATGCTTTTTCGGATGGATCCCTCTTTCTGATGTTTTTCCAGATCGAGTCTTTTTTCACGATCATCTAAAGCCATTATTAGATATTGTGATTATACCTTTCATTCAAAGCCATTATTGGATGACTGGTTTCTTTGCATTCAATGCCATTCTTGAATGTAGTATTTGTTCACATTCATCTAAAGCCACTATTAGATAGTGTGAATATACCTTTCATTCAAAGCTATTATTGGGTGTCTGGTTTCTGTGTCCAATGTTTTCTTGGATCTCTACTTTGTTCACGATCATCTAAAGCCATTATTAGATATTGTGAGTTTACCTTTCGTTCAAAGCCATTATTGGGGGATTGGTTTCTTTGCATTCAATGCCATTCTTGAATGTAGTCTCTGTCCACTCTGTCTAAAGCCATTATTAGATATTGTGAGTTTACCTTTCATTCAAAGCCATTATTGGATGTCTGGTTTCTTTACCTTGTTCATTTTCATCTGAAGCCATTATCAGATATGGTGAGTGTACCTTTCGTTCAAAGCCATTATTGGATGACTGGCCCCTTTTGTCCAATGCTTTCTTGGAATTACATTATTTTGTCTCATTCTCATCTATTGCTTTCTCAGATATTGTGAGTTTATCTTTCATCCAAAGTCATTATTGGATGTTTGGCGCTTTTTTCATCCAATGCCATTCTTGGATGATGTTTTCCAGATACTTTGGTTTGTTTTATTTCGTTTCTGACACGACTGGAACACCTTTTCCCCTGTGGCACCATTTCCCCATAGGATCCTTGTCTTTGCGTTCATTTCATATCATAACATTTCATGTCATGTCATATGCATCTCGTGGCACCTTATGGCAAAAATTGCGCATGTTTGTATTTAAGTCTCTCCTATCTCGTCGAGACGAAGATTTCAATCTTCATATCTCCGGATAAAAGAAACTTAAATAGGGGCATCTGTCATACCCTAATTTTTTACCATAAGATTCCACCTCTCTGTGCATCATTTTGCATATTTGCATGCTTTATCACTAATAGGTTTGTGCAGATATATTGATTTCAAGTGTACCGGTTCTCTCAGTCAAGCTATCCAGGGCATGACCAATGGTTTCTAATTTCTATGGTCAAGCACTGCTGTTGAAATTCTTTCTTATCCTTGGGTCATTTCTTGGATCAATGTTTCGAAGATACCTTGAATACTTTTGTGATCACATCTTATTAAAATCAAGATTGGGTTTTGGTTCTTATTATTCAAAGTTTAAAATTCAAGTTCATCATTCATAAAGTTAAGCGTTTAATTAAGGCAAAATAAACCCAAACCGACAAGGTTGTTTATGGTCTAAAGATACGAGTGATAAATTCACCGTTCAAGGACTCAAGTTACATGTTCAAGGAGGTTATGTGAGTTTCAAAGTGCACTATTTGTTTTTTAAGATCCATATTCAAATTCAAGTCCCCATTGTTCAAGCATCCAAGTTGCAAATATCATGAAGGTTTAAGATTTACATTAATTCCATTCCAAGCTACCAAGTGAAAGATTTAATTTCAGTCCAAGTACTAAGATTCAAAATGAAGCTAGCATGGTCCATTATGACGTGATTCAAAGCTACATACACGAATGTGCAAGTGACACAAGGCATGGGCCCACTATGAATCCAGCATGGTTCGTTTCAAGGCCATCCACATCAATGAAATTCAAAGGGGTTTAGAAGAAATACAAGGCACGATATAATTAGAAAAGGTTTTTTCCATCAGTTGTAAAGAAGTTGAGAGCTATATGTTAAATAAATAATACATTTTCTATATGTTTCTGGAGGGGCTTTTCACTTTGTGAGAAATTTGTGGAGGCTGTAAAGATGCAATTACATTACTGCACCATCCAGTTTGGTTGATATGACCACCGTTCATAACTTTCACTCGCTCCGAGGACCTTTACTCCAAACTCAATCTCTTCGCAAGCTTGTTTCAATTGGAGCTAATCATTAAACGGATGGTGTACCTCATTTTGCCTCAAATATGCCCCCTACACCGGTATTGGAACCTGTACTTGATCTACCGAAAAGTGTGACCTGCAAAGTACAATGAAACCAGAAGCCAAAATGATCACAACACATCAAGGAACAGTTATTACAAGCTGTCAATTTCCAAATACACAATCAGCATGACAGTTTGAAAATGGAAATGCATTTATGGCAGTGATTGAAAAAAAAAAGAAAGTTTTGAATCAATATCATTCAATAATTTCCCAAAACAATACACAATTAAACGCGGTGGTTTGAAAGAAAAAGATCCCAGCATCAAACATTTCCAAAAAAGCGAATTCCGATCATAAAGGGAAAGGGCAAAGAATAAAAAACATTTACCACAATCAAACACAATAAGATGAAGTTGGAAACAATCAGAAAAAATCACGCGAGATCAGCCAGATTTGAATGAAAACGGAAATACATTCATCACTAAAATCACCTTCAAATGGCAAGAATCAATTTCATGATTTTTCAACATTCATTACCAAATTCAATATTTAACACACAGAGCTTATAAAAGGGAGGGAGGCGTTTGAGAAAGGGGATCAGAAACACACAATTGACAACCAACACACAGTAGTATCATATCAGAGAAATCCAATTCACAAGAACACACATTGCAAAAGAATTCCATCAAATTCACAGAGGGCATACACCACAACAACATCAAAGCAGCACGCATCAGTCTTGGAATAGAGAACAGGGAATGGCGAGTTCATCAGCAGTGTGTAACACAGATCACACGAATTACAAAAAATAGAGGCATCATCAAAAAAGTCCATTCACACAATACACATACAAACACCCGCATAGCAGAAAAAGTCACAACTAAAAAAAAAAACTGCAGAAACTCCAATACCGAAGGTCATTGCAAAGAAATACCAAAGCATACATATACCTCATCACAACCGGCCATCAACCACGACCGCGCACGCGACCCTTTTTGTGCAGCTCCGTCATCCGTTCGCGTCATCGATCGTCGTCGGATCCGTCATCAATTGCACCTCCCAATCGCCACCGCACTGTAAGTTCTTCTCTGTTTCCCTGTTAGCGATGCACAATTGATAGTGAGTTTGTTGTTGTTTCGTTCGTTTTGTATGATTTGTGTGAAATCAGAGAGAAACGTGGGAGAGATGGCGAGTTGAGTTGCGAGAGAGAAGGCACCATGGCGACGCGTGAGATTGCGAGCGAAAGGAAAGAGATGGAAAGGTTTAGTTCGTGAGGGAGTGAACAGGGAGAAGCGGAGAAGGTTTATGTCGAGAGAGAGAGAGAAGGAAACTGGAAATGAATTGAACTCTCCACTTTTTTTCCCTTTTTGTTATTTCACTATGTTGTTGTTGCTTGGTTTGGGTCGGCGAAATTAGGATCAAACCCGGTACCCACTCTCTTTTGGGTCTCAGTTCTATAGAAAAGATAGGCCCATTGTGGCATTTTATTTTAGTTTATTTTATTTAGAATTTAATTTAACTATTTCAATTAGAATTTAGCTTAAATGGATTTTTATTTAAAATTTAGATGTTAGTTTAATTAATCAGAATTTAACTTAATTAACTTTAGAGTTTATTTTAGTTCTAATTAGAACTTAGTTCATTTAATTTTTGATTAAATTTAAGTATTTATTTTTTTAGTTAAATTTTAATTTATTTAACTTTCAATTAGATTTTTCATTAGTTTTCTCAATTTAATTTTAACTTATGTTTAATTTGGATTAAGATTAGACTTTAAGATTAGATGTGATAACTTTAGGTTAGTATTCCCTTTAATCATTCTAAAGGAAAGAACTTCTCCATTGACTACCATGTCATAACTTAGCCTCAACTTTTAGGTCTTTCCCTTAGCACATACCTTTAGCAAGCAAACAATAAATAACATAAATACTAACAAGAGGTTCCTGTAGAGTACTACGGACGTTTAGGATGCTAATACCTTCCCTAGGCGTAACCAACCCCCGAACCCTAGATCTCTTAGGTTTTTTCGTTATTGAACCTTTCCTTTGGATAAATCAAAGACGGTGGTGAAATTTCAAAAATTGTGATTCAAGTTAATCTAATAGCTTGGTATCCGATTCTCATCGCGACAACTAGCATGAAAGTTGTTGTTGTATGTGAACTCAATCAACGACAAATGGCTATCCCAAGATCCTCCTTGATCCAACACACAAGCCCTCAGCAAATCCTCCAAAGACTGGATAATCCTCTCTGTTTGGCCATCCGTCTACGGATGATATGCAGAACTCATCCTCAACTTAGTACACAAAGCCTCTTGTAAACTTTTCTAGAATCTCGATGTAAATCTCAGGTATCTATCTGACACAATACTCGAAGGAATCCCATGCAACATCACAATTTCCTCAATGTACATTTCAGCTAACTTCTGCATAGAATGGTTAATCTTCATCAGTAAGAAATGAGTCGATTTAGTCAACCTGTCTACAATCACCCAAATAGAATCATTTCCTTTTGCAGTCTTTGGAAATCCCGACACAAAATCCATGGAAATACTATCCCATTTCCATTCTGGAATATTCAATGGTTGCATCATACCCAAAGGCTTATGATGTTCAATCTTGTACTTTTGATAAATCAAACAGGCATAAACAAATTCAGCAATATCCTTCTTCATACCCGGCCACGAAAACAATTTCTACAAATACTGGTACATCTTCGTAGCACCGGGATGAATACTCAATCTACTTCGATGTCCTTCTTCAAGAATACTCTTCTTAATTTCGGGAACATCTGGGACACACACCCTGTCTCTGAATCTCATTACACCATTCTCATCAATCCGGAATTCACCTTCGTTACCCTGGTTAATCAAAGTTGCCTGATCAACCAGCTTCAAATCATATTTGTGACCCACTCTAATCTCTCCTAGAATACCACTAGTTAACTTCAACATACCCAACTTCACATTGTCAGGAGTCTCTTCACATACTAAACTCAGATCTCAGAATTGCTCAATTAATTCCAATTCCCTCACCAACAACACAGGAGCACCCCACGGAGAAACACTCGGTCGAATAAACTTCTTCTCAAGCAATTCTTCCATTTGCTTCATTAATTCACTTAGTTTAGAAGCTAACATCCGATAAGGAGCCATTGACACCAGACTCGTACCTGGTATCAAATCAACTGCAAACTCTACTTCACGTTCTAGAGGCAAATCACTTATGTCATCCGGAAACGTATTTGGAAATTCGCAGATGACAGGTAATTCGACACTCGCAACTCCACGATCAACTTGCAACGATGCAAACATTGCAAACATCAAGGCTTCATCTTCTAAGAGTTTGTCTACTTGCTTAGCAGACAAGAACATCAGCTCTCCATTATCACCAAAATCAGGAAACCCACAGTCTTATTATAACAGTTAATATGAACGTAGTTAAACTCCAACCAGTTCATCCCCAGGATCACATCGATTTGGTGCAAGGGAAAACACACCAAATCCATCACAAAACTCTTCCCATAAATCATCAAAGGACATCTAGAACACACAAAAGTAGTAGTAACAAAACCATTAGCAGGAGTCTCTACTACCATACTACCATTCATATCAGACAATTTCAAACTCAATCTATTAGCACATTCAAGCGAAATAAACGAATGAGTAGCACCGGTATCAATAATAGCGACCAACTCAACGTTATTAATAAAACAAGTACCTCGAATCAAGTTATCCTTCTGAGGCACCTCTGAACCACTCAAAGCAAACACTCTGCCATTAGTCTGAGCTGCAGTAGCAGTCTTCTTCGGCTTCTGACACTGAGTACTGATGTGACCCTGTTCACCACAGTTGAAATAAGTCGGACCCTCATCCTTGCAGTTAGTAGCTTTGTGACCTCTCTTACCACATTTGTAGCACCTCAGCATACTATTGTTGCAAACTTCAACACAATGGCCTTGTTCTCCACACCTGTAACACTTCACAGAAGCGGGAGCTGGTCCCCCACTTGTCTCTTTCCCCTCTGAAGCCTTCTGTTTCCATTTTTCAGCTGGAGTGACATAAGGCTTTCCCCTGAACTGTCCTTTCTCTTTCTTCTCATTAAGTTTCTTGTAGTGAGCAGCTCGAGCCTGACTATCCTCATCATAGATTCTACTCTTATCCATCAGCTCAGCATACCTTCGAATTTGTTGGTAACTAATACCCTGCTTGATCTCTGGTCTCAACCCATTCTCAAACTTAAGGCACTTGGACATCTCAGCATCAGTACGATTATAATGCGGATAAAACTTCACCAGTGCCTCAAACTTTGCTGCATATTCTGCCACATTCATGTTTTCTTGCTTCAGCTAAAGGAATTCTACCTCCTTCTTGCCACGAGCATCTTCAAGAAAATATTTTCCCAAAAACTCTCACTTAAACACAACACATGTTATCTCAGTACCAACATCCTCCAGCCCCTGACGGGTGTTATCCCCCCAATCTTCAACTTTCTCTGATAGCATATGAGTACCGAACTGAACCTGTTGAGCATCCGTACACCCCATCATCTGGAAGATCTTCTCAATCACCTTAAGCCATTTGTGCGCACCCTCTAGATCATGAGTACCCACAAAAGTTGGCGGATTGTTCCTCTAAAACTTCCCCAAAGCACGGAACTCATCAGGAGCTTCACCATTCTGATTGTTCTGGGCCATCGCCTGAGCAAGCGACTCCAACGCATAAGCAATAGCACGATCATTTCTTCCAGCCATTTTGCACATCATCAACAAGGTTAGAAGAAACATAACATCGACAATGTACACACACTCATTGACTGATAGGGAACTAACATCATACAACACCTGGCTGGACAGACCGACCTGCTCTAATACCACTAATGTAACACCCTTCTACCTAACAAACATTCACGAATAATATAACAAAGAATTATCAGAGTAAAATCCCTTGAGGGCGTCACATTTTTTTCATAAACATCAAGTAATGACATCCTGCTCCGTAACACGGGTTTAAAACATCAAAATTAACTCGAATAATATGCAGCGGAAAACTTCATATGCATTATAATTGTAAAAACAACCCAAAGATTTTAAAATCGAAACATCAAAACATCATAACATCATCAAATAACAGAATAATATAATTCGACTCAAATGTCCGACCCGATGTTACATATCAGAGGAAAACCCTCTAAATCGACCAAAATAACCAAAAGTACTTCAAGTCAGATCTTCATGCACCAAAAAAAGCTAATCCTGATCACCTACACGTTACCCACGTGGAGGCAACATTCAAACAGGCAGGGTGAGTAATCATAAATCATTATACAAGATATAAGATAAAAAATAGTAATATAGCATTCATCAGAACAAACCAATATCGTCATTAATACATCATCATCATCATCGTACATTATTTACAATCGTATCATCAGTCACATCATCATTCACAAACACACAATGCCACATAAATATGAAATGCATACATAGACTCGTGCATGTGGTACCAATTCGTCATAATTGATAGAAACTGGGTCATCACCCTCTAAAGATCCCCACCAATAGGTTCGATTCTACACAAGAACCGGAGCAATGTCATACACTTCAATCCACACAATGGGATTGAAGCCACCACTGGATCGAAGTCCTAAAACCGTCACTGGACCGAAGTCCTAGAATGCTATGAATGCATGATGCAAACATCATAATCATCATCGTCATAAAATCATCACAGTGCATCATCATTCATAAAATCGTCATAATACTTCACATAGCATGTATAAACATCAACATGTAGATCATCATCATAAACTCTCATCAAGCCTCATGGTAATACATCATTAACATACATCAAATATCGACATAAATCATCATGTTATCACATCATTATCATGCATCAAAGTCGTCATAACACGTCACAAATCATCATATAACACTCATCAAAACACGACACATCAAATATCCAATTCCTACGATCAACAAGGCAGCACAAAACAAAAGGAAAGAACACAATAAAATAAAATCATTGCTCCTGCTCGCCTGGAGCTCGCCTGGCGAAGCAGCGCACTCACCAGGGATTCGCCCGGCGAAGCAGGGGCGAAACACCTTCCCCATATAAACTCCAGTAGCTTACATTTTCCCCTCTCCCTTCGCTTCTATTTCGCCTGGCGAAGCCACTGGCTCGCTCGGGTGTTCGCCCGATGAAGTTGAGGCGAAACATCTTCCCCCATAAAAAATCCAGAAACCCCTTTTTTCACACTCCCCCTTTGCTTCCACTTTCCCCCGGCGAGGACGGGGCGAATTCGCTTCGCCCGGCAAAACGTGCGAATCTGCAACTTCTCAGTTATGATTCTGCACCATATAAGACCCTAAAATGTCTGTGATTACATCACCAAATCAACCAGTTTTCATCAGAATTCATCATATAACAACATAGCAACAACAATACATCATAAGGGGTTTATTCCTAACATCAAATACGTCCCAAAAACCCCAATTCCGTCATGACCTCGTCTAATTTACCCGGGAACCCACTGCCTACATGTTTCTACTCCTATATCAATATAATGATAAAAGATTCTCCCCATACCTTAGAAAATTGCTTTCGATTCCTCCTATATGAGTTCTTTTGAAGCTTCTCTAAACCCTAGCCTTTTCCCCTTTCTTCAGAGCGTTTCCCAAAATTTGACCGTATCAAGAATGACTTCTCACTCTCTCTTTTCCCTTTTTGTCGCTATTACCCTTTGGACCCTTAATATGATTTTCCAACATTGTCCTCACTTATTCTCGCACAATTACCACTTAGCCCTTCCTTTTATTTTAAAATAATAATAATAATTTAAATAACATTGTCACACTATTCTATTATTATTATTATCAAAATAATCCTTAATAAATCATATACCTCTAACATAAATCAACACACCCTTAACATCGTCAATACCCCACAACATAATTCATCATACATCACAATAATTCACCAAAAATTCACCGAAAATACGAATATTTATAATAAATCAATTAAATAAATATTCTACCGATTTTGGAGTGTTACACCGGACGCCATAAGTGGTGGCGAACACTATCCCGTTGAAAATAAGTAGACTTGGTCAAACAGCTCATGGCGAACGCCACCAAGCCATGACGAATGCCAAGAGCCCAAATCCGTCCTTTATGGGCTTCCCTCTGTGCTTCTAGCCTTTTTTCCTCCACTCTTGTTCATTTTTTCACCATATTCTGTTATGTCAACCTCAACTCAGTATAAACCTGCAACACATGAATAATAACATCATAACACCATACAAAACCATGAAATAGACATTAAACAGACGAAATATGCATGGGAATCAAGTCAAAAGAACTGTGTGTTTGAGTGTTATCAAACCTCCCCATACTTGAACCTTTGCTTGTCCTCAAGCAAATCAGCTAGCATATAATAAATGAAATGTAGCAGCGTGATCACAAAGACATAAGGAATAACAAAGCATCATAACTACTCATATGTGGCTGTTGAGAATCAGTTTGGCTAGGATCGACTCAATAGGTACTAATGCAACACTAATGGTATTGCAACAACACAAACCACTCTCATGGACACAAGTCTCCCTCTTATGCAAACTAGTATCAATCATACCATTGAATAAAAGTCTAATTTCCCTATTTTTTAATCCTCTTTCATTCATGACAATCACATTAAAACCCTTTATCTCTCATACAACATGGTAGGCGGTCTGTTAGTGATTATGGTCAAGACATCTTCATATTTTAACAATTTTCTTTCTTTTACAAAGATGCATTTTTTTCTTTCTTTTAAAGAATTTAACCACATTTATTTGGATTAAGTGACTGAGTAAGAGTCACCTAACTTAGTAAAACACGACTTTTCCTTTTTATTCATTTTTATTCTCCCTAAAAGACCATTCACTTATTATTCGTCGACCATCCCACTTAATGACTACAGATGGTGCCTGACTAGATAAAGAAACTATTATGAGGATTTTCAAAAAAATAGGGACTTAAGACTGAAATTCAATGGGGACTTAAACTAATGTGCATAATTGGGAGTCTTGAGGTGTTAGGGCAATACCGATTTTGTTGGATTTTCCCAAGTCTCCTCGTCCTAGCCTCTCCAATCTTCACAGCCTATATACTTTCGTATCAAACCGAGCTTCCTAAGTCTTTTAAAAAAAAATTGGTATGGCTTAAAAAAAGGTCAAATCAATAATCAACAAAAAACCACACATAAAGACTCGACATCACATGCAATGACACAACTAAACAGAATTAAACTAGCAAAAATAAAAATCCTAACAACTTGAAATAAACTATAAAGCGATAAATCTACCTAGAAAACAGTAAAGTTCCTCCCCCACACTTAAATCAAACATTGTCCCCAAAGTTTTGATAAAAGGCGGAAGAAGGAATGATAGAACCTAAAAGAAGTGCTACTGTGGGCCGCCACAACTGGCTCTTCTCTGATCTGGTTGGTCATCTCTGTGACGACAACGTCTGCTCCAGTATCAGCCATTCTGAGATACTTGCATTTGTGGGAACTGCTCAGATAGTGAGTTTTGCGACTCTCCCATTTGGCGCATGTTCCCCAGCTTGGCGGCTTAGTTTGTTTGCACCAAGGTGAAGTTTTACATCATCTGATTGTATGTTGCCTGCTGGTTCTGCACTTGCAATGCCAAGTTTGCATGATTCTCGCACATCGCTCGCATATCAATGGTGGTCTGAGCCCTGATGCTTACATGGCATAAATCAAGTTATCCTGCTCATCATCAAGAGACCTTTGACTACAAAATTCCCGAAGTAGTTCTTCATACTGGTTGCTTTCAGAGGAGGTACCTGCAAAAGTGTCAGTAAAATTTTGTGTGGTGTGTGCAGGTGGAACAGACTCATGGAAGCCTCGCTCTACTGGTCACACTCATCATTAGGGTCTCCACCGACATTGACATTCTCAGGAATGTCCATGTGTACATGGCCATCAACAGGAGTGGCATGCAAATCATATAACCAATTCTCCCTTACATACACATCAATGCAGTTTGGGTTAGGTAGGATAACACTCTCAATAGCAATATTATGCACCATCAATAGAAATCGCTCATTGTCGCTCCCGGGATTTTCATCCAAGTACAAACGTGAAAGTGGCACCGAAACAGAGTCGCCAGTAATGTGTATTTATCCCAAGAGAGGGAAAGGAAACACTGCATAAACCTGAGGGAAGGAAAGAGCATGGTCTTGCGACCAAGAGAACTGGGTTCGGGAGTCGCTTACGCGAAGGGAAGGTATTAGCACCCCCACGCGTCCATCGTACCCGATGGGAACCACGCTTGCTAGTCTCGATCAAAGGGTGACGTCGTCTGGAGCTCCGCTGCTACTGGAAAGGAAAAGGAACGAGAACGGAAAGAAACGAAGAAACAAATGTAGGGAAAATAAAAGAAGAGCTCGAATGGGCCCTACCCCATTGCCTACGTATCTCATCGGGAACATGAGAATCAGAGCGACGTAGTTCCCCTCAACGAGGGTCGCTTTGTTTGTGTTTTTTAGTGAACGTCTAACGTTCTGGCTCAGGTGTTGCAGGCTCGCTGGTCCGAGTGCGTTACCATCTTGCAAGAGAACGAGAAGAAGCGCGTTTATACGTTGAGAATGAGTGATATGAGAAAAGAATTCCCGAAGGAAAGACTTTATTGTTGGTTTGAAGTTTTTTTTAAACAAGAAGTGTCTTTTACAGTTATTTGTAACTTGCATTGAACCAAAGTCTTAAATACAGGAACGAATACTTCGCGCATCATCCCTAACAGGACGTACACTAGGTATCCTAGAAGAATGAATTTTGGAGGCATGAGTTAGCTTATATACTCTCCATTAGTCCACTGATTGTCATTAGCAAGTGATTAAACCTTTGGTTAATGAGATTGGAGTGGTTTTGCAAAAATGCATTTTGTGTTGTACACCCTTGTTCACACGTGCACATCCCATGAAATCAGCATGTTTCACCTCCAATTTACTTACTGATCCCATTTGAATTGAACTTGGGCCTTGCACTTGCTTGGTTTGTGAGTTTTGAATCAATTTGCATAATTGTACTTTGTGAAAATAATGAGAAATATGGCATGAAATAACTTGATTCAAAGACCAAAAATGATCCTCTTGACTTGTATTTTGATGTTGTAATATGACATGAAGCAAATGGGAACATTACAAGTCTTTTTGTGCCAAAATGCAAAAGGTGGAAAAATGGAACCATATGAAAACCTCAAAATGCACCTTGCATTGTTTTGACCATAACTAGAGTTCCACAAATGATATGGAGATGTTCTAGTACTTTTTGGAAATGGGAGAGAAAGATCTTCAACTTTAATGTTGGAGGAAAATTCATTTGGAACTTCCTTGATGATGAAAAGTCAAGTTGCATGTGGTGGAAAAATTGCCAAAAATGGAAAGTTCTCATTATAGGTCATTTTCCAAATTTAGTAACTTTTGCACGAACTCTTGATTCTTGATGAATGATGTGACACTTGACCCTTGAAGACCATATGAGGATGTGAGACATTGAAAACCATGAGAAGAACCTCAAAATTCCACAGCTGACTTTCTCCTTTTGAACTGTTGACTTTTGCTTATTTCACAAGTAACTGATCCATTGAACATTCTTCCCAAAGAACCAATGACCAAGATTCCATACATGAACACTTAAGAACATAAGGAATACCATGAGATCAAGTCTTGCCCCAAAAATCAGAGATAAACTGATTTTGGGTCAAACCCTAATTTTGGTACCCTCTGGTTAGGAGGAAATAGCACATCCCCCAAATCCAAATTCCTCTGAATATGATGTGTATCCTCTCAAACAATGATGAGATATGCCCTTTGGAGATGATAAAAACTCAAAGAGCTTGCCCATTTGGGGGTCAGATCCCAACTTTGGACTACCTTGTGTAGAAAATTATGCACTGTCCAATCTTCTAGGTGAATTACCTTCTTTCAATGACTTGTGGGATCAAATGGAGATGATACATGATGTAAGCGATCCTTGAACTTGTGAGAAACACTTGGTCTTCTTCTTTAGCTTTGGATGATCAACACCTTAGAGGATCACCTGATCACACGCCCTTATGCAAGATGCCATGCTAAATGCTTGATGTTTTATTTTTCTATGCTTGAATGCAATGCAATGCAATGAAAGCTCATGCTAAAAGATATGAAGAAAAGAGAGGGCGAATTTTGGGGTATTACACTCATTTAGCCTAGCTCTAACAAATCTCATATTCCTATAGGTATGAATATCTAGGTAGTGAGGTTCTAAAGGCTCAAAGGTAGCAAGCTCAACTTTGAGTCCTAAAGCACGGGTAATGGAGGTGATTAATCCTCTAAAGGAAGTGGCTCCCTTTTTAGAGATGGAAACCGCTTGCATGTGTGCTAACATAAGCGAGACTGAGTTTATCTGACCCTGTGGTGGATTCTCAGACAATACAACATGCAAGTAAAAAAATTCTTTAGCATTAGTTTTGTTAGTATTATCCTGGCCAAAAATTATGTCAGCCAATATCTGGAGAAAGTAGCGTATGGTCGGGTTGTGGATCTGAGAGGCCACGTTGCCCTCAAAGCTATCAGTGCCGAAACCTATCAAGTGTCCCCAAAATTCCCCAACAGTGTATACCCATTCGGTGTCTAATGGTGCCTCACAAAGAGCACCCTCTCCAAAAGGAAAGTTCAATAGGGCAGCAAGGTCGTTAGTGTTATACCTATATTCACGATTAAACATTCTGAACCTAACAACACCTATGGTACTAGCAGAGTCGGGTCGTGTAGTGTAAATCATTGAACTCAAAAATTCTAGTGTTAGATAAATATAAGTATGATCTCTACATGCACAAAAGTGCGTTAAACCAGCCCTATCCAGCATCCAATTTACACTATCAGATATTCCTAAAGTATGTAGACAAGAGTCATCAGCATACCTTGTTGCAATAACTGAGCGGCAGGAAAGAGCTTCGAGTTTTATTCGTTGTTGTTTGCCGTCTCCTCCAGCCATAAACACAGTCCTGTCAAGACCTGCCATCAATGAGAGATTGGAGAAGAAATTGGGAGATGGTTGGTGTGGGAGATATGAATATTTGAGAGATAGTGGAAGTGAGAGGTGTGAAATATAAGTAGGAAGAGTAGGTGTTGGAAGTTATGACAGTTTTTTGGGGAGAATGGTAGGATTAATTGTAAGTGGGTGGAAGTTGGAAAATGAGTCTTAATGGTAGAGTAATGATAGAGTGTCGGTGGTCAGAAGTTGTGGAGATGAAGTATTTATGATGAGGGAGATGAATAGAGGTAAGAAAGTGGGGAAATGGGGAGAAATTCGTGTGGAAAAATGGGAAAAGGGTTTTTTTTGTGTTGGACAGCGTGCGGACAGGTTTGACCAGTGTCACGTCTGTGGCGAACGCCACTAATTGATGGTGAACGCCATCAATTGAACTCTTTTTTTCTTTTTCCAGACTGTGTGGCGAACACCACATGTATATGGCGAACGCCATCTGTAAAAAAATGCTATTTTTTTAATTTTTGATGCTTTGTTGGACTGGACCTGTATTAATTCTAATGCAGCAGAGATAATGAGAGCAACTTGAGGGAAATTTCAACTTAGGTGAGTAAATCATAAAGGGAAAAAATTAAAAATTGCATGAATAAAATGGAATAACTAGAAATTGCATGGATAAAAGTGGAATTAATAAAAATATTGTAGGTTACCTCCCACACAACGCTTTGTTTAATGTCGTTAGCTCAACAGAATGAAATTCTAAATTAGAAAGCAATGAAAATCCTAATTAGAAAAAATAAAGTGAAATTCTAATATAGAAAAATGGTAAAAGTTTCCTCCCCCACACTTACACATACCATTAACCTCAATGTTCAAGTGTAAAGTAGGAAGGCAATAAACCAACGGGAGATCAGCCACCTTGACGTTCTACATCAGGACCTAGGAAACTACAAATGGTGTAGATTTCCTGGTACATGTGGTTCATCTGCTCGGCCATCACATCAGTATAGTCTTGGAAATCGCGGCGGAGAGTGATGAGGTCATTTCTGAGGGTGGTAAGTTCTGTTCTGAGGGTGTTTACCTCTGTATTGCGCTCGCCAAGAGGAAGTGAGCTAGCTGAAGGGGTCTGAGGTGGTGTTGGTGACTCATCCTGATTATCTAGAATGTAACGCCAGTTTTCACGATTGTGTACACTAGTCTTCTCAGGGTTAGAAAGGGTGAATTGGTGAACCACTTCGCTTAGGATTACTATCTTGTATTCATTTGGTCCCTCACGCCTCACTAAACTGTTATTCAGAAAGTGGTAAATATTTAGCAGATTGTATATACACCAAGGGGTCAAGTGAGATACTTGGTTACATAGGCCTAAAGCTATGGCTATGTGGGTAATTGTACCGCCTACATAAATATTCTCTATCTTCTGATTAGCGACTCTGTCTAAACTAGCAAGCAAGAAAGAATCAGAGTTTATAGGCCTAGACTGGAACACTTATTCTTTACTCACTGGGCCAATGTTCCGAGCTTTCCCAAAGAAATTCTGGGCTGCAACCATCTGGAAATATCGAATGAATGGGTTATAGATAAGGTCCACATTCATTCTCTCATGGTCTGATGGGTAATCTTCTGTGATCCCACCCTAGAAAAGTTCTAATTCAGCCTGCATGTCATCATCAGCGGGTACCTCAAAATAGACACGAAGGCTGTGTTGGAATGCTAGGAGCCAGGCTAACTCATTGTGGTTAAGGCGGTAGTCTCATCCAAAAAGTCTAAATGAAACTATGCCTCTAGCTGGTCGTAATCCTATGTTAGGGCGGTACTAGAAAGAGCTTTGGAACTCCAGGGTTAGGTTTTTGTAAGTGGTGTGCTTCACAACTAAGAAGTGATCCCAGCTCATCTGCCTATACATATATCGCACGCTATCTGTGAGTCCTAAGGCTGCAAGGCAATGGAAGTAAGGATATCTGGTAGGTGAGATGGTTCTCTCAGCAAGGACTTCGTAGCGCCTCCTTTAGGCATCTTTCTTGAAAATGACCCTCATGTTATCAGCGTTTTGCATTCTCTAATTAGTTAGTGGAAAAGTTAGTCTTTGGAGAATGAATGTGACCTGAAAGGAAACATAAATAAAGTTAGTACTAAACAATAAGTTAGTTTACCACTTTATTTTATCAGGGAGAAAAGAGAGTAATATGAATTAAAGATTGTGGGTTGCCTCTCACGCAGCGCTTCATTTTATGTTGGTAGCTTGACATAGTTTCTAGCATGTCTAATTTGGTGAAATGGCGAGCATCTCTTCTAATTTTAAACTAGCATAATAATTTGCATCCTCGGCACAATTGTAGTGCTTTAGTCGCTGCCCGTTTAAAATGAATGTCTCATTGGACTGGTCTTTTATTTCAACCGCACCATTTTGGAAAACTTTAGTCACCTCGAAGGGTCCTGACCATCTAGAGCAAAGTTTTCTGGTGAACAGTCTTAGTCGAGAATTAAAAAGGAGAACTAACTCTCCTTCTTTGAACTTTCTCCTTGTCATCCGCTTATCGTGCAATTTCTTAGTCATTTCTTTATAAATTTGGGCATTTTCATAAACATTTAACCTTAGTTCCTCAAGCTCGTATAGTCTAGAATTCATTTACTGCCAGCATCCTCATAGTCCATATTCAGGGTCTTTAAGGCCCAATAGGCCTTATGCTCGAGTTCTACTGGAAAATGGCAGGACTTACCATATACTAGTTTAAATGGTGTAGTTCCAATGGGTGTCTTGAAAGCGGTCTTATAGGCCCACAAAGCCTCGTACAACTTTGATGAGCAATCTTTTCTAGATGTAGCAACCGTCTTTTCTAAGATTTGCTTAATCTCTCTATTGGAGACTTTGACTTGGCCACTTGTTTGTGGATGATATGGGGTTTCTATTCGGTGCCTGACTCCATACTTAAGTAATAGTTTCTCAAATATTCTTGATATGAAGTGAGACCTACCGTCACTAATGACAAGTCTCGGAATACCAAATCTAGGAAAAATATTATTTTTAAACATCTTGAGCACGACTCACACATCGTTAGTAGGAGAAGATATCACCTCAATCCAATTAGATACATAGTCTACTACGACGAGTATGAATTTATTTCCTAATGATGATGAGAAAGGACCCATGAAATCACTTCTCCATAAGTCAAAGACTTCTAATTCTTAGATGTTTTTCAGAGGCATCTCGCCGCGTAAAGAGTTGTTTGCAGTGCATTGACACCGATCACATTTAGCGAACGCGGCATGGACATCCTTCTATAGGTGAGGCCAATAAAGGCCTGCTTGAAGAATTTTCGCACAAGTCTTAGACGTGCTAGCATGCCCTCATAGTAGTGGGTTATGATGTTATCAACCTCTTCTTTAGGGACACATCGACGAAAAAGACCATCGGCGCCCCTTTTGAATAGGAGTGGTTCGCCCCGATAATACTGTTTAAGGTCATTGAAAAATTATAGATTTTTTTCTTTCAAAGTGACGACATCCTCATGGATCGTCCGACTAAGGTCGTTTGGGTTATACACATTTTCAAAGTACTTTTGGAAAGCTTGGATCTCCTTGATGTGTTTAGCTCTGCCTTTGTTGAACCTTTGCTGCAAAGAAGAGAAACCTCAGTCATGTGTTGGCTTATAGTTAGAGCATTCATAAACTCTTTAGTGTAGTAGGCTTTCCACCAAGTATCAAAATTATGGGTGCAGTAGTAGGACGGTTCAAAAGAAAATGGAGTGAGTATGGGGGCAAGCAACAACACTTCGGGCTATCTTTTGGAGGTAATCATCTTTAGAGTAGTCAATGGTGCTAAGGCACAACTCGCTTTTTCTTTTGAAGAATGGTCAAGGTATAGTCTAGTTGATCCCAAACTAGCTAGAGACCAAGTTGGGTTGGTAGCTAAGGATCTTCACATGTTCCTTAGAAGTCCTAAGTCTGGTAGAAAGAAGTTTGGGAGTCAATAAGGCTTCCCATATCCACTCCGACTCATTTTCTTGGTCACCAGTGGCTAGGAATAAACATGTGAACCATTCAGGCCCATGTGTTCTTTTAGAAAAAGGATCCATTGCCGCACTAAATTGATAGTGTTTGGTGAACGTCAAGAAGTAAGCAAAAAAGATCTCTCAGTCGGACTTGTTCTTATCACTAGGGGTCAAAAAGTCCAGTCGAACACCATCAATGTGCCTACCACTAATGGGGGCATCATTGTCATCAAGTTTTTTGACATTCAAAAAAGGTTAGAATATGGCATTAAGCCACAATTGAAGCAACCAAAACGGTCCAGCTAACAATAAACCGTCCTTGGGTTTGATATTCCTTAAAGCTTCAGTAGCTTCTCCTAGGGATTCATAGAGTGATCCTAAGAGTAATTGGCTAAGACAAACTTCTTTTCCCTCATGCATTTGGTTAGCAAGAGTCAAGTATCTCTTCGCCACTTTCATGGATCTATAACTAAAGATAAATCTGGATAACAACAATGTAAGGAACGTATTGTGTTCTTTAGTGGCGACTTCAGTGGTGCCAGTAACGTGGTAGTCTTTAATGTACCTGTCAAAGCTGGCATAGTTGTCGTTGAAGTCGATGTTATCCCCGTCGCTTTCGTTATGATCGAAGTTGGTACCAGTAGGGCGAAGGCCAATAATGGCCACCATATCAAAAAGTATGGGCGTCAACTTTACACAAGGAAGTTGAAAGGTATTAGTGTGTTGCGGTGAGAATCGAATACCATAGCTATTAAATTAACTAGGTTCACAAATCTTAATTCACCACCGGTCTTTAATTTATCCAAAGGAAGGGGTAAAGATCGAAAACCCTAATTGCAATGTAAAAACAATGCAAAAGATCTAAGGTTCAGGGGTTGGTTATACCTAGGGAAGGTACTAGCATCCTAAGTATTTGTAGTACTCTACAGGACCCTCTTGTTTTATTGTGTTATTTTGTTATCTGCTAAAAGGTGAAAAGATAAAGGGAAAACTAAGGTGTTATTCCTAAGTATGCTCGCCAAGACATCGCATCTCGTGCCTACATATCCTGATGGGAATGGATTCAGAGCATTCGTAGTTCCCCTCAGTAAGGGTGAGGAACTCTTGACTATATGGTCAAGGTTCCAAAGGGAAGAGGTAAGTGTCTATGGCAAGACACTTACATCTACGGCGACTCTAAACCTAAGGCTGGATAAAAGAGAAAGTAAGTGTCCATGGCAGAATACCTACATAGAGTACGACGACTCTAATCATAAGGCTAGGATGAAAGAGATAAGACTTTAATGAAGTCTCGAGGGAATGGTGGACAAGGTTATCATAAATGTGACATGGCAGTCAATAGAGAAATCCTTTCCTTTGGAATGAATTAACAAACAGGCAAAACATAATAAAGGAGTACAGAGATAAGCCTCACACAGGGAAATAAAGTCATGAATGATATTCGCAAGATATAACAATGGCATGGTCAAGGCAAAAAAAATCAAAATCAAGCTCAAACAGAAAGAACCTAAGTCGCATACTCATAAAATTAGTGGTTAAATCAATAATGAAATTACCCAAATATTTTAAATTCTAAATTAGAAGATTAGTAAGAAAAGACTAAATAAAGACAAAAATTTTGAGTTTATTGTTTTAACAAATAAATTAAATAGAAAATATTTTCCTAAAATAAATAAGAAAATTAGTTAAATCAGCTATCAAAATTAAAAGTAACCAATTAATATAAATATTAATAAAGATAATTAAACAAAAATTAACAAAATAAATAACTAAATCTAATAATTAAAATCTTAAATAAACAACTAACAACCTAAAATAACAACTAAAATTTTTAAAGAAGTAATTAACAAAAGTTTAAATTAACAAAAGTTCTTAAGTGAATCTAAATAGTAATTAGAGATCAATTAATAATTAACTAACTAAAAATTTTAAATAATAATTAACAATAAAAAAAATAAAAATAGAAAAACAATAAAAAAAATAAAAAATAAAAGGAGACGGACTTGGCTTTGAGAATCTACGACTTGATTATTTAATCTTTAATAATATTATTTATCCAGATTAGAGTATTTATGCTTGATACATGATGAAACATAGAAGCCACTAGCTTTGAGTTTATGTTAGTAAGCTTTGTAATGGTTTATTGTATAGTGATAATTGTTACAGGTTTTTGCTTTTATAAAAGGGTGAGTTTCATACGTGTAGGTTGAAAAGTCAACAAGACTTGTGTAGAAATTGGTGTTTTTTATATATACAGATGGCTTTTCTACGTGAAAGGGAATAGAGATTAGTTATATGAATAAAAATGTAGTGGATATACTAAGAGTAAGGTTAAAAAAACAAGAGTTTTAGTAAAAAAAAAAGTATAGAAATTGGTGAGATTTATGTATGTGAGAATGGAGAGGTTAGGATTAGTGTGTATGAATATGTTATCGTGAAAACTGGTTTTGTGAGTGTAATTGTACGTGAAAATAAAAGAATAATTTTCTAAAATTTTAATATATAAATGTTCCTAAAGAAAATAAAACAAATATAAAATAATAATATTACACTAATATTAAATAACATCTAATCTGAATTAAATATTTAATTAACTAAAAAATTTAAATTAATTTTAAAGTAATTGAAAAATTATTTAGCCAGAAAATAGAAAGAGATATTAAAGTTATCTAAACTAAAATCCTAATTAACTAAGAAATTTAAATTAACTCTAAATTAATAACAAAATTCGAAGAAAGATGAAATAAAATAGGGTCAACTAAAATAAAAATTTAATTATATAAACTAAACTAAAACTAAATTAATTAAAATTTTGACTAAGAAATGAAATAAAGAAAAAAGATGATAAAATGAAAATAAAGTTAACTAAATTGATTCTACATTAATTGAAAGACTAATAAAAAATTATAAATAAAAATGCATAAATGCGAACAAAAAGGCCGGGTATCGAAATAAAAATACTGCACCAAAATTATCAGCGTGGAATAAAATCACTCGAAAAAAATACAGCATTTTGTCAGGTTTTGAAATTAATTGGAACCGACTTTTAGTTTGACTGACTCGTCTGTAAATCCAACAAATTCGTTCTAGCTGATAAATTGGGATATGCACGATGATATTGACCTAGAATGACATGCAAAAGATCAATGAATTTAAGGGTAAAATTTGGGATATGACAGTTTCCCCTATTTAAATATCTTTCCCAGATGATACGAACGATGAAAAACTTCATGAAATCATGGTTAAAGGTATTTAAATACAGATAACCGAAAATTTTGCCCTTAGATGCAAAAGATACTAACCCATAAATGCTGACATGCAATGAACTCTAATATGATGAAAATGATGGAATGATAAATGCAAAATACAGACGAAAACGAAAGCAAGCAGGGATAAAGTCAACACAATGAGTAACCACTCACTGGGGATGACAAAATGCTTGGGAACAGAAACAAACTAGGGAAATCTCAAGTGATGGATCAACAGGTTCAAGCATGACCGACTGACACTTTAGAAATAAAGATCGTCACTGGAGGTAGAACCAAGACAGATGGCCTCCACTGGGGAATCAACAGTCATCATCCCTGGATGGAACCGGATGGAAAAGAGTCACAACATTCAGAAGATCATTGAATAAGGTGAGGAGAATTCAGCAAACATCAGAGACATTCATAAGAGCGTTGAATAAACTCTGGAACACATCAGAGACATTCGGAAAAGCGTCGAATAAACTTTGTAAAAACATCAAAGATATTCAGAAAAGCATCGAATAAACTCCATAATACATCAGAGATATTCGGAATAACATCAAATAAAATCCGAAACACATCCAGAAAAGCATTGGATGGAAAATGGAAACAGACTTGAAAACAATCAACAGTTGTTAACCATAGTCAGAAATAAATTGAAGACATCTAGAAGAGCATTAGATGAAAACAAATGATTCTAAAGATACATCAGAAACATTTAGAAAAGCATTAAATGTACGGGAAAAGGTTTTGAAGACATATCTGAGAGGACGTCAGATAAGCAACATCATATCTGGAAAAACATCAGATAAACAAGGTCATATATGGAAGAGCGTCAGATAGACATAAACGGGGTTCTGGAAAAGCATCAGAAGCAAATTTGTATCTGGAATAACGTCAGATAGACACAAGAAAGGTTCTGGAAAAACATCAGAACAAAAGACACATCTGAAAAATCATCAGACGGTAAAAGAAATTAAATTCTGGAAAAGCATCAGAATTACAGAGGTATATACCTGGGAACTCACTGGGGAGTAAAACGAATTCTAGAAGGGTATCAGAATCACAATGGAAATATTTGGAAAAACATCAGATAAGTTCTGGAAGAACATCAAAACAAAAGACTTAATTTGGTAAAACATCAGAGAGATAAATATATCCGGTAAAACTTCAGATAGATTCTGGAAAGCGTCAGAATCACAATGAAATATTTGGAAAAACATCAGATAAGTTCTGGAAGAACATCAGAACAAATGACTCAATTTGGTAAAACATCAGAGAGATAAACATATCTGGTAGAACTTCAAATAGATTTTGGAAAAGTGTCAGAATCACAAAGGAATATCTGGAAAAACATCAGATAGGTTCTGGAAGAACATCAGAACAAGAGACTCAGTCTGGTAAAACATCAGAGAGAGAAACACATATCCGAAAAAACATCGGAAAGATTTTGGAAAAGCATTATACAGGTTCTGGAAGAACATCAAAACAAAAGACTCAATCTGATAAAACATCGGAGAGAGAAACACATCTGGTAAGACATCGGAAAGATTCTGGAAAAGCATCAGAATCACAAAGGAATATCTGGAAAAACATCAGATAAGTTCTGGAAGAACATCAGAACAAAGGACTCAATCTGGTAAAACATCAGAGAGATAAACACACGTGACATCCAAGAATAGCATTAGAAGCAAAAAAAGAATAGACATATCCGGAAAAACAATCGGATAAGAAAGGTCATATCTGAAAGAACGTCAGATAGACACGACAATATCTATTTGGTAGGTGCCAAGTAAGTTAAACTTTGATATCAAGGTAAGACATGGATAACAACACGAAACGGCTATTTGGTATGCATATGTATATGAATTATGCAGATGATATATGATCAAATGTAAATGCAGATGTCGACGACACGACTCGACTCCTCTAGGGAGAAGACAAGACTGGAAGGATGATTCCTCAACACGGAGATCACTGCCATTCTGCTTCGGGACTAAATATGTTGCTAAACACAATCTCTGCCACATTGGTAAATTGTATCAAGTTGATGATCCTCGTAGGAAGGATGGAGAGCTTCTTGGGGATTCTTCAAGTAAATTGCCCCAGATTAGCTGACAGTTGTAGATGAGCTGATCATTGCTTCAGCTTGTCTGATGCTGGAAACGACTGCTTTACTATACTCTTGGAAAGCTTGCCCCAGTCTGAGTCTTGAAAAATCTTATGTATAAACCAATTCTAAGAGGGACTTGCTCTAAACCACAAATCTTGAACTGATTCTCAACAGGATCTGAAAAGAACTTTCCCCTGATAGGATCACTAACCAAGTTTCTCAATTGTTTGAAAATTCCCTGAGAGGAAAGCCAGTTTGCAAACAAAAGTATTCATATAAACATGGTAAATGCAGAGTTCATGCAACTTTTGAAATCAAATCTATTTTGGAAGATGCAAAGCATATGAGTCACTGGTCTGAACACGGCGGTTCAAGACATCAAAGTGAGAAGGTAAGGCAAAGGTGTAATGTCAAAACAAATTATCTGCAAAGATCTTTGGAGTCAGTTTATGCAACCTTGCTATAGTATGCTTTCAAAATAACCTTGCTTCAATTAGGTCTTTTGAGGGTTATAACGTGGCCTGGTTCATGGTTTAAGAAACAAAGGATAAAGTCTCAAAGTTTATTTGTACCCACCCAATCTTTGTGATGATCTTCAGTCCTACGCTCAGTTAACTCAAACTATGCACTCAGGTTCCCAAGAGGTTGGAAATTGCACTGATGATGGTTCAGAAGTCGAGAGACTTTGAAATAGCAGTCACTGCTTCCTTACAACATTTAGTTTTTTTTCCATTGAGGACTTTCATGGTGAGGATTTAAAGATCTCCTCTTTTTATTATCCCTAACTTTTGCTTGATCTGTTTCTTTTGAGGCTTACAGTCGGCGGGATGCCCCAGTTTTGCCTAAGTCTCCTTCATAGATTTTGACTTAGTGGGCTTTTTCTTTTTTTTAGAAAGAGAGTGACTGCTTAGCTTTAATGATTACGGTGAACCATCATCAGCTTTTTGACTTGAAGGACATCTTCGACACTTGCTTCCTGTGTGCAAAGGAAATTTGTGAATGCAACCTTTGTATGAAAGGTATGTTGCATGAACGCCCAACCAAGTTAACTGAGAACTACCCATCCCAAGGTTAAGATTGTGGGTTTTTTGTAAAAGAAGAAACTCCAACTTCTAGGCTTGAAGGGGTTGATGAGGGATTATCTTCCTTATGTCTCAAGTATTTGGGAATTGAAACAATGCCTTACATCGTCACCAAAGTTTTGGTTCGAAAGCATACCAAAAGTAGTTATGGGTATAACGTTTTCGTCATCCTCCCTCCAATTTTTGCATAATCAAAAGAAAGTGGACAAGAGATATATATTTTTGAAAATAAAGCATAAAGATATAAATAGCAAATACAAGTGAATTGAATCCAAAAGTTGCAATGCTCATTTCATTAATTACAAAAGTACAAACATAATTTAAAATACAAACAACTAATACAAATAAAGGAAAATGCAAACAACAAGAAACATGGCCTAGTGAATAGTTAACCACAAGGATGAGTCGTCCTGTCTTTGGGGAAGTAACTAGGTTGAAGTCGACTGAAGCTTCACTTGGCGTGCTCTGGCAGAGGATTGTTCTGAACGTTAGGATTACTATCATAAAAGCTAAGGATTCCAACCTTAATTAAATCACGCACTCTAGCCTTCAGGGCATAGCAATTTTCCAAGTCATGTCATGCGGCACCTTCATGGAATGCATAGTAGAGATCAGATCTGAATCTAGTTGGAAGAGGATTTGAAGGAGAAGGTAGAGTCTTCGTGGTAATCAAACTTTTCTAAACCAGACCAGGATAAAGTTTAGTGTACGTCATAGGAATAGGATCAAAATGATTCCTATTACAGTACTGATTTTGTCCAACACCTGGATGTTAAGGAGCTTGAGCTGGTCGTGGAGCAGTAACAGCAGCAACAGCAGGATGATCAACATACTGAGGTCGGGGACGAGGCCTTCTTGTTTCAAACATGACAACATTAGTCTGATCTTCCCCCTTCTTCTGAAAATTCCCATAGGATTTCTTCACACCATTGGAAGATTCAGCAACCTTGGACACTTTACCATTTTTGAGTCCTTCCTCGAGCCTTTGGCCAATAGTAACCAAATCAGTGAAGTTTGAGGAAACACTTCCGATCATCTTCTCCCAATAGAATGGAGACAGAGTGTCCATAAACATTCCAGTCAATTCCTTCTCGGCCAAATGAGGTTCAACTTGGGAAGCTAGCTCTCTCCAGAGCTGAGCATACTCCTTAAAAGATTCCTTCTCATGTTGAGTTATATTTTGAAGCTGACGACGATCAGGAGCCATGTCGAGGTTGTACTTATACTGCTTCATGAAGGCATTTGCGAGATCTTAGAAGCAGTGGATGGAGTTTTGCTTGAGACTCATATACCATTTGATTGAGGCTCCACTCAAGCTGTCTTGAAAATAGTGGATAAGCAATTTCTGATTGTTGGTATACGTAGCCATCTTTCGGAAATGCATGACTAAATGAGCCCTTGGACAAGAGCGACCCTTATATTTCACAAACTCAGGAGTTTTGAATTTGGCAGGCATAACGAGGTCAGAAACCGAGCACATGTTGTCTGCATCCACACTAAAGAAGTCAGTACCCTCAGCGGCTCGAAGTCTCTTGTCTAGGGTCTGAAACAGTTCACGGATAACCTCAGGTTCAACAAAGTCTTCACGTTCTTCACCCTGAGCACTGGCAACATTGTACTCATAGAGAGGGTTCTCAAAAGGAGCTCGAGTAGTCTGGGCAATAGCATGAACCATAGGTCTAGGCTCGGTAAAAACAGGGGCTTGAAACACCGGTCTGACAGTTTGACCAATTATAGCAGTAGATACAAGAGGTGGAGAGAAGTTATGGGGTAAACCGAACTCTGGCCAAGTTGAAGGTGGCACCTGAACAGGCTGAGGATCAACATTTGAAACCTCCTGGATAACAGTTATTTGGGGTTGCTCTCCTCTAGCAATCAAGACCTGGAGCATTTCAATGAGCTTTGTCATGCTTGACTTAAGATCATCGATCTCCATTCGGATCTCTGCGTTGTGTGCTTCTTGTTCTGACAACTTGCGTATGTAGTTAGATCTAGTCCGATATTTGTGTTGAGGAATCAACTTGAGGATTAAAAGATGACACTGAAAGATATAGACAACTAGAGATGAGTAATTGGACAAACGGAGGTATGCAATGAATCATGCAAAGATGAAAATGATATCCAACGTGATGCAAGACAGGATTTAAATCACACTGGTAACATGATCAAAGGTTCATGATCACAGCATGAAATATGGGTAAAGAACCAACCACAGGGTGTGTACTAGGGGTAAATCACCTGCATAACAGGTTATAACAAAGTTCCCAGAGTCATAGATAAATCTTTTGGATATTATCGGCTTGCACGACTACTCATGCGGGCTAATAATATTCTCAAGATAAACTCGTCTGACTGTAGTATCGCATGACAATCAGCACAGTCTACACCTGGATGATCACTACCCTACATCCTAAAAAGGCTTAGAGGGGTGAAGGGATACTAAGGGTCCTTAGCTTCACGGACTCCCAGGTCGAAAAAAGTAATGCCAATACGACTACTGTCATACCCCCAATTTTGACCACAAGATTTCCCATCATTGTGAAAATCATCACCATAATATGGATGTAGCTTCATGCCTCATCAATCTCCTCTAGGATTGTTAAGCCTTCACTACAATCAAGAATTAGGGTTTCAAGCCCTCTCAGAGCATTTAGACAAAAGATCAATCAAGAATTAGGGTTTCAAGCCCTCTCAGAGCATTTAGACAAAAGATCAATCAAGAAATGACATGATCTTTAACTTTTCTAACCTCTCAAACATCCATAAATGATCAATAGGTCTCCCATATCAAGAATCAGGCACAAAGTTGCAACATTCTAAGTTGATTGAGCCTCGAAAACCCCAGTGTCACCAATTTAGGGTTTTCGTCGACTAAGACCTCCTGAGTGAAGTTTTCATAGGGGAACGAGCCAAGGCTTCAAAATGTGACTCAATATGCTCAAGATAACCCTAGGGGTCCATTTGAAAAGTTAAAACTCCCTCAGAGAATGCATTCCTCAAAAGTCGGGAATTAGGGTTTCTCCGCACCGAACCGCTCCGGGGCCAAAAGTCAAAACATGACTTTTTTGGCAAAAATTATCCTTATGACTCATATTCTCATAAAATATGATCTATAATGTCATTTGAAGAAAAAATGATCAAGAAATCATGATAACTTGTAAAAGGGGTAACCTTGAAAATTTGAAAAAAATTTTAAGTTACTAAATTTGAATGGTTTTGGTGCCAACTTCCAAGGACCATAACTTTTGATCCAAGCAGCCATTTTGAGTGATCCAAAGCCTGATTTGTAGGTCTTCCTACATTATACAAAAGCTTCAACTACATGAAACTCCAATTCTTCATGGATTTTTGGTTATGGATGGATCAAAGTGGTGAAAAACCAAAGATTTAACACTTAGCAAAAAACTGTCTAACTTTCAGCATTGAACATCAATATTCATGAGGATTTTTCAATTGAATCCAGATAGTTTCAAAACAAACTATGACCACACATGAATTGTACCATATGAGGGCTTTCTAAAAAGTACATGAGCTTTCCATAACTAAATTTGAGCAAGGATATATGATCCTCCCAAAATAGCACTTTCCAACTGTCTTGTACAAGACAGATTTGTGCATTTTTGCTCGGATTAGCTAGATTAGACAATTACAAGCCTTGTCATCCATTTGGACACCTCAGGGGATAACATCATAGGAAAAATATCCGATCCATAAGCCTCCCAAGTCCAAGGATCTACATGTAGCTATGTGTCCCCTAAAAAGGCTAAGAATCTCAAAGACTCCAATTTTGTTCTAATGCATTCAATGGATTCATAAGGTGGCAAGCATCAAGACATTGTTGACTAAATTGAGTTAAGCCTTATCTTTGAGCCAATGGATTCATAACCTGCTGCACTGACCCAAGTCAATGGCTAGAGAAGACCAAAGATTCCTTTTGATAAACATTGGCCAAGGGACTGTCCAAGCCTCCAATCACTATTGATGCCAAAACAAACTTGTTGCACTATAAATAGACATCAATTGTGACCAGGTTGAGTACACCATAGCTTGATAACAATTGCTTTCCTAAAAATCTCTCTCCCCCCAGAATTGCCTTCATTTACAAGTCACTATCGAATTTTTCATTAGGGAAACGTTCCATCACAACCAATTGTTCTAACACATTCCATACATCATATATGAGCTGATCAAACACTCCTCATACTTCTGAAACATCAGGATCACTATCTCCATTTCTCACTTGGTCCAACTGCAGTCAGAGTTGAGCCAGCTTATCCAAAGAGTTTCAAAACATCCTGAAGGTTGCAACATAATTCTTGAGACCTAAGGAAGTTATCCAGATCATTGTTTCACTTCTGTAACACCTCTACAACAGAAATCTATTCCTTCTTGCAGAGGTAAGCCTTGAACTTTCAAACTCAATGAATCATGCATCATAAATGTTGTTTTAAGTTACCATCATGATTCTGATTGCTTATAGATCATTAACCCTCAATCAATTGCTATTTATCTCGTGTGTATGAGATTTCATTTAGTTCTTGCATTTTTTTTGGGTTCATCTGGTTACAACATGATATCTCTTGCTACACTTAATTTAAATAAAATTAAAAATAACCATCATGTTCCTTATTAAAAAATACACGATTTTCATTTTTATATCTTTCAAACTGATCAAGAAACGAGTGAGATAGCATAGGTTTTGCAAGGTTGCTAAAGTTGGTATGACACGAGGTTGAAGAAGATGGCCATGGCGCCATTTTCAGGGTTTTTAGAACCAAACTTAGTATATATTATTTCATTGCCATTATATATTTGAATTGGCATTGCTCCCCAGTGATTGATCAGCTGGTTTTGTGTGTGTAGCGAGCGAAAGGTCTATGGTTTGAATCCCCCTCACCCAGACCTTTTGGTTTTATTTTTTGAACCATTTTCAAAGGTTGTTTTCACATATTATCCACCCTTTCCATTCTCTATCAGCCAACACACTTGGCTCAGTTGGTAAGATTTTAAACCCTCCACCCCAAGGGTGTGGGTTCAAACCTTGGGAGAGCCATACCATTCTTTTTACCACTATTTTCTTTCACATTTTTCCACAATCTCTTAATAACTTTAAAAATTAATTTCTCTTTCATTTTTTATCATTTTTTAATGGTTCTTTTTTTAAAAAGTCATAAAAATGTTAAAGTATTTTATTCCACCAAAAAAATAAAAAAAAGATATTATTTATTTAATATATTTTTGAATTTTTGAAAAGAATTCCTTTTAATTATTTTTTTAACATTTTAAAAATTCTTTCTCTTGATCTTTCAAATTCAATTGATTTTTCAAAACACTTTTGGGCCTCTAATATAGTGTAAGACCTAACCCCCTTTGTACAACAATAATTTGGGCCTCATCATTGTATAAGTCCCGATACAATTTTAAAAAATCTCGGTGCGATCGCCGTTTTCAAACAATTTTCATATATGGGCCTCTTGAGCTACAAGTCCCATCTCTTGTATAAAAATAAACTTTTTGGGCCTATAATTGAGTGTAAGACCCATCCCTTATTGTACAAACTTTTTTGGGCCTCAGTCATTGTTTAAGACCTGATACACTTATCAAAATAACAGTGCGATCGTTGTTTTTCATCTGGGCCTCTCCCTGAGTTGTAAGCCCCATTCTCTTTTCTTTTAAAAAACTTTTGGCCCTCTAATAGAGTGTAAGACCCACCTCTTTGTAAAAATATGATAATTTTGGGCCTCAGCTATTGTATAAGTCCCTCTGTGATTTTCAAAGCTACGACGTTATCGTCACCTTTTCAAAAGAATTCATCTGGGCCCCCTTGAGTATAAGCCCCAAATTTCCTTTTAAAGCAACTTTCCTTTTGATTTAGATTCAAATTTATAGTTGTATCAAAACTTTCTTCAATTTCTTGAATAACTAATCATACAGCTGTAGTTACAATGTTGGAGCTTGCACACCTGTAAGTTCTACTATTTTCAACATACTTGTTTATATATTTCATTTGTATATACTTGTATGTATACTTGCTTAGAGTTTTCCCCAGTAATTAGGTCTAGGTTTAGATTAAACCAATGGCTACTCTTTCAACACAGTCAAAACTAGTTCCCCCATAGGAAATTCCAGACACAGTCTTACCTCCTCTTGGGCTTATACAATATGGAACAGAAAAAGACATTATTCCTGGTGAAACTTTTCTCAAGAGTGTCACAACTTAGAAATATCTGTACAAGAAATTCATTTCCCCATAGAGGATAATTCCCGGTGAAACCTCTCTTGAATTTCTTCAAACCCTAGAACTGTTCACTAAAGAAAGGATTATTCCCGGTGAAACCTCTTCTTGAACTTTTCTCAGGTTTGGACCCACAGGCTTCCTAAAAGCATCCCCAACCTCCTCTTGGACTTTGTACAAGGACCCTCAGGCTTCTTGGAAGTTCTCAGCCTCCTCTTGGGCTTAGTACAAGGACCTGAAGACCTCCTACAAGTATTGGATAGAACCTAGTCATCTTTTGCTAGTTCAATCTTCCAGAGAGTCAAAAACATTAGACCAGTTTAGGTTTGATTCTCATCCCTTAAAACATCAACCTCCTCTTAGGCTTTATACAAAGATCATTCTCCAGTTAAGAGAAAATCCCTTCATACCAATAGACTTGGAAAGTCTCATCTCCTCTTGGATCTCAAAGAAACCCTCAAGTTTCCTTAAAGCACAAGAAAAAACTTGATGACTTAATCAATCTCCAACAGAGTTAAAACCTCCATAGGTTTTTAAAACTCAATATTTAAACTCATTATAAATTCCCCAGCTAGGGTCAACTTACTATCAATACAATCCCTCCGAAAAATCAGAACCTCAAGTCATCTGACATTTCAACTCTTCTGTAATCCTCAGCAAGAGTTGATTCCCCACTTTAGACCTGTCTCTGGATCTCAATAATCCTCAATAGAAGTTAGCCTCCTCTTAGGCTTCATATAAGAAATTTCCCAACCAGCCTCCTCTTAAGCTTTGTATAATAATTTTCCCTCAGCAAAGTTAGCCTCAATCTTGGGCTTTGTACAAGACATATCATATTCTCTAGCTGAGTCAATCAATCTTTTTTGCCTCAATCTTGGGCTTTATACAAGATAGATAAAACCTCTCCCCAGTGGAGTCAATTCATTTCTTTTAGCCTCAATCTTGGGCTTTGTACAAGACAGATAAAATATTCCCTGGAAGAGTCAATTCCTTCTAGCCTCCTCTTAGGCTTTGTATAAATGATCTCCTTAAGCAGAGTCAACCTTTTAACTTCAACCTTGGGCTTTGATCAAGGCACATAAAAACCATCATCCCCTTAGAGGAAATCAATATTTCTCTCTGCAGAAGACATTTCTCTGTACATCACACATCAAAATAGACAAATCAAAAAACCTAATCCCAGATAACTGTTGTAAGTGGCACACTTGTTGATTCAAAAATCTAAGCTGTGGTCCCTCTTTTATCCAGGTAAACTTCCTCTTTCATATAATTGTTGTAAGCCGCAAGCCTCTGGATTATTTACATCCAAGCCCATGTCCCCCTCTTACCATGAAAGATTCCTAAGGAAAAATGGCATTGCTCAATACTGAGTTAAAGTTTCCTCCTTCAGGACATCTCCCTCGTAAAGGAAATTATGGCATTGCTGGATTCTCATATCCCAGTTAAAGTAATTTTCCTTTATAACCAAATACCCCAACAACTGTGATGAACAGGTGAGATATCTCCCTTTAGAGATGACAAATTATCTCTCAGTCAAACTTTTAACTTCAATCTTGGGCTTTGAACAAGACACAAATAACCTTTAGCTTCAATCTTTTGCTTTAAACAAGACACCAAACATCTTTTTCCTCCCTTAGAAATAGAAGGAACTACGATTGCTCTGATTTCCCTGTTTTCTTTAACGGGAATACGTAGGCATAAGACTGCGAAATCTTAGCGAGCACACAAATAAAAAACTTTAGGTCCAGAACCTTACCAAAAACATCGAAAAACCCTAAAACAACAAAAACACTCTCTCAACACTCCCAAAGGAGAAACTTTCCCAATTTACAAATAAACACCAGTAAGTAGATAACAATAGAACATGCTAAACAATCTATGGATAACCATATATACGCTGGGTAATTAACAACTTTCCTTTGTATAACTGACCCCAGGCCCCCAATCTCTTAGCATTTGTTAAAGAAAATATTTGCGTGCAAGGTTAGTTTTAGATATCTTCCCTTTCCTTTCCAGCTTCATAGGATAAATAAGAAATCAGAAAGTAGCACCCAATTCCAACCATTGCGGTAAGGTAGCCGCGTCACCGACACAAATCGCATGCTACAGAAAAATGGCGACTCTGCTGGGGAGTCTTTAGGATTAAAGTTCATAAGAGGTCTAGGTTGTTTAGCATTTTCTATACACTATATAATATATATATATATATATATATATATATATATATATATATATATATATATATATATATATATATATATATATATATATTATTACTACTTGATACCCGTGTTTAATTTTCTGTCAACTGGGAATGCGATTAATACGCACGTGGAAAGTTTGAGAGAACATTAAGATAGGGGTGGCATAGACATGAAATGCTTATAGGGAGTGAATCCTGACCAAGCTAACTTGGTAGCCCACCGAATCAGTCGAGGTACCCGTACGGAAGTATCGATGTTGAACGACCGATTGTCGTGAAGCATTGTCTTTCCTAGTGTGGTACCCATGACCCTGAGGATTTAGTAGACATTAACCATATGACCATTTGGTAGTGCGGTGACTATCGGGAATAGTTGATACGCGATACTACACTCAAATGAGATTCATCCTAGGATATTACCGCTCGCTCGAGTGAATCAGCTTGCTGTCGGTATCCCTAGGAGGGTCAATGATTTTGGTAACCTTAGAACCCGTTCTACAGGTACAAAAATTGACCAAGATAGTACAACCTTTGGGGATGGGTAGAACCATGACTTCATGCTCGTGACGTTGAACCCTTGAACCCATGTTTTCAAATGTTTTTGTGTGCTGTATTCATGCATTCATCTAAAAAACTCTTTTCAAACAAGAAAAAAATATTTTGTTTAAAGTAAACTAAAACAATGATTGCAAATATCAGAGGTTGCGTTATGGATTTCGGTAGAAGAAAGACGCACAAGTACACCTTCAAAACTCTGAAACTAGAAGACTTAAGGAAATTGGCAAAGATGATTCCCAATCCCGAGGCATTCAGAGCTAAGCACGAAAGACTGTTGTCTCTGTTAAGGGTCCACGTAGTTGAAGGAATCCTGTCTACGTTAATTCAGTTCTACGATCCGGTTTATCACTGCTTCACTTTCCCGAATTATCAACTTGCACCAACACTGGAAGAGTACTCCCACCTGATTGACTTACCTATCACTGATCAAGCTCCATTTTCTGGACTAGAAGAAATTCCAAATAATCAGGCCATTGCAAGAGCAATCTCTTTGGATGAGTCAGAAGTTAGGACTCACATAACCACTAAAGGAGGAATCCAGGGTTTACGAGCTAAATTCCTGATGGAGAAAGCTCTATACTTTGCTAGTATAGGAAATATAACTGCCTTCAAAGACGTCTTTGTTCTGCTCATATATGGATTATTCCTTTTTTCTAACATCGACAACTTCGTCGATACCAATGATGTTAAGATATTCCTGACAGGAAACCCCGTGCCAGCCTTGCTCGTAGATGCTTATCATTTTGTACACTTAAGGAATTCGTACAATGGAGGAATGATCACATGCTGTGTACCCTTACTCTACAAATGGTTCATTTCCCATTTGCCCAAGTCTGCTGCTTTTTGGGATCACAAGAGTACTCTACGGTGGTCACAAAGGATTATGTCTCTTACCAATTCTGACATAGATTGGTACAATAGGATTTACGAAGGGATAGAGATCATCGACAAATGTGGAAATTTCCCTAACGTACCCCTCATTTGAACAAAAGGAGGAATCAACTATCATCTAATTTTAGCTCATCGTCAACTCGGATACCCGATGAAGAATATCCCACATAAAGTTCATCTAGAAGGTCTTTTCTTCAAGGAAGGGGAAAATGACAAGGCACTAAAGAAAGATATAGTGCATGCCTAGCAACATATTCACAGGAAAGGCAGAGAGTCACTAGGAAGACCAAATTGTACTTTCATGGAACCTTATCTCCACTGGGTGCAAACTAGATCCCTCAAGCTAAGGATGCTTTACCCTCGTCAAGAAGTTTTTCCCTTAAAGGAATCTGTCATTTATTTCATGTCTGATGCGGAAAAACTCCAGGTTGCTCTTAATAAAGTTCAACGTGAGAAGAGCTCTTGGAAGAACAAATACCAGATCCTTAATTTAGAATGTACCAAGATTCAGGAACTATTAAAGGAGAAGGATGCTCTGATTGAGGTATTAGAGCATCAGGCTATAGAAAGTTAGGAAGACCGAATAAATTTACTCACTCCTTTCACATGGCAAAGGATCGTCGACCCAGCAACGGCGGAAGAGCCCCTATCAAAGAAAAGGAAAATATCAGAACTGGCATCTGAGCTCTCTTCAGAGAGGACTCAAGATCCATGAGCTTAGACATTTTCCTTATAGCACTTTGTAAAATACTGTACTTTTTTCTTATAAAATACTGCAATCTTTCGAATTCAACAAAAGGGGTCTCCACCCCCTACTGTGTGATATTTCCAATCTATTTGTTGAAGTTTCTTTTTTATTAAAACAAAAAACTAAAATATATATCATCGCATATCATTCATCATTCTCGCATGATGCATTTTTTCTTATCTTTGAGTCTCACGTATGTGTCACAATTCTAGAGTCACACTGTCTTACTCATACAATACTCGGGCCAATCGAAAAAAGAAAATGGATGATCTCGAGGAAGAGAAAAGAGAGCTGAGAGAAGAAATCAACGCTCTAAAGGAAAGTTTGGAAAAACTTCACAGTGACATGCAATCCCTGGCAGTAGCTCAAGAGCAGCGACATCAAAAGACTGTGATCTCGAAGATCACATCTACACCTGTAAGTGAGTCATATGATCCTCGGTACAACATTCCTAAGGGTCGCCCCTGGGGCATACCTCTCAACTTTATACCTGAGGGATATATCCCACAGGTCACTGAAGACCCAGAAACTACAGCAGGAACCATTCGACCTGAAGGTTACAAACTTCGGGAAAATACAGATCCAAGGGTTACAAAAGCAACACCTGAAGGTTACAAACTTCAGGGCACTGAAGCTCCAAGAGTCACCGCTATAATGACCATACCACAGCCAGTGGTACACACTGTCCCGAAAGGACAGATTCCACAAACAATTTCTGGTGGAAACGAAGACATGTACGAAAGGATGAATGAGTTCCAGGAATGATTCTTGGAAATGCAGAAAGAACTGCATGCCATTCGCGATCAAGACTTATTTGGAAAGGACGCCGCCGACCTCTGCTTGGTCCCTAATGTAAAGATCCCGCACAAATTCAAGGTGCCTGACTTTGAAAAATACAAAGGCAACTCTTGCCCTCAAAGTCATTTGGTGATGTACGCTCGAAAGATGTCAACCCAGACAGAAAATCAACAGCTACTGATCCATTACTTCCAAGACAGTTTGACTGGTGCCGCACTCAAATGGTACATGGGTTTAAACCGCAACAAGATCAGTACTTTCAGAGATCTTGGGGCAGCCTTCGTTCAACAGTATAAATACAATTTGGACATGGCACCAGATAGAGATCGGCTCAAAGCAATGTCGCAGAAGGACAAAGAAACTTTTAAAGAGTATGCTCAGAGATGGCGTGAAATTTCCGCTCAGGTTTGTCCCCCTCTTGAGGAAAAAGAGATGACAAAGATCTTCCTGAAAACCTTGAGCTCATTCTATTACGACCGAATGGTTGCAAGTACGCCCAGTGACTTCACTGAAATAGTGAACATGGGAGTACGCCTTGAAGAAGCAGTTCGAGAAGGACGATTGGTCAAAGATGCAAAGCCATCTAGCAGTACTAAGAGATACGGTAGTACTTTCCAAAAGAAAAAAGAGCAAGATATTAGTAATATATCTCTGGGAAGGCAAAGGCGAAAGTATCAACCAGTAGCGGTGATAACTCTTGCTATTAACCCAGCACCGACTCCGACTTATCAATCTCAGGTTGCTCAGAGCCAACTAATTCAACAACAGTATCAGCAAAGGACACAACAGCCTTTTCAGTAGGCTCATCCGCAGTACAATAACAACAATCGTACGACACGACCATCAGGGTTTGACCCTATACCGATGTTGTACACAGAATTGTTTCCACTTCTACTGGCCAAGGGGCACGTCCAAATCAGGACTCTTCTCGTAGTACTGGAAAATTCTCCTTTTTGGTTCAAAGCAGATTAAACTTGCCCTTACCATTAAGGAGGATCGTGACACAACATTGAGAATTGTCTCACCTTCAAGTCTGATGTACAGAATATTGTCAGGAACGGGGTTTTATCCTTCAAAGATACTAATCCGAATGTTCAAACGAACCCATTGCTGCAACACGAGAAGACTGCAGTGAATTTAATAGAGGAAGAACCTAGCCGCAGTAATCAAATTCACGATGTACTCCTATTAGGAACCAATCTAGTAAGGATGCATTGCAGACAGAGCGGGTACGGTCATGTGTCGTCTCACAATTATCACCAGTGTGATATCTGCTCAAAGAACGATCAAGGGTGTTCTGTAGTGCAAACAGCTTTACAATAACAAATGGATCTGGGTTGGATTCAGGATCACAAGATCCGTGAAGTAAACATGGCCCATGCATATCCCAACATTGTTCAAAACCACGACATCCGTGCGATGAAAGTTAATTTAGTGGCGATGCATTCGAGGAAAAGTCAGTATTATAATCTACCACTGCACGATTACAATGCTTGTCCAGTCTGCTCAACAGACAATCAGGGATGCTCTTTTGTACAAGAGGCCCTCCAACGTCAGATGGATTTCGAATGGATCCAATATTACCATGAAGAAAATAACCATCAAGTCAATATGGTTCAAATCTTTGACATACACTTGATGAATACCAGTCTGGTAGAATTACATGCTAAGCAAGTCAGGCTCGGTTTTCTGGCTTCACATGATTATCTAGATTGTGAACAATGCTGCGAAGACAATCAGGGGTGTGCACTTGTGCAAAGAACGCTTCAACATTTATTGGACCACTGGTGGCTTCCAATTTACTTGGATGAAGCTACACAACGGATTAGCTTGACTGATGGGAATCCTGATAGACATCAGAGTTGTGATATCCGCTCAATGGAAACAGATCTAGTAAAGATGCACTACATACAAAGCGGGTGTGGCCAAGTACCACCGCACAACTATGAGCGTTGTAGGATATGTTCGAAAGATAACTAAGGATGTTATCTCATGCGAGCAACTCTCCAAGAACAGTTAAACCAGAAAGAGATTCGACCATGTTCGAGTTCTGGGTCGATCAACATGATACACGACTACCTCCTTGATCAGAACGAAAACACTGTCATAATATCCGATCACGGAATGACCAAGAACGTTTGTGCCATAATTCCTCAGCTCAACGAGTCGAAAGTCTCTCTTGACAGTAGAAGAATTCTCAACCTCGAACCAAATGAGGCTTCCTATGATGGTCAGAGAAATCAAAAAGCTCCTGTGGTTATCTACATGCCAGGACCAATACCGTACAAATTGGATAAGGCTATCCCTGACAAGTACGGTGCAACAACCATCGAAAATGGAAAGGCAACTCCATTACCCTCCGTCGTAAACATTGCTGACATCAGCCGATTCACACGGAGCGGTCGGATCTTCAACAGAGGAGTTGGAGAACCTACCAAAGAATAGGAACCTCAAATGAAAGTTCCTAACCCACAAGTTGGTCAATCCAGTAATCCAGAACTGGTAAAGAACAACGATGAGATGTTGAAGCTCATCCAGAGTACAACATTGTGGACCAATTGTTGCAAACTCCGTCTCGAATCTCTGTACTTTCTCTGCTGCTTAGTTCAGAAGCTCACAAGGAAGCTCTACAGAAAGTCTTACAGCAAGCCTTTGTGGAACAAGATGTGACGGTAAAACAGTTTGACAGTATTATCTCCAACATCACTTCCTGCAACAACTTAGGATTCAGTGATGAAGAACTGCCGGAAGAAGGCAAGAATCACAATATGGCGCTTAACATTACAGTCAACTGGCAAGACAATGCTTTAGACAGCGTACTGGTAGACACAGGATCATCTTTGAATGTTATGCCAAAATCAACTCTGATACGACTATCATTTCAAGGAGCTCCGATGAGAGGCAGTGAGATCATCGTCAAAGCCTTTGACGGATCTAGAAAAGTAGTTATCGGTGAAGTCGATCTTCCCATAACCATTGTCCTCACATTTTCCAAGTCACTTTCCAGGTCATGGATATCCGGGCAGCATACAGTTGTTTATTAGGAAGACCTTTGGATACACGAAGTTGGGGCAGTCACTTCGACACTTCACTAGAAACTGAAGTTTCTCAAGAATGACAAGTTAGTCACAGTGTGTGGAGAGCAGGCCTTAATCGTGAGCAACTTATCATCATTCTCCTGTGTAGAACCCGAGGAGGTTGTTGGAACCCAGTTCCAAGCATTCTCGAAGAGCAATGAGAATCGATCAGAAAGAGGGACGTCGATTTCCTCATACAAGGACGCTCTCGAAGTAATCAAGAGTAACGACATAAAAGGATGGGGAAAACTTATAATTCTTACTGATAACAAGATAGAGAAAGGTCTTGGTTTCTCTTCAGTCTGTACCCAGACTACTAAGAAAGACAAAAGTTTTCGTCCCATTTAGGATTTCTTTCACAGTGGAGGCTTCCTCCACCCAGTGTCTCAAGAAGTACACGCCATCAATGAGAGCGATTCCTCCGATACGGAAAAGGAGTGGAAATCTTACCTTAACCATGACGGTTATATATCTCCGAAAGAGGCGCGCATGCCATTCTATTTTCCCAAGCAGAGCCCAAAATATATACCGAGATCAGACGCCCGGATGATCCATGGAGATTACGATCCTGAGGGATGTCATGCTCCACCTAACTCATTAGAAGATGACCTAGTGAAAGACAGCTTTGACCAAGATTGTTATGATCCCCTGGATGACTTGCCTATCTGGAGTTCGTGCCCAGAAGACTTGGGGCAAAAGAGTCAGCCTGATAATGCCTATCAACTGAGTAATCTCGAAAAGAATACCCATGTCCCCACCGAGTCATGGAATCATTACTCAGGACATTCCAAAAATGCCTGACACCATGGTGACGAATCTACAAAGATTGCAGGGCAAGAGTTCATCAACTATGCTTTTCCTGAGGTCAACCTCATTGAGAAAGATGACTCGTCCACTCCTGCAGAAATATGGGACACTTTAGGACAGTCGAGTGGCAAGTACGACTTCCTAGTCAAGTACACCGCTCCCGAAAGTTCTCGTACCAAATATAAGGACATCCAGCCAACTGGATGGGAAGATCCGCTGGAGAGTGAAAACACTATGGAAGATACAACAGAAGAGTTCGTTTATGACAACTCTGTATGGGAGGAAGACTCCAACGATCCTACTTCGCCAGAAATCAACGTCATTTCTGAAGACAAGCCAAGAAGGAAAGTACCAAACTTTGTGAATCACAGAGGAGTTCGCCGTCGTTGGGTTGTCGTCGATGTCCCGAAAGTCATCCATAAGTCTAAGTAATTGCCATCTTTGTTTTAAAACCTTTCGCCTTGCCCGGGTGGAGTGGATGTTTTATAGGGCTCGCTTTTCTGTAAATATCCCTCTTCGCTTAGCCCAAAGCGACAGAGTTTTGTTTTATAGGGCTGTTTTTCAAGAATCGACAAATCGTAAATAAATAATGTCATTCTGTCATTCCCGCATTCATTACTATTTTCACTTTTCGTTTTTCAGAAAATGGTAATCCTAAAAAATAACCCAAAATAAAAACAAGCATTTTTCAGAAAATACACTGCACACACTCTTGTATTCTTTATGTCTTTGCTAAAAAACGAATTATCACGTCATGCAGATTGCTTGTTTTAAACCCCATTGAAACGTATGATCCAATGCCTTCTCCCAACTTTGATTTCCCGGTATTTGAAGCTGAAGAAGAAGAGGACGAAGAAATTCCAGAAGAGATCTCCCGATTACTCAAACAGGAGGAAAGGTCTATTGAGCCTCACAAAGAACCATTGGAAACAGTCGATTTGGGTTCAGGGGAAGAAAAGAAAGAAGTTAAGATTGAGGCACTGCTCAGTCCAACTGTCAAAGAAGACTTGATAAAACTTCTCAAAGAGTTTCCAGATGTATTTGCTTGGTCCTATCAGGACATGCCAGGGTTGGATACCAGGATCGTTGAACATCACTTACCACTAAAAACAGAATGTCCTCCGGTGAAACAAAGACTGAGACGAACTCATCCGAATATGGCTATCAAGATTAAAGAGGAAGTCCAGAAGCAGATCGACGCAGGTTTCCTCGCCACCTCAGAATATCCTCAATGGTTGGCCAACATAGTGCCAGTTCCGAAAAAGGGTGGAAAAGTCAGAATATGCGTAGACTACAGGGATCTGAACAAGGTAAGTCCAAAGGATGACAACCCCTTACCACACATAGACATGCTGGTTGACAGTACAACAAAGTTCAAAGTCTTCTCCTTCATGGATTGATTCTCGGGCTATAATCAAATCAAAATAGCATTGGAAGATATGGAGAAAACTTGATTCATCACCCCATGGGGCACCTTTTGTTACAAGGTAATGCCATTTGGTCTGAAGAACGTCGGGGTAACCTACCAAAGCGCCATGACAACTCTGTTTCATGACATGATGCACAAAGAGATTGAAGTATACGTCGATTACATGATTGCCAAATCTAAAATAGAGGAAGAGCATGTGGGACACCTATCAAAGTTATTCGAGCATATGAGGAAATACAAACTCCGCCTGAATCCCAATAAATGCATGTTCGGTGTCTGCTCAGGAAAACTCTTAGGATTCATCGTCAGCCAGAAAGGAATTAAGGTTGATCCTAACAAGGTAAAGGCCATTCAAGAAATTCCTTCACCAAAGACCGAAAAACAGGTCAGAGGATTTCTGGGATGTCTGAATTATATCTCCAGGTTCATATCCCTCATGACCGCGACATGCGCGCCAATCTTCAAACTACTCATAAAGAATCAAAGTTGCGTATGGACAGAAGATTGCCAAAAAGATTTCGACAGTATCAAGGAATATCTGTTGAATCCACCAATTTTGTCTCCTCCAGTGGAGGGAAGACCATTGATCATCTACCTAACAGTCTTGGAAGACTCCATGGGTTGTGTACTTGGCCAACAAGATGAAACAAAAAGAAAAGAGTCTGCCATTTACTACTTAAGCAAGAAGTTCACAGACTGTGAAACTCGATACACCATGCTCAAGAAAACTTGCTGCGATCTGGCTTGGGCAGCCAAACGTCTTCGCCAATACATGATTTGTCACACTACTTGGTTAATCTCTGAAATGGATCCGATCAAGTATGTCTTTGAAAAACCTGCTCTTACGGGAAGGATTGCCCATTGGCAGATGTTGTTATCAGAATATGACATCGAGTACCATGCTCAGAAAGCCATCAAATGGAGTGTTTTAGCCGATCATTTGGCTCATCAACTGATTGACGATCAGGAATCAGTCGGATTTAACTTCCCAGACGTAGATGCCATGTACTTGAAAATGAAAGATTGTGATGAACCGCTACCCAGTGAGGGGCCAGAACCAGATTCCTAATGGGGATTAATTTTTTACGGAGCTGTCAACAATTATGGAAACGGAATTGGAGCAATCATCGTAACACCTCAGGGTACCCACATTCCTTTAACCCCCCGGCTGACATTCAAATGTACAAACAACGAGGCCGAATACGAAGCTTATATCATATGTCTCGAAGAAGCAATTGACTTAAGAATAAAGAACTTGGATGTGTATGGAGACTCAGCCCTGGTTATCAATCAGATCAAAGGAGAGTGGAATACATACCAATCGGAACTGATTTCTTACAAAGATTACGCGAGAAAGTTGTTACCATTCTTCAACAAAATCGAGTTTCATCATATCCCTCATGAAGAAAATCACATGGCTGATGCACTAGCCACTCTCTCTTCCATGATTGCTGTAAATTATTGGACCAACGTACCTAAGATTGACATAATGCGCCTTGAGAGGCCCGCTTACATCTTCAAGATTGAAGCAGTCTTAGATGACAAACCTTGGTATCATGATATCAAGTGCTTCCTTCAAAGACATGAATACCCGCCTGGGGCATCAAGAAAAGACAGGAAGACTCTCAGAGACTGGATGGCAACTTCTTCCTGAGCGGTGATACACTCTATAAAAGAAACTTCGACATGGTTTTGCTCCGATGCGTAGACAGCCAAGAGGCAAACATGTTGATGAAAGAGATTCACGAAGGATCCTTTGGCACTCATGCCAATGGAAACACAATGGCGAGAAAAATTCTAAGAGCAGGGTATTATTGGTTGACAATGGAATCCGATGGCTACAAGTACATGAGTAGGTGTCACATGTGTCAAATATACACAGACAAAATTCATGTACCGCCAACGTATCTCAGTTCTTTCTTCTCCATGGCCTTTTTCTATATGGGGAATCGACATGATTGGCATGATTGAACCCAAAGCTTCAAACAAACACCGGTTCATCCTGGTAGCCATTGACTACTTCACCAAGTGGGTCGAAGCAGCGACATACGCTAATGTAACCAGACAAGTGGTGGTCCGATTTATCAAGAACAATCTCATCTGCCGTTATGGTGTTCCAAGCCAGATCAGTACGGATAATGGATCTAACTTAAACAACAAGATGATGAAAGATTTGTGTGCTGAGTTTAAGATCCAACACCATAACTCATCTCCCTACCAACCTAAGATGAATGAAGCGGTAGAAGCGGCTAACAAGAATATCAAGAAGATCGTTCAAAAGATGGTTGTAACCTACAAAGACTGGCACGAGATGCTACCCTTTGCTCTTCACGGTTATCGTACTTCAACAGGGGCAACCCCTTTCTCTCTAGTATATGGCATGGAGGCAGTGTTCCCCATAGAAGTAGAGATCCCATCAATCCGGGTATTGATGGAAGCTAAGCTAACAGAGGCTGAATGGTGTCAAAGTCGACACGATGAACTGAACTTATTCGAAGAAAAGCGAATAATGGCTCTATGCCATGGTCAGTTCTATCAGCAAATAATGAAGAAAGCGTTTGACAAAAAGGTCCGACCCTGTGTCTTCAGAAAAGGAGACCTCGTGCTCAAGAAGATACAATCATTTCTCATTGATTCCCAGGGCAAATGGACTCCGAATTATGATGGCCCCTATGTGGTCAAGAAAGCCTTCTCAGGCGGCGCCTTGAGACTTGTAACCATGAATAGAGAGGAGTTTACCTACCCCACAAATGTTGATGTAGTCAAGAAATACTTTACCTAAATAAATAAATAAAAACGTCTCGGTGGATTGAAAACCCGAAAGGGAGGTCCAGGAAAAAATTAGAGACATAAGCGAAAATCATCCCGATGGATTGGAAACCTCAAAAGACAATCCAAGAAAAAGTTAGGGATTCATGGCAAGTAACTACGTCCGACAAGGTTAAATCCCCAGCGGTAACACCATCCGTCGAAAAACTTCAAGTCAAGGTCATCTTCGACAGAAGCTCAGGATGTCCAGAACTCAAAGTTGGTAGAAGGATAGCGATCGTTATGTTTCAATGTAGCCCCTTTTTCAGTAAATTACCATTTTCTAAACTTTGTAAATGCTCTATGGGATCACGCGCTTGGCTAATTTCGATTCTATCAATAAAATTTGAGCCCTAATGCTTTTGTTTGCAATCCTCATTTATTTTTGCTTTACAGAATGACATTTTTAACATGATCAATGTTTCTTGAAACAAAACAAAAAAAAATGAATTTACTTGACAAATTTTCTTCTGCTTTTGAAATAAAGATGACAATTCTTTTGGACTACTGAACATCAAAAGGAACATCGATGGCTTCTCCGGAAGTGATCAAACCTCAAAATGCAGAATCAAAGTACTCCTTCTAAACCAGTGCACCTGATTGAAGGATCAACTGTTTCAGATGTAATGTCCCATCTGATATCCCCAACAGAGTTCTTACCTCTTAAGACCAATTGATGGTTCTTTCACCCTCAGTAGGGTCTAGCCCTCCTAAGCAAGGCAGGATTGCTACCTTGAACCAATGATACTTTTTATCCCCCGCAATGGCTGAGTATCCTTTCGTGTTCATTCACCAGTTTGTATGTCGCGTCTGTTTTGTCAGCATAAACATACATACATCATGCATGATTAATTCATATTCATATTGCGTTAATATCACTCTGGTCATACTCGTCCCCAAGTGATAATGTTCTCCCGATAAGGTTGTCAGTTATTTCCTCGTCAGGAAATGTATCGTCTGAGCAATTTCTCCCCAGTTTATTTCTGGATTGGAGCCTGTCCTCGACCACTTTGATAACTTAAATCTCTAAAAGGCAAGAAGGCATTCGACAAACACCTTTGGAACATCACTCTTCACCATTGAAGATGATATTTTCGCTTTCCCAGATTAAGGAAAATCCCTAGAGAAAGCCTCTTAGCCAAAGACTCTTGGCAATACATCAGTTTTTCTCCCAAGAAATTCGATGTTAATGAAGTCATCAACACCTCAAAATTGGATCACATCACATGGCATTTCTCCGAAAGGATCTCGAAGAAAAGTATGATGTAGTATCCCCAAGCAGAAAAGCAGTCTCTCAAGAGACTCATTTTTCCCCAGTAGGTCAAAAAATGACATCTCTAATAGAGACGTTTGTGCACACCTGCAGTTCAGACGAATGGGTTCCCCCAACAAGTCTGACATCAATTTATTTTTCCATCAAATGGCATCTCCCCAGTAAAGCTCGGTGAAAAGTTTGACGAAAACTGCTACACATAGCATTCCTTGTCGAGGAAGTAACTCGACAAGAAGAAACTAAGAATAGTTCCGTGGTTGAAGACTAGGATCGAGGGGAAGTTTATGTCAGAAATCTAAGACCAGTTCCGTGGCTGAAGGCCAGGATCGAGGGGAAGTTTTATTTCAAAAGAAACTAAGACCAGTTCTGTGGCTGAAGACTCGGATCGAGGGGAAGTTTTACCCTTTTTTAAGTATCATTGCTTAGCAAAATAAGATGGATGGACAAACTGCCATTCATAACCACAGTCAAAATTTCAGTTATTCCGATATTTAATCCTCTTGCACCCTGAATGTCTGAATATCTTCGCCATTCAAACCTTCAGGTCCAAGAAGATTAAATAGGGGCATCTGTCATACCCCAAATTTTTACCACAAGATTTCCCATCATTGTGAAAATCATCACCACAATATGGATGTACCTTCATGCCTCATCAATCTCCTCAAGGATTGTTGAGCCTTCACTACAATCAAGAATTAGGGTTTAAGCCCTCTCAGAGCATTTAGACAAAAGATCAATCAAGAAATAACATGATCTTCAACTTGTCTAACTTCTCAAACATCTATAAAGGATCAAGAGGTTTCCCACATCAAGAATTAGGCACAAAGTTGCAACATTCTAAGTTGATTGAGCCTCGAAAACCCTAGTGTCACCAAATTAGGGTTTTGGTCGACTGAGACCTCCAGAGTGAAGTTTTCATAGGGGAATGAGCCAAGGCTTCAAAATGTGACTCAATATGCTCAAGATAACCCTAGGGGTCCATTTGCAAAGTTAAAACACCCTCAGCCATTTAAACAGAGAAAGGGGTCCATTTGAACAAAACTTGATCAATAAATCATGATAACTTGTAAAAGGGGTAACCTTGAAAATTTGAAAATTTTTCTAAGTTACTAAATTTGGATGGTTTTGGTGCCAACTTCCAAGGGCCATAACTTTTGATCCAAGCAGCCATTTTGAGTGATCCAAAGCCTGATTTGTAGGTCTTCCTACATTCTACAAAAGCTTCAACTACATGAAACTCCAATTCTTCATGGATTTTTGGTTATGGATGTATCAAAGTGGTGAAAACCCAAAGATTTAACACTTAGTAAAAAACTGTCTAATATTCATGAGGATTTTTCAATTGAATCCAGATAGTTTCAAAACAAACTATGACCACACATGAACTGTACCATATGAGGGCTTTCTAAAAAGTACACGAGCTTTCCATAACTCAATTTGAGCAAGGAGACATGATCCTCCCAAAATGGCACTTTCCAACTGTCTTGTACAAGACAGATTTGTGCATTTTTCCTTGAATTAGCTAGATTAGACAATTACAAGCCTTGTCATCCATTTGGACACCTTAGGGGATAAAATCATAGGAAAAATATCTGATCCACAAGCCTCCCAAGTCCAAGGATCTACATGTAGCTATGTGTCCTCTAAAAAGGCTAAGAATCTCAAAGACTCCAATTTTGTTTCAATGCATTCAATGGATTCATAAGGTGGCAAGCATTAAGACATTGCCGACTGAATTGATTCAAGCCTCTGAGCCAAAGGACTCATAACCTGCTGCACTGACCCAAGTCAATGGTTAGAGAAGACCAAAGGTTCCTTTTGATCAACATTGGCCAAGGGACTGTCCAAGCCTCCATTCACTATTGATGCCAAAACAAACTTGTTGCATTATAAATAGAAATCAATTATGATCAGTTTGAGTACACCAAAGCTTGATAACAATTGCTTTCCTCAAAATCTCTCTCACCCTAGAATTGCCTTCATTTGTAAGTCACTATCAAATTTTTCATTAGAGAGCCATTCCATCATAACCAATTATTCTAACACATTCCATACATCATATATGAGCTGATCAAACACTCCTCACACTTCTGAAACACTAGGATCATTATCTCCATTTCTCACTTGGTCCAACTGCAGTCAGAGTCGAGCCAGCTTATCCAAAGAGTTTCAAAACATCCTGAAGGTTGCAACACAATCCTTGAGACCTAAGGAAGTTATCCAGATCATTGTTTCACTTCTATAACACCTCTACAACAGAAATCTATTCCTTCTTGCAGAGGTAAGCCTTGAACTTTCAAACTCAATGAATCATGCATCATAAATGTTGTTTTAAGTTACCATCATGATTCTGATTGCTTATAGATCATTAACCTTCAATCAACTGCTATTTACCTCGTGTGTATGAGATTTCATTTAGTTCTTGCCTTTTTTAGGGTTCATTTGGTTACAACATGATATCTCTTGCTACACTTAATTTAAATAAAATTAAAAAGAACCATCATGTTCCTTGTTAAAAAATACACGATTTTCGTTTTTATATCTTTCAAAATGATCCAGAAACGAGTGAGATAACATAGCTTTTGCAAGGCTGCCAAAGTTGGTATGGCACGAGGTTGAAGAAGATGGCCATGGCGCCATTTTCAGGTTTTTAGAACCAAACATAGTATGTATTATTTCATTGCCATTATATATTTGAATTGGAATTGCACCCCAGTGGTTGATCAGCTGGTTTTGTGTGTGTAGCGAGCGAAAGGCCGGGTTCGAATCCCCCTCGCCCCAGACCTTTTGGTTTTATTTTTTGAACCATTTTCAAAGGTTATTTTCACATATTATTCACCCTTTCCATTCTCTATCAGCAAACGCACTTGGCTCAGTTGGTAAGATTTTAAACCCTCCACCCCAAGGGTGTGGGTTCAAACCTTGGGAGGGCCATCCCTTTCTTTTTACCACTATTTTCTTTCACATTTTTCCACAATCTCTTAATAACTTCAAAAATTAATTCCTCTCTCATTTTTTATCATTTTTTAATGGTTATTTTTTTAAAAAATCATAAAAATGTTAAAATATTTTATTCCACAAAAAAATCAAAAAAAGATATTATTTATTTAATATATTTTTGAATTTTTGAAAAGAATTCCTTTTAATTATTTTTTTAACATTTTAAAAAAAAATTCTCTTGATCGTTCAAATTCAATTGATTTTTCAAAACACTTTTGGGCCTCTAATAGAGTGTAAGACCTAACCCCCTTTGCACAAAAATAATTTGCGCCTCAATCATTGTATAAGTCCCGATACGATTTTAAAAAATCTCTGCGCGATCGCCGTTTTCAAACAATTTCCATATCTGGGCCTCTCCTTGAGCTATAAGTCCCAACTCTCGTATAAAAATAAACTTTTTAGGCCTCTAATAGAGTGTAAGACCCATCCCTTATTGTACAAACTTTTTTGGGCCTCAGTCATTGTTTAAGACCCGATACAATTGTCAAAATAACGGTGCGATCGTTGTTTTTCATCTGGGCCTCTCCCTGAGTTGTAAGCCCTATTCTCTTTTCTTTTCAAAAACTTTTGGACCTCTAATAGAGTGTAAGAGCCACCTCTTTGTAAAAATGCAATAATTTTTGGCTTCAACTATTGTATAAGTCCCTCTGTGATTTTCAAAGCTACGACGTTATTGTCGCCTTTTCAAAAGAATTCATCTGGGCCCCCCTTGAGTATAAGCCCCAAATTTCCTTTTAAAACAACTTTCCTTTTGATTTAGATTCAAATTTATAGTTGTATCAAAAATTTCTTTAATTTCTTGAATAACTAACTATACAGCTGTAGTTACAATGCTGGAGCTTGCACACCTGTAAGTTCTACTATTTTCAACATACTTGTTTATATTCATTTGTATATACTTGTATGTATACTTGCTTAGAGTTTTCCCCAGTAATTAGGTCTAGGTTTAGATCAAACCAGTGGTTACTCTTTCAACACAGTCAAAACTAGTTCCCCCATAGGAAATTCCAGACACAGTCTTGCCTCCTCTCGGGCTTATACAATATGGAACAGAGAAAGGCATTATTCCCGGTGAAACTTTTCTCAAGAGTGTCACAACTTGGAAATATATGTATAAGAAATTCATTTCCCCAGAGAGGATAATTCCCGGTGAAACCTCTCTTCAATTTCTTCAAACCCTATAACTGTTCATTAAAGAAAGGATTATTCCCAGTGAAACCTCTTCTTGAACTTTTCTCAGGTTTAGACCCACATGCTTCCTAAAAGCATCCCCAGCATCCTCTTGGGCTTTGTACAAGGACCCTCAGGCTTCTTAGAAATTCTCAGCCTCCTCTTGGGCTTAGTACAAGGACCTGAAGACCTCCTACAGGTATAGGACAGCACCTAGTCATCTTTTGCTAGTTCAATCTTTCAGAGAGTCAAAAACATCATACTAGTTTAGGGTTGATTCTCATCCCTTAAAACATCAGCCTCCTCTTAGGCTTTATACAAAGATCATTCTCCAGTTAAGATAAAATCCCTTCATACCAATAGACTTGGAAAGTCTCATCTCCTCTTATATTTCAAAGAAACCCTCAAGTTTCCTTAAAGCACAGGAAAAAACTTGATGACTTAATCAATCTCCAACAGAGTTAAAACCTCCATAGGTTTTTAAAACTCAATCTTTAAACTCTCATTCTAAATTCCCCAGCTAGGGTTAACTTACTATCAATACAAACCCTCAGAAAAAACAGAACCTCAAGGCATATGATATTTCAACTCTTCTGTAATCCTCAGCAAGAGTTGATTCCCCACTTTGGACCTGTCTCTAGATCTCAATAATCCTCAGCAGAATTTAGCCTCCTCTTAGGCTTCATATAAGAAATTCTCCAACCAGCCTCCTCTTAGGCTTTGTATAATGATTTTCCCTCAGCAAAGTTAGCCTCAATCTTGGGCTTTGTACAAGACAGATCATATTCTCTAGCTGAGTCAATCAATCTTTTTAGCCTCAATCTTGGGCTTTATATAAGATAGATAAAACCTCTCCCCAGTGGAGTCAATTCATTTCTTTTAGCCTCAATCTTAGGCTTTGTACAAGTTAGATAAAATATTCCTCGGAACAGTCAATTCCTTCCAGCCTCCTTTTAGGCTTTGTATAAATGATCTCCCTGAGCAGAGTCAACCTTTTAGCTTCAACCTTGGGCTTTGATCAAGGCACATAAAAACCATCATCCCCTTAGAGGAAATCAACATTTCTCTCTGCAGGAAGACATTTCTTTGTACGTCACACATCAAAAAACCTAATCCCAGATAACTGTTGTAAGTGGCACACTAGTTGATTCAAAAATCCAAGTCGTGGTCCCTCTTTTATCCTGGTAAACTTCCTCTTTCATCTAATTGCTGTAAACGGCAAGCCTCTGGATTATTTACATCCAAGCCCATGTCCCCCTCTTAGCATAAAGATTCCTAAGGAAAAATGGCATTGCTCAATACTGAGTTAAAGTTTCCTCCTTCAGGACATCTCCCTCGTAAAGGAAATTATGGCATTACTGGATTCTTATATCCCAATTAAAGTAATTCTCCTTTATAACCAAATACCTCAACAACTGTGATGAACAGGTGAGACCTTTAGAGATGACAAATTCTCTCTCAATAAAACTTTTAGCTTCAATCTTGGGCTTTGAACAAGACACAAATAACCTTTAGCTTCAATCTTGGCCTTTAAACAAGACACCAAACATCTTTTTCCTCCCATAGAAATAGGAGGAACTACGATTGCTCTGATTTCCATGTTTTCTTTAACGGGAATACATAGGCATAAGATTGTGAAATCTTAGCGAGCACAGAAATAAAAAACTTTAGGTCCAGTACCTTACCAAAAACATCAAAAAAACCCGAAAACAACAAAAACACTCTCTCAACACTACCAAAGGAGAAACTTTCCCAATTTACAGATAAACACCAATAAGTAGATAACAGTAGAACATGTTAAACAATCTATGGATAACCATATATACGTTGGGTAATTAACAACTTCCCTTTGTATAACCTGACCCCGGACCCCCAATCTCTTAGCATTTGTTAAAGAAAACATTTGCATGCAAGGTTAGTTTTAGATAGCTTCCCTTTCCTTTCCAGCTTCATAGGATAAATAAGAAATCTGAAAGTAGCACCTAATTCCAACCATTGCGGTAAGGTGGTCGCGTCACCGACAAAAATCGCACGCTACACTACTCGCATGACATCAGTAATCCCAACGGGGGTCTCCACTGAGCGTGGTTATATCATATGTTAATCATGTTAGGACTACTCCCAACAGTCAACTATTGATTATACCATAATCCTATCTTATGTGCACTCAAGTCCGGGTTAGGACTTATATCACAACACAATGTAACAACCCAAGCAGACAGATATATACAAATATATAGGTATACAGATATATAAATATACAAGTATACAAGTAACACATTCAAAACAAGTTAGGTGTAACCCTCTTAGGGTGAAGAGTCCCTAGTGAAGTCGTCATTTCTGTCGCGGTGAGAATTAGATACCATAGCTATTAAATTAACTAGGTTCACAAATCTTAATTCACCACCGGTCTTTAATTTATCCAAAGGAAAGGGTAAAGATCGAAAACCCTAATTGCAATGTAAAAATAATGCAAGAGATCCAACGTTCGGGGGTTGGTTATACCTAGGAAAGGTGCTAGCATCCTAAGTATTTGTAGTACTCTACAGGAACCTCTTGTTTTATTGTGTTATTTTGTTATTTTCTAAAGGGTGAAAAGATAAAGGGAGACCTAAGGTGCTAGTCCTAAGTATGCTCGCCAAGACATCGCATCTCGTGCCTACGTATCCTGACGGGAATGGAATCAGAGCATTCGTAGTTCCCCTTAGTAAGGGTGCGGAACTCTTGACTGTGGTCAAGGTTTCAAAGGGAAGAGGTAAGTGTCTATGGCAAGACACTTACATAGAGTACGACGACTCTAAACCTAAGGCTAGATAAAAGGGAAAGTAAGTGTCCATGGCAGTACACCTACATAGAGTACGACGACTCTAATCCTAAGGCTAGGATGAAAGGGATAAGACTTTAATGAAGTCTCGAGGGAATAAAGGACAAGGTTATCCTGAATGTGACATGGCAGTCAATAGAGAAATCCTTTCCTTTGAAATGAATTAACAAACAGGCAAAACATAACAAGGGAGTACAGAGATAAGCCTCACACAGGGAAATAAAGTCATGAATTATATTCGCAAGATATAACAATAGCATGGTCAAGGCAAAAAAAAATCAAAATTAAGCTCAAACAGAAAGAACCTAAGTCGCATACTCACAAAATTAGTGGTTAAATCAATAATGAAATTACCCAAATATTTTAAATTCTAAATCAGAAGATTAGTTAGAAAAGACTAAATAAAGACAAATTTTATGAGTTAAATCAGCTAAAATATTAAATAGAAAATATTTTCCTAAAATAAATAAGAAAATTAGTTAAATCAGCTATCAAAAATTAAAAGTAACCAATTAATATAAATATTAATAAATATAATTAAACAAAAATTAAAAAAATAAATAACTAAATCTAATAATTAAAATCTTAAATAAACAACTAACAACATAAAATAACAACTAAAATTTTTAAAGATGTAATTAACAAAAGTTCTTAAGTGAATCTAAATAATGATTAGAGATCAATTAATAATTAACTAACTAAAAATTTTAAATAACAATAAAATTGAAATAACAATTAACACTTAAAAAAATAAAAAAATAAAAAAATAAAAAATAAAAAATAAAAGGAGACGGACTTGGCTTTGAGAATCCACGACTTGACTTTCACTTTGATATGTTGGCTTTGAGAATCTTTCTACCAATAAGATTATTTAATCTTTAATAAGATTATTTATCCTGATTAGATTATTTACGCTTGATACATGATGAAACATAGAAGCCACTAGCTTTGAGTTTATGTTAGTAATGGTTTATTGTATAGCGATAATTGTTACAGGTTTTTGCTTTTATAAAAGGGTGAGTTTCATGCGTGTAGGTTGAAAAGTCAACAAGACTTGTGTAGAAATTGGTGTTTTTTATATATACATATGGCTTTTCTACGTGGAAGAGAATAGAGATTAGTTATACGAATAAAAATGTAGTGGATATACCAAGGATAAGGTTAAAAAAAAAAGAGTTTTAGTAAAAAAAAAAGGTATAGAAATTGGTGAGATTTATGTAAGTGAGGATGGAGAGGTTAGGATTAGTGTGTATGAATATGTTATTGTGAAAATTGGTTTTGTGATTGTAATTGTACGTGAATTATTTTACAAAATGCCCCCCCCCCCCCCTTTATTTAGGTGTTTCGGTTGATTTTGTGTGATGAATACTTCCCTTTTTCAAATAGACATGCTTGGGACATGTTTACTGATTGTTTTGAAAATGTGATGAATGTGTCTGATTTTGTTTCAAGACTAAAATAAAAGAATAATTTTTTTAATATTTTAATATATAAATGTTCCTAAAGAAAATAAAAAATAATAATATTACACTAATATTAAATAACATCTAATCTGAATTAAATATTGAATTAACTAAAAAACTTAAATTAATTTTAAAGTAATTGAAAAATTATTTAGCCAGAAAATAGAAAGAGATATTAAAGTTATCTAAACTAAAATCCTAATTAACTAATAAATTTAAATTAACTCTAAATTAATAACAAAAATTCAAAGAAAGATGAAATAAAATAGGGTCAACTAAAATAAAAATTTAATTATATAAACTAAATTAAAACTAAATTAATTAAAAATTTGACTAAGAAATGAAATAAAGAAAAAAGATGATAAAATGAAAATAAAGTTAATTAAATTGATTCTACATTAATTGAAAGACTAATAAAAAACTATAAATAAAAATGCATAAATGCGAACAAAAAGGTCGGGTATCGAAATAAAAAGGCTGCACCAAAATTATCAGCGTGGAATAAAATCATTCGAAAAAAATACAGCATTTTGTCAGGTTTTGAAATTAATCGGAACCGACTTTTAGTTTGACTAACTCGTCTGTAAATCCAAAAAGTTCGTTCTAGCTGATAAATTGGGATATGCACAATGATATTGACCTAGAATGACATGCGAAAGATCAAAGAATTTAAGGGTAAAATTTGGGGTATGACATAGTGGTGCTTTCCAATAGTAAAGGGACACATAATTTGGCAGTATGTCGGACCGATTCTCGACAATTGGATCAAGTTAAAGATACCTCTCTCTTTCCAAACTTCACTCTTTTTGGCTTCTATTTTTTCCATCCAAGAGATGTAATCATCATGCTTTTTAGTAGTGGGAGCAAAACGAAAGACTAGCAGCGTTGCAGTCATGTACTCTAGGTTCAGAGGACCCTTAACACTAACTATAGATTTTGTCATATGGTAGGTGGGGAAAAAATAACTAAGCTTAGTGTGGTCTTCAGAAGGGTCATGCATAAGACCCATGAGAGCATAGGTGGTTTCAGAGATAGTGTAAGGAATAAGTACCTGAAACTTGTAGATACAAAGCTTTTCCTTATAGTTGGGAGGCTCTGAGACATACTCTCGGTTTCCAACCACGGTGGCGCGGGGAAGCATGTTTTCCATGTGGAGAGGATGGTTGGTAGGTTTAGTATTCTTTATTGAAGGAGCCATTGTTAGAAGTTGAGAAGTTCTAAAAGCTTTGGAAGAAGAAAATTTTTCAATATGGAAATGCTGAAGCTAATGAGGAAAAGAGGAGAAAGGTTGAACAAATTATATTTATAATGAAAAAAGAAAGACTCTTTAGTATTGATAGTGGACAAATGACGCGAACCAGGTGGCACGTGTCATCCCCTTAGAGGAAGGATCGAAATGATCTGCTACACGTAGCCACGCCACTATATGAAGGTGGAACCATGATGTGCAAAGTTATGGGCTAGTGGATAAAGGTGAGAAAAATACACAAGAAGAGGGGTTGAATTGTGTTTTCCAAATCTTTTATACTTCTGATCAAAGTTCAGAATCTAAAAAAAAGTTCAAACTTTAATTAATAAATGGAGCGGATAGAAAGACAGAAGTAAATAAATGGGCAAAGAACACATAAAGTTATCTTGGTTCCTCTCCAACTGAGAGTAGTTTAGTCCCCTTGCAGTACAAGAAATTTCCACTATAATCAATCAGATTACAACTACTTATAAACTCAAGTATAAGACTTTTCTGCTCAGACCCTCAGCCCGAGACTTCCATGCTTAATCAGCACCTGATCAAGACTTCCTGCTATGATCCTCGGATCCTAAGACTTTCCTGCTTAAACCCCACAGGTTCAAGACTTCCTTGCTCAAGCCCCTCAGGCTCAAGACTTTTGCTCATACCATCGGTCCAAGACTTCTGCTCAGATTCAATGATTCCAAGACTTCACTGCTCAAGCCCACGGCAAGAGACTTATATATAAACTAGGTGTTTAGAGAAGGAATAAATTAGAAAAACACTTGATTAACAATCAGAGATGTTAAAATATAATAAAATACACTTTAACAATAAGGATTCTTAACCTAAACAAGAATAAGAACTCCTAACAGTTTAGTTTCTCTTGAGCTGTTACAAGTTGTGTGAAGTACATGTTTATTTCCGATGTAGTTGCAGTGTTATTCTCTTGATTGATCTCCAATTCTTTTGCTCCTTTTATAGCTGAAGAAATAGAGTCGTTGCAGCAACTCAATGACTATATTCAGATCAAATCTTTTTGTACATCTTTTTTTCCATAAAGCGGGTGTTGGAACTCTTAGCCATAGAGTTATCTGCTGAACAAGGCCTTTGTCCAGAGAATTCTTCTATGAAACAAGGACAACACAATCTTTTAAAGATACTATCAACTATTATCGAGTCCCGTGATTTGTGAGCATGAGTTGACATTACTTAGTTTCAGAAGCAAGCATAGCATGCTTTTGAGTCTGAGATGTACTTTTGACAACTTTCTCATCTGGCTCTCTCACGAGTATACACTCAGAGCTGAACCATGGCTTCTTTCCTGACAGTATCGATTTTATCAAGTAAATATAATTTTGTACACAATAACCATCTAAGTAGAAATCTTAATTTTTTTCAAATACTTTGTTATCATCAAAACCTTGGAGGACGCATGGCATGAACCAAATTTGTCTCAACAATCTCTCCCTTTTTTATGACGACAACCTTAAGTATTTTAAAACAATAAGTTGCTAATTAATTACTCAACAACTTTCAGGGTCTGAGGTTTGTAAGCTCCCCTTGTGTCAAGCAGTCTTAGACGTGAGGTTTGTAAGCTCCCCCTAAGTCCTATCTGTGAAGTATAAGAGGTGAGGTTTGTAATCTCCCCTACATAGAATAATTAAATCCACTCCAAGACTAATCTAGCTATCCCGAGATTAACTTTGAAGAATACTTAATACATTTCTCCCCCTTTGTCATGAACAAAAAGATAGAAAGAGAAAAATAGACTTCAACGCTTAATATTGGTTTTTGAACAATTCAAAGCCAAACACCAGTCAGGAATAAGTTTGTCAACCAACCCAACTTATTGCATATGAGCAATATCACCTTGTTGATCAAGAATCATTGAAAGAACCCTACCAAAAGGAGTGAGAAAAGATAATTCCTTACGAGATGCAAGTATATCTTACTTTAGATAATTGAACATGGTTTGAGGCAGATTGATTTTAGTTCTAGAGACTAGGAACATAATGAAATGGTTATAATCAAGAGAAATCCATCCTGATCCCTTTTCTCTAGGACTTTGATTGGTTCCCATAATTTGGTACCATACTTTTTCCATATGAGCAAAAGTAGAAGGGCTTGTAGTAGGGCCTTCATTATCATAGATGTTGTGAATAAGATTCATAAATCTATTGTCATGTCTGTAGTTTTCAACAATAACTCCATTATCTTCACAATTTATTGCTCGAACGATAAGTTTAGAGTTGATCACAACAGGAAACCATAGACAACAGATAGAATCTGATAACCATCTAGCTCAGTCTGATGAACACAAGCATTCGCCCAAAAGTCTTTCACAAGATCTGGATAGATTGATCCATTGGTCTTTGCAAAATATCCATCCCACTTTTGAAAATGAATATCTGAAACTCTCCGAGAAAGATGAACAGCCGTCAATTCATTTAGATTCACCGCATATTCCTTTAGAATATCTAGATCATAGATTTCTCCTTTAATGGTCTTTGAAGACATTTTTTAGAAGAAAAGAAATTTCAGTATAGAGCAATGATGTCACAATATTATCTTATATAGAAGATAACACATAAAATCAGGTAAAACTCAGATGCAGCAACATAACACATAGAGTGCTGATTTATAAGAAATGAGCAATCATGTATTAAATGTTTGGACGATAATGATTATAAATAAAAATGAATTAGAATCTTTGTCAGTACACTCCTTTTAAGAACCAAATTTTAGAGCAGATTTTGAAAATAAGAGAGATATAGAAATGTCCCTTCAGTCTCAAGAACAGTTACTTTTGAGAAAACACAACAACCAAGGATGAATACTCACAGTACTTTTTCTTGAAAAGAAAGTATATGAAGAATTAGCCTCGTTGAAAGTTTTTAACAGTTTTACCAGAAAAAGAGTTTCAGAGACAGCTGACCATCAAATCAATATTTTCAAAGAGCTTCAAGTATTAGAGTGTATTTAAGACAAGGATTCTTATTTTATCATAACTCACAATTAGTCTAATTTTCAATTCAAAGCACAAAGCATAGAATTAAACATTTACCGTCTGCTTAAAAAAATAAAGCAATTAAAGATGAAAGAGATTCAGCAGACCCTATAATCAAAACATATAGACCTCGCTTAGAAAATTTCAAGACTTAATGTTATACATCATTCCAACTGAGTGCTATCAGAATCCAAATATCCTATTGATGCCTCATTCAGACCATAATCATTATTCATCAACAAAGACCATGTTCAAATTTTTATGAATAAAATCAATTCTTGCAATAACTAAGGGTTTTGTAAATATATCAGCCCATTGATGATCAGTATCAAAAAAACTGGATATCTAGTATCCCCTTCTGAACATAGTCCCTAATAAAATAATGTTTGATTTCAATATGCTTAGTTCTAGATTGTTGAATCGGATTCTTCAATAGACAAATAACAGCAGTGTTATCGCAATAGATAGGAATATTGTTTCCAAAAATTTGATAGTCATCTAGCTGATACTTAACCCATAGTATTTGAGTGTAACACTTAGCAACTGAGATGTATTCTGCTTCTGTTGTAGACAGAGCAATGGTTTCTTGTCTTTGGCTAGCCCATGATATAAGGTTTTCACCTAAAAATTGACAGTTTCCACTTGTGGATTTCCTCTCAATTCTTTCTCTGACATAGTTAGCATCACATAACCCTACTAGTTTATAATATGAGAATTTCTTATAAAGAAGTCCAAGATTTTCCGTTCCTTTCAGATATCTAAAGATCCTCTTAACAACTGTTGAATGAGTTTCTCTAGGATCTAATTGAAATCTAGCACACAAAGTTACACTGAATGAAATATCTGGTCTGGAAGCAGTGAGATAAAGTAAGGAACCTATTATACCTCGAAATTTAGTTGGATTCACTTTGGCACTGCTTTCTTCATTATTCAGGCTGCAGGTAGGATGGATAGGATTTGACATGACTTTACAATAATCAAGATTGAACTGCTTTAAGAGTTCTCTTGTGTACTTTAACTGATGAATATATACATACATATATATATATATATATATATATATATATATATATATATATATATATATATATATATATATATATATATATATACACACACACACACACACACACACACACATACATTATTTCTTCTGATTGATCTGAATTTCAAGAAAGTATTTTAGTTAACTCATAATGCTTATCTCAAATTCAGCCTGCATGATCTTTGAATATTCTTGACAAAGAGATGCATTAGTAGAACCAAAAATTATATCATCAACATAAACTTAGAAATTCAAGATTTCTTCTTTTAGAGTTTTCCTAAATAGTGTAGTGTCAACCTTGCCTTTAGAGAAACCATTCTCAAGCATAAAATTACTCTGTCTCTCATATCATGCCCTTGGAGCTTGTTTGAGTCCATAGAGAGATTTCTTAAGCTTGTAGACAAAGTCAGGATGGTTTAGATCTTCAAATCCAGGAGGTTGTTTAACATACACTTCTTCAGTAATAACCCTATTCAGAAACGCACTCTTGACGTCCATTTGATAAAGCACAATGTTGTGATTAATAGCGTAAGAGAGAAGAAGTCTTATGGCTTCTAACCTTGCCACAAGAGCAAAGGTTTCAAAGAAGTCAATTCCTTCTTTCTGACCGTAACCCTGAGCTACAAGTCTAGCTTTGTTTCTCACAACTTCTCCATATTCATTTAGTTTTTTACGAAAGACCCACTTTGTGCCAATGATGTTTTTCATCTGTGGTCTCAGAACAAGATCCCACACATCATTTCTTTGAAACAGATCCAGTTCATCTTGCATAGTCACAATCCACCCATCATCTGATAAGGCATCATCAATAGAAGTAGGCTTTATCTTTGAGATAAGTTCAAACATTGATTGATTGTTTCTGAAGGCAGATCTTGTTTTCAATGGCTCATCTTTATCCCCAATGATTTTCCCTTCTGGATGAAATGCTTTATATTTAAATGGTCTCATAGGTAGAACAAGAGGGTTCAAAAATGTTTTGAATGATTACTAGATCTGTAGCAGTAGGACAAGTTGGAGTAAATTCAGTTTCTGCAACTTCTAGTATCTCTTCAGTTATAGTATTTGATTATGATATATAATCATCTATACTTTTTCTTTTGGAATACATACCACAAGTCGTTCTTCAGAATTCTAAATCCCTACAAGATTATCATCTTAACTCAAGGACCCTGACTTTTCACAATCAGGTATTTTGTTATCAAATTTTACGTACATAGACTCTTCAACCATTCTAATTTCTGAGTTGAACACTCTGTATGCTTTTGAGTGTTCAGAGTATCCCAAAAAGATTTCCTTTTGAGCTTTGGCATCAAATTTCTTTAGGTAGACCTTATTATTCAAAATGTAACAGGTACATCCAAATTGATGAAAATAAGAGATGCTTGGTCTTCTACCCTTAAACAATTCATACGATGTTTTATTCAGAATTGGTCTAATATAGATTTCGTTCTAAATTTTGTACTTTGGAAGTTTGTTTTCATGAATCATGGTTCTAGCAATCTCTTGTAAAGATATTTTCATTCTCTCTACAGCCCCATTTTGTTGTGGAGTTCTAGGAGAAGAGAACTCATGGATAATTCCATATCTTTCACAAAAAGATTCAAATGGCTCGTTTTCAAATTATCCACCATGATCACTTCTAACCTTTAACATTTTCATTTCCATTTCAGATTGTACTTAAATGCAGAAGATGCTAAACACTTAGTATGTTTCATCTTTAGATTGAATAAATTTTACCCAAGTCCATCTGCTGAAATCTTCAACAATGACCAAACCATATTTCTTCCCACTAATCGAAGTAGTTCCAATAGGACCAAGCAGATCAATGTGAAGTAATTCTAAGGTTCTAAAGGTAGAGATAATGTTTTTAATTTTAAAAGAGGTTTTCACAATCTTTCCAACTTGATATGCCCCGCATAGAGCATCTGAGTGATAGTCAAGATGTGGCAGCCCTTTAGCAAGTTTTTGCTTGCTAAGTTTGGATATTAATCTCCAGTTTGCATGACCTAATCTTTTGTGACAAATCCATTTCTCGCCACTCATTGTCATTAGGCAAACGACCTTTTGATCAACCAACTCAGAAAGATTGATTTTATAAACATTTACCTTCATTTTCCCTTTGAATATAATGGTTTTTTCAACATTAATAACTGAACAGAAACTTTTATTAAATGTTACTTCACAACCACTATCACACAATTGACTTATGCTTAGTAGATTATGCTTTAAGCCATCTACTAGCCAAACTTTATTGATAAGGGTTAGAGAGTTACCAATGGTACCTGTACTAATGATTTTTCCTTTTTGGCCTCCTCCAAAACCCACACATCCTTCCTCTTTCAGATTCAGGGTTTGGAACATATGTTTTTCTCCCGTCATATGACGTGCGCAGCCACTGCCCGGATACCATGATAGGTTTCCCATCTTTTCCTTTAGGCATATCTACAACAAAGACAATTTGAGATTTAGGTACCCATACATATATGGGTCATTTCATGTTAGTTTTAACATGTTCTCTCATATCATGTCCTTTTGCCATATATAAAGGTTTAGCTTCACTCCACATTTTCTGTTTCCAGAAACTTTTACTGGAGTTATTTTCAACCTTAGTTTCTGAATCTTTCTTAACCTGTGACTCAGATGTTTTAGATACTGATGTAATCATAACTTTTGAACTCTCAGGTTCTTATATTACAATACCTTTTAACTTTTGATCAATAGGTTCTGTTAGGTTCTTAACCTTTTCATAATCAGCAGCAGGAACAAAATAATTGCTTAACATTTTCTGAGCAATGCTAGAGGAACAAGGATCTAGGGACACTTTATACAATGACATATCAGAACTAGAATAATTTTCACTGTACCCCAAACTTTGTCTATTGTTTTTCCACTGGCTTGATTTTGACATATCTAGGAACAAGCTTCTTTTAATTCTTCTTTTAAAATGAAATTATATCTTTTAAAAATTTTGATGCGACTGGCTTGATCTTTGCAATGACTCATGAGATCATTCATGCACATAATAAAGTCAGAATAAGAGTATACCTTATCTTCGTCTTCAGACTCTGTTTCAACTGGAAGTCATTCTTCAGATGTGTGAGCCATCAATGCCATATTAGCTTCATCTTCCTTTTCTGAATCTTCATCATCTAGCTCTTCCCATGTTGCCATGAAGTTCTTCTTAATTTTGTTCCTGAAGTTATCCTTTTGATGGCTTCCTTTCTTTTGATTATCTTTCTGAAGATCGGGACAATCATTTCTGAAGTGGCTAAGTTTGTTGCAGTTGTAGCAGATCTTATCTTCATCTTTCACTTTGAAGTTAGATCTCCAAAGGCTACTTCCTTTAGAAAATCTTTTGTTCCTTTTAGCCATTTGCTGAAATCCTCTGATGAAGCAAGCCATATCATCACCATCATCAGATCTATCATCTGAATCTTCTTCAGAAGTTTCATCAGATTTACTGTCTTTGAACGCCTTTTGGATTTTCCACCAGATTTTTCAGAAGCAGATCTCAGGGCAAGAGTTTTAATTTTCTTTGAAGATTCATCTCCATTTAGTTCCATCTCATGGCTCTGAAGATTGCTGATTAGATTTTCAAGAGACAACATATTCAATTCTTTTGCTTCTTGAATAGTTATCACTTTAGGTCTAAATTTTAAAGGGAGACTTCTCAGAATCTTTTTAACATGATCTGATGTAGAGTAACTCTTGTTCAACACTTGAAGGCCTGATACAAGAACTTGAAACCTGGAGAACATGGTTTCAATATCCTCATCATCTTTCATTTTGAATAACTTATACTTTTGTATCAACAAGTTAGCTTTTGCTTCTCTAACTTATTGATTCCATTCAAAAGTAGAGCACAATAATTCAAAGATAGTCTTTGCAGAAGACTAATCAATAGTTTTTATATACTCATCATGTGGTAGAGCATCGACTAGAATACCTCTGACTTTGTGATGTTTTCTATAAATTTTCTTTTGAGCAGGAGTCAAGGTTTTTCTGTTAAATACCATACCAACACTGTCAACAGTGATCTCAATACCATCTTCAAGTATATCCCATAAATCATCATCAAGTCCAATGATATACGTGTATATCTTACTTTTCCACCATTCAAACTCAATGGAGTCTCCACTGAATATATAAGATTTATCAGAGTAGTGATTTCTCTCATAACCACTGTAATCATGGGGAAATCCTTTTCCTGAGGTACTAGAAGTAGGATCCTCGGTAGACATATTTTTCTCATTGGATCTTTATTTGTACCACTGTTAAGTTTTACTCACAGACCTTGCTCTGATGCCAACTAAAGGTGAGAAAATACACAAGAAGGGGGTTGAATTGTGTTTGCTAAATCTTTTCTATTTCTGATCAGAGTTCAGAATCTAAACAAAATTTCAAACTCTGATTAATAAATGCAGCGGATAGAAAGACAAAAATAAATAAATGGGCAAAGAAGACACAAACGTTATCCTGATTCCTCTCTAGTTGAGACTAGTCTAGTCCCCTTGCATCACAAGAGAATTCCACTATAATCAATCAGATTACAGCTACTTACACACTCAAGTATAAGACTTTTCTGCTCAGACCCTCAGCCAGAGACTTCCTTGCTTAATCAACACTTGATCAAGACTTCCTGCTTAGATCCTTAGATCCTAATACTCTCCTGCTTAAACCCCTCAGGTTCAAGAATCCCTCACTCAAGTCCCTTAGGCTCAAGACTTCTGCTCATACCCTCGGTCCAAGAATTCTGCTCAGATTTAACGAATCCAAGACTTCACTGCTCAAGCCCACAACAAGATACTTATATCTAAACTGACTATTTAGAGAAGGAATAACTTACAACAATACTTGATTGACAATCATAGGTGTTTAAATATAGTACAACACACTTTAAAACTAAGGATTCTTAACCTAAATAAGAATAAGAACTCCTAACAGTTTAGCTTCTCTTGAGCTATTACAAGTTGTGTGAAGTACGTGTATATTTCAGTTTTAGTTGCAGTTTTATTCTCTTGGTTGATCTCCAATTCTTCTTCTCCTTTTATAGTCGAATAAATAGAGTCGTTGCACCAACTCAACAACTATATTCAGATTAAATCTTCTTGTATATCTTCTTTTCCATAAAGCATGCGTTGGAACTCGTAGCCATAGAGTTATCCGTTGAACAAGGCCTTTGTCCAGAGAATTCTTTTATGAAACAAGTACATCACAATCTTTTGAAGATACTATCAACTATTCTCAAGTCCCGTGATTCTGAGCATGAGTAGACATTACTTAGTTTCAAAAGTAAGTATAGCATGGTTCTGAGTTTGAGATGTACTTTTCACAAATTTCTCATCAAGCTCTCTCACGAGTACACAATCATAGTTGGACCATAGCGTCTTTCGTGACAAAATCAGTTTTATCAAGTAAATATAATTTTGTACATAAGAACCAGCTAGTTAGAAATCTTAATTATTTTTCTAATACTTTGTATCATCAAAACATTAAAGGATGCATGGCATGAACCAAATTTGTCTCAATAGTGGAAAGAGCGCGTTTTCAAGGTGACGGTTGAAAGAAAGGTCATGATGACCATGATATCAACCTACTAGGTGAACAACATTCGAAAGATGAAAAAAGGCCCTTATCTCCTAAGTTCGTCGAAAGAGGCCTTTTTGGGGGGAAATTTGTTAGCAGATTTTCAACAACGAAAAAAACCTTAGCAAATGACAAAGCTATGGGTACACAAAGTATTGATGACGTGTATGCACGAGGTGTCTTGGATTGATGAAGATTCAAGACTTAGCATTTTTTTGAAATATGGTGGAAACATTTCGACCATATCAAGTTCGACAGTAGCAAGTGCATCGAAGAAGCAATTATTTTAGTGCGTAGATATCATGTTCAAATATACATAACTGCTTGTGAGTTCCATTATGAAGGACTTGTGCAGAAAATGCAAGAGTGGACTGCATGCAAGCTTTTACGTGGCGAAAACTGAAGACGGGAACGGTAGAAATAATTATTTTTGTACTAGTATAAATATGAGTTCATTTGTAGAATTCTTGGTGTTCATTTCACTACAAAAATCTCACTTAAAACTCGAAGTACCAGCGTCCAGAGAAAAAAGTCATGGTGGAGAGAATGTATGAACATTGAAACACCATCTTTTATTTTTAATGCAAAGTCTTTAAATTTCATTTCACTTTGCCTTGCCAAGTTACTTTCAATTCGTTTGATTACATTGTTTTTTTACTTTCAGTTCTTACTACTTTCTTTCCATTTTCAACAATGTCGAAATCTATATTTTTTACACCATTTTCATCACTATATCGACCAAGTCGAAATTAGGCTTTCTCAATAGAAAACTATAAAACAAGGTTTTGGCACTATGTCCTAGTATTCACTAGTTGATCTTGCAAGTAACCTTTAACAAACAGGCTACTGTTTGTTTACCAATTTTTGGTGTAAACACACCCATAATAAACTATCTACAATTAAACAAATTACCACAAGATGAGTTAGTGGTGAAGAAAATCCGCAAGCGTGTAAGAAAGTACATTTTGATGTTAGGAAGGCTCTACAAAATGGGAAGTGCCTATCCCATTTTAAGGTGCCTTAGGGAACATGAAATTTCCTTAGTCTTTGTTGAAGTGCATCAAGGAGCTTTTGATAGTCACATTGGCGGACGAGCCCTAGCCCACAGGATTCTAAGGGTAGGCAATTATTGGCCTACCCTAATGAGGGAAAATATGGCATTCATTAGTAAATGTGACAAATGTTAGAGACACACCAATGTGCAGCATGCACCAGTTGAACTCCTCCATTTTATCATGATGCCTCATCCATTTTACCAGTGGAGCGTGGACATTATAGGTCATTTTCCTTTGGATCCCGATTAGCTAAAGTTCCTAATTGCAGGAATGGATTGATTCACAAAATGGATAAAGGGTGAAGTTGTATCCAAGATCACAACATAAAACATCCAATTTTTTATTGACAGCGAATTATGTGCATATTTGGTTTTCTAGGGGTCATCATTTTGGACAATGGAAGTGAAATTTTGTTCCTCAGGGGACAAATGTCAAACACGATACTCCGACAACAGGTTCGACAAGATATACTAAAACCACTATAATAACAAGATGTAGATGATGAAGCAGAAAAACAATAAAGAACAAAATCAACTGTTTATCCAATTCAATGAAACTACACCTATGTCTTAGGGGATAAGTCCACAACCCAAGAAAGGAAATCCATTATTGGTAGCTTAGTACAATTAGACTTACAAGCAACAACAAACCCTATTTTGTTCGATGCCTCTTCCTAACTACCCAATGACTTTCTATTTAGATCCCCCCTAAATATGAAGACATACTCATTTTCTTCTCTGCCACAATCCTAGTGACAGGGGCAAACAACCACTAAACCCTAATGATCAACTTCAATCTTAACAAGATAAAGAATGTTGAATATTACAACTCAACTAGACAAACATTCTACGCTAATTTATTGAAACATAGAGGTGTACATAAACAATGTTGAGTACAACTAAACTAGACAAACCATCTATGCCAAGTTACTGAAATATAGAGGTGTACATAAAGATTCAACACTAATCCTTTAAGGACTTTAGCATGAGTACATGACACAAAATCTAACACTCTAAGATCTTCAATGGGACCGCTTGCTTCCAATGTAGGTTTTGATCTCCTTATATAGCAAATAACTCAGGCTTTTTCCTTGTGGATCTTCAGATATTTTCGTCCAAAATACTTGCACAATCTAGTAGATATTTGATTTTCTCCTTGAATATCTCCAAAAAAATATGATTTGTTTTAAATTCAAATTCAAATTTAAATATTCATTTAAATCTGAATTAAACTCCATCATGTTGTCAAACAAATCATCTAATCATATTGTTAAATCAATAACAATAAAATCTTTAAAAGATCTACTGCAAAACACACTCCAAAACGCGGCAATTTGGCACCTATTGCACAAGGCCCATATGTCGTACCAACATGCTGTAGCATCGTGCCCAACATGTGTTCTTCATACAACTTTAGCAAGCTAGACCAAATTTTAACACTTGGACACTTCTCCAAGTTGTTGTTATGCTAAAATGCAACCAATCCAAAGGGTTGATTCAATAGGAACAACAAGAACTCAGTTCTCTAGCAGTGTTGTGGTTGATTTTTATCACAACCTAAGAGTACAAATAAAGTTTATTTTTTTGTCCATTCACTTGCGAATGGGAAAGCTGAATCAGTAAACAAATTAATACTAAAAGGGATTAAGAAAAAGCTAGATGGTACCTTAGGACTGTGGGCTGACAATCTGTACAAAGTTTTATGGTCATATCACACCAGTCCTTACTCAACTACAAAGGAGACTCCCTTCACTTTGGTATATGGGGGTGGACGCCATTTTGCTCGTCAAAATTGACACGCCTTCCTAGCGATACTCTTAGATCAATGTAGAAGAAAATAAGGCATGGTTAAGATGTGTCACTAATATAGTCGAAAAAACAAGAGATGTTGCCCACATTTAAGAATTCACCGCCAAGAAAATATCAATGAAAATAGATAACTCCAAAGTGGTTTGAAGGGAAATGAAGGAGAGTTGTCGTACCTCGAAAAATGAGAACGTCCTCGCGAAACGCAATCGCACGCCCGCGGGATGGACTTAACAGAGTCTCCACTGATCTTTATTTATTCTCATATAGGGAAAAGGAAAATATCGAATAAAACCCCTAAAAGAAAGGACAGGATATGGTCATCATAACCAATATCTGAGTTCGGGAGTCGGTTACGCAAAGGGAAGGTATTAGCACCCCTCACGTCCGTTGTACACAATGGGAACCATTTAGTTAGTTATCGAATGTATGTTAGCTTATGTTAGTTTCTAATCTTCTACTTATTGAATGGGAAAAGAGAGAAATAAATGTTTTTGGATTTTTATTAAAGAAAAAGGGGACCTAAGGGTTTTTATTACTAAGGGGCTCGACAAGACTTCGCAATCTCGTGCCTACGTATCCTCATAGTGCAATGAGGAACTCTGAGCCTTCGTAGTTCAGGGACTACGGGGAAAAAGGAAAAAGGTAGAAAAGAAAAAGGTAGCTCTCCAAGGATTAGGGCCCTTGTGCCTATGTATCCTCATTGTGAAATGAGAAATCAGTGTGTCCATAGTTCTAGGTAAAAAGAGTTTTGTTGGTCAATTTTAGCGAAAGATATTTAGTCGCATTCGACAGAAAACTTTGCTTTACCCAAAATAGGTGAGGAGCGGACGTTTGCATCAATACATAATGAATTTACAAATCAACATTCGTGGGAAACGCCTCTTATCTCAACTTAGGTAGTTTGTGGATGAAGCAATGTTTTGCGTCGTCTCAAGACACAATATCTCACGTTTATGAATTTATTTTTTAGAATTAATCGCACGACGGTGAGAAAAATAGTTTGATTAGTTGAATGTTTTTTTAGGTGAACTACGAACACTTAATGATAATCAATTGTTCAAAGAGTTACACCAGAATGCTAGATTCCAACAACCCTTATCCATTCAAGTTGTTATGAAAATTATTTGCTGGACAACGAACACTTGATGATAATCAAATGCTCAAAGAGTTACACCAAAATGCTAGATCTTAACGGCCCTTATTTGTCCAAGTTGATATTCAATGTTTTAGGGACGAAAAAAAAGAATGACCGGTGTCATACCCCAAATTTTACCCCTAGATTCCATCATTGTTTAGTTGCATCATTTGCATAGCATCAAGAAGACAAAGTCGCTGGTCAGTCAATGATTTGGTATGTTCAACAACATCTCAACTATTCCAATAATGGATCAAGAGTTTCTCTCCATCAACAATCAAAGTTTGAGTTTGCATCAATTCAAAATAATCAAGTTTCAATTCCTCAAGTGCATCAAACTAGGGTTTTGGTCAAAGTCAAATGGATATTGACTTTTCAACCAAGACATGGTCCCATACTTAGGAACATGATTCAAGACCCTCAAATACATATTTGGAGTCCACTCATATGATCTAACTAGCTCAAGAAGTTTGATTTATTGACAAGTGTAAAATTTGAATTCATCTGATACAAAGTCAACATTTGATCAAAGTCAAAGTTTGACTTTTGAGTTTTTTTGTCAAACATGACTTCCTCAAGTCAATAATCATGAAAATATGGAAAGCAATTGAGTTGGATCATGATTAATCAAGAAAATCAAGAAAAAGAATCAAAGTTGTAAAACTAGGGTTTTGGAGTTTTTCTAAGTTATGGAAATGCATGAACAAGTGACCTACTTTCCAAGATCATAACTTCTTCCTCAAGCATCAAATTGAAGCACTTGAGGAGAGTGTTTAAAGAAGGAATTTGATACTAAGTTGATGAAAATTGCAAGCCAAGAGCTTTCTTGAAGTGGAAGTTATGGATGATCAAAGTTAAGATTTCTAGTTGTGTGAAAATCTAAAACACTTAGAAAATTTTCTAAGTTTTTCACCTTAACAAGTGCATGACTTTATGACCACTTTGTGATCAATTCAAGCAACTATTTTTCATGTCTAAAGGATGTACTTAAAGATGGCATTACATACTTCAATCTTGTGAAAGAATTGGATCAAAAGCTCACGAGGATTGGAAGATATGAATTATCAAAGTTGAGATTTCAAAATTGTGGAAATTGCCAAATACTTAGAATTTTTTCTAAGTGTCAAACAGTTGAAAAATCCAATTTTGATGGCCAGTTTTCTCTATGATGCTAGTTGATTTTCTTCAAGTGATCAACATGAAAGTTGTAGTATATCATGTCCTTTTTCCAATGGTACTATGAGCATGAATTTCTTTTGCTTGAGCATGAAGTTTCAAAAATGAGAAGTGGCCATGGTAGAGCTATTTGTTCAAACTAGATTTGCACCAAGTTATGGATCAGATTGTTGTGCACGATTTTGATCCACCTTTTGGCCACTTTTCAAGCTTCTTTTCAGGTCATGATCAACTAGAAACTTGTTCCATGCCATGAGATCTTCAAGTTGGTGGAAAATTCAGCAAGAATTGATCTTCATTCAAAAGTTAAAACCTTGATCCAACATGCTAACATGAAGTAATTTTGGTCAATACATGAATTATTTCTTTAATCATGTTGACTTGTTTGCAAAGGCATGAACATGATCTGAACTTCAGATGGAGTGGTACAAGTTGAGAAACAAAGCAAAGCAAAGTCAACTAGGTGCTATAAAGTAAAATCCACTTTTGTACCTTCATTACCAACTTTATGGTTTTCCTCTAAGATCCGCAACATAATGCCATTGTCCATTGACCCTTCTTCAGATCATCTCCACTATAAATAGAGGCCTTGATTCATCAGTAAACACACACAAAATCTCAAAGAACTTCAGAATCACCATTGCTCCATTTTCTTGAAATTTCAAAGTTTCCAAAAAAAACCAAAACTTGTGAATTCTCATTTCTCTCAACCAAACTTCGTCCCAACATCAGAAACATCATCCATAAGCATCATAGAAGTGTTCCAAACCATTAGAACACTTTTGTAACAACTCCAACACCATAATCACAACCTCATTTTTCCAACTTGCAAGTTGATTTGGATAGAGATTTTCAGAGGGTTTCCAAGCAAGCTGAGCACATCAACACATTCCTTGAGGTCCAAGAAAGTTGTAGGGATCATCATATTGTATCTGGAAGTGCTCTAAGGCAAAACAAGATTTCATCATATTGAGGTAAATTTTCATTTCTGGAACTCTATGATAGAAGCATCATTTTGATTCATTCTTGTTACCAGTTTGTTTGGAATTATGTAGTGGGTGAAACCCCTAAACTCTTGTTCATTGATTGTGCATATTTGGAATTTAATTTAACTTTGAAATTCTAGGTTTTTTCTGGTTTGTGCTTGATTTATTGAGTTACACGTAAAATAAATGAAATTAAATGGCATGGTTGAATTCTAGATGAAATTCTAAGTGAATTAGTGTATCCACTTTCCTCATTTGGTTCAAAAATGAGAAAACTCCATTTTCATGGAGGTTGGTGTTTCACGAAGAAGAAGGAGATGGTGGTGGCGCCATTTTTCTGATTTTAAATGTTAGTTTCATATATTATTTTTTAATGGTGAATGTATGATGCGCACGTCCCATGTGGCTTAGTGGTTGAGTGTTTGGTCCTTGTTTGTGGAGAGAGATGGCGTGGGTTCAAGTCCCAGCCACCCCTCTTGTTCTCACTCTCCCTCCTTTTCCTCTCATTTTCTCTCTTTCTCTCATTTCCTCATTTTATTTTATTTTTATTTAATTTAATTAATTAATTAATTTTTATTTTAATTTTAAAAGAAAGCCAAATATAAATTATTTTCACATTTTTTATTTTCACATTAAAAATTAAATTTTTTTATATACTTTGTTTATTTATTTATTTTATTTTTATAATTAACCTTTAAGAAATAAAAAAAATATTAATATTGGTTAATTAATTATATCATTATTAAAAACTTTAAAAACATTTATTTATATTTATTTTCTTTTAAAATATTTATGATGTATAGTTATTATTAAGATTTTATTTTCTCTTGAATTTTATTTCCTTTATTTATTTTTTTTTGATTATTTTGTTTATATATTTTGTTTAATCATACAATTGATTGTAAATGCCTTTGATTAATTTGTTGGTGTACATTTTAATTGATTTATGAGTTTTGTTTAATTTACACATGATGAAATTTGAATGCTTGATTATTTTGTTTAAATTAAAAATATTTTGGATTGATGAATGATATGCATGATGATTGATACCATTTTGCCCTAGATGGTTAGATAAGCATGTTTGCCTTTTCCCTACCATGTTTAAATAAATCTTTTGAAATGAAACTTGTGATGAACTTAAGCCTAATGCATGCCATGCCCTAAATGTGATTAACCATGATTATTATTGTGCCCTTAAGTCTTGATGATGTCTTATCCATGTACTTAAGATTTTACCCTATTGTTGTTAAATATGATTGTGTTCACATGACTTTGTCAAATCATCCTTAGATGATGTTTCATCCATGTGGCTTATAAGCTCTCTGTCACCTTTAGTTTGATTGTTATCATGAACATGTTCCCATGACTTTTTCAAGTCATTCCCTTTCAATCTAACCTTAAGGAAGAAGTTTTAACTTCTTTGATTTGTAAATCATGTATGAGTAAGTGTGTTATTGTCACAACCCTTACTCATTAAACCTTAATTCTTTCATCAAACCTTACTCATCAAACCATAATCCTTTCATCAAACTCTAATCCTTACTTCTTAAATCATAATTTTCTCACCAAGTCTTAATTCCCACATCAAAACCTTACTCATCAAACCTTAATCCTTTCATCAAACTCTAATCCTTACTTCTCAAATCATGATTTTCTCACCAAGTCTTAATTTCTTCATCAAACCCTTACTCATCTAACCTTAAAACTCAAATCCAAACTTTGATTCTACAAACTTAAACCATCCCTCCCAAAACTTTGGCTCTTTGTCAAGTGTCCTCTCAAAACTTTCATCCTTCCATAAGGATCACTAAAATACTTCAAAGTACATAAATACTCTTTTGAAATAAACTTGAAAGAAAATGATTGTTGGAATCTAGCATTCTAGCAAAACCCTTGAAAGATTTGTCTAAAGTCTTAAACATTGAGATAGCCAATTATTTCTCTGTTTCATCCTTAAAACACTTAATAAATAACTTGGATCAAGAGGTGTTAGAGTCTAGCACTCTAGCACAACTCTTTGAACCATTGATCACTATCAATGGTCATGGTCCACAAATAATTTTCTCAATCAATCTTGAATGAAAGAGACTGTTAGAGTTTAACACTCTAGCATAAACTCTTTGAACAACTGATCATCATCATCAAATGTTCATCATTCTTAAAATATATCCAAACCATATTCAAAACATCCAATTTGTGTAACATACCCTGATTATCATCAAGAGACCAAAACACCTACTCAATTATGAGCAAACCTGGATTGTCATCAAGTGTATTTTCTTAAACAAAACTTCAAAACATCTAATAAGATTAAAGACTATTTTCAAATGAAAGATGTTGTCTTAATAAATGCTAGGGCAATGTTTTTCCTACAACCATTGAGTTGAGATAAGAGGCATGAATGAGATTTATAAATCCATTCAATGTGGTGAAAATGTCCACTCCTCACTTGTTTTAGGTAAAACTAAGTTCTTATATCGATTAATACAATTTAGTTTTCGCTAAAATCAACCAACAAACTTTTATCCTAACTACGATTTCTCTGATTCCATCCTTGTAAGGATACGTAGGCATGAGACTGCGAAGTCTTGGCGAGCACCCTAATAATAAAAACCTTTTAGGTCTTTCCCTTTAATAAAAAAAACATTTTATCTTCTCTCATCTCCCATTCTATAACTATAAGATTAGAAACTAACATTAAGCTAACATTCATTCAACCTTAACTAAATGGTTCCCGTTGAGTTCAACGGACGTGAGGGGGTGCTAATACCTTCCCCTTGCGTAACCGACTCCCGAGCTCAGACATTGGTTGCGATGACCATATATTTTCCTTTCTTTTTAGGGGTTTTATTCGATATTTTCACTTTTCCCCTATGGGAATAAATTAAGATCGGTGGTGACTCTGTTAAGTCCATCTCGGGAGCATTCGATTACGCTTCGCGAGGCCGTTCTCATTTTTTGAGGTACGACAACCGGCTATCCCAAAGTGCGAGAGTTGAGACCAATCATTCGAGGGTTCTGCTAGAATGCTAGATTCCAACAGTCCTATTCTTTCATATTTGTTAAGAAAAGAGTTTTAACGCTGTTATGGCATAGGTCAAAGTTTTTATCAAGAAAACATGATCGGTGTTGATCGAGATTTTTTTGTGATTATGAAAAGTTTTGAAAATGATTGAGTTGGAGATTTTAAAAACTAACTTGATATTGATCAAGAGCTCATTGTAAGAAAACCCAAGACTAAGCCACGAGACCGAAATCCAACTGAAATCGAAAGCAACTCAATTTAGCTCTAAGCTAACTTAGAGTAGATTCATGTAGGAATCACTCTATAAGAAACCGAGAAAAATTTATGTGTCCAAGCGGTTCTCGAAAGTTAAATTAGATTTTAACTCCGAAATTGCAACGCAATAAAATCGAAGCAACAATTAAACACAAGCATATCTCTCTCATTTTTTTTATTCTTAACAATTTTACAACATAGCTACGACTCCAATCCAACGTAAACGTCATCGATAAACGGCACAAAGTCGCAACACGAGCACAACAAACATATATATATATATATATATATATATATATATATATATATATATATATATATATATATATATATTAAGTTAAAACTATAAAATTCAAAACAAAAAAAAAATCTGTATGACAACTAAAACTATACATATTATATAAAACTCAAAACAAAACAATAGTATTAATATAATAACTAAAACTAATATATTATATAAAATTCAAAACAAAACAACATTGTAACTGGTATGGGAGATTCTCACTAGGGAGCATTGAATATTATGGGACTTTCTTTTCTAGAGAAACACCCTTGTGAGAGACACACCACATACTCACCCAAAACCTTAAGGTGATAGGTGGGTGGGTTCTCTCACTTATAAATGCTCAAGTCACCACATTCATATCCAATGTGAAACTATTATCCACACTCTCACACTTATAATTCTTTTTCAACACTCTCTCTCAAGTGTGAGTCTACCACAATGCTTCCACAATGCTCCCCCTTAAGCGAAAGCTTCAACTGTGCAATTGCACTTTCTGTTATGTGTTTCTTACTCACCGCCCTTGTACCTCCGTTGACACTCTTCAACGGGACACCTCCTAACCACCACTTGTGGGGAGTACTTTCAACAAGACTCGGGGCAAGAAGTCATGGTCGAGTCCTCACAAGAATATGATCGATGATAGAACTTCTGAATCCTCGAAAAGAGGAGAAGAAATTCCTATCAGAAAGACAAAGTAGAAAAAAGAGGTGTGCAGTGTCATAACTGTGAAAAGTATGGTCACTTGGCCAAGCATTCTTGGTACATGAAAGACAAGGGTTCAACAAAAGGCAAGGACGAAGGAGCGAATCTTGCACGTCAAGATTCAGAAAATTCTAATGATATGGTGGTTATGGATGCAGTTGCAGATGACCATGTCGAATCCAAGATCTGGTTCATCGACTCAGGATGTTTTAATCACATGACTGTTAAAAAAGCATGGTTAGTAGATTTCGACGATTCTTAGAAAAGTAAGGTGAAACTTGTTGATAATAGCTCGTTGCCAGCAGAAGGTATTGGCAACATAGTTATTCAAACGAGTAATTGAGCAAAAGCCTTGATCAAAGATGTACTCTATGTCCCTAGAATGAAGTGCAATCTGCTAAGTGTTGGACAACTGGTCAAAAAGGGGTTCTCAATGGTCATGAAAGATAGAGCCTTAGAACTTTTTGATATCCAGGATAACTTGGTCTTGAAATCTCCTTTGTCGAAGAACAAAATATTTAAGACCATGATCAGTTTGACTGAGGTACAATGTCTGAAAACAGTTGTCGACCACAAGAATAGTTGGTTGTGGCATCTGAGGTTTGGCCATCTGAACTTTAGGTTGCTAAATCAACTGATCACTCAAGATATGGTAACTGGTATACCAAATCTTGAGATGCCCGACAAACTCTGCGAAGGTTGTCTAGCCGAAAAGCAGTCCAGGAAGTCTTTCGTTTCGACTATGCCAATGAGATCATCCTGCATACTCGAAGTTGTACATTCAGATGTATGTGGTCCTTTTGAACCATTGGTGGAAACAGGTATTTCGTCTCATTTGTCGATGAGTACAGTCGAAAAAGCTGGATCTATGTGATCAAACGAAAGGACAAAGTATTTGAAATCTTTAAGAGATTCAAGATACTTGTCGAAAACTAGGCTCTGATACCATTGGTTGGGGTATGAGAAGAAGCATCATCATTGGGGCAATAGCAACACAAGTGAGAGAGACACCACATATTCACCCAAAACCTTAAGGTGATAGATGTATGGGTTCTCCCACTTATAAATGCTCAACTATCCACATTTATAATCAATATGGGACTCCAACTAACTTAGTTGAGGTATGAGAAGAAGCATCATTGTTGCGGTGAAAATCGGATAACAAATTATTGATTAATTTGCATCATTTTCTTTTACAACCGACTTTGATTTATCCAAAGGAAAGGTTCAAGATCGTTAAAAAACCTAAAGGGGAGAGATCTAAGGTTCGGGGGTTGGTTACGCCTAGGGAAGGTATTAGCACCCTCAACGTCCGTAGTACTCTACGGGAACCTCTTGTTTTTGCTTATGTTATATTATGTTTGTTTGCTAAGGGTAAGGTAAAGATGTTGTTAATGACTATGAGGTCAAAGGTTAGATGGCTATGAGGCCAAGGTGATAATGAGCTATCTATGACTATGAGGTCAATAGAGAGACTTTGTGACTATGAGGTCAATGTTGGGAGATGGCTATGAGGCCAAGGGAGAGGGCTATGACTATGAGGTCAAAGTTTTGGTAAGGTGACTATGAGGTCAAGATGGGAAGATGACTATGAGGTCAAGATGGGAAGATGACTATGAGGTCAAGATGGGATCCTATGACTATGAGGTCAAGGGAAGGTAATGAGCTATCTATGACTATGAGGTCGATAGAGAGACTTTTCCATGACTATGAGGTCAATGGAGGATGGCTATGACTATGAGGCCAAAGCTTGCCTATGACTATGAGGTCAAAGGTTACCTATGACTATGAGGTCTAGGTTAAAGATTTTGCTAATGACTATGAGGCCAAGAGCTACCTATGACTATGAGGTCAAAGGTAAGATGTTGCTAATGACTATGAGGCCAAGAGCTACCTATGACTATGAGGCCAAAGGTTGAAGATTACTCTATGACTATGAGGTCAAGAGAAGGTCTTATTGACTATGAGGTCAAGAGGAAAGGTTGCCTAAGACTATGAGGTCCAAGGTAGCAATGAGCTTTCCATGATCTTGAAATCAATGGAAAAACTTTTCCTTTGGAAGGAAGGGGAAGAATAACATCTTGTAAACAAGAGTTATTGTGGGGTTGGAATACAGTGAAGCATATTAATTCAAGAATTCCAAACAGTGGGCATTTAATCAATACACGAAATAAAATTGCAAGTGTGAACATGGCAACAGTAAGAATAGTTGGTCATGTAACTTCAACAGAGAACAAAAATACAGATGATATTCTCATGCTAAGGTTTTGTTAAAGTCGGAAAGCAAAGTTTCACAAATCACAAAAAATTCACTTTAAAGTCAGTGGTCATGCAAACAAACCAAGTATGGCAGAAAAGGCATTCACAAATTGAAAACAAAACATTTGGATTTAGGTTATGCACCTTAATAACAGAGGCCAGGAAAATACAACATTCTCATTGATGAGGTTTGTTCAAAGTCAGGAAACAAATTCACAAGTCACAGCATACTCCAAAGAAAACTCACTTTAGGGTCAGTGGTCACACAAATAAGCCGATCATGGTAGAAAAGGCATTCTTATATTTTGAAAACAAATACATTTGGAGTTATGTATCCCAGCAACAGAGGTAAAAATGCAAACAATACTCTTATGGTGAAATTTGTTAAAGCCCAGAAACAAAGTTCCAACGAAATTCACAGCAATACTTCAAAGACACATTTTTTACATCTTCCCAAAAAAGAGTTGATTTTATTCACAAAGAGAAGTCTAAGAAAATAAAATGAAATAATGAATATTTTTTATTAACCTTTTTGAAAATGTTTAGAAAAGAAAAAAAGGAAAATAACATGCCATAGAAAATTTTTGCATAAAATAAATGAACTAAAAAAAATATGAGAGAGAACAACAAAAAAACAAAGCCAACAAGGTGGCTCTCGCCACCCTCTCACATGGTTGGCGCCATGGTACCATGTGGCTTACGCCACCCTTCTACATGGCTGGCGCCATGCTATTCTTTTCTTTTTTTATTTATTTGCTTTTGTTTAAAAGTGTGTGTTATTTTATTATTTCTTTTGGTAGGTTAGTGGTATGGAGGGAGCCACCATGTTAGCATGGCGAGCGCCACCTTACTTCTCTTATTATTTTTTTGTGTTCGGTTTTTATTTTAAATCAACACGAATCCAATAAACAAAGCTAATATGTTAACGATTTTATCACAACAGCAAACAATAACCAGATGATAATGAATACAACAACATGATAACAACATGGAGCAAAGCGACCACAGAACCAGACAATAATGATATGCAAAATATGGTAACAGTATAGTGCAAGTATGAAACAAATGATCGTCGTGTATAAAGAAAACAGGGCGAAATAGAGTGATACCTAGTGGAGAAAGTCCACTGCTTCTTCATAAGCACAGGTTTCTGGAAGTGGTGGATGAACTTTTCCTCCTCCCAAGATCAACTGCTACTGAGCTTCCCAGAAAAACCAAGTCACCGATAGTTAGGATGTGGTGGTTTGATGGTTTGAAGTGTTTACAGAAAAATGATAAGTTCTTTGCAAGTTTTGAAGGTTACTTGCAGAACTGAGGAAGGGAGGATTGGAGAGAGTTTAGAGAGTTTTCCTGCTCGGTGTCTTTTGGTTGTTTCTGTGTGTTTACAGAGGGAAGGTAAGGTGGTGAATTCCTTGCAAGTTTTAAGAATTCCTTGCAGGATAATGGAATGGAGAAGTAGAGAGAAATTTCTTGGTAATTTCTGGTGTGTGGAACAAGGAGGAAACGAGCTCCTTTTATAGGCAAAGTTAGTTGATCCGGGTATTGGTGATACAGTGGATAATTGTTTTGTCTACGGGAGAAAAAATTAGGGTTTGTGTATCACTCTTCTTAGCCGTTGATCTTGGTCAACCTTGGAGATCATTGTGCTTCCCTTGCTGAACCAATACAGTGGAGGTCATGATGCAGGTCTGCTCCTTTCATCTTTTAATATTCATTCCAAAAACCCTTTTTATTGTGCCATGAGAGAGAAAGTAAAATGAGATAATAGTAGAAACTGAGAATTACGGATTCTCTGGTCATGAACACAAGTCTGTTTTGCTGAGCCATCTTGCTTCATCAATCCATTATGGTGTCCAGAAAGCTTTTGGTTTCGTCAGGAAATGGTGAGCTCAAAGAGGTAGCATTTGGTGACCTTACGAGAATTGTTTTTCAAGCAAGGAATCTTCAGAGTGATTCACATAATAATAAGTGGCACATGAGATGGATTAAGTGCCTAATGCCTTACTAATACAAACTTTTCGTGGATACCACTTTAAACTTCCAACTTTATGACTTTAATTCAAGTGACAATATTTTTTGGACCCCATGTAAATTAAAATAGGTCACATGTCCGTGAACCAAAAGAGAAAATGTTACAAGAACATTCTAAGTTGCCAAATTTTAAACTCCTCCATGACACCAATTTGAGATATTGCACTTTGATGAGTATTTTTCCAAATTAAAATTCTTGCACTCAAAAGAAGGTTTTTTTTTCAAGACTCAAAGGTGGACTCCAAGTATGTCCACTAACACATGAAATGATGTCTTAAGGCTTAGGATCACACTTTGCTTGACATGTAAGGCAATGGTTGACTTGTATTGGTGAAACATTTGATTTCTTGTTGAAAAAGTCTTCTTGGATGCATGTAAATTCAAATGGTTGCATTTGGCCAAAAGATGTCTTAGGGAGACCTTGCCGTCTTTGTTGTGTAAATCCTACCTTCCACAATGAAAAGAAATAACTTGCAACAAGAAATGGTTAGTTAACAATGCATACATGATTGAGGTCTAAATGTGGATGCAAGAAAAATATGACATCTAAGGGGTAAAATTTGGGGTACAACAGTTGCCCCTATTTAAATAGCTTCATCGGATGGCACGAGAAATGGAAATCCTCGGGACATCAAGGTGGAAGATATTTAAATATAGCAAACCGAAAATTTTGCCCTTAAATGGAATGCAGATGCTAAAGACATGCAACAGACATGCATATCCTGACATGCCATGAACTCTAATATGATGATATGCAGACAAATAGGACACCAAAGAGCTACCAAACACAGGTGAGCTTTACTGGGGAAGGATGAAGGAAGTATCCACCAGAAAGACTCATTGGGGGATGCAAGCTAACCAACAAAAGAGACTCACTGGAGAGACTCAAGGGAAGCACTGGGGAATAGAGAAATAAAGGGGCAAAACCCCGCAGATCCTCATTGAAAAATAGGAGCCAAATAAGGGATTCTCCACTGGGGAAAGATCCAGGGAGATGGTCAACAAGTGCAAAAATGACCGGACGATACTGGGGAAATAAAAACCAACCTTACTGGGCCTGAAACCAGAAAGAAGACGTGATCTCCACTGGGGATCAATTTGGAATAGAAGGATAGACAAACTACCAAGAATTTTCTAGGGATTCTTATGCTGAAGAGTTCAAACGGGATCTTCAAGAAAAACCAGAAAAAGACAAAGACAAACTTCGGGTATCAGTATGAGATGAATTTTTGGATAAGAAGGAATCCTATGACTATGAGGTCAAAGGTTAAAGAAGGCTATGACTATGAGGTCAAAGCTTACCTATGACTATGAGGCCAAAGGTGAATGAGGTGATTGGGTCTAAGGTACCAATATGAGTTGGTTGGGATAACCATAGGACTTGGTTTAGGAAGAATAATCAATATGAGCTGAAACTGGGATACCAACATGAATTGGATTTTGAATACCAGCATGAACTGGATTTTGGACACCAACATGAATTGGATTTTAAATACCAGCATGAACTGGATTTTGGACACCAACATGAATTGGATTTTGGATACCAGCATGAACTGGATTTGGGATACCAACATGAATTGGATTTTGGATACCAACATGAATTGGATTTTGGATACCAACATGAATTGGATTTTGAATACCAGCATGAACTGGATTTTGAATACCAACATGAATTGGATTTTAAATGCTAACATGAATTGGACTTTGGATACCAGCATGAACTGGATTTTTGGATACCAGCATGAACTGGATTTTGAATACCAACATGAATTGGATTTTAAATACCAACATGAATTGGACTTTGGATACCAGCATGAACTGGATTTTTGGATACCAGCATGAACTGGATTTTGAATACCAGCATGAACTGGATTTTGAATGCCAACATGAATTGGACTTTGGATACCAGCATGAACTGGATTTTGAATACCAACATGAATTGGATTTTAAATGCCAACATGAATTGGACTTTGGATACCAGCATGAACTGGATTTTTGGATACCAGCATGAACTGGATTTTGAATACCAGCATGAACTGGATTTTTGGATACCAGCATGAACTGGATTTTAAATGCCAACATGAATTGGACTTTGGATACCAGCATGAACTGGATTTTTGGATACCAGCATGAACTGGATTTGGATAAAAGATAGGCATCAACCAAAGATTTTCTGGGATTTTCTTATGCTGAAGAGTTCAAACGGGATCTTCAAGAAAAACCAGAACAGACAGAGATAAACCTTGGGTACCAGTATGAGCTGGTTTTGAAGTGCCAGTATGAGATGGACTTTTGACTATGAAGGAATCCTATGACTATGAGGTCAAAGGGGAAATGGCTATGAGGCCAAAGCTTACCTATGACTATGAGGTCAAAGGTGAAAGAAGGCTATGACTATGAGGTCAAAGCTTACCCATAACTATGAGGTCAAAGGTGAAATAGATGGCTTTATGGCCAAGATGATATTGATGACAAAGAATAAGACATATCCGAATGTACTGAACCTGAGCTCGGAACACATCAACAAACATATCCGAAGGTACGGAACCTGAACTCGGAACACATCAACAACAAAGGTGATGGCAAGAAATAAGACATATCCAAAGGTACGAAACCTGAGCTCGAAGGACAGCAACAACAAAGTTGATGGCAAGAAATAAGACATATCCGAAGGTACGAAACCTGAGCTCGAAAGACATCAACAACAAAGTTGATGGCAAGAAATAAGACATATCCGAAGGTACAAAACCTGAGCTCGGAACACCTCAAATAGGGAGTATATCAAACAGGTTGATGCAAAGTGACTGGTTGAAGATAACACCGATGGTAACTGTAAAACCAAGGATGGATAAGCCCTTCAGGAGAGATCGTCACTTATTGTAGTAGAAAAACAAGCTTCTCCAGGATATTGCTACTTGTTATTGTTTATGAATTCCAAGGAGATGTTTATCACCACACTGCTAGAGAAATAATTTTGTCTTCAACGAGGATCTGTAAAAGATTCCTTTTGTGAGATACAGTGCAAAATAAATGCAGGCTCAAACTAGGTTCAACAACCACACCTGCTAGGGACCAAAGTTCGATCTAGGGACAAGCTAGAAAGAAACGGTCAAACAAGACTCCAATTGAGCGATGAACTCAAATAAGGACTTATATTATCCACCTATGGAAAAGATAACTGAACCAACCATCATCCACGAGAATCGAACTCTGTGGGGAATTCAGAAAGGATGGGCACTTTATGCCTAGGGCTGACTTTCTATTGGAGTGAATAGACAAACCCAGTCACTTGGGGAGATAAACGCCAAAGTGAACAAAGTAGGTAAACACCAGGAAGATAGCAAAATGCTAAGATGCTATGCATATGAGTGCTTATGCCATGCTCATGCCATGCTTATGCTTATGATGACAAAACAGACAAAATGAAGCAAGACTGGAGATGAAATAAACATCTCGACAAGGATACCCAGCCGACCTCAACAGATTGGACCATTACTGGGGGTGAAGAAGAAGAATCGACAACTTCACTGGGGGAAAAGAGTATTCTACCTTAGGTATAGCATCATGACTTCACTAGGATTGCCATCATGAGCTTGATTTCCTTACTGGAGGAGGAAGATCCATGGAGATATGCCAAGCTCAACCGAAATTACAATTTACTGGGAAGCTGGCAAAGGATATCACAAGAACAGGGTAATTCTGCATCCTGCCTTGAATGATGATCACCATAATAAACACGGCTCTTTCAACAGGTAATCTTCAAATCTTCACTGCCCCAGATTACATGGTCTTTTGGGAGAAGATACCAAGAGGATTTTACAGAAGAATTGGCATACGAAATGCTTTAATATCTTCAAACTCTTGGAGAGATTCATAGATCTTGGCATAACTTCCCCAGATAGACGATGCTTGCACAACAAAGTCTTTGAGCCTGCTCTTTAGACTGTGGGAGTAGCAACGGGGAAACAAATTTGTGCCATCCTAAGTAGATGCCCCAGACTAACTGACCTTCGAGAGATTTGTCTAATCTCGACCTGACTGCTTCTGATTAACTGGTCTGTGAGGATAAGTCATCAAAAGGATTTTACAGAAGAATTGGTATACCAGATGCTCCAATATCTTCAAACTCTTGAAGAGATTCATGGATCTTGACATATATGCCCCAGTTTTACTGTATTTATACAACAAGGTCCTTGAACTTGTTCATCAGACTGGTTGATCCGTGGAGGAGGTGCCCCAGACTAACTGACCTTTGAGAGATTTACCGAATCTCGACTTGATTGCCCCTGATTAACGGTATTCGCGATACAATGTCCTTAGACTGTGGTAGAAACAACTGGGGAACACACCTGCCCCTGTTGGTGGGTCATTGGAGTCTAAACTTGTCATAGGATAACCTTAAGAAGACTTGCCCCAATATCCTGACTTTGAAAAGTTCTGCCCCTTAATTTAGTAGCTCTTGAGATGCTGGATCTATGAGGAAGATGTCCTAGGCTGAGCCCTTTATCAAGTCAAATTCCTTAGCTGGCTGTATTTGTTGGGATTCTTTTGACATTGAATTCATTTTGCAGGCAAGTATTGTTTATTTAAAATTGGCAATTTCAATGTAAAATTCATGAGAGCTTTTGAAATCAAAGTTTATTGATGAAACACACACGGTGGAATCATTAAATCAAAACAGAGGGGATCTAGTCATTTACAGAATGACAGATGAAATGGTGAACACACACAATAAGCAAAGATCATTAGGAGTCAAGTTATCAACCTTGTTGTAGTATGCTTTCAACACAACCTTACCTCAATTAGGTCTTTTAAGGGTTGTAACGTGGCCTGGTTCACGGTTTATGAAACAAAGGATAAAGGCTCAAAGTTTATTTGTCCCACCCCATCTTCGTGATGAACTTCAATCTTACACTCAGTTAACTCAAGCTATACATTCAAGTTCCCATAGGCTAGGAACTGAATTGATGATAGTTGATGATGATTCAAACACTTTTGTAGTCATTACTCCTTTGCAGAATTTGGTTATCCTTTATTGCTGAGGTTTTAAAACCTCCTTTTGTCTTTGATCGCGGTTTTGAGACCTCTTCTTTGTCTTTGTTGAGGTTTTTTCTTGTCTTCGTTGAGGTTTTGAGACCTCTTCTTTGTCTTTGTTGAGGTTTTGAGACCTCTTTTTGTCTTTGTTGAGGTTTTGAGACCTCTTTTTGATCGCCACTTGATTTGAGAGAGCTGACTTGATGTCTTGCATGAGTGTTTGCATTAGAACGCATAACCAAGTTAAACTGAGAACTACCCCGCCCCAAGGTTAAGATTTAAGGGATTTTTGTGTAAGAAAACAAAACTCCTACTTCTAGGCTCGAAGGGTTAACGAGGGATTATCTTCCTTATTTCTCCAGTGTTTGGGGATTTGAAGCAATGCCTTACATCCTCGGCAAGGTTTAATCGAAAGCATATCACAACAATTATGGATAATATTTTCATCATCCTCCCAAATCTTTGCTTAAAAAACAGATTGATGAAGGGAGTGGAACCAGATAAAGATATATATTTTTTTTGTTTTTATGAGTGAAACGAATGTACTTAATCAAAAGGTGCACAAACATTTCATTAATCTTGCCAATTTGAAAGTACAACAAAGCTTATAAGCAAATACAAATTCAACATTCAAACAAAGTTCAACTGAAAATGCAAAGTACAGCCAGCTTTGGCGAATTGAATTCAAAAGATTTTAGTTTCCGGGCCCAATCGCGGGAACACCTTCGCCACTAATCACTAGTTCCTTGTGATACAGAATCTTGAGAGGCCTTGCAAGTCTTTTGCCTTTTGCTTCAGAAATTGGAACATTGACATCTGGTGTACTCTCTTGAGGTTGCAGTGTTCTTAGCAGGCTTAGCAGTCTCGTTTCGAACTCTTTACATTCTTCAATGGGATGCCCCATCGTCCCAGTGCAGAATTTGCATTCAATCTCTGGACGATCTTCTTCAAAAATCAGATCCTTGTTGTGGATCAGATTTTGCACAGTAGCTTCTAAGATCAGGCAACCATCCAAATTATGTCCTTCAGCCCCTTTATGAAAGTCGCAAGTCAGATTTGCATTGTGCCAGGGTCCTGGCACAGGGTTGTAAGGTTGAGGAGTCACCAACTTATTTTGAATTAGCAGTGGGAACAGTTTACTTAGCAGTACCGGGATAGGTGTGTAGTGAACCTTACCCTTTTTTATAGAGCACCTCTTTTTACCTTGGTAAGGAGAAACAGCAGTTGGAGGTTGAAACACCCTTTCGGCAGACACCTGATGAGGATTACATCCTGGTGCAGGACTAAGACTGAAGATTGGTTGGCGTGAAGTTTCTCCCAAGGCAGATCCTTGGCATGGGAGCACTACATGAGATGGCGAAGGGTTGTTGATTTGAACGCCTTGAGGCGTGAATGAGATCCTTTCAGAGTCTAACAGGTTCTGAATTTTACTCGGGAGCACCTGATAATCTTCAGTGGAATGCCCCTGTGCCCCAGCATGGTAGTCACATCGAGCATTGGCGTCAAAGCCTGGTGGGTATGGAAATGGTACTGGCTTTAATTCTTTTGGCACTATCAATCCCCCTTTGATCAAGACTGGCAATAATTGACTGTACGACATTGGTAGCGGAGTGTAATTTCTTCCTGGCTTTCTTGGTCTTGGTCGTGCATGCTGACGCGGCTGACGACGGTCTGGCCCCTGATACTGAGGAGGTTCTTGAGTCGGAGGATCCACAGGAGGTGATGAACTGACAACTTCTCTTGGAGTGACAGGGAGAGCGTGCTCCTCTTTTTTCATCAGAGCTTGCAAAGTTTTCAGAACCCAATTCATCTGGCATATGAGGATTCTGACCTCCTCTTTCAAACCTTCCTGGTTCTTCAGAATTTCATTCATTGTTGCCATTGTCTTGGATAGGTGCTAGGTATCCTTCAGACATAGAGGAAGAGACTCAAGACCGAGAAATGCAAATGATATGCGAGTGCGCATGGAATGCAAATACAAGCCACGTGGTTTCAAAGAACTCAAAGGGAAGTTACAAAAAATTTTGCGAAAAAACTGAAGAAGTTTGTTTGTAGGATCCAAGCTCTATTGATCTTTGAAAAGGAATAAATATCTGAATTCCTTGAAACCAACAATGGATGCAATGAGGTGTATGCAATGCGCAAACATGGGCAAACATATAAACTTATGTACACAATCATAGCACACAAGCCTTAGGTTTTGAGGTTTCTTGAATGGAGTCATGGTCTACCCATCCTAAAAAGGTGTGGACTATAGGTTCATCAATTGCGGAACAGGGTTCTAAAAGTTCCCAGAGTCTACGTAAATCCTTCGGATATTATCGGCCCATGTAACTACTTACACGGGTTAATAATATTCTCAAGATAAACTCGTCTGAGTGTAGTATCGCGTGACAACTACTCGGGACTGGCTCCCTCATAGTCACCGCACTACGTCTTAAAAGGCCAAGTGGGGTAAAGGTAACTACGGTCCTCAGAATCCCTGGCTCCCATTTGAAAAAGTAATATCAATATGACTGCTCACATCGGACATCAACAATCCCAAAAGGCCTCATCTGAGTGTGGTCATCATATGCCATAGATTGTTAGTACTACTGCCAACAACCAACTATTGATTACACCACGATCCTATCATATTTGTGCACTCAAGTCCGGGTTAGGACTTATCTCACCACTCAATAGTTCCATGCCCACAAGATATCTCAAACAAAGCATATATACAAGGGATATGTACAAATATAGCAAACAAGCATGAATAGCCAAACAAAAGCAAGGTGGGTTTAACCCTCAAAATTAAAACTCCCCAGTGAAGTCGCCATTTCTGTTGCGGTGAAAATCGGATAACAAATTATTGATTAATTTGCATCATTTTCTTTTACAACCGACTTTGATTTATCCAAAGGAAAGGTTCAAGATCGTTAAAAAACCTAAAGGGGAGAGATCTAAGGTTCGGGGGTTGGTTACGCCTAGGGAAGGTATTAGCACCCTCAACGTCCGTAGTACTCTACGAGAACCTCTTGTTTTTGCTTGTGTTATATTATGTTTGTTTGCTAAGGGTAAGGTAAAGATGTTGTTAATGACTAAGAGGTCAAAGGTTAGATGGCTATGAGGCCAAGGTGATAATGAGTTATCTATGACTATGCGGTCAATAGAGAGACTTTGTGACTATGAGGTCAATGTTGGAATATGGCTATGAGGCCAAGGGAGAGGGCTATGATTATGAGGTCAAAGTTTTGGTAAGGTGACTATGAGGTCAAGATGGGAAGATGACTATGAGGTCAAGATGGGAAGATGACTATGAGGTCAAGATGGGATCCTATGACTATGAGGTCAAGGGAAGGTAATGAGCTATCTATGACTATAAGGTCGATAGAGAGACTTTTCCATGACTATGAGGTCAATGGAGGATGGCTATGACTATGAGGCCAAAGCTTGCCTATGACTATGAGGTCAAAGGTTACCTATGACTATGAGGTCTAGGTTAAAGATTTTGCTAATGACTATGAGGCCAAGAGCTACCTATGACTATGAGGTCAAAGGTAAGATGTTGCTAATGACTATGAGGCCAAAGGTTGAAGATTACTCTATGACTATGAGGTCAAGAGAAGGTCTTATTGACTATGAGGTCAAGAGGAAAGGTTCCCTAAGAATATGAGGTCCAAGGTAGCAATGAGCTTTCCATGATCTTGAAATCAATGGAAAAACTTTTCCTTTGGAAGGAAGGGGAAGAATAACATCTTGTAAACAAGAGTTATTGTGGGGTTGTAATACAGTGAAGCATATTAATTCAAGAATTCCAAACAGTGGGCATTTAATCAATACACGAAATAAAATTGCAAGTGTGAACATGGCAACAGTAAGAATAGTTGGTCATGTAACTTCAACAGAGAACAAAAATACAGATGATATTCTCATGCTAAGGTTTTGTTAAAGTCGGAAAGCAAAGTTTCACAAATCACAAAAAATTCACTTTAAAGTCAGTGGTCACGCAAACAAACCAAGTATGGCAGAAAAGGCATTCACAAATTGAAAACAAAACATTTGGATTTAGGTTATGCACCTTAATAACAGAGGCCAGGAAAATACAACATTCTCATTGATGAGGTTTGTTCAAAGTCAGGAAACAAATTCACAAGTCACATCATACTCCAAAGAAAACTCACTTTAGGGTCAGTGGTCACACAAATAAACCGATCATGGCAGAAAAGGCATTCTTATATTTTGAAAACAAATACATTTGGAGTTATGTATCCCAGCAACAGAGGTAAAAATGCAAACAATACTCTTATGGTGAAATTTATTAAAGCCCAGAAACAAAGTTCCAACGAAATTCACAGCAATACTTCAAAGACACATTTTTTACATCTTCCCAAAAAAGAGTTGATTTTATTCACAAAGAGAAGTCTAAGAAAATAAAATGAAATAATGAATATTTTTTATTAACCTTTTTGAAAATGTTTAAAAAAGAAAAAAAGGAAAATAACATGCCATAGAAATTTTTTGCATAAAATAAATGAACTAAAAAAAATATGAGAGAGAACAACAAAAAAACAAAGCCAACAAGGTGGCTCTCGCCACCCTCTCACATGGCTGGCGCCATGGTACCATGTGGCTTGCGCCACCCTTCTACATGGCTGGCGCCATGCTATTCTTTTCTTTTTTTATTTATTTGCTTTTGTTTAAAAGTGTGTGTTATTTTATTATTTCTTTTGGTAGGTTAGTGGTATGGAGGGAGCCACCATGTTAGCATGGCGAGCGCCAACTTACTTCTCTTATTATTTTTTTGTGTTCGGTTTTTATTTTAAATCAACACGAATCCGATAAACAAAGCTAATATGTTAACGATTTTATCACAACAGCAAACAATAACCAGATGATAATGAATACAACAACATGATAACAACATGGAGCAAAGCGACCACAGAACCAGACAATAATGATATGCAAAATATGGTAACAGTATAGTGCAAGTATGAAACAAATGATCGTCGTGTATAAAGAAAACAGGGCGAAATAGAGTGATACCTAGTGGAGAAAGTCCACTGCTTCTTCATAAGCATAGGTTTCTGGAAGTGGTGGATGAACTTTTCCTCCTCCCAAGATCAACTGCTACTGAGCTTCCCAGAAAAACCAAGTAACCGATAGTTAGGATGTGGTGGTTTGATGGTTTGAAGTGTTTACAGAAAAATGATAAGTTCTTTGCAAGTTTTGAAGGTTACTTGCAGAACTGAGGAAGGGAGGATTGGAGAGAGTTTAGAGAGTTTTCCTGCTCGGTGTCTTTTGGTTGTTTCTGTGTGTTTACAGAGGGAAGGGAAGGTGGTGAATTCCTTGCAAGTTTTAAGAATTCCTTGCAGGATAATGGAATGGAGAAGTAGAGAGAAATTTCTTGGTAATTTCTGGTGTGTGGAACAAGGAGGAAACGAGCTCCTTTTATAGGCAAAGTTAGTTGATCCGGGTATTGGTGATACAGTGGATAATTGTTTTGTCCACGGGAGAAAAAATTAGGGTTTGTGTATTACTCTCCTTAGCCGTTGATCTTGGTCAACCTTGGAGATCATTGTGCTTCCCTTGCTGAACCAATACAGTGGAGGTCATGGTGCAGGTCTGCTCCTTTCATCTTTTAATATTCATTCCAAAAACCCTTTTTATTGTGCCATGAGAGAGAAAGTAAAATGAGATAATAGTAGAAACTGAGAATTACGGATTCTCTGGTCATGAACACATGCCTGTTTTGCTGAGCCATCTTGCTTCATCAATCCATTATGGTGTCCAGAAAGCTTTTGGTTTCGTCAGGAAATGGTGAGCTCAAAGAGGTAGCATTTGGTGACCTTACGAGAATTGTTTTTCAAGCAAGGCATCTTCAGAGTGATTCACATAATAATAAGTGGCACATGAGATGGATTAAGTGCCTAATGCCTTACTAATACAAACTTTCCGTGGATACCACTTTAAACTTCCAACTTTCTGACTTAATTCAAGTGACAATATTTTTTGGACCCCATGTAAATTAAAATAGGTCACATGTCCGTGAACCAAAAGAGAAAATGTTACAAGAACATTCTAAGTTGCCAAATTGTAAACTCCTCCATGACACCAATTTGAGATGTTGCACTTTGATGAGTATTTGTCCAAATTAAAATTCTTGCACTCAAAAGAAGGTTTTTTTTTCAAGACTCAAAGGTGGACTCCAAGTATGTCCACTAACACATGAAATGATGTCTTAAGGCTTAGGATCACACTTTGCTTGACATGTAAGGCAATGGTTGACTTGTATTGGTGAAACATTTGATTTCTTGTTGAAAAAGTCTTCTTGGATGCATGTAAATTCAAATGGTTGCATTTGGCCAAAAGATGTCTTAGGGAGACCTTGCCGTCTTTGTTGTGTAAATCCTACCTTCCACAATGAAAAGAAATAACTTGCAACAAGAAATGGTTAGTTAACAATGCATACATGATTGAGGTCTAAATGTGGATGCAAGAAAAATATGACATCTAAGGGGTAAAATTTGGGATACAACAATCATCATTGGGCCAAGAGCAACACAAGTGAGAGAATGCTCCCCTTCAAGTGGAAACTCTTGTCCACATATACTACACCTATTACTAGGCACCTTTCTAGGCATTTCGATACACCTCTTCCTGGGCATTCGATTTCAACGGGACACCTCTTCCTGGGCATTTTGATACAAGTAAGTCGGTCCCTTTCTCGAAGCAAAGGCTCATGATACCACTTGTTAGGTCATGGGGAAGGGCATCAACATTGGGTCAAAAGCAACACAAGTGAGAGAGACACCACATATTCAACCAAAACCTTAAGGTGATAGGTGTGTGTTCTCCCACTTATAAATGCTAAAGTCTCCACACTTATAATTAATGTGGAACTCCAACTCACACTTGACTATTATTCTCAACAATAACAATATATATTGTATAAAGCAAAAAACAAAACAAATATTATCAGTATAAAAACTAAAACTATATATATTATATAAAATTCAAAACAAAACAATCAGTACGTAATTAAAGCTATGTATATATTATATAAAATTTAAAAACAAAACAATATTATTATAATAACTAAATCTATATGTATTATTAGTATAAAGCTACAACTATATATGTTACATAAGATTAAAAACAAAACAAAATTATTATAATAACTAAAACTATATATATATATATATATATATATATATATATATATATATCATCAGTATAAAGCTAAAACTATACATGTTAATATGTTTTTCCTTTTCATTTTCTTAATGGTTAATTAAGTGTGAGGTACTGAAATAAGTGAAACGAGATATTCAACAAACAAATAATTATTACTAAAAAATTCGTGTTTAGTGACCGAATTAGACACCGTAAAAATCTAAAAATCGGTCACTATAACATTTAGCGATCAACAACGCAACTACTAAATTTCGGTTGGAAAAGTGCTAGTCGCTAACCTTTAGAGACGAATTTAGTAATCGAAATTAGTGACCGATTTTAGCGACCATTTTTAATTGTTTAAAAAATTTTTAAAAAACAAATGTTTTGTCTTTAAGAGAAATTGAACCAATGCACTTTCCTTTGTGAGGCTTTTGTTGTCCATTAAGCCATTTGATTTTTGTTGTATAATTTATATTTGAAATGTATATATTATTAATGAAATAAAACTTTCTAATATTTTATTACACTAATTGTCATTAAAATTATATTTTATTTAAATTAATAAATTTGTATGAGTTAATTATTTATACAAATATATATTTTATTTGTTAAAACAATATAAATGTTAAATTTTGGCTAAAAAAATTTAAAAATAAATAAAAGGAGAAAATTGGAAGTGAATCAACTTAATAATGAAAAATACAAAAAAAAACAATACTGACCGAAATTTCGGTCACTAAATTTTGTTATGAATTAATTTATATAAAAACGATTATTTAAGACGGAAAAGTATGGTCACAAAATATCAATCGCTAATTTGGTGATTAATTTTATTTAGTGGCTAATTTGGTCACTAAAGTAACTGAAATTTTTCGATCACTAATTCGGTCACTAAAAGCGAATTTTCTAGTAGTGTAAGAAAACACAAGAACAAGTACAACAAAACAAAAAAATGAGAGACACATACCACCGATCGGGAGATGCACGACGGCTAGGACGAGGCGATTTGAAACTGTTGATGGCGGGACATTGACTATGCTTCAGTAGCTTGTCGCTGTTTGTTGTGTATTTATGTCGTGTGGGTTGTCGGCATTATCGGTGGCTGAAAGTTGTTGTTGCGTTTAGCTTTAAAATCAATGAAGAAAATTAATCTTCTTCCACCTTTCTGCAAGTGTCTCATGAAGAGATATGTTGCCCTCTTTTTTATTTTTCTTTTTTATATAACTTGTTTTGAGAGAGAGGTAAGTGTGAACAGCCATGAGGGAGTGAGTGTTGTTCTCACGGAAGTTCGGTGTAGGTTGGCGACGAGTTATGTGGATGCAGTTTCATGTTGAAAGTTGGCGTGTGGTGTTGTCTTTACTTGAGGGAGGCTATGGTGTGTTATGTGTTGTTGAATGTTGATAAATGAGGGAATACTATGAAGGAGAACGTGGTAAGTGGTGATAAAAAGATGATGACGACGAAGGTGATTATGGTTGTGTGGTTTAGTCAGGAAGGTTTATGGAAGTTAGTTGTTGAAGGTGATGATATCATTTTCATGGAACAAATATAAGTGTATGGTTTGAGTATGAAGTTTGAGGTTACATGAAGAGTGAAGTTGTTGTTTAAGTTGAAGATGAAATATGAGGGGAAAAGTTTTTTGTGTGAAGCTTTAAGAATGTCATGAAGGTTATGGTAAGTTGATGAAGGTGATTTTTGTTTCCATGAAGAAGATGAAATGCTTTTTCTTTTATGAGAAAAATGGTGTGGAAATGGTTATATGGAGAGAGGTTTTAATAGTGAAATTTGTCTTTATGGTAGTGAATGGCATGGTTTATGGAAGGAAATGTGTTGGAATTAACTCAAAACCTTTTGAGAATTCCTATTTAATTTTGATCTCAAAATTGTTAACAATCACACGCAATAGCAACAAAAAGAAAAATTGAGAAAAAAAAGAAAGAAAGAGAAAAGAGAAATAGTAGTGTTGGAGAAGAAGATGAAAAACTGCAGAATTCTTTCTGCCCACAAACTGTAGAAACTTTCAATATTCACTTGCAACTGCAAACTGTGAATTATCAAACTTGATTATTACAATGATAAGGGTTCCTCCCTATTTATAGATTTAGGTTAACTTGCATCTCAAGCTAAAGCCCAAACTATAAAAGCCCAAAAATATCTAATCTAATCTTTCTAAATCAAATATGATCTATCTAAATCAAATTTAATCTTTCTAAAACAATGAATTACATATTTAACATACCACCTAATTCATTGTGTCTAAACTGTCTACATTCATCATAGACCTTAGCTTCTTGAAAACGTCGACCTACAATCCCTTCGTCATGATATCTACAATCTGACTCTCAGTTCTGCAGTGTTCCAAGTTCATCTTCCCTTCTGCTACATGCTCTCGAAGATAATGGAACCTCATTTCGATGTGTTTGCTTCGACCGTGTGCTATTGGATTCTTCGCCAAGTTGATAGCTGACATGTTGTCGATCTTCATGGTAATTGCTCCATGACTCTTCCTTGTAATCTCTTCGACCAGGTTCATCATCCATGTTGCTTGACACGCACAAAGAGAAGCAACTATGTACTCTGCTTCGCATGATGACAATGACACTACTGGCTCCTTTCACGAACTCCAAGCAACTGCTGCACCACCTAACATAAACACATAGCCAACTGTGGATTTTTTATCCTCAACATCACTACACCAACTAGAGTCGGTGTATCCCACTAACTTGCATTATTTTCCTTCATCAGCTGCATGAAACAAAATGTCGTAGTCGAGAGTTCCTTTCAGATACCTCAGTATTCTCTTCGTCATTGCTAGGTGTGATACCTTTGGCTTCTGCATGAATCTACTTACCATACCCACACTGTATGCTAAGTCAAGCCTTGTGTGACAAAGGTATTAAAGTGACCCAATAAGTCTTCTATATTGGGTTGGGTCGACAACATCTTCATCTGAATCCTTCGATAGTTGCAATCTGGTCTCAGCTGGATCCGAAGTTGGGTTCCAATCTTGCATCTCAAATCTATTGAGTATTTCACTTGCATATCTTCTTTGGTGCATCATCAAACCTCTAATAGTCTTGTAGAATTCAATGCCGAGGAAATATTAGAGATTTCCCAAGTCTGACATTTCAAACTCCTCACTTAGGTCATGTTTGAAATCTTCGATCTCCTTCTTGCAACTTCCTGTTATCAACAGGTCATCGACATAGAGGCATAGAATAAGCAATTCACTATTGCTTCTCCTTAGATACACTTCATGCTTAGTCGTGCATTTCACAAATTCCTTCTTCCTTAAGAAGTTGTCGATTTTCTTATTCCAAGCTCTTGGAGCTTGCTTAAGTCCATACAGGGCTTTATACAGACTGTACACCTTTCCTTCTTCACCTCATTTCACATACCCACCTGGTTGTGCGACATAAACTTCTTCGTCTAAGGGGCCATTAAGGAATGCACACTTCACGTCTATCTGACACGTGTGCCAATTGTTCATATTTGCTAGACCAACAAACAACCTGATTGTTTCGATCCTAGCAACAGGTGCAAACACCTCGACGAAGTCGATTCCTTCCTTCTGAAGAAATCCTTTTGCCATAAGTCTCGCCTTGTGTCGAGTTAATTCTCCTTTAGGATTCACCTTCACCTTGTAAACCCACTTCATATCAATTGCCTTCTTGCCTTGAGGCAATTCAACAAGTGACCAGGTGTTGTTGACTTCGATGGAGTCTAATTCCTCATTCATTGCTTTCACCCACTCGAATCTTTCAATACCTCAACTGCATTGGCTGGTTCGACATCTGCGTAGAAAGCATAGTGTACCATCTCACCCTATTCATCAACCACATCATTAGATGTAATTACACATTCTTGCAACCTTGTAGGCATGTGTCTTGTTTGTCGAGGTCTGCTTGGGCCTGCTTCATCTATGACTTGTTCCTGTCCAACTTCTCTTTCGACTTCAGTGGATGGTTCTTCACAAGATATTCTCACTGAATCCTTCTTGACATTCTCAGTCCAATCCCATTCTTTAAGCTCACCTATGATCACGTCCCTGCTGATCACTACCTGCTTATTCACTGGGTTGAACAACTTGTATCCTCCAGTTGAATGATATCCTATCAAGATCATCTGATTCGACTTGTCATCAAGCTTCCTTCTCAACTGATCTGGCACATGTCTATGTGCTATAGATCAAAACACCTTCAAGTGACTGAGGCTCGGCTTGACACCAGACCAACATTCTTCTGGTGTGATTCCTTCAAGCTTATTCGTCGAACGTCTGTTTAATATGTATGTTGCTGTCGAAACTGCTTCTCCCCATAATTCTTTGGGTAGATGCTTTCCATTCAACATACTTCTCACCATGTTCATGATGGTTCTGTTCTTCCTCTCTGCAATTCCATTTTGCTGTCGAGTGTAGGGTGGCACCACCTCATGTACAATCCCTTCTTTCTCACATAATGCATCGAACTCTTTCAACACATACTCTCCACCACCATCAGTCCTCAGAATTTTCAACTTTCGACCACTCTGTCCTTCGACCATAGATTTAAATTTGGAAAATACCTCGATCATATCACTTTTCTTCTTGATGAGGTAAGTCCATAGCTTTTGACTGTAATCATCTATGAGCCTGACAAAGTATTTGTTGCCTTCAATCGAATCCACCTGGATTAGACCACAAACATCAGAGCATGTGACTTCCATAATTGCCTTCGACTTCCTTCCTGCATCCTTGCTAAAGCTATTCTTGTGTTGTTTCGACTTAACACACTTTTCACAGACTTCACTTGGAATGTCAATTTCAGGTAATCTTGAAGCCATATTTCTTCTCTTTAGCTCTCTGATGTCATTAAAGTTGAGATGGCCCAGTCGAAAATGCCATAACCACTCATCTCTGCTGGCTGCAGATACTAGGCATTCGTGCTCTATCACATTGAGTTCAATCTTGAAGGTCCTATTCTGAGACATTGGAGCCTTCAAGATCAACCTACCACCTGCGTCGAGAACTCTCATCATCTTGTCTTCGAATGTAGTTCTTTTCGACCAACTGCTCTATACTGAGTAAATTACTCTTCATGCCTAGTATGTACAACACGTTGGAAATTGTTGACCCCTTGCCATCTTTCCTCATAATCAAAACATCACCAACACCTTCAGCTGCTAGAGTGTTGTCATTTGCAAACTTCACCGTGTTCTTTGACGAGGGCTTCATGTTGACAAACCAATCTCTCCTTCCAGTCATGTGTGATGAGCATCCTGAGTCCAAATACCATTGGTCCTGGAATCTCTCTTCGTCTCTTGTTGTGACCATCAGCAACATCTCTTCTTCTTCATGTTTCGTCAGCTTTGCATCATTTTCTTGATTCTTCTTATTTTCTGGACAATCACTAAAATAGCGATCATACTTTTGACAATTGAAACATTGAATGTGACTTTTGTCCGTCTTTCGACCACCACCTCTTCCTCTACCTGCAGCACCACCTCTTTGGTTGCCTTAGTTCCAGGGTTTTCTATGATTCGACCAGTTTCCTTCATTCTGATTTCGACCAGTTGAATTGTTGTATCCTCCTCTACCTTTGTTGTCATTCCAGCTTCCTTTGCCTTTCCTTTCCTTTTCTGACTGCGCCTGCAAAGCCATATCACTCTTCAACTTTCCCGCAGCTCTTTCAGCCATCCTTTGTTCATGAGACTCAAACGTCCCTTAAAGCTTTTCCTTCGTCAATATTGACGAGTATTTCGTGTAACACCCCAAATTTATTAGAATATTTATTTAATTTATTTAAATATAATATTTGTGAATTTACAGTGAATTTTGGTGGTTTGTGTCGATGTCGGTATTTTGGTGGAGTTTTGGTTATTTTAATTAAATAAAAGTATATAATATGAATATATTAGTATTATTATTAATTTAAAATAATATTAGAGGAATTAAGGGTAAGATGGACTTTTGAGGAGGATTGGTGAGGGTAAATTGGGGAAAGCCCATTTTGGAATGCCCAAGGGTTTAATAAAAAGGAATTGGAAAGGAATAGGATTCATTTTGGTTGGAACGTGAAAGTAAGGAGAAAGTGTAGAGCTCTGAGGAAAGAAGGAAAAGGCGAGAATTTGAGAAGGTTTCCGAAGAATCGATAGAGAAAGCTCCGAATCGACAATCTAAGGTATGGGGAGTATTGTCTTTAATTGTTTTCAATATAGGACGTGATGTGTTTAAAATGGATCTTGAGGTTTTTGGGGTTTTTGAAGGGTTTATAAGTTATTGATGATTTAGGGATATTTCTGAGGATCGATGATGGATTATTAAGGGTTGAATTGTTTCGGGTAAAAATAAGCCTTCGAGGCAAAACCTTTTTTGATGATATGTGGGATCGTGTATGAGAAAGGGATTTATGGGGTTTATGGGAACCTTGAGAGTTTGTGAAGGTTTAGGTGATTTTGAGTTAGGATAGTGGAATTAATCGACCTAAATGTCGTAGGTTTTATGCCTTTGAGTGCCATGATGCATTAGGACTGTTTTGGAGACGTTTTGGGGGAGAATTGAGGTTGAACCCGTAAGGATTTGGTGGACGGAAGTGCTACTGATGCGTAGCAGCGATTACAGGAATCGCTAGTTCGCAAAGCGAACAAATCATTCGCAAGGCGAATGTTTGCCCAGACTCGCAAAGCGAGCAGTGCAGCGAATGCGCGATGATTGTGTGATGATACTGAGATGAATCCTGGGAAGTGACTTTTGGGGCTCGCAAAACGAATGTCCCATCGAAGGGCTTCGCTAAGCGAATAGAGGTAGCGAGGAGAGACAGAAGGGGGAACTCTCTGGTTTTTGTATGGGGTTGGGGATTCGGTGGAAGCTTCGCAAAGCGAACGCCAAAGCGAATAGGTTCGCACAGCGAATTCAGTAGCGAACTCCTGCTGTTCGCGAAATTTTGTTTATGATTTCTGTGATGTTCTAATGTTTGACGCTATGATCTTTCTGATGGTCTACTGTGATGCTACTGATGATTATGAGATGATGATTTGTGATGTTTTGATGAATATATGATGACATGATTAACATGATGTTTTGGTGAATGATGATGCACATAATGATATTTTTGATGATGATGATGATTGACGTTGTGTATCATGCATTCATAACATATTCTGGTGATGATGTTAGCAGTTCGGTCCAGTGATGATGATGTTAGACTTCGGTTAATTGTGGCTTCCATCCCATTGTGTGGATGTGAAGTGGTTTATGACGTGCTCCGGTTCTTGTGTGGAACCGATCCTAATGACGGGGATCTTTGGAGGGTGATGGCCTAAGTGTCCATCAACTGTGACGATTGGTACCACATGCATGAGTCCTATTGTGAATTGCATTTATGTGGCATTATTGATGTGATTTTATGATGTTGTGACTGTTGACCCTGTTGATGATTCTGATGATGTTGTTTATGATTATGACGCCATTTTATGCATATCTTATTTTTATATTGATTATAATGAATTGTATTACCCACCCTGCCTGTTTGAATGTTGCCTCCACGTGGGTAACATGCATGTGATCAGGATTAGCCGTGGATGCTTCGAGGAAATTTTGAAGTATTATTTACTTTTTGGTCGATGTAGAGGGTCTTGCTCTGATAGTGTAACATCGGGTTGGGTCGTTGAGTCGAACCATGTTGAGTTTTATTTGGCTGTTATTTTATGGATTATTTGATGACTATGGTTTATTTTAATAAACCCTTTTGTGGGATTTTTGTGGTTATGGTGGTTCTGCTGCCCATGAAGGCCTTTTGAGTTATTTTGAGGAAAACCCGTTGTTTACGGATCAATTTTGTTGATTTGAAATTTATTGAGAAATGTGCACCCTTTGAGGTGATTATGTACCATGATTTTATGTTTATTCCGCTGCGATAATTGTGGGGTAGAAAAGGGTGTTACATTAGTGGTATCAGAGCAGGTCGGTCCGCCCGCCCAGGTTTTTACGTGATGTCAGTCCCCTGTCGGTCGACAAGTGCGTGTACACTGTCGATGTTTTAGTTCTTCTAACCTTGTTGGTGGTGTGCAGGATGGCTGGAAGAAATGATTGTGCTATTGCTGATTCTTTGGAATCAGTTGCTAATTTGGTGGCACAACTCAATCCGAATGGTGGAGTCCCAGATGAGTTTTGTGCTTTGGGGGAGTTCAAGAGGAACAATCCACCGGAGTTTGAGGGTACCCACGATCCAGCAAGTTCACACAAGTGGCTGAAGGCGATCGAGAAGATTTTTCGAGGAATGGGATGTACTAATGCGCAGTAAGTTCAGTTTGGAACTCATATGTTGTCGAAGAGGCTGAGGATTGGTGGGATAACACCCGTCAAAGACTGGAAGATGTTGGCACTGTGATAACCTGGGTTGTGTTCAAGCAGGAATTTCTGGGAAAGTATTATCTAGAGGATGCTCGTGGTAAGAGAGATGTGGAATTCCTTGAGCTGAAGCAAGGGGATATACTGTTGCAGAGTATGCTGCGAAGTTTGAGAAGCTGGTGAAGTTCTGTCCTCACTACAACCGTCCTGATGTTGAGATGTCCAAGTGCCTCAAGTTCGAGAATGGGCTGAGACTAGAGATTAAGCAGGGTAATGGGTATCAACAGATCCGCAGGTATGCTGAGTTGGTGGACAAGAGCAGAATCTACAATGAGGATAACCGAGCTCGATCTACTTACTACAAGCAGTTGAGTGAGAAGAGAGGACAGTATAGGGGGAAAACTTATACGACTTCAGCTGACAAAGGGAAGAAGAAGGCTTCAGATGGAAAAAAGACAAGCGGGGGAGCAGCGCCCGCTTCTAGGAAGTGTTATAGGTGTGGCGAGCAAGGTCACTGTGCTGATGTTTGTACTAATAGTGTGTTAAGGTGCTACAGGTATGGTAAGAAGGGTCATAGAGCTACTGATTACAAGGACGATGTTCTAACTTGTTTCAATTGCGGTGAGAAGGGGCACATCAGTACCAAGTGTCAGAAACCGAAGAAGACGGCTATAGCTGCTCAGACCAGTGGCAGAGTGTTTGCTTTGAGTGGCGCAGACGTGCCAGAGAAGGACAACCTGATCCGAGGTACTTGTTTTATTAATGATGTTGAGTTGGTTTTTATGATTGATACTGGTGTTACTCATTATTTTATCTCGTTTGAATGTGCTAATAGATTGGGCTTGAAGTTGTCTGATATGAATGGTAGTATGCTAATAGAGACTCCTGCTAATGGTTCTGTTACTACTACTTTTGTGTGTTTGAGATGTCCTTTGACGATTTTTTGGAAGAGTTTTGTGATGGATTTGGTGTGTTTACCCTTGCACCAAATCGATGTAATCCTTAGAATGAACTGGTTGGAGTTCCACCATGTTCATATCAATTGTTATACTAAGACTGTGGAGTTTCCTGAGTTTAGTGAGAGTGGAGAGTTGATGTTCCTGTTTGCTAGGCAAGTAGACGAGCTTATGGAAGATGAAGCCTTGGTGTTTGCAATGTTTGCATCGTTGCAGATTGATCGTGAAGCCGCGAGTGTCGACTTACCTGTTGTTTGTGAGTTTCCTGAAGTGTTTCCAGATGACATCAGTGATTTGCCTCCAGAACGTGAAGTAGAGTTTGCAGTGGAGTTAATACCAAGTACGAGTCCAGTGTCGATGGCTCCTTATCGGATGTCAGCTTCTGAGTTAAGTGAATTGAAGAAACAACTGGAAAAATTGCTTGAGAAGAGGTTTGTTCGACCAAGTGTTTCTCCGTGGGGTGTTCCTGTGCTGTTAGTGAAGAAGAAAGACGGAAGTATGAGATTGTGTGTTGATTATCGGCAGTTGAATAAAGTGACTATCAAGAATAAATATCCACTTCCGAGAATCGACGACTTGATGGATCACTTAGTAGGTGCTTGTATGTTTAGTAAGATTGATTTGAGGCCTGGTTATCATCAGATTCGTGTCAAGTCTGATGACATTCCGAAGACAGCTTTCAGAACGAGGTATAATCACTATGAATACACTGTGTTGTCGTTTGGTGTGTTCATGGAGTATATGAATCGGATTTTTCATGAGTATTTGGACCAGTTTGTGGTGGTTTTCATTGATGATATTCTGATATATTCTAAGTCTGAAGAAGAGCATGCTGAGCATTTGAGAACTGTGTTGCAAGTATTGAAAGAAAAGAAGTTGTATGCAAAGTTGTCAAAGTGTGAGTTCTGGTTGAAGAAAGTGAGTTTTCTTGTCCATGTGATTTCAAGTGGTGGAATCGTTGTAGATCCTTCCAAGATTGACGCTGTGTTGCAGTGGGAGACTCCAAAGTCGGCTAATGAGATACGAAGTTTTCTGGGGTTGGCGGGTTATTACCGCAAGTTTATCGAGGGCTTTTCTAAGTTGGCATTACCTTTGACTCAGTTGACTCGAAATGGTCAATTGTTTGTGTGGGATGTAGCTTGCGAAGAGAGTTTTATGGAATTGAAGAAGAAGTTGACGACCACTCTAGTGTTGATTTTTCCTAATCCGAGCGAATCTTTTGTGGTGTATTATGATGCGTTGAAGATGGGTCTTGGTGGAGTATTGATGCAGAATGGACAAGTTGTTGCCTATGCTTCGAGATGATTGCGACTTCATGAGAGGAATTATCCTACCCATGACTTGGAATTGGCTGCCGTGGTGTTTGTGTTGAAAATTTGGAGACATTATCTGTTTGGCTATAAGTTTGAAGTGTTCAGTGATCATAAAAGTCTGAAGTACTTATTCGATCAGAAAGAGTTGAATATGAGGCAGAGAAGGTGGTTAGAGTTGTTGAAGGATTTCGATTTTGATTTGAGCTATCATTCGAGCAAAGCAAATGTAGTGGCCGATGCATTGAGCAGAAAGTTATTTCATATGTCGATGCTTATGGTGAAAGAGTTGGAATTAATTGAACAATTCCGAGATTTGAGTTTGGCGTGTGAAGAGACTCCTGACAGTGTGAAGTTGCGAATGTTGAAGTTGACTAGTGGTATTCTGGAAGAGTTTGCAAGATGCGTTGGGTACTAAGTTGAGGATAAGTTCTGCCTATCATCCGCAGACAGACGGTCAGACAGAAAGGACTATCCAATCTTTAGAGGATTTGTTGAGGACTTGTGTGTTGGATCTTGGTGGATTTTGGGATAGCCAATTGTCGTTGATTGAGTTCACGTACAATAATAGTTTTCATGCTAGTATTGGAATGGCGCACTATGAAGCTTTGTATGGGAGGAGGTGTAGGACTCCTTTGTGTTGGTATGAGACAGGCGAGAGTGTTGTACTCGGACCTGAGATTGTGCAAGAGACGACCAAAAAGATTAAGATGATCCAAGAAAGGATGAGAGCATCGCAGAGTTGTCAGAAGAGCTACCATGATAAGAGGAGGAGGACACTTGAATGCATTTTACAGTCATACTCTATCAAGGGCCCCACAAATATTGCTCCAGTATATGTAGGAGGGGCAAATCCCATCTAGGTCACTCATGTCCCTTAGCATGATTTGTAAAGTACCCATCAACCATATTTATGGTCATCCTGTTACTGACAATGTTTGATTGGAAATAAAGTACTTGACTCCACATCTAGGGTCCATAGTGGTTTCAGGTCGAATGGGGTATACACCACTATCACTACGAGAATAACTTATGACACTTATATAACAAACTATGTAGTATTCTCATGGTGGGTCAATCCAGTATAAATATTATCCTAGTATTTATACCTACGTGAAGACTTGATATCTTATATCCATGACCTGTGAGATACAATCATCAGTCTACTCACATAATAGTCTCTATGCATTACTGTTGTCATATTTGACAGTCAAGCTTGACTACATATACTTTAAGAATAATGTCCTTATGTTTAATGAGGTCTCACGATTAAGGCACACTTAACAGGTCATTAATAAACTAATTATTCTAAGGACTTTATTATGTCATATACAAATAACAAAATAAATACAATGCCTAATAAGTATATATAACAAACAATATATACCAAGGTCATGATACAAAAGCATATACAGCCAATACTGATTGGCTATTAGGGCTTAGTCCAAAAATCTCCCACTAGCACTAGAGCCAATCAGATATTAACTTAACATCTATCTGCCCATCATGTGTGTCAAGCATTATCTAAGCATGATACTTTATTAGTGTATAAGGAACTCTTTCCTATGTTGGTAATATACACCTCTTCCAATTTCAAATTTCGATCTTCTATTGAATTAAATTGAAGGGTCAAAATGTATATTTATACATGGATCGCTAGTGAGATCTAGTTTTGTGTACTTGTAAGATTAACCTACTATCATCGTTAATGAGGTCAATAGGATCTTCAATACAAGAAACACAACTTTTTTCCCAAGAATTAGAAAAGCGATCTAAATCATATATTTGACCTTTGTACTAGAAACAACAACTTTCTAAAGCCTTTTTCAACTTATACAATTATTATCCAAACATAACATTTAATTTATACTGTGATATGAATATGTAGTTCATAAATTTAGGAATAACATAATTGTAACTCATTTATAATGATTATTCCCATCTACTCTCAAGAAAAGGAACAACAGGTCCTTTTAAGATATTCATATACCTTCTTGATAGTGATCAAGTGATGAACACTTCAATCAGTTTGGTACTTATTATTTATGCTCATAGCATTTGGTGCATCTAGTGCAGTACATATCATGGTGTCCCTTTTCTCATCCAATGAGGTAAAACACTGTCCATCAGAAAAAACATCATGCCACACATGTAATAATATTTAATGTGAGATTATGCATATTAGGTATCTCAACACTTCGTCAGAGTATGTACTTTTGCTAGGATTGAGATTCATCAACCATCTATCTCTATAGATTTTGATTCCTAACCGTTTAGGAAATCTTGCTTAAGCATTTAATCAAAACCATTTCATTAACTATGTCCTACATTGGTGTTGTATGGAATGTGTTTTGATGGTCAGTATGTCGTCTACCTACTATACTAGATTAATGCAAATAATCCCACTAACCTTCTTGTGTGCACAAGATTTAAACTTGACATTTATTAATCCAGGTTTTCACAAAACTTCATTAATAAAATAATTTAATTCTAAGAAGCTTTCTTTAATCCATAAATGAATATAGACAACTTACATACTTTTCCAGTATCTTGTGCCACACGAACCAATTATCCAACAATAACTCCCTTGTTGAATTGATTCATGTTCCATTCTCATGAAGATATGTATTTTTTGGTGCTTGAATTTCTTCAAGTTCTACATCACTCCCATTGACTCTTTTAGATACATATTATATCTAATGGAAGACTTCAGTTCTAACAATAAAACATATTTTTTCCATAACGTGTTATAGAATATGTGTCCCTTATATCCATTGGGACACATCCATAAATACATCTTCATCTAGATTGTGATCAAGTTTACTTAATAGACCTTACAACCCAGATGATCATAAAGACAAACTAGTTACTCTTACCTCCATATCAAATATGGTGTCTCTACGACTACTTTAAATGGAATTGGTTATGGACAAGAATAATTATATGTAAAATGATTTATAAAGAAAAGTCACAAAGATATAATTGAAATATATCGAACAATGTCAAACATGATACAATTTAAATGGTCATTATATTCTTTAGATAAGTATTTACTACAATGAACAATTCATATGGTCTTAATACTTTTCAAGTTGTTTCCTTCTACTTCATTCTTGAACTCTTCTCAAAATAATTATAACTCGTGTCACATACACAAAGCCATAATTACTGAGTTTGTCAGTAATATAAATGAAGTAAGATAAACAAAATTCATCTAGCAAATATGTTTAGAGGTCCATATACATCACACATGTATATAATCCAGATATATCATATGCCCTTTCTCTTAGTCGATGATTTGAGACATTAGATATATCTTCCAAAATCAAGACTTGCATATATCAAATGATATAAAACCAAATGAATCCAACAATATTTTCTCATAAACTTTGAAAATGTATATCTCGCTTATTGGACTAAATATTAATGTTATTGATATACATAAGGTTCAAATCTTATTTGATTTATCCCACATTTGTTATAGATGAGCTTATCAAGACCGTATAACACAAATACACTACTTAATTTAGTATTGAAACCACTATTTTAGATAATCATAACAGCACTTGTCCATTACCAAAACATGCACTCCTCATCTTGTCAATACAAGACATAGAATTAGTGTTTATTACTAAATGAAACTTAATAACAATTATTTGGTTTCATTCCAAGCTCTAACTTAAGTCTAATCATAAGCTCTTATAGTCAATGAAACACATTGTTCCATTCTAGACGTAAGCTGACTCAAATTATAATCAATGTCCTACTTCTTAAAAGACTCCTCACATTCTTATAAATGTGAGATCAACATCTAGTATCACATACCCAAGATGTAGAAGTAGACAATTTGATTTTCTATAAAAAAATCGTATGAAGAAAAAGTCTTACTCTTTTCTTCTATTTTGACTCTTTTGATAACCATTAGCAATTTTCTTCTTTCAACACATGAAATCACTATCTTCCTTTAGAACCGTGTTTTTCTACCAAAATTCAAAGGAATATAAAATGAATCTCATTCGTTTTATAATTCATCTATTTAGCATCACAAACTACTTTCTTTTCTTTTCAATAAGATGTGGTGGATATATTTAAAATTCATCCATAATGAATCTAATATACCTATTCGAGACAATCTTAAATAAAACGTGTGACCAACTATTTGGTCTATAAGGAAATCCAAATTTTAAATCTCAAAACTGATTTAGATCCATTTGGATTCCTAATTTGTATAGAAAAGACCTTGGAAAGTTTTACATTTCTCACGTCTTGTATTTCTTATTTAAAGGAAAACTATCGAGGTTAATGATCATATCATTCTTCGGAATGACTACAACTATGCGATATGTTATATCTAGACATTCGACTTAATCCTTCTCATAAGTATTGTTCTTCGAATCTAGTTGTATTCGGTTGTTTGGAATTGGTTGCTTGAGAACATACAATTATTCTCATGCTTGAGAATAATTCTCAATTTCTGTACTAACTCAGAAACTCCTTTCTGATCCTTACATCCTTCATAAGGATATTTCACAATAAAATATAAAATAAAATGCAAAAGAAATTCTAAATACAAAACGTGTAAAAAAATTGTATCAAAATCATTTTAATAAGGAGTTTTATTAACTATTTTTACTCAAACCAAATGACCCTCAATATTTAATTCGGAAAATCCCGATGAAAGATTTTCTAGCAGGTCGAGATCCATGTTTCACTTTGTTTTAAGTCCGCGTAGGCAGATTATACAAAACTCCATTAATTAGGTAAGAACTCTTTCCAATTGCATCTAATACAATTGTATCTAACACATCACTGCTACCCAAGTGACAAGATTGTCATGTGATCTGGCATAACCTTTCAATGATAATGATCATATGTACAATTACCTTTTGCCCTTATATCTATATTGAACACAAGGCATATAATATGTCACCCTTGTATAGTCCAATATTTTATTCCTTGATCCCTGAGTATACTTGATAACAACAAATAAGCCCAATATCTAATATCAACTTATTTGAGCATGGCCATGCATTTTACAGTCATACTCTATCAAGGGCCCCACAAATATTACTCCGTATGAAGGATGTCCCTCAGCATGATTTGTAAAGTACCCATCAATCATCTTTATGGTCATCCTGTTACGGACAATGTTTGATTGGCAATAAAGTACTTGACTCCACATCTAGGGTCCATAGTGGTTTCAGGTCGAAGGGTGGTATACACCACTATCACTATGAGAATAACTTATGACACTTACATAACACACTATGTAGTATTCTCTTGGTGGGTTAATCCAGTATAAATATTACTCCTAATATTTATACCTACGTGAAGACTTGATATCTCATGTCCATGACCTGTGAGATACAATCATCATTCTACTCACATAATAGTCTCTATGCATTAATGTTGTCCTATTTGACAATAAAGCTTGACTACAGATACTTTAAGAATAATGTCCTTATCTTTAATGAGGTCTCACGATTAAGTCACACTTAACATGTCATTAATAGGCTAATTATTCTAAGGACTTTATTATGTCATATACAAATAACATAATAAATACAATGCCTAATAAGTATATATAACAAACAATATATATCAAGGTCATCATGATACAAAAGCATATACAACCAATACTGATTGGCTATTAGGGCTTACTCCAACACCGTCTTGTACGTTATATGCAAGAAGAAAATGAATGCATGAATATACTGGTTTATGCATTTGGATGGGTATCAAGCGCTGATTCCCCGACACCCTTGGTCTCGAATAGTTTTGACACCATGAAAATGGTTTGCAAAACTCTGATTTTTGCTATGCCGCTTGACGGGCTTCAGTGGGAACTCTTGTTTCTAGAAGAGCAGCTATTTCTGACTTGCTTGGATCAATATTATCAATGGGATCCTTCAGGTCTTTTGATTTTATCGTGCCCCATTCTGTTGAGTCTTTGAAAACACTTCCCTTGAAAAGGAAATTGATAGTTGTTTTCCAAAATATGACTTTAAGATGACTTGCCCCTGTATTCTGAATCTTCCATCAGTATGCCCCTAATTGAATGACCTTTTGGAGTGGTGATCTTCACTATACTAAGGAAGTTGCTTGCCCCAGTATGAGCCTTGGAGAGTCCTGTTGCGTCTCGAAGTGATTGCCCCGAATTTACTGAATCTTGAAACAACTTGCACTAAGGTGACTGCCCTTTGGAAGGATTTCCTTGATGCTAAGTGCCAATTTGCAAATAAATTTTTTCATTAAAAAATGTTAATTTTAATGCAATTCTCATGTAAAAATTTTGAAATCAACATCATTATTGAAAAAATGGGATGTACCTCGAATGGATCACGAGTTTATTCAAAGTGCGAAAGACGATGGGATATACTATCAATACAAATGATTAGCAAATATCTAAGAGTCAGGTTAACGCAACCTTGCTGAGTATGCTTTCAAAAGATACCTCGCTTCAATTAGGTCTTTTGTGGGTTGTAACGTGGCGTGGTTCACGGTTTTTGAACAAAAGGATATAAGATCAAGGTTTTGATTTTAACTCACCCCTTCTTCTTGATGATCTCCAGTCCTACATTCAGTTAATTTGACAAACGCATTCAAATTCCAAGAGAAATTTGGAAGTGCGAACATGATGGCTTGAGAACTAATGATAGTCATTCATTTGAGGTGGCAATCACCTATCTTTGTTTGGTAATCATAAAATTTGATTTTGTTAGGAATTTTGGTGACCCTTTGGTTCTTGATATGATGGTCACCTATTTTAATTTTTATTTCTTTTTTCTTTTCTTAACTTTTAACGGACTTTTCTTCTTGAACTATCAATCCACCGGGATGCTCTAATTTTGCCTAAGTTTCCTTATTGGTGTTTGACTTAGCAGGATTTTTTTTTCTTTTTCTACTTCTTCTTGAAGATTATGACCGCCATGTCATTGTTTATTGAGGAACAACCACCATACCTTTGGATTTTTTTATTACTTTGACATTTTTTGATGTGTGTAGAAAAGCACGTGGTTACGCCTCTTAGGTGTTCGGAATGATTCTCTTGATATTCGAATGCATAACCAAATTAACTAAAAACTACCATGCCCCAGGTTCAAATTAAAGGGTTTTTTCATACAAAAAGAAACACCAACTTCTAAGCTCAAGGGGTTGATGAGGGATTATCTTCCTCATGTCTCCGGTGTTTGGGGAGTGAAACAATGCCTTACATCATGAGCAAAATTTTATTTGAAAGCATACTTGTCAACAATTTTGGATTTTGTTGTTTTCATCATCCTCTCTTTGATTTATGCTAAAAAAAACACTTTGATAAAGAAAAAGGGAATAAAAGCAACAAAGATATATATTTTTCTCCTTTTTTTTGTGATTAAAAATGAAAAAACTAGTGAACACGAAAGGATGGATTCAAAATAATGCATGCTCATTTCATTACTATTACCATTTAATATTAACAATATTTAAAAGCAAATAAGCACTTAGCAAACAAGCAAACTACAAAATGCAAATGATAAAGTGGCCTAATGATCCACTTTGAGGAAGAGCAATCATGTCTGATCCATTTGGCTTTGAAGTGATGCTTATTTAAGTTTTCACATTTGTCCATACAAGGGGTTGTTCACCACATTTGATAAATCTGCAAATGACAAAATCCTTTGATCAATCAGCTCATGTACCCTGTACTTGAAGGCTTTGAAGTTCTCAGTGGTATGCCCTGGAGATCCATCATGGTACTCACAAATAGCATTGTGTTTGAAGTTAGGTGGGAACGTCACCAATGGATTAAGCTTCTTGGGGAACTCCAGAGACCTCTGAATCAACTAAGGAAGAAATTCAGTGTATGTGATCGGAATTGGTTCAAGCTGAGGAGGCTTTTGGGGACATGTTCAATAGCGATTGTAATTCTAATTCTGGGCAGGAGGTAGAATAGACAGAGGTTACTGATGTGGAAGCTTGAAAGCTTCTAATCGATGATAGTGAATTGGTGCAATAGGTGGCTGCCCCTTGCTAGAGTTGTGAGTTTGAGTGTACTTTACAACCTAGTCATGTTTTGAATGATGTCAAAACTAGGAGTGTGACTTAGCAATTTTGTATATTGGGCGGTATCAACCAAATTTTAAATGTGCATTGAATCATTTTAGCCTTAGAATGCATACAAATGGTTTTGAAAATGATTGGAAATGTCTAGGCATGTTTCATACATTAAAAATTATGTCTTATGTGTGAACACTCTTGCACAGGCCGACTCATACGATTTCAGGCCGACCTATAGAAGCTTTTGCTTCAATATAGACTGACATAGAATTTCAGGCTAGCCTGTACACTATAGTATTAAAGCCTGTAGGCTCTGTCCATGTGCTGACTGTTATAGGCTGACCTTAGTACCTTGACAAACTGACCTATTTCTTTCATAGGTCGGCCTATAACCTACCATAACTTAAAATTTTGTTTTGCATTCTATTTTTCTTCTATCCTCTTTGCTTATTTCTTCACATACCTATATATACTCATACATGCATATTTTTCTAGTAAGGGTACTAGTGAATTACCTAAACGAAACCAGATTACAAAACATTCCCATCATCTTCAACCTCTCTTCTATGTATATACACAATTGATCTACACTTAATCATTTTTCGGTTGGGTGACCATCTAGATTAGAGTTGATAACGTCCAATTAGGTTGGTGTAACCGAGAATATTTGGTTGGGATCTTTGTGTGTTTCAAATAAGAAAACCAAGGTGCGGTTTTACTTCAAGATCGGTGTGATTTGAAGGTTTTGGACAATATCACGTCAACACGGATTCGACCGAGTGAAGGCCTTAGGACTGGGTGGTTTCCTTGCAAGGGAGTAGCGCGAGTCGGTGAATCGTGTTTGAGAATCTAGGGTTTAAATAGTGCGTGCTCGGGATAATCGGAGGATTATAGCCGCATTGTTGGTGATTTGATCAAGCTTTGATCAAGGGATTAGAGGTGGTTAAATCAACAAAAAAACCATAGGATTTGTGGGGTTATAGTTCTTCATCTCTTGTATAAACATTTTTGAAAAGATAAGGTTAATTGCAAGTATCTAAATTCGATTTCAGATTAAGGTAAGACGTACCCATAGCGAGGCCGATTGGGAAACTTCCTAAACAAATATTTGTGTCTCTTTATCGCTTTATCTCTCTTTAATTGATGTTCTTGCAAATTATTGATTTCGTTGTTGTTTCGGTTAATTCTATTCGAAATTGTTTTCAACTATCTTTTAAAGTGTTATCGTTGATATAACCACAATCACTTTGATTGTGTTTGGATTTTAACATAAACAAAACAAATATAATTTCCAAATGTGATGAATCACACACAAAGTGTTTGATAAATTGTCTTTATTGAAAATCCATCTTGAATCTTCTGCTACTTATATAGCAATTTCAGAGAAATGGTTGTTGGAAGAGATAACTTGGGCAAGTGTCTTTGTTACTCCATAGTACAAGAGATGTTGAAGATAGATACACCAAAAGGCTTGATCCATTGTGTAACTTGTTTAACCATTGCGTATTTATTGTGATCTTGTATTATAGATCCGTTGAGAGTAGATATCCGTAAAGCATGTTAACTCTTCTTGAGCCTTGTGAACACAAACTCTAGCTGACAGCAGATTTGACAATGTAGCTTGTTTTCTGCTATACGGATAACTTTAGCTTTATCGTTGGTTTTGAATAATCACCAGAAGCTGATACATTCAATAAGCTTAGAGACAATATATTGCTCTTCTGATGCTGAGGCATTTAGCTTTAGAGTCTACACAAACCTATATTATCAGTCTTCACTTAAAAAACGTTCTTCATATTCTGAGCCACCAGAAGCCAATAACTTAGCTTCTCTCAAGTGCGTCCTTATATTATATTCTGAATATATTCTTCTTTAAGCTTTAGAACCCACACACTTAGAACACATATTAGATAACACAGTTGTTCTTTCAATACTTTGTTATCATTAAAACCCTGAGGATATATGTCATGAACAAATCTTGTTCTAACACACATTAAATCAAGAGTTTGAGCTGTTTTGTATTGAGCAGGGTGAAACCATTGTGGATATGCGAAAATGGTTCACACATCTCATAAATCGGTTAAATGCGCTAGGTAATCTTGTGTTCCAATGAACTTGCTACTAACAAAGTTTTGAGGTGTTTAAGTAGGGAATGGCAGCCAAAGGTCACCGCTATCAAAGAGGAAAATGATCTTAAGTCACTTGATCTTATGACTTTGTTTGGTAAGTTGGAAGAGCATGATCAAGAGCTCACTTGCTTAGCAAAATATGAAAAAAAATATGAAAAGAAGGCGAAGAAGGAGAAAGGGAAAGACAAAGAAGAAGAAAAGAAGTCCATAGCTCTAAAGAATTCTAATTCAAGGTCTTCACATTGTAAGCAAAATGATAGTGAAAGTTATGATGACAAGAGTTCTTATGAGGAAGATATGGGGCTATTCATCAAAATATTTAATAGATACATATGGAAAAATAGAGTCAAGCACTCTGACCCCTATGATGAAGAGATTAGGTTGTTTGTCAAAAGATACCAAAGGTATTTAAGAAGTAATGGAGTCAAGCACTCCGACAAGAACTAAACCAAGTTTGGAAAGGTAGCAAAGGCCTCTAGAAAAGATGAGAAGAAGAAAGGAAAACTTAGAAAGTCTTGCTATAATTGTGGAGAATTCGGTCACTATAGACCGAAATGTCCTAAGTTTAAGAAAGACAAAGAGAAAGGGCATCACAAGAAGTCTAGAAGATCATATGGTGCTTGGGAGAGTGCAAGTGATTCCTCTAGTGATGAAAGCTCTACTTCAAGAGTAGAATCGGCCAGGAATTGCCTCATGGCAAATAGAAAGAAGAATAAAAATGTAAGTCCTTCTAAGCTTGAAACTATTAATGACTTATCTTATCTTCAATTACAAAAATCCTTTGAAGATCTTCATAGAGAAGTCTTAATAGCTTTTAACAAGTTAGCTTCACATGAAAAAGTCATTTTAAATCCAGAAGCTAAAGTGTTAGAATCCAAAAGGAAGTTAGAAGCTAAAGCGTGATTTGAAGGTTTTGGACAAGATCACGTCAACACGGATTCAACCGAGTGAAAGCCTTGGGACAAGGTAGTTTCCTTGCAAGGGAGTAGTGCGAGACGGCGAACCGTGTTCGGGAATCTTGGATTCAACAAGTACGTGCTCGGGATAATTGGAGGATAGTAGTCGTATTGTTGGTGACTTGATAAAGCTTTGATCAAGGGTTTGGAGGTGGTTAAATCAACAACAAACCATAGGGTTTGTGGGGTTAGAGTTCTTCACCTCTTGTATAAACATTTTTGCAAAGATAAGGTTAATTGCAAGTATCTTAATTCGATTTCAGATTGAGGGCAGACATACCCATAGCGAGGCCGATTGGGGAACCGCCTAAACAAATATTTGTGTCTCTTTATCGCTTTATCTCTCTTTAATTATTTTTCTTGCAAATTATCGATTTCGTTGTTGTTTTGATTAATTCGATTGAAAATTATTTTCAACTATCTTTTAAAGTGGTGTTATTGATATAACCACAATCACTTTGGTTGTGATTTTCTTTTAACATCAACAAAACAAATAGAATTTCCAAACGTGATCAGTCACACACAAAGTGTTTGATAAATTGTCTTTGAGTATTTTTATCGATTTGTGTTCATTGGAAATAAGTTTTATGAATAGCTTTGCATTTGATTGATCTGTGAATTCATCGTTGTTGAACAATTTGTGTTCATTATCATTCCATCCATTTTCATTATACATATCCGAGCTTTTCGATAGTAGGTTCGGTTAGACGATTCGATTCAGGTTGTTTTCGTTGTGCCATACATTTTTTACAGCAAATTTTTGCCAAGAGGTTTTGGTTTTAAATTTGTGATCTATTCACCCCCCTCTATATTGAAGCCTATCGTCTAACAAGAGTTTTGAATCTGTTTACTGCTTGAGGACTCCAATTCTTCCTTGAGTTGGCGAGAAGACCCTGGAAAATTTGCTACCTGTGGCTGCCTTTGATTGACACCGTATGGACGTAGAGAGGTAACCCTTTCTGTTGCAGCACATGGTGTAGGGTTGCCCTCTTTCTTTAATAATGCTTGCAAGATATCCAAGGCCAGGCTCATATGACTTTTCAACAAATTGATTTCCTCTCTTAACAAATCCTGACCTTGTTGGAATTCATCCATAACTCTTTGAGACATGCTTCAAGTTCTGAGTGTGTGCTGGGTAATCAGTTAGCTGGTTATGAAAAGAAGGTGGAATGAGTTTCTCTTTGGTAAATGACATGAATGATGCATATTGGATGCAAATGATGTGTGAATGCATAATTTATTTTTGATATGCAAAAATGCAATGCCATGCCACATACAGATGCAATGAAATGTCATGTGCAGGTAACGGTATGGAATAACACTAGTAACTATAGAGCAACCTAATTAGGCAGGCCTCCTATTTTTTGGTAGTTCTAAGTTTTGTGTACCCATGAAACCAACTCACCAGGATAGCTCTAAGATTTTGGATAAAAGGGTTCCTAGAGTCACTGAATTTAATCAGAATTTCGCCATGCAACAGACATATTGCTTTATGAAAAACTCAATGAAAAAGATCTACTCTAGGTGGGGTCTTTGCATTGATCATACAAGGTGTGCTCCTAGGGGATCAATACTACACAACCACCACAGATGGAATGGGTTCTAAAAGGTCCTTAGAGTCATCGATCTTAATCGGAGTTCTGTAATGCAACAAGCTAGCCGCTTTATGACAAACTCAACAAATAAGATCTACCATAAGTGAGGTCTTTGTGTTAGCCATACAAGGTATGTTCTTTAGGGGCTAATGCTACACAACCACCTCCTAACTTATGTTTGTTCTCTTTTTTTTCTTTCCAAAATCTCGGGAAGAGAGCTTTGCTTAAGTAACAGTTCCCAATGCCCACACATAAATATGTATATACAAATATAAAATGAGATAAAGCAATAATAAAATAAATAATACATCCAAAGAAGAATAAATAAAACAAAGCCAACACTCAAACAAAAAGTTAACCAAACTAGGGTGGACTTGCTTCAGGTATTTCCAGCAGAGTCGCCATGTGTCGTGGCGCAAAAAATACTCGGGTGTAAGGAATTCTCAAAATATAAATAAACAGAGTTGCCACCAAACTTTATTTATTCCCCAAAGAGGGAAAAGCAAAATATCGATAAAACCCACGAAAACAAAATAAAAGTAGTCATCACAACCAGATTGGGTTCAGGAGTCGGTTATGCAAGGGGGAGGTATTAACGCCCCTCACATCCATCGTACTCGATGAGACCCATTTAGTTAGCTTCGTGTAAGAGTGTTAGCGTGATATTAGTTTACAATCTTCTACTTATCGAGTGAGAAAAGATAAAGAAAGAATGGAAAGACTTATGGCTTTTTATATTAATGTGGTCCCCAAGATTTAAGAATCTTGTGCCTACGTATTCTCGTGGTCTAATGAGAAAATCAGAGCTCCGTAGTTCTACTCAATAAGAACTATTGGGTTAATTGCTTTTAAGGAGTAATCCTTTAGACATATTGAGTGTTTTAAACCTTTATTTACTGCTCACTCTTTGAGACGAAAGTCTTTGTTTTTTTCACATTAATACGGATAAAGTATACTCATTTTAAAAAAAAAAATTTAAGTTACTTTGCGGGAAGTGAGTAAACATATGAGTAGAGGTGTGCACCAATCGCGCATTTACTCGGGATTCACATGAGTGTGCTTCCACTATCCTTTTATTCAAAATGGGTCTTTGATTTGAAAGACTAAATAATCATTTGGAATCTGGTGTGCTCCGAACGCTCGACTATTAAATGGTCTAAAGAGATGTGTATCTCTCGGTCTTGTCTTTAAAATTTTATTACAAAAAGTTTGCATCATCAACTTGACATTAGATCAAGTGTTTGTAAATTGATTACGAAAATAGTTTGGGTGGGGCGGGGGTCTTGGAATTTTAGTAAACATTTGAGCATAGGTGTGCTCCTAGCGCTGGTTTACCCTAGATATTCAAAAGGATGTGCTTCCAATGATCACTTGTTGTCTGTGTTTGATGAAAGTATCTTAAGGGGACAAACTAAGGTATTCAAGAGGCGTGCACCAATGTTCACTTTGTCTTTCGATTTTATTAAGAAAAAGAATTTTGCACGTTAACAACTTGACGTTGGATCAAGTGTTTGAAATTTATTTTGAAACCATTTGATTAAGTGAAGAAAAGTACTTAGCGTTTGATCAAGTGTTTGATTCGCTTTTAAAAGTTTTTAAATTGATTTGGGAGATGGTTTTGAATTTGAATAGAATATTAGTGAAGTATAGTGAGCATGATTATTTACATACGCGAGAGTATGAACATGGATAGAGATCATCTAATTATATGACTAAACATATTTAAATAAAATAATCAGATAATCTACTTAGCAATTAAAAAATACTTAATTAATTAAATGTTCAAAATTCACCAATTTAAAATTAATCCCTAAATCAACTAATCATAACAAATTGAGTAATTAATCAATTCATGGGACAAACCACTTAGTTAACCAATTTGTTAAAAAAACACAAATATTCAATTAATAAAAAAGATAATTAATTGATTAACTAATTACTATTTAAACAAATTAAAATAATAATAGAAAAAACATGAGAGGGATGCAAATATAGACATAGAGTATAAGTTAGTAAAAGGAAAAAAAAGGGCCCAAACCCAAAATTAAACTCTAACCCAATACAAATAATAAAACAAATATTAATAATAATAAAAATAATAATTAATAAATAAATAAAAACTCAAAAATAACAAGGAATATATATATATATATATATATATATATATATATATATATATATATATATATATATATATATATATATATATATATATATTTATTTATTTATTTATTTATTTTTTTCTTCTCATTAATTCAATAATACTAGACCAATATATATATATATATATATATTTTTTTTTTCTCATTAATTCAATAATACTAGACCAATATATATATATATATATATATATATATATATATATATATATATATATATATATAGGGTATTTTTGTGGGAAATGCTAATACACACCCATGTAGGTGTGCATTAGCATATATATATATATATATATATATATATATATATATATATATATATATATATATATATATATATATATATATAGGGTATTTTTGTGGGAAATGCTAATACACACCCATGTAGGTGTGCATTAGCAACATACACCTTAGTGTATTTTTGTGTGAGACCCATCATTTTTGAGTGGGACCCACATTAGAAAGATAAAAAAAAATAGAAAGAAAATATATGTAGTGTATTTTTGTGTGGGGCCCATCAATTTTTGGTGTATGTTAGTATTTCCCATATATATATATATATATATCAGTAGATAATAAAAACATATCACATGTTTATATCATAACCCAACCAACATTCAATATGCATAAAAAATCAATAGCTATTAATAAGAAAAAGTCAAAATAAATGGGTTTGTCAAAATTAAAATGTAAAAAATATTCACCATCCCTTCTTATTTATGTTTCTCGTTTTCCCTATTTCGTGTTCCTCTTTCGCTACCATTTCTAGTTGCAACTCTTTCACTCAATGAACAATAAAGCAACACAAAATTTTCCAAACCAAATTTCAAAATCATTAATTGAAATAACAAACACCATAAAAAACAAAGGGGAAAAGGCAGTTACCACGCTGGTTGATGCGGATGCGGGTTCGGCCAGCGACTGCTTCGTGTGGTGTTGCGTGCGTCTGCATGATCAGTGGCGTTGCAGCTAGAACAAATGGCCAGTTTCGGTTGTGGTCGGATATACGATTGTGTTTCCGACATGATGCTCTGTGGTGATGGTGAATGCAATTTCCGACAAGCAAAGTTTGTTTTGTCTCGATGTTGTGTTGTTGTATCTTTATCTCTCTTGATCTCAAGCTTTTCCACTCTTTTAATCTTTCTTTTTTATGGTTTGAGTTATTCTGGTTTGTAAGATTTTGTGATTTGTATAAAGAACCAATGGGATGTTTAGATTAATGTTGGATGGGGAAAAATCTATTTTTGTTTTTTGGTTTATCACTGTGATGTTGTGTGAGGTGTGTGTGAAGAATGATGATGGTGTGGTAGTCAAAACAACAATCTCACTGTTTTTTTCATTTAAAAAATGGTGAAATGAAAGTGATGAATGATGGCTGAACTTTTGTTTATGAGGGTGATTTAAATTGTATATGCAGGTTGAGATGGAAGGTTTACATGGTTGTGATGATATGAGGTGAATGTGTAATGTTATGTTTGTGTGTTGGTCGTGTAAGATGTAGCAGAGATAGTCGTTGTACATGGGTAAAGTTCATGAAACACAAGGATGATTTATATTTTATGTTCTCTACCTTCTGCTCACAAGTGCAAATAAAGATGGATTGCAAAATAGTTAGAGTCAGAAGTGATCATGGTAGCGAATTTGAAAATAAGCACTTTGAAAATCTTTTTGATGCAAATGGCATTTCCCATGATTTCTCCCGCCCTAGAACTCAACAGCAAAATGGGATTGTAGAAAGGAAGAATGATACTTTACAAGAGATGGCACGCACCATGATCCAAGAGACTGATATGGCTAAGCATTTCTGGGCAGAGGCAGTTAACAAAGTGTGTTATATTCAGAACAAAATTTCTCTTAGACCTATTCTGGGTAAGACTCCTTATGAATTGTGGAAGAATTGAAAGCATAACATTTCATATTTCCATCTTTTTGGCTGTGATTGCTTTATGTTGAACATTGAGGAAAATCTTGGCAAGTTTGATTCTAAGGCACAGAAGTGCTTATTGTTAGGATATTCTGAACTCTCAAAAGGCTATAGAGACTTTAACACTAAGACACGAATCACCGAGGAGCCAATTCATGTTAGATTCAATGATAATCTTGACCCTAAAAACTCAATTCTAGTTGAGAAATTTGGAGATATGAAGATCATTTTCCCATAATCCAAGGATAAAGATTCTGGAGATAAAGACTCAGAAGGAAAAACTAAGGACGCTGAAGCAAAAGACTCAGAAACGACTCAACCAGAAGCTATCGTTGGTCCAACTCATCAGAAGAAGAGTAGACCAAGAACTTCTCATTCTGAAGAATTGATTCTAGGAGATATAGACGCACCAGTCAGAACTCGATCTTCGTTCAAACCTTCTGAAGAAACTCTTCTTGGTTTGGTATCCTTAATGGAGCCCACATCTAATGAAGAAGCTCTTCTAGATAATGAATGGATTCTGGCTATGCAAGAGGAACTTAATCCAATTACCAGAAACAAGATTTTGGGATCTTGTTCAAAAACCAAAAGGTGTCCATGTCATTTGAACCAGATGGAATTTCAAAAACAAGCTCAATGAGAAAGGTGAAAATGTCAAAAACAAGGCTCAACTAGTAGCGCAAGGTTATAGTCAGCAAAAGATGATAGACTATATAGAAACCTTTGCGCCAGTTGCCAGGTTAGAGTCTATTTGTCTTTTAGTTTCGTTTGCAGTAAATCATAACATCATTCTATATCAGATGGATGTTAATAGTGTATTCTTGAATGGGTACATTTCTGAAGAAGTGTATGTGCACCAACCCCCTGGTTTTGAAAGTTCTCAAAACCCAGATTTTGTTTTCAAAATTAAAAATCGTTATATGGTCTGAAACAAGCTTCCAGAGCTTGGTAAGAAAAACTAAGTAAATTCCTTTTGGAAAATGATTTTACCAGAGGGAAAATAGACACAACGCTCTTTTTATGAGGAACAGACCAACATTACATTGATGGCAACTACAACTGATCCTGAAGGTTTTGAAGAACCAGAAGACAAGGTGTTGTCAGAGTCAGAAATAGACTCGGATTCTGAAGAGGTATTTTCTAAACTATCTCTTTCTGATTTAGAGTCATGTCTCTCTGAAATATTGGAAAAGTACCAAAGTCTTCAGAGTAGGTACAAGGACCTTATAATAGTCCAAGTAATTGCTTCTAAAACTCGTAGTGAGGTTGAGAAGAATATTTCTTCCCTAAACGAAAAAAAAATTCCTTAGAAAGTAACAACTCTACTTTGAAAAGCAAAATTTCAAAATTGAAGGAAGAAATGGTCTCAGAAGCTCCTGGTACTGATTGCATCATCACATATGACAGATCATTCTAGTACTTTCTGGATAAAAGCATAGATAGAAGAAAAATGGCTTCCATGATCTATGGAGTTAAAAAAAATGGCAAGAAAGGTTTAGGTTGTACAGAAATAGGAAAACTTGACGAGAGTCAAAAGGTAAAATCAAAACCTCTCTATGAGGATTTCGTGCCTGCTGGCACTGAGCTTGACTGTTCTACACAGACACGAAAGAATAACTCAGTTCTAAAGCCTAAGTATAAAAAACCAAGGTTGTAAAAAACTCTAGGAGAACTAACAAAAGAGGACTCAGAAAGTGGATACCTAAGGATAAGATCATTTATGTTACAGACATCCTTAGCAGCTCAGTTGAGACACCAATCATGGTATTTGGACAGTGGATGCTCGTAACACATGACGGTCAGAAGGCATATGTTCCAAGATTTAGAACTTAAGCTTTGAGGCTTCGTTGGTTTCGGAGGAAACCAGAAAAGGAAGATCATTGGCTCTAGAACTATTGGTAATGGTAAGCTCCCTTATATTACTAATGTTCTTATGGTCAATGGTTTTATGCATAACTTATTGTCTATCAATCAGCTTAGTTACAAGGGCTATGATATCATTTTTAATCAAAAGTCCTATAAGGTTGTCAGTCAGAAAGATCACATAATCCTTTTTAACGGAAAGATGAAGAACAACATTTATAAGATCAAACTTTCTGATCTTAAGGATCAAAATGTAAAATGCTTAATATCTGTTAATGAGGAGCAATGGGTATTACATAGACGTTTGGGCCATGTTAGCATGAGAAGGATCTCTCAGCTAAATAAGCTTGGATTAGTCAGAGGCTTACCCAACCTGAAGTTCGCTTCAGATGCTCTTTGTGAAGCATGTCATAAAGGAAAGTTTTCTAAAACTTATTTCAAAGTGAAAAATGTTGTTTCTACCTCTAGACCATTAGAGATTCTGCACATTGATTTGTTTGGGCTAGTGAAAACTGCCTCTATCGATGGTAAGAAGTATGGATTGGTCATCGTTGATGACTATAGTCGTTGGACATGGGTAAAGTTCTTGAAACACAAGGATGAGTTACATTTTGTGTTCTTTACCTTCTGCTCACAAGTGCAAACAGAGATGGATTGCAAAATAGTCAGAAGTGATCATAGTGTTAAATTTGAAAATAAGCACTTTGAAAATATTTTTGATGCAAATGGCATTTCCCATGATATCTCCTGCCCTAGAACTCCACAGCAAAATGGGGTTGTAAAAAGGAAGAATAGGACTTTGCAAAAGATGGCCTGCACCATGATCTAAAAGACTGATATGGCTAAGCATTTCTCGCCAGAGGTAGTTAGCATGGCGTGTTATATTGAGAACAAGATTTCTATTAGACCTATTATGGGTAAGACTCCTTATGAATTGTGGAAGAACAGAAAGCCCAACATTTCGTATTTCCATCCTTTTGGTTGTGATTGATTTTTGTTGAACACTAAGGAAAATCTTGGCAAGTTTGATTCTAAGGCACAAAAGTGCTTATTGTCAGGATATTCTGAATGCTCAAAAGGCTATAGAGTCTTTAACACTGAGACACAAATTGTCGAGGAGTCAATTCATGTTAGATTCAATGATAATCTTGACCCTAAAAAGTCAATTCTAGTTGAGAAATTTGCAGATATGAAGATCACTTTCTCAGAATCCAAGGATAAAAATTATGGAGATAAAGACTCAGAAGGCAAAGCTAAGGACACTGAAGCAAAAGACTCAGAAACGACTCAACCAGAAGCTATCGTTGGTCCAACTCATCAGAATAAGAGTAGAATAAGAACTTCTCATTATGAAGAATTGATTCTAGGAGATATAGACGCACCAGCCAGAGCTCGATCTTCGTTCAAACCTTCTGAAGAAACTCTTCTTGGTTTGGTATCCTTGATGGAGCCGACATCTATTGAAGAAGCTCTTCTGGATAATGAATGAATTCTGGCTATGCAAGAGGAACTGAATCAATTTACCAGAAACAACATTTTGGGATCTTGTTCAAAAACCAAAAGGTGTCCATGTCATTTGAACCAGATGGATGTTAAAAAACAAGCTCAATGAGAAAGGTGAAAACGTAAAAAACAAGGCTCAACTAGTAGCACAAGGTTATAGTCAGCAAGAGGCGATAGACTATACAGAAACCTGTGTGCCAGTTGCCAGGTTAGAGTCTATTCGTATTTTAGTTTCGTTTGCAGTAAATCATAACATTATTTTGTATTAGATGGATGTTAAGAGAGCATTCTTGAATGGGTACATTTCTGAATAAGTGTATGTGCACCAGCCCCCTGGATTTGAAGGTTCTCAAAATCCATATTTTGTTTTCAAACATAAAAATCAATTATATGGTCTGAAACAAGCTCCTAGAGCCTTGGTATGAAAGACTAAGTAACTTCCTTTTGGAAAAGGATTTTACCAGAGGGAAAGTGGACACAACGCTCTTTTGCAAAACCTTTAAGAATGATATTCTAGTTGTGCAAATTTATGTTGATGATATAATATTTTGTTCTGCTAATGCTTTGTTATGCAAGGATTTTGCTAAGTTAATGCAGGAAGAATTTGAAATGAGTCTGATGGGAGAACTTAAGTTCATTTTGGGGGTTCAAAATGATCAACGTTCAGAAGGAACACACATCCACCAAAGCAAGTATACAAGAGAACTTATAAAGAAGTTTAACTTGTCAGAATGCAAGCAAGCAAAACCTCCAATGCATCCTACATGCATTCTGGAGATGGAAGAGGTAAGTTGTAAGGCATATTAGAAGTTATTCAGAGGTATGATAGGTTCTCTCATTTATCTAACTTCTTCTAGACCTGATATTTTATTCAGTGTTTGTTTATGTTCTCGCTTCCAATCAGGCCCTAGGGAGACTCACTTAACTGTTGTTAAGAGAATCTTTTTTATTTTATATTAAATCAAGTGAATACAAGTTAGAAGGTTACTGTGACCCTGACTATGCTGGAGATAGAATAGAGAGGAAAAGTACTTCTGGAAGTTGTCAATTTCTAGGAGACAATATGATCTTGTGGTCTAGCAAGAGACAGTCAACAACTGTGCTTTCAACAACAGAAGCTGAATATATTGTAGCTTCTGGATGCAACACTCAAATACTCTAGATGAAGAGTCAACTGGAAGATTATCAGATATTTAAGAGTAACATTCCTATTCTCTATGATAATATTTCTGCTACATATTGATATTAAACATCATTTTTTACGTGACTATGTTCAGAAGGGTATTTTCCATTTAAAATTTGTTAATACAGACCATCAATGGGCTGATATCTTTACAAAACCCCATGCTGAGGATATATTCGTTTTCATTATTAAAAAATTTATATGTGGACTCCTGTCCAGAATGAAAAGATGTTATTAGAATGTCAAGCTTTCGAAACTCTTGATTAGGTCTGAGAATTTATTGTTGTTTGATTGTTTGATTCTGAGACATGAGCTTTCTGAAGTGAGGAAGTTTCATGAACCAAAAAGGTTCTGATCAAAAGAAATCTTATCGATTTTGGCTTCTTGATTATGAAAAATTACTACATTTAATGGTTGTCATTTCATTTGATATCATGTGGCTCATAGTGGTGACAATTGTACCACTTTATTAGCGTGCGTGATGATGGTATGACACATTGGGTTTCGTATTCTTTGAACTAGGTTAAACTTTTATGCCTCCCCCCTATGATTGTGTATTTATTATTTTAATCATTGCTAAAATGTTTATATAAACCCACTTCATTCATATTTCACACTACGCTCACATTATTCCCATATTTTCTCTCTTTCAAACCTCCAAACTCTCTTTGCAATTGTTCATCTCCTTCAACTTTCTTCAATGTATGAGAATCAACAACAACAATCTTATCTTCACTCTGTTGCCGATGAAAACCACCCAGTTATGGAAGAAAACACCCAAATGGAAGGGATTCCTGAAATCACTCTCAACACTCTGGTCGAAGAACTAATGGTTCTCAGTGAAACCATAGCATATTTCAAGAATCTAAAGGATATTGGTTTTGACCTAACAGGAACTCTGGAATTCCAAGATTGGAATGCATTCTCTGAGAGACTTACGGTTCCCGTATATCTAGTTCTTGTTAAACAATTCTGGATTCATGCAATTGTTGAAAAAGACACAATCACTTCCTACATCATGAACAAGAAGATTGTGATTACCAAAAAGTCTATCGCAGATCTGATTTCTCACAATGGTTGTGGGAAAAAAAGTGTTTAATATCAGAACTGATGCACATAAAGAAGCCAAGGTAGCATCGACCATCTTCAAGGAAGGAACAAAGTTTTACATTGGAAAGGGTCCAAGTGCCAAAGATTCGACTCATGCTTTGAGGTTATGGTTCAAAATTAGCCTGGGCTGCATTCATCATAGACCTAGCACCAATGGTATAATCATTGCTTTATAAGTAGGACTTGGAGACTTGAAGATGTTAGAACAAGATTTTTGTTATGCATATAATCTCTAAGTTTTGATGATAACAATGCATATATTTTATATGTAACAATTTTGTACTCTAATGAATTTTTCAGAAGTGTGCAGTCATCAATTTTAAATTGATTCTGAATAACTCTTATGAAGTTACATCAGAACCCTTCTGGCACGCGTCAAGAATTTACTTTGTTCGTCTCTAAAGAAACATCAACAATTCTGAGGAATTTTGAATGCCTCTGAAGAAAAAGAAAGTTATGCGCTTCTAAGAAAAGGTTCACTTCCGACTCTGATACCAAACTCTGATGACTCTAAAGACAAGGTTCTGTTGAACAAATTCTAAAGACTCTAAAGACATTATTTATAAACACTTTTGAAGACTCTGATTCCACTCAGTAGTTCTTCTTCTGGACTCATCATCACCTCTCATAAAAAAGTTGATAAGAAGATAAGGTCAAAGATAGAAACGTGTGATGAAAGAATCCGTACTAAAGTTCATTCCTATTTCGGTATAAATTGATTTCACGTCAGTACTGCAATATGGGATATGGTGAGACTTTACCTTTATTATCTCTCACGGTCTTGTTATTACTGTTGCAACAACTGGCATCAAGATTTACGCTTGTACGCTTCAACGTTCAAACATTCAGCTATATAAAGAAGTCTCTACCTCATTGCTAGAAGAAGCACAGCGATCAATATTGCAAGTGAAATACGGTAAGTCTAGAATTCCCATAAAAACACAAAGAGTTGTTGCTCATATTTGTGTAATACTTTGTTCTTAAAATTTTTTTCATCTGCTTTATAGCAGCAACTTTGTAAACAATTTCTTTGTATCTTCTTTGATATCATTTTCCTCAAGTGACTAAGTGTTAGTCTGTAGACTTGAGGGGGCTAAGGTGTTTTTCTAAACACTTAGACGAACTTGTTGTAATCTTTCTAGATTATTGGATAATTCCTTTTTTAAGGTGAAATCACCTTGGCGGGTGGACTGGAGTAACTTTGTTAACAGTGAACCAGGATAAAAATATTTGTGTCTCCCTTTCATTCTCTCTTATTAATTTTTATGCTGAAAGTTTTAAAAGTTTTCGTTTGGAAAAAACCCAATTCAAACCCCCTTTCTTGTGTTTTTCTCTACCTTTAGTTGGTATCAGAGCTCCGGCTCTGTTATTGATTTATATATCAAACACTTAACCATGTAGAGAGATCCAGTTTGAGAAAAACATTAGGGCTACTGTTAATGGAAGTGAGAGAGACAGTTACAATGCCAAACCTCTTGTCTTTGATGGAGAAAAGTTTGACTATTGGAAAGATAGAATAAAAGGTTTCTTTCTAGGCTATGATGCAGATCTTTGGGATATTGTTACAAATGGTTATGAAATACCTGTATCTGTGATTGGTATTCCCATTCCCAGAAACAGGATGAATGATGATAAAAAAATGTGAGTTTAAAAATCATCACAAAGCCAGAACCATCTTTCTCAATGTTATATCTTACAACGAATATGAAAAAATTACCAACATAGATAGAATGAAGGATATTTTTGATTCCTTGAGAATGACACACGAAGGTAATACTCAAGTCAAGGAAACAAAAGTTTTGGCATTGGTCCAGAAATATGAGGCTTTCAAGATGGAAGATGATGAAACCATTGAGACCATGTTCTCAAGATTTCAAACCCTAGTTGCAGGACTTAAGGTTCTAAACAAAGGTTACTCTACAGCTGATCATGTCAAAAAGATAGTAAGAAGCCTTCCCAAAAAATGGAGACCAATGGTTACAGCTCTTAAACTATCCAAGGATCTGAACTCCATAAGCCTTGAAGAGTTGGTCAGCTCGCTCAGAAGCCATGGAATAGAGCTAGAAGAAGATGAGCCTCAGAAAAAGGGAAAATTTGTAGCTCTAAGGTCTAGATAAGAAAGGAATAAGTCAGAAAAGACTAAAACCTTCCAAGTTGAGGAAGAAGAAGACTCTGACGAAGAAGGTTTTGATGATGAAGATGAATTGTCTCTTCTCTCCAGAAGAATCAAAGAACTCTGGAAGAAAAGACAAAACAACTTCAGAAATCCCAGAAACAGAGGAGATCACCCAGATTCATCTTCAAGAGGAAGAACAAGCAAAGAAGTAACATGCTATGAATGCAAGGAGCCATGACACTATAGAAATGAGTGCCTAAAACCGAAGAAAGAAAACTCCAGAAATGAAAGTTTCAACAAGGATGCATTCAAAGGCAAGAAGAAAGGTCTCGTGGCAACATAGGATGATTCTGACTCTGAAGTATTAGAATCTGACTCTAAAGAAGAGCATGCCAATGTAGCACTCATGGCCTCCACAGGAAACACAATTGAAACACAGTCTGACTCAGAAGAGGTATTTCTGAATTTTCTCATACTGATTTAGAATCATGTTTGTCAGAATCTCTGAATAGGTATCAAAAACTTCATCACAGATTCAAATACCTAAAAAAGGCTCATGAATCTGAAGTTGAAGAATGCATTAAGATAGAGAAAGAAGTTTCTAAAAAAAAAGATGACAATCTTGTTTTAGAAAGAGAAAATACTTTTCTGAAATAAAAATGTTTAAAACTTGAAGAAACTCTTTCTAAAGCTTCTCCAACTTCTGAAACCAGCTTTTATAAATATGATAAGGCATTTCAGAAATTCTTAAACAACAACATAGATAGAAGAAAAATGGCTTCCATGATCTATGGTGTTAGTCACAATGGGAAGAGAGGTATTGGTTATGATTCTGATGACGATGATCAAATTTCACCTCAAGAAAACAAAAAAAAAATCTCCCTTCTCTTATCACTACACACTGTCACATACACAAAAATTTACTGTTGCACGAAAACCCAAAGTGGTCAGAAACTTTGGGAAAACTAATCAAAGAGGACCCAAAAGATTATGTTTACCAAAAGATAAAATAGCATATGTTGCAGATATCCTATGCAGCAGAGTTAAAACACCAGTCATGGTACCTAGACCCTGGATGCTCGCGACACATGACGAGAAGAAGGCATATGTTCCAAAGCCTGGAACTTAAAGATGTTGGGTACGTAGGTTTCAGAGGAAACCAGAAAGGATGAATCAAAGGATTTGGAATAATTGGTAATAGATTTCTTCCTTCTATATCTAATGCACTTTTTATTGAGGGTCTAATGCATAACTTGTTATCCATAAGTCAATTAAGTGATAATAGTTATGACATTATCTTTAATAAAAAACGTGCAAAGTTGTAAGTTAGAAAGATGGCACAATTCTCTTTACTAGAAAGAGGAAAAACAACATTTACAAGATTAAGCTTTCTGATCTAAAAAACCAAGATGTTAAATGCTTAATGTTTGTTAACGAATAACAGTGGGTATGGTATAGACGCTTGGGTCATATTAGCATGGGGAGGATTTCTCAGCTAAACAAACTTGAGTTAGTCAGAGGTCTACCTAAGCCGAAGTTCACTTTCGATGCTCTTTGTGAAGCATGTCAGAAAGGCAAGCTTTCAAAAACATCTTTTAAATCTAAGAATGTTGTTTCCACCTTTAGACCACTGGAGCTTCTACACATTGACTTGTTTGGTCATGTGAAAACAGCGTCAGTCAATCGTAAAAAGTACAGACTTATCATTGTTGATGATTACAGTCGTTGGACATGGGTTAAATTCCTAAGGAACAAGATTGAGTCACATTCCGTGTTTACTAGTTTCTGTTCTAAAGTGCAAAATGAATTTAACTCTAAGATTATTAGAGTCAGAAGTGATCATAATGGTGAATTTGAGAATCAGTGGTTTAAAGACTTATTTGACTCTAATGGCATATCCCATGATTTCTCCTACCCTAGAACTCCACGGCAGAATGGAGTTGTAGAGAGGAAGAATAGGACGTTGCAAGAAATGTCCAGAACCATGATCAATGAAACAAATGTGGCTAAGCACTTTTGGGCAAAACCTGTGAATACAATGTGTTTCATTCATAATAGAATCTCTATCAGACCTATTTTAGAGAAGACTCCTTATGAATTGTGTAAGGGAAGAAAACCCAACATTTCTTATTTCCATCATTTTGGATGTTCTTGTTTTATTCTGAACACTAAAGAGAATCTGAACAAGTTTGACTTTAAAGCACAAAAATGCATTATGTTAGGATACTCTGAACGATCTAAAGGCTACAGATTATACAATACAGAAACTAGTTAGCTTTGATGATAAGCTTGACTTAGACAAGTCAAAACTAGTTAAGGATTTTGCAGATCTAGAAATAACACTTGCAGGCTCTAGAGAAAGGATAAAAGACTCTGAGGATAAATATTCAAAGAAAGCTGATAAAAATACATCTTAAGCAAATGAATGTTCTCCAACTCAAAAAAGGCAAAGGAATAGACAAACTGTTTATGAAGAATTGATTCTTGGAGACAAAGCTGAACCTGTCAAAACAAGATCCACCTTCAAAAAAATTGAGGAAATGCTTATGGGATTGGTGTCTCTGATTGAACCAACTTCGTGTGATGGAGCACTTTAGGACAATTAGTGGATTCTGGCAATGCAAGAAGAACTGAATCAGCTCTCCAGAAATTATGTCTGGGATCAGGTACCCAAGCCAAAGGGAATTAATGTCAATAGAACCAAGTGGGTATTCAGAAAAAAAAAATTAAATGAGAAAGGAGAAGTCTTCAGAAATAAAGCACGACCGATTGTACAAGGTTACAGTCAACAAGAAGGTATTGACTATAATGAAACCTTTGCTCCAGTCGCCAGGTTATAATCTATCCGTCTTTTAATTTCTTTTGCTGTTAATCATGATATTATTTTATATGAAATGATTGTCAAAAGTGCGTTTCTGAACGGATACATTTCTGAAGAAGTATATGTTCACCAACCTCCAGGTATTGAAAACGTCAAGTTTCCAGAACATGTTTTTAAACTTAAAAAGTCATTGTATGGTCTGAAACAAGCTCCCAGAGCTTGGTATGAAAGACTAAGTTCTTTTCTTCTAGAAAATGACTTTACTAGAGGTCAGGTGCACACTACTCTTTTTTGTAAGAACTTTGGAAATGATCTGATGATTTGCCAAATTTATGTAGATGATATAGTTTTTGGTTATGCTAATCCATCTGTATGTCAAGAGTTTTCTAAGCTAATGCAGGCAGAGTTTGAAATGAGTCTGATGCAAGAGTTAAAATACTTTCAAGGGATACAAATAAATCAAACTTCAGATGTCACATACATTCATCAAAGCAAGTACACAAAAGAGCTCCTGAAGAAATTCGATATGTCAGATAGCAAACCAGCAAAGACTCTATGCATCCTATATGCATTCTCGAGAAAGACGAGGTAAGTAAAAAGGTTTATCAAAAGCTCTATCGTGGTATGATAGGCTCTCTTCTCTATCTGAGTGCTTCTCGTCCATATATTTTATTTAGTGTATGTCTTTGTGCTCAATTTCAATCTGATCCAAGGGAAACTCATTTAACAGCTGTTAAAAGAATCCTAAGGTATCTGAAGGGAACATCTAACCTTGGCTTGATGTATGAGAAAACATCGTAATACAAGCTATCAGGTTTCTGTGATGCAGATTACGTTGGAGACAAATTAGAACGTAAAAGCACTTCTGGAAACTGCCATTTTCTGGGAAACAATCTCGTCTCACGAGCTAGCAAAAGGAAATCAACTATTGCTCTATCAACTGCTGAAGTAGAATATATTTCAGCATCACTTTGCAACACTCAGATGCTTTGAATGAAAAATCAACTTGAAGACTTCCAGATATATGAGAGTAACATTCCTATCTTCTGTGATAACATGGCTGCTATTTGCCTAAATAAGAATCCCATTTTACACTCAAGAGCTAAACACATAGAAATCAAACATCATTTTATTAGATATTGTGTTCAGAAAGAGGTTATTGTTTTAGAATTTATAGATACAGACCACCAGTGGGCTGATATCTTCACAAAACCCTTAGCCGAAGATAGATTTATATTCATTCTGAAGCACTTAAAAATGGAACTCTGTCCAGAATGAACTTTCCCTTCTAATGTGTTAAACTCTTTCTATAAAATCATGATTCTGACTTGTGTAAATATTTTTTTGTTATAAATGATTCTTCTACTAAGTTAGAAGTTGTTAGAAATATCTCAAGTCAGAAACCTTATGCTATTAGTGACTCGAGAACATATAAACCGTGTATTTTCAAACGTGTGGATATGATTTGTTTTGGACACCTATCTATTTAAAAATTATACATTACCGGTTGAAATGACACCTCGAGCGTTGGGATGTTTTGAGAATAGTTGTCTAAATCATTATTGTTATTTATTACTCTTCCCCCGTTTGTTCATTGTCAATGCATTTGTAATCATTTAATTCTTCTCTTTATATATATATATTCACTCTTCTCACTCTCACACAGTACGCTACTCTCATCCACACTTCAACTTATTTAACCCTAGAAACCCTTCTTCTTTGTTACCTAATTTTATCCATGGATGCTCAACAAGCTGCTGTTTAGGAATACTCTCAACAAATGCAACAACAAAGTCAATCTTCTCAACCCTTGACCACTAGCACCATGCCTACTGAATCTACAACACTGCATCAATCTTTGTCTATCTTTCAACCACTAAAAATTGATCATATTCTTGATCGTCCTTTACACATTCACATGGATACACCATTTGAGCAACTGGAAGTGCTCTATGAACTGCTGGTAGATTTTGATAACCTAAAGGAAAATGGTTTGGTTTTGACTAAGGATCTCCATAAGCAAGGATGAAAAACCTACTTTGATCGTCGTTACGGACCAATCTTCCCAAATTTGATAAAAGAATTCTGGAGATACGCTGATGCTGATGACAAATATAATGTGTCTCATTTTCTAGGTTATAAGTGTGTTATCACTAAGAAATCAATTGCTACATTGCTGGGAATGGAACACACAAGAGGAAAAAGGGTTTATAACATGAGCCCTAGGTCAAAGTTTCTTCTTCAAGAAATTAACATTGCAATCTTTACTCAAACCTCTGAGAGTAAATCCAAAAATCAAGAACTTCCAAAAAATCTCCGGGTATGGCTAAAAATTATTCTGGGATGCATTCATCATAGACCAGTATCCAGCTCTTCTGATTATGCCAACGCTGATCAGAAGTTTATGTTGTACTTTCTGATGAAGGGAGAACCGATGCACTTGCCTTCTATTCTTTTCAAATACCTTAGAGATGTTGTCAAAGAGACCAAAAACACTGTGAAACCTAAAACATTTATTCCTCTAGGCAGACTCATCTCAGTCATTCTTATAAAAAATGCTCTTGTAGATCATTTACTACATCTGAAATTGATGGATGATATTATAGTGGAAACGAGAAAACCTCTGAACAGAAGAAATCTCAAGAGTATGGCCATCATTGAGAAAGTTTTGGTTAAACCAACTATTGTTACAAATTGGGAAAGTATAAAGGATAGAAGGATGACTGTTAAAGAATTTCCTCTTTTCACCAAGATTGATTCTCCAGAAGATATTGAAGAGTATCTCAAAGTGCTTGAAGCTGAAGGTCATGATGTATCTGGATTTACCTATAATGATCTTTAAGATGCTCCTCCTAATATGATGAAAAGACCATGTGAATCATCTTTAAAAAGGTCTGAGAAGAAAAGAATAAGAAACTCCACCTGGGAGATTCTATAAACCTTTAGAAGTCTTTTGTACTGGGATCCTATCCTACTCCCTTTAGTAAGTCTTCTGGCTCTCTATCTGTTGTATCTGGTTCTAATACTAGAACTCTTAATTTATTAATTCCTCCACCTCCTCCACTTATTTCAACCACAGTCATAATTACATTCCATCCCACCTTCACTATCTACTATGTCAGCCCCCACTGAAAAATCCAAATGACCTCCTACACCATCTAAATCAACCATCTCCCAATTCACCTCTCAAATCAAAACCACTAATCCTGAACCTATTTCCTAAACAACTACAACATCTAAAACCCTTGCCAACACTATAATGAATTCAAAAATCATTCCAACAACAAATCCTGCAATAGTTGCCCCTTCAACCATTTCCACAACAGCTGTATCGACATCACTTTCCTCTATTGCATTTTCATCTGCAACAAATGATGTCTTTCGAGAAACCTTCCCAACTAACATCACTCAGCCACCTTCTGAAAATACTACTTCCGAAATAATGCCTACCTCGGAACCCATACCTTTTTATATCTCCACAACAAACGTTACTTCGGCATTCCAATATTTCATTTCTCAACCTTCTGATCCACACTCACCTAATCAGAACGATGATCAAACCACGACAAATGCTCCTTTAGAATCCAATAACATATTTCCTGAGAAATCAGATTCTGATGAAGAAACCAACTCTAATAATAATACCTCTAGTTTTCAACCTCCTAACCTGACCCTTTATGAAGTAATATCTAGTTTCAAGGCTAATGCAGAAAGTAGAGTTCATAAGCTCTATGAGGAGTCTGAATCTAGCAATAATCCTTCCTATCTGGATACTAGCTATAATAGTTTTAATGAATGGTTAGCTGTTGAGTTTGAAAAACTCAGAAATCTCTATGTCCAAGAAAATGATAAGTTTGTCAAGGAAGCTGAAATCAGATTGGAAGCTCAGAAGGCTGCTGAACGAGAAGCTGCTGAAGCTGCTGCTAGAGAAGCTGCAGAGAAAGAGGCCGCTGAAAAGGAAGCTGCAGAACAACAAGCCAGAATGGCACCTGCTGTAAAGGAAACTGTAGAAGGTTCTAATAAGGCACCCACTTCTAATACTGGCATTTTCCCTCTAATGATGAAAACTCTGGAAGAGATGCAGCAAGAATAGAAAAAAGTCAGAACTCGACTTGATAAGCAAGATGAAGTCAGCACCAATATTTAGAATATGCTTGCCCAACTTATGCAGAAGATACCTTCTCCCTCTTCTCAACCTTAGGCACTTAGGCTTCCCCTTTTAGATTTCTGATTTCATATAAGTTTTTTCTCTTCTGTATCATTTTTACATCATCTTTAATATATATGACTTTTTTATTATGACAAAAAGGCAGAGTAGAATACGTAATGATTTTGATACATATCTACTTCTTTAATCTCAATGCTTACATTCTAACCTTAACACATATATGCAAGTAGATTTATGTCTCTTTCAGAAACTTTCTAAATGAATCAAGCCTGAGAGAAGCATTGAAAAAGGATATGATAATTCAAGATCTGACAAGTCAACCAGGTTCTGATGATAAGACTGTTACAAGACAAATAGGTTCTGACTCAGGGGGAGTTTTCTAACTCAACTCTGATATTTCTCTAAGTTCTGATATCTCGTGCATATATCTGTTTGTACACATTGTTCCATCAAAATACATGATTTTGTCATCATAAAAAAGGGGGAGATTTAGAACAAGATTTTGGTTCTGCATATAATCTCTAAGTTTTGATGATAACAATGCATCTATTTTATATGTAACAATTTTGTATTCTAATGAATTTTTCTGAAGTGTGCAGTCATCAATTTTAAATTGATTCTGAATAACTCTCATGAAATTACATCAGAATCCTTCTGGCACGCCTAAAAAATTTACTTTGTTTATCTCTAAAGAAACATCAACAATTCTGATGAATGCTGAATGCCTCTGAAGAAAAAGAAAGTTATGCGCTTCTAAGAAAAGGTTCGCTTCCGACTCTGATACTAAGCTCTGATGACTCTAAAGACAAGGTTCTGTTGAACAAGTTCTGAAGACTCTGAAGACATTATTTCTAAATACTTTTAAAGACTCTGAAGACTTTGATTCCACTAAGTAGTTCTTCTTCTAGACTCATCATCACCTCTCATCGAAAAGGTTGATCAGAAGATAAGTTCAAAGACAGAAACGTGTGATGAAAGAATCCGTACTAAAGTTCATTCCCATTTCGGTATAAATTGATTTCATGTCAGTACTGCAATATGGGATATGGTGAGACTTTACTTCTATTGTCTCTCACAGTCTTGTTATTACCGTTGCAACAGTTGGCATCAAGATTTACGCTTGTACGCTTCAACGTTCAAACATTCATCTATATAAAGAAGTCTCAAACTCATTGCTAGAAGAAGCACAACTATCAATATTGCAAGTGAAATACGCTAAGTCTAGAAATCCTATAAAAACACAAAGAGTTGTTGCTCATATTTGTTTAATACTTTGTTCTTAAAATTTTGTTTCATCTACTTTATAGAAGCAACTTTGTAAACACTTTCTTTGTATCTTCTTTGATATCATTTTCCTCAAGTGACTAATTGTTAGTCTGTAGACTTGAGAGGGCTAAAGTATTTTTCTAAACACTTAGACGAACTTGTTGTAATCTTTCTAGATTATTGGATTAAGCCCTTTTTGAAGGCGAAACCACCTTGGCGGGTGGACTGAAGTAACTTTGTTAACAGTGAATCAGGATAAAAATATTTGTGTCTCCTTTTTCATTTTCTCTTATTAATATATGTGCTAAAAGTTTTAAAAGTTTTCGTTTGGCAAAAACCCAATTCAAACCCCCTTTCTTCTGTTTTTCTCTACCTTCAGAAGAAAGTTGCAACAGTTTACAAGACTGTTTCTACATGAAAAGCTCTCAAATTTGTGCATACTTTTCTTTGAGTTATTGTATTTCATTTGTGTAAAAATTCGCTTGTGTAGAAGCAAATTTTAACACAAAATCTTTATTCAAACTTGTTTGTTTGTGAATCCTTAAGGAGACTAAGTTGTAGTTGGATCCTTGAGAAGACAAAGAAAGTTGTTCTTTGTGATTTCTGTAGTCAGATTGGTTATAGTGGATTAATTCTTTGTGTATAAGGAGAAACCACATTGGCGGGTGGATTGGAGTAGCTTTGATTTCAAGCGAACCAGGATAAAAATCCTTGTGTCTTTCTCTCTTTAATCTTTTGATTGTGTTGAGATTTTAAGTTGGTAAAAAGATTTTCTTTTTAAAACCCAATTTAACCCCCCCCCCCTTTCTTGTGTTTTTCGCAGCTTCAGTTTCCATGTTACTTCGCACAGTTTCTTGATGCGTGTTGATTTTCTTGAAATTGAGTTGAGTCGTCTTTATAAACTGAGTCATGGTTTCTTCAAGTTGAGATGATGAATCCTCCTCCCATGAATGATCAGTGTTGAAGTAAGGTTCTGGCTCTGAATAATTTCTCAAATTTTTTTTAATTGGAGTTTTTGCTGGAAGTTCCTTTGTATAAGCTTCAAAATTTTCCAAGTGAGCATAGATTTCATCTTGCATATTTGTCTTCTCCTCGCCTGCAACATAAAAAGAATAATACCTTAGTAGCACTACACTAGATAAAAAAACAAATAAGAATAAAAACAAAAAATAAAAAATAAATAAAAACAAAAAAAATAAAATCCAATTATAAAAAAATTAAATCTAAATAATATCAAAATCCTAACTGCTAGACTTGTGAAGGTTATAAATCAGCTTATTGAAGACACTCAATCTGCTTTTGTGCCTGATAGATCCATTCATGACAACATATTGCTTGCTCTAGAGTTTGTGAGAGGGTATAATAGGAAGCATGTTTCTCCTAGGTGTATGGTCCAAATGGACATCCACAAGGCCTATGACACTGTTGAATGGCAGGCTCTAGCTTAGATTATGGATGGAATGAGATTTCCTCAAATGTTTATTGATTGGATAATGGCCTGTGTCACTACTGTGTCCTACAAACTCTCCATAAATTAATCCCCTTCTAAAATTTTGAAAGCTAAGAGAGGCTTGAGATAGGGGGATCCTGTCTCCCCCATCTTATTTGTGATAATCATGGAATATTTATACAGGCTACTGCAAGGGATGAACTTGAACCCCAACTTAATTTCCACCCTAAGTGTGAGAAACTTAGGACCATCAATTTATGTTTTGCAGATGACATCCTCATCTTTGTTAGAGGAGATCTTAGGTCTGTTAGGTTGATAATGGAAAAGTTTAAGGAATTTTCTGCTGTAACTAGCCTCTGCATTAGCAACCCCAAAAGCAATAAACCTTGGTGGAGTGGATTTTGAAACTCAAAGGCTCTTACAGCAGGAAACTGAGTTTGGAATTGGAACTTTGCCTTTTAAATATCTTGGTGTGCCTTTGGATAGCAAGAAGTTATATGTTGCTAGCAGCCAACCTCTTCTAGAGAAAATGCTTATAAGATTAAAACATTGGAGTACTAGGTTATTGTCATATGCTGGGAGGTTCCAACTTGTTAAAAGTGTGATGTTCGCTATCTCAAACTATTGGATGAATTTTTTCCTTTTACCAAAGAATGTGATCTCCCACATTGAAGGTTTATGCAGGACATTTCTTTGGACAGACAAGGATAGTGGGAGCAAGAAAGCTCCAATTTGTGGGATCATGTTTGTGACCCCATTTCTACAGGTGGACGCAATATTGTCTCTTTGACTGCGTGGAATAAAGCTACTATAAGAAAATTGTTGTGGAACATTTGGGACAAGAAGGATAAATTGTGGATTAAATGGGTGCATATATACTACATGAAACATGTGGATACTAGAATATACCAACCAGCTAATCATTGCTCGTAGATCCTGAAGGCAATATTCAAAAATATAGACTTGATGATAAATTCTGATACTTGGAAGGAATTCCAAGATGCTGGTAGGTATAGTACTAGGAATATGTATGTTATGCTTAGGGGGAATAAACCCAATGTGGTTTGTAGGAAGTTATTCTTTGGCAACATTGCTATACCATGATACATTTTCATACTTTGGATGGCTTGCCATAGAAGACTTCTTACTAAGGATCGAATGATGCGATTTGGTATTAGTAATGATGGCATGTGTGTGTTTTGTAACCTGTAAGAGAGTTGTCACCACTTGTTTTTCGACTGTGAGGCTACTAAAGTCGTATGGAAACAGGTGCTTGCCTGGCTTGGAATTAATCACAACACAGGGGGATGGATTTCTGAAATGGATTGGATCATTCAACAAACTCGGGGCAAAGGTAATAGATCAAATTTTTTGAAGATGGTTATAGCTGAGACGGTCTACCATGTTTGGACAGTGAGAAACAAAGTTATTTTTTAAGGTTGTAACAAGGAAGCTTTACATAGTAAACATGTTATAGACATGATACTTAGGAGAATAGAAGTGGATAGAAAACTAGCTTTATTTTGTACTAGGGCCTGATTGTTTGGCTTGTTATTTTGGATGTTTTGTCATTTAGATGACTGGATCTTAGGATCGGTGTGTTTTGTATCGTGTTTTGGGTAGTAATATATTCTTTTATTCCAAAAAAATTAAAGCTAAATCTAGAATAAAAATAGAAACAAAAATAAAAATAAAATAAATCGAAACAAATAAATAAAATAAAATAAAAAACTAAACCTAACAAATTTCGCACAAATATTGTCTTGTTGAAATTTGCAATCCCCGACAATGGAGCCAAAAACTTGATGACTTCTCGACAAGTGTACCGATAGTGTCGAAGTAATATAAAAAGATATTATCTCCACGAGGATTGTGATTTAACAAGGTAAGACTTATGCGAATTAAAGATACAAATGGGGGGTTTTGGAATGGTTTTTGCGAGAAATAAGTTGGTTCTAAATTCAATAATGAGAAAGCGATTAGGTTTTACTCGAATCCCTTGTATTATCTCTTTTTGATGTTTAATGCATTACATGAATGAGAAAATCGTTATGTTTCCATGGTGAATTAACACAACCACTATACCCAATCCCTTGGTGTATAACTGACTAATTCCTACTAGAGGTCTCCTATCCCTATTCAACAGCGTAAGTGAAATTAGGCAATGAAATAGTACGTTAACTCAAATGCCACTATTAAACGTCTCTTATCCCTATTCAACCACTGTAAGTACAATAATCGCCCTAGTTCTAACGCATAGACTATTGGTCAGTATTCCCTATGAGCCCATAATCAAATTAAAAGAGTATCTCACATAAAAAGATTAAGCATAAGAGGCACTGACAAATTAAACATGTGTCCCAACAGGTTCAATACAAGTTCCTCTCATAAAACCTGATCTAGAGTAAATTAGCTACTCATATTACAAGAATAAATTACCGAGATAAGGGATGAAGTTTGCATGAAATTTCCTTGAAGAAACTAACCCTAATGGCTTCCAATGCTCCAAAATCGCTCCCTTGGTGCTCCTTACCATCACTTTCTGTCTCCAAATCAGAACACTAGAAAAAGTGGCAAAAATCCCCTTTTAAAGCTGTCAGAACTGGTCAACTCATTAGAAAAGCCCAGAAAACAGACTTATCATGCGCCCATCGCGTGTGTGATTGCTTTCCATCGCGCGCACAATACTTTCCACCATGCGTGTGATTTTTCCAGAATATAGATATCTTTTTTAGCTTTCTTTTGCAACAAAAAAAACCTGTCTCAAAATGAGTTGGGGAACTTCAGATATGATCAAATTACTGGACAAATGTCAGGATGTAAATTGTGCTGAAAAATACTCGTTTCTTCATAATTTCTTCATGATTTCTTGGCTTTGCTTTGTTTCTTCGACTTCTTCACTTATTCATATTTAGCTCATCTTTAACTCGAAATTCCATCGAATTCATTGCAAATACTTATAAGATTCATGTAATTACAAATTGTCATCATTTGCTCATGTCATATATTCTCAAAACACCTTAAAAATAGATTTTCTAAGACGCCTATAATTTATTAGCTCCTATATCCCCATGAATTTCCATTCTAAGAATCTTCTTTCCTGCCTCCAGATCCTTCATATCAAACTCTTTACCCAACTTGGTCTTCAACTCATGAATTGGTAAGAAGAGCATATGGTACTAAGTCTTCAAACCCATATCTTACTGGAGGTGTAATACGACAGGGCTCCCTATCATGCACAAGTGTATAGTTTTGGACTCCACCTGAATCTTGCACTACACCTGAATCTGAGCCTGGTTCATCCTGTTGTTGGGCTACAATCTGCCTTGGACTCACTGGTGGCTCCTCAATGTCCACCTGAATCTTGTCCAAACTAGAATTTTCTACCTCAGTATTTGGAACAATTGTCATATCTGACTTTTTCAACATCAACTTTTTATCAAATACAACATATCAACTAACAAACACTTTCCTATTTACAAGATACCACAACTTGTACCCCTTCACACCTTTATTTTAGCCAATAAAGATGCACTATTTTGACTTGGGATCAAATTTAAACCGATCCTCATTGAGAATATGCAAATATGCTAGACACCCAAAAATCCTCAAATTACTCACCCAAAAATCCTCAAATTACTCACATCAATAGGATTACATGTCCACACCTCTTCTGCAACGTTTCCATCCAATGAAGCCTGTGGTGAATTGTTGACTAGATAACATGCCAAATTAAGTGTTATTGCCCATAAACCTTTTCAAAGACCAACATTCAACCGAAGTCACATGTATTCTCCGCCAGAGTCCTATTTATCCCCTCTACACCACCATTTTGATATGGTGTCTTCCTCATAAAAATTTGCTTATGGATTCCATTCTCCTCACAGAAATGCATGAACTTCTTGTCAGTGTATTCAGTTCCATTATCAGACCGAAAATACTTTATTTTTCTCCTTGTCTGGTTCTCTACCTCCGCCTTCATCATTTTGAACTTGGCAAAGACCTCAGATTTATAGTTCATAAAATAAAAATACAAAGTACCTCCTCCTTCCTCATATTTATGTTTCTTGTTAATGAATGTCACAAAAGTACCTGGAACCTCCAACTGAGGGCTCATTTGTAGGCCCCCAAACATCAAAATGGACATAGTCAAGGATTCCCTTGGTCTTGTGTTACCCGGCCTTGAAACGAACACTATATTATTTCCAAAGAACATAAAACTTGATCAATCCAATTGTCCAACTACGAACACCCTTCAGTAAATTCCTTTTATGTAGATCCATCATCCCATATTCACTAAGATGGCTCAAGCGCATGTGCAACAATTTGGTTGCATCATTATCATTTTCAACAGATGCTACATCATCCATAATTATGCCCCCGAAAAACTTATAAATGTTAACTGCAATCCTCCTTGTAGTCATTGTCGTACCTCAAAAAAAATATGATCCTTCGTGAAGTGTATCGTACGCTTGTAGTAAAATGATTCGAACAGAGTCGTCATCGAAGTTTGTTTATTCCAAAGAAGGAAAAGGAAAATATCGATAAAACCTTTGAAAATAAAATGGTCTTCGCAACCAAATTCGGGTTTGGGACGTGATTATGCAAGGGGAAGGTATTAGCACCCCTCAAGTCAGTTGTACTCAACGCAAACCTTTTAGTTAAATTAGCGGTTGAATGTTAGCTATCATTAGTTGCTTTCTTTGAGTAGTCAAAAGTTTAAAAGAGAAAATAAAAGGGGTCGCAAAAAGTTTTTATTAATGCGCTTAACGAGATTGCGGGTCTCGTTCCTACGTATCCTCTAGTACAATGAGGAACTCAAAGCTTTGTAGTTCAGGGTAGAAAATGTTTTGTTTGTTGGTGGATTTTAGTGAAATCTATTTTGTCTTAATCAACATTAAACATTGCTTACCCAAAACAGTTTGAGGAACGAACATTTGCATCACATTGAATGGATTTTTACATATCAACATTCACAGAAAAATGTCACTTATCTCAACTCACACACTTGTGGATGGCGCGTTGTTTTGTATCGTCTTGAGACGAAATACCTTTTGATTAAAAGAGTTTTGATTTATTGAAGGTTTAACAAGTGAATAACGAATTTTTTATGAGAACCAGGCATAAGCCTCGGGACCAATCATTCGGGGTTCCACTGGAATGCTAGATTCCAACAGTCCTTTTTCATTAAAGGTATTTAAAATAATATGTTTAATGCACAGTGAACGCTTGATAAGAACAAGATGCATGCCTTGGAATCATTTGTTTAAGGGTTCCATCGGAATGCTAGACTCCAACGGTCCATTTCTTTGTCCAAGTTTATTAAGTGTTTTAGGATCGGAAGAAAAAAAGAATGGTTAATCCAAGATGTGTGCCTCGGGACCAATCATTCAAGGGTTCCATCGAAGTGCTAGACTCCAACGGTCCTCTTCTTTCGCGTTTGTTTAAGAAAAAGGGTTTTATATTACGTTTTACTTGGGAAAATTCACTTAATGTTGATCGAGATTTGATTGGCATAGATAATAAATGAATTGAGAATGATGAGATTTTGAAAACTAACTTGATGTTGATCAAACATTTGAAACTTATCTTGAAAGATTGATTTTATTATGCATCCATTTTATTATTTTATTTAACAGTTACGGTCTACATACAAGATTAAATAAATAATGCAATCACCCATAATTTAAGTAACAAATTAAAACTTGCAAGAAATCACCCATTCAATCCAAGATCAAACAAATTAAGTTAAACATCAATTAATATTATTTCTAAGTTACTAAGACTTGAAAGGAATTTATTAGGTTTTTGAAAAAAGTAATTAGATGAAACAACCCTAATTCATACATCTAACATTAACTTTTCATTTTACTTTAGTTTTAATGAAGTAAAATAAATTTTAAAAAATAAAACAAACTAAACATTATATTATTTTTATTAAAAAAAACCTATTCAAATTTTTATTTGATAAAGACACTCAAACCCTTTTAAATCACGGTGTTTATTATTTTTATAACAAATTAAATTAACAAAGAAAGAAAGAAATAAAAAACAAAGGATGGGCTAGAGGGTGCAACCCAAGTGATATAGGGGTAAGGGAGACCCAAAAGTCAGCCGAGGCCAAGGGCGACCACGAGTTAGGAGAACTCGGTTCATACCTCAACCAATTCAGCACAAAATACACAATGACATATGTCGCTCCCAAAAGATTCGCATCCAACGGTACAAACGCGAGAGTGGCGCAGAAGACACATAGTCGCCAGCAACGTGTATTTATCCCAAGAGAGGGAAAGGGAACACTACATAAACCTGAAGGAAGGGAAAGAGCATGGTCTCGCGACCAAGAGGATCGGGTACAGGAGTCGGTTACGCGAAGGAAATGTGTTAGCACCCAACACGTCCATCGTACTCGATGGGATCCACGCTTGTTGTCTGCATCAAAGAGTGTCAGAAAAGATACCGGAAAAGGAACTGCTAGCTGGAGAACCGGAAAAGGAAAGGAGAGAGAGAAAGAGAAACAAATGTAGGGAAAATAAAAGAAGTGCTCGAATGGGCCCTACCCCACTGCCTACGTATCTCATCGGGAGCATGAGAATCAGAGCGACGTAGTTCCCCTCAACGAGGATTGCTTGTGTTTTTTAGGAAACGGCTAACGTTCTAGCTCAGGTGTTGCAAGCTCGCTGAATTGAGTGCGTTACCGCCTTACAAGAGAAAGAGTAAGAGCACGTTCGTATGTTGAGAGTGAGTGAGATGAGAAAAGAATTCCCGAAGGAAAAATGTTATTGTTTGTTTGAAGTTTTTTAAGCAAGAAGTGTTTTTTACAGTTATTTGTAACTTGCATTGAACCAAAGTCTTATATACAGGAACGAATACTTCGTGCATCATCCCCAACAGGACGTACACTAAGTACCCTAGAAGAATGAGAGGAAGCCCCTCATTCCCCACTTCCCACATAGAAGGCTCGAGCGCAATACGCGTTAATTTTTATTACGTGTTTTCAAGAAGTTTTGAGATGAGAAGAGAGACGACACAAAGGAAACTCTAAAGGGAAACTAAGAGTCCTAATGTTATCATGCATGGATGTCCTATGGTTAGTGAGGCTTAGGAGAGACGACTACCTAAAACTTAATGCTAATCCTACTCCAAGCTTAATAAAAAATTAAGTTGGACTAGGTAGCTCTAAGGGAAAAGAATCCAAGACTTGAACAAGTCTTGAGATTCAAGGGAGGAAGAGAGTGAAAGAGAGGCGAGAAGCATCTTAGATGCCAAGGAAAACACAAGTATGAAAGCTTAAAAGAGAAAGGAGAAGTTAGAATGTGGATGACCATCCACATCCCATTCACTTACCATTAATCCCTACATGGTTAGCAAAAAAACAAACATAAGCAACAATAATACAAATGAAACCCAACAAGGTACAACCCAAAGAGAAATGGTTACAAACCAAATGAAACTCATCCAAGTCATAATGCACACCTCAGAGGTGACCCATAATGTTTACCAAACAAACTCAAGCAAAGAGAATGCAAACAAGTGGCAAAACATCCAAGAAGATCATTAAAGAAGGAGTAGAAGAAGAATGAGTGGTTATGCAAGGTGATCATGCAAGAATGCTTCAAATAAAATCAAAGTCAGAATGTGGATGACCTAAACATGTGCCTAAACATGCTATACAAGTGTCACACAAGGCACACAAGCAAGTATCCAAGCATTAAGAACCATTAGAAGAAGAAGAAAGAAGCATGTAAATGAAACATGTTAAAGGATGCAACATGAAACATGGATAACATATGACATGAATACAAAGCTCCAAGGTCAGAAACATACATCAAATGAGATGCAAAGAAGTGATATGGCATGGCATACACAAACCAAACACAAACCAAGAAGAGGCATAGGTGAGAAGAAGTGAAAAGATAAGTCAAAAAAGGCATGTAAATCAAACATTGAACATGTGCACAAAATATGCAACAACCTCATACCAATGACCTATAATGATAATCACATGACTTATAATGATTCAAACATGGCTCATGAAGTCAAAGAAACAATCCCAAACAATGGCACAAGTGCCTTCTCAAACAAGTACCCAAACATGATCCAAAGATGTGCATAAAAGAGACCTCAAACAAAGAGCAATCAAAAAGTTAGCAAATCAACTTCAGAAATTACCAAATTAATTTTCAGAACACCTCAACCAGAAGCAAACATCATATTAATAACTCATGCAAAAATTCACAAGATAAGGCCTTCAATCAATCATATAAAGTCACATAGGAACCATGAACTAATATGCAAAAGAGAGGGACCAAAATGCAATATGAAAAGAGTTTAAAAATATGAGAAAAATGTTTTTATGCACTTCAATATGTTGATGAAATAATGCAAAAAGAATGAACTCAAAATGTTTTATATGCTATGAGAAATAAAATCTACAATGCAAAGTGTGCAAAATAAGAACAATTCAAAAAGAAATCAATTAAACAATTAATTCAGATGCCAAAAATAAAATAAAATAAGAAAATAAAATTTGCCAAAGTTTTATAAAACCCTAAATATGCCTCATGATTTTTTTTGTAATTTTTGGATGCATAACAATGATTTTAAAAATTAAAAAAAAAAAGAAATGCAACAATTAACAAAAAATAAAATAATTGAAATAGGCATGGGGGTGCAAGCAGCAAGCAGTCACGTTGAGAAATGAAATGGACTTAAAGAGGGGGGGTTCAGAAAGCAATCCCAAGACAAGAAGGGTCCATCAGCGAAGTCAAACAAAAAAACAAACTCAGTCAAACATTCAGGACTCACATCAGCCATCAGATCAATCACACGCTCCACACTCAGCCAAATAATCAATAAGGTAAACAAGATCAATGGTCATGATTAAAAACACACCATAAGAAGAGTACACACGCGAACACCATACACGATCAGAAATTAAAAAAAGAGCACGTGAGCAGCACATGTAAAATTAATGTGTTGGCTGAACAATATCCATCAGATCACACCAACGTATCAGATTAGGTCAACAGAAATAAAAAATAATCAAGATCTGCGGTTCAGATTGAGAGCACACAACAAGAAGCGTGGAATGACACGTACACAAACAATGAAATAAAACCAAAAAAATAAAAACGTGGCAACATGAAGACCATCAGATCAAGGTAATGGACGATTGTGATTGCGTCTTCTCCACAAAACCCTGGCTGGCCGGAAAACAAAACCAGACGCCGGAGCTAGGGCTCCGGTCGTCTCCTCCGGTGGACATCAACAACAAAATCTCCAGAAATCACATATGAGTATACCAAATTGATCAGAAATTCACAAGGATCACAAATATCAAACTCATTTCATCAGATCAGCAACATAAAAGCCAAATCGAACAAAAGAAAATTTAGATCCAAAACTTAAATCTCAAAATACACACAATCCACACGTCCAAAATCAAAATAAAATAGATCATCATGCTCAGTGAACTTCATAGATCGTCATGCACATCAAAAAATTAAGTTCTAAGGGTATGAAATCTCCACTAACCTGTGACCTTGAAGAGCCCAAAATATCACAAGAACGCCTTCCAAAAGCTGCAGATCAAGTCCTTTGAACTTCTAATTGCAAAATAAATGCAATTAGAGTTTGAATCTGGTCTAGATCTTGAGATTTGCAGAATGGTTTCCAAATTCGAACCCTATGATATCCTTGATATGAGCTTCAGATGATGGATGATTTGTGTTCTATGGAGTCCAATGATTCAGAATGTGAAAGAATTTCTCAAAAAGCTCTTAGGATGAGAGAGAATCGAAGAGGAGAAGATGAGAGCAAAAATGTGAAATCTGAGCAAATGAGGATGCATGACCTAGCTGTGAGGGTATGAGTTAGCTTATATACTCTTAGTTATTCCCCTGATTATGATTAGCAAGTGATTAAACCCTTGATTAGTGAGATTGGAGTGGTTTTGCCAAAATGCACTTTGTGATCAACCCACTAATTCTCACGTGCCAATGCCACAAAATGAGTATGATCCACTCATATTTCCTCTGCTGATCACAAATGAATTGTACTTGGGCCTTGCACTTGCTTGGTTTGTGAGTTTTTGATCCATTTGCAAATTTGTACAATGTGAAATAAGTGAGAAATATAGCATGGAATGACTTGGTTCAAAGGCCAAAAATAATCCTTATGAGGTGTACTTTGATGTTGTAATGTGACATGAAGCAATAGAACCAAATATAGGTCAACATGAACCAAAATGCAAAAGGTGTAAAGAGTGGTACATGGAAAACCATCAAAATGCACCTTGCATTGTTTTGACCATAACTAGAGTTCCACAAATGATATGGAGATGTTCTAGTACTTTTTGGAAATGGGAGAGAAAGATCTTCAACTTTCATGTTGGAGGAAAATTCATTTGGAGCTTCCTTGATGATGAAAAGTCAAGTTGAATATAGTAGAAAAATTGCCAAAAATGGAAAGTTCTCATTATAGGTCATTTTCCAAATTTAGTAACTTTTGCACAAACTCTTGATTCTTGATGAATGATGTGAAACTTGACCCTTGAAGACCATATGAGGATGTGAGACCTTTAAAACCATGAAAAGAACCTCAAAATCCACAGTTGACTTTCTCCTTTACAGTTGACTTTTCTTGGTTCACAAGCAATTAATCCACTGAACATTCTTCACCATAAATTATCAACCAAACCCTCATCTTATGGATACATTCAAGCATAAAGACCTCATGACACCATGCTTAAACACACAAAGCCCTCCAAGAAGTCCTTTGGGTTCATAAACCCTAATTGGTCCCTCTGATCAGGAGGGAAAAATCCACTTGAAATCCTTTGCCATGCTTGACCATATGAAGATATGATGAACCCCATGAGCCACCTTGAAGCTTGAGACTTGAGAATATGGACCAAGTACCTTGATCCCATGCTAAGAATCAATGATATGCACAATGCAAATGCAAGAAATGAAAAGAAACATAAGCCAATTAGTATAAACAAAAGGGCAAATTTTGAGGTGTTACAGCTGCCCCTATTCAATCAACTTGGTCCTGAAGGTATGATAGTGACAGCTATCATGCATTCAAAGGATTCAGGGATATTGAATACCAAAAGAAACCTGAAATTTGCATAAAGAACACTGTCCCTGCTGATAGAGGGAATTGGCGAAGAAAATCTTCAACATGACTTCACATGAGAGAGACCTGAACATCAACCTCTGCGGGGGAAGTACAATAAGAAATCTTCAACATGACTTCACATAAGAGAGACCTGACCATCAACCTTTGCGGGGGAAGTACAATAAGAAATCTTCAACATGACTTCACATGAGAGAGACCTGAACATCAACCTCTGCGGGGGAAGTACAATAAGAAATCTTCAACATGACTTCACATGAGAGAGACCTGACCATCAACCTCTGCGGGGGAAGTACAATAAGAAATCTTCAACATGACTTCACATGAGAGAGACCTAAACATCAACCTCTGCGGGGGAAGTACAATAAGAAATCTTCAACATGACTTCACATGAGAGAGACCTGAACATCAACCTCTGCGGGGGAAGTACAATAAGAAATCTTCAACATGACTTCACATGAGAGAGACCTGGACATCAACCTCTGCGGGGGAAGTACAATAAGAAATCTTCAACATGACTTCACATGAGAGAGACCTGAACATCAACCTCTGCGGGGGAAGTACAATAAGAAATCTTCAACATGACTTCACATGAGAGAGACCTGAACATCAACCTCTGCGGGGGAAGTATAATAATGAAGAAATCACCAGATGCGGTTGCGATGTTAAACAACATCCCTTGAATCGTATCCTTTTCTGCTGGCAAAAGAAATCATGTAACAAAATACCAAATCTGGCTTATGCTTCAAATGCATATGTTTGAATTTTGTTGTAATGCTCCATACGAAATGGAATGCTACGCATTTGGGAGGATGCCATGCAAAAGATGCTTATGCAATGCAAAAAGGGCGTCCTAACGAAATAAACGCTAAGGACAAAGGCAGCTCCTGGGTATGATAAACTGACATGTCATTCTTAACCAAGAGATCCTGATGAGGTATACTTCACCCTGCTGAGAAGAAACAAGACCGCCAATTCTGTCGGAGACGGACGAAACTCCGAGAGAATACCCACTCTGTTGGGGAATGTCAGGATCAACAACTCTGCTGGAGATGGATGAAACTCCGAGAGGATACCCATTCAGCTGGGGGAGGGAGATGAATACTGAATATGGAAACTTCTCCGCTAGGGATAACCAACTGTTTCAAAACTTGGATTTGATGCATGCCAAAAACGATTGGACTTAAGACCTACTGGGAATACCACTCACCACCAGACTCTGCTTGGGGATGTTGGTGAGCTTAATCTGCTGCTAGGGAAATAACTTTACCCTCACCCTGCTGGGGATTAGATCAAGCCGTTGTTGTTGAGAATATACTTTCTGACCAACTGAGGAAAGTAGATACTAGGACTCTGTGGGGATAATAACATCTTTGTCTACGAACTTCCTGCGGGAGCTACAACAACATCCACCTTAGAGCAATCAACTACTGAACGCTGGATGGGGAATAGCAATCCAAGCACAACTTCGGCTGGGCATACAATCCTCTGTACTCTGCTGAGGGGGACAATCCTCAACGACTCAGCTTGAGAAAAAAAGTAGTTGTCAACATCCACCCTGCTAGGGGATAAACACCTTGTTTCTTGACTAGCTGGGGAAAACGAATGCCTCATACCTCGTGGGGAAACACCATCTTTAATCAAAGAATATGTTCCATCAATCTCTTGCAGCAATAACAACTCCTGACTACCTGCTGAGGAAAGATGAGCCAAATCAAAACTCTGGCTGGGGTGAACCTCTTATACCTTGCTGAGGGAGACGATCCTCAACGACTCCGCTTGGGAATTACTCCTTTATACTCTTGTTGAGGAAGACGATCCTTGATACTCTGATGGGGAAGAGTAATAAACTGCATGAGGAAGATCAGACTTCAAAGTTGGAGAGAGCAACTCTACTGGGGAGAGCAGCAAACTACTGAGGAAAACTAGGCTTCAAAGTTGGAGAGAGCAACTCTGGGGAGGTACACCTGTCATCCTGTAGAACCAACAGAAAGGTTTATGTGCAAAAATGATTACTTTGATTATCATCATAGTGATTATCGCCTAAGCAATTGCCACTGTTTTCCAACTTGTTTCACAGAGCTCAACATTTTAGCATGTAATGTTTTTATCAAAAATATCGGACATTTTCACAAACAAAACAGATAAAACAAAAACAAAAGCTCTTTGACTGAAATGCAAACTTTATTGAATGAATCGGCCTGTAAATAGGCATTTACATCTGGAAGCAATTCCTGAAAAGAGGTAATTGCGCAAAAAAGCAAAAGAAGATACAAATGTCGGCAATGTAGAGAACAGACATCCACCATGACTCGACTCAGCTATAACCCATATGACTTGTTTATCCACAGATACTTTGGCCTTTGAAGACGACTAACTGGACTGATTCCTTTCCTTCGAATTTCCCAAGTGTGAATAGTGATCACAGATCGAACGCTGATTATAGTCTTTGCTTTTAAATCCCTAACTTTTGTCTGGATCGCCCTTTTCGGGTTTTCAATCCACCGGGATACCCATTTTTGCCAAAGTTGCCTTTTCAGGTTTTCAACCTTGCGAGTTTATTCTTTTTTCTTTTTATCCCTAATTTTTTCCCGAACCTTTTCTTTTTATGGTTCGCCAGGATGCCCCATTTTTGCCTGAACCTTCTTTTTATGTTCAGCGGGTCTCTTTTATGCAAAGTATTTTTTGACTACATCCGCGTTCACAGGGGACGTAAAATCTTCGCCATCCATAGTTGAAAGTAATAAGGCTCCACCAGAGAAAACCTGTCTTACTACATATGGCCCTTCGTAATTTGGAGTCCACTTGCCCCTGTGATCTGTTTGAGGAGGAATGATCCTTTTCAGAACTAATTCACCGGCTTAAAAACACCGAGGACACACTTTCTGATCAAAGGCTTTCTTCATCCTGCTCTGATACAACCGGCCATGCGCAATGGCTTTCAATCTCTTTTCTTCAATGAGGTTCAGTTCATTCAGCCGGGAACGCACCCACTCAACTTCATCAAGCTTCACGTCTGTCAGAATTCTCAAAGAAGGAATCTCAACTTCTAATGGCAGGACTGCTTCCATACCATACACCAGTGAGAAAGGAGTTACCCTAGTTGATGTGCGTACCAAAGTACGATATTCGTGCAAAGCGTAGGCAACATCTCATGCCAGTCTTTATATGTCACTACCATCTTCTGCACAATCTTCTTTATGTTCTTATTAGCCGCTTCAACAACCCCATTCATCTTCGGACGATAGGGAGAAGAATTTTGATGTTAGATCTTAAAGCTCTGCAATAGCTCCTTCATCATCTTATTGTTCAAATTCGAACCATTATCAGTAATGATTCTCTCCGGGACCCCATACCGGCAGATGATGTCCTTTTTAATAAACCGGGCTACCACTTGTCTGGTGACGTTGGCATACGATGCAGCTTCTACCCACTTCGTGAAATAATCAATAGCCACCAAGATAAAACGATGTCCATTCGAAGCAGTCGGCTCGATTTTTCCAATCATGTCAATGCCCCACATAGCAAACGGCCAAGGTGACGACAAGACATTCAGAGGAGTAGGCGGTACGTGCACCTTATCAGCATAAATCTGGCATTTATGACATTTCCGGGCGTATTTGAAACAATCAGACTCCATAGTCATCCAGTAATACCCCGCTCTCAACAATTTTCTTACCATAGCATGCCCATTGGCATGAGTACCGAAGGAACCTTCGTGAACTTCTTCCATTAACAGGCCTGCCTCGTGTTCATCAACACAACGTAGCAAGACCATGTCAAAGTTTCTCTTGTACAACACATCGTCCTTGTTCAAAAAGAAGTTTCCTGATAATCTCCTCAATGTCTTTTTATCCTTGGAAGATGCCCCAGTTGGGTATTCCTGACTCTTCAAGAAGACTTTAATGTCATGATACCAAGGCTTGCCATCTGATACCCCTTCAACTGCAAATACAAAAGCAGGCCTGTCCAAGCGCATGATTCTGATTGAAGGAGCTTCATTCCAAAGATTCACTCGATACATTGATGACAATGTTGCCAACGCATCAGCCATCTGATTCTCTATCCGGGGAATGTGATGGAAGTCTACTCTGTCAAAGAAAGGTAACAACCTTTTGGCATAGTTGTTATATGGAACAAGATTTGCTTGACGAGTCTCCCATTCACTTGTAATCTGATTAACCACCAACGCAGAATCACCATAAACATCGAGGTTCTTGATTCTCAAATCAATTGTTTCTTCTAACCCCATGATGCATGCTTCATACTCTGCCTCATTGTTGGTGAATATGAACGCTAATCGGGCAGTAAAGGGTATATGAGAACCTTGTGGAGTCGTAATGATTTCCCCGATTCCGTTACTATATGAATTAACAGCTCCATCAAAAACCATCTTCCACTGAGACCCAATCTCAGGTCCTTCATCAGGCAAAGGTTCTTCACAATCCTTCATCTTCAGATACATGATATGCTCGTCAGGAAATTCAAACTTCATCGGTTGATAATCCTCAATTGGCTGTTCAGCAAGATATTCTGACAAAATACTTCCCTTAATGGATTTTTGGGAAACATACTGAATATCGTATTCTGTCAAAACCATCTGCCAACGGGCTATTCTACCAGAAAGTGCTTGCTTCTCAAACACATACTTGATCGGATCCATCTTCGAAATCAAGAGGGTTGTATGGTTTAACATATACTGCCTCAAACGCTTAGTGGCCCAAGCGAGTGCACAACATGTTTTCTCCAGCATCGAGTACCTTGACTCACAATCAGTAAACTTCTTACTCAAGTAGTAGATGGCGTGCTCTTTTCTACCTGACTCGTCTTGTTGACCGAGCACACAACCCATTGAATTCTCAAGAACCGTCAGATACATAATCAAAGGCCTTCCTGGCACTGGTGGCATAAGGACCGGAGGTTCCTGCAAGTATTCTTTAATCTTTTCAAACGCCTTTTGACAATTTTCATTCCACCTGACCGCTTGATCTTTTCTTAGCAACTTGAAGATTGGTTCACACGTGGCTGTGAGATGCGTGATGAACCTAGCAATGTAGTTTAATCTCCCCAAGAAACCACGAACCTCTTTTTCTATTTTCGGCACAGGCATTTCTTGTATGGCTTTTACCTTTGCAGGATCAACCTCGATACCCTTTTCACTAACAATAAACCCCAACAATTTTCCTGATCTCACCCCGAAGGTGCACCTGTTTGGATTCAACCTCAGCCTGAACTTCCTTAACCTTTCAAATAACTTCTGAAGATTTACCAAATGTTCCTCTTCCGTTTGTGACTTCGAAATCATGTCATCAACATAGACTTCAATCTCTTTGTGAATCATATCATGAAAGAGAGTTATCATCGCCCGCTGGTAAGTTGCCCCTGCATTTTTCAATCCAAAGGGCATCACTTTGTAGCAGAAAGTTCCCCACGGTGTTATGAACGTTGTCTTCTCCATGTCCTCTGGGGCCATCTTGATTTGGTTATACCTAGAGAAGCCATCCATGAAGGAAAACACAGAATACTGAGCAGTATTGTCAACTAACACGTCAATGTGAGGGAGCGGGAAATCATCCTTTGGGCTTGCTCTGTTCAAATCCTTGTAATCAACACACATCCTGACCTTCCCGTCCTTCTTAGGTACAGGCACAATGTTAGCAACCCATGGAGGATAATTTGTCACGGCAAGAAAACCGACATCTAGCTATTTCTGAACCTCTTCCTTGATTTTGATAGACATCTCTGGTTTAGTTCTTCTCAACTTTTGCTTGACCGGAGCACAACCTTCTTTAAGTGGTAGCCGGTGTACAACAATATCAGTATCGAGCCCAGGCATGTCTTGGTAAGACCAGGCGAAGATGTCCACATACTCTCGGAGCATTTCAATCAATCTTCCCTTGACACTGTCTTCCAATGCAGCCCCTATCCTTACTTCCTTTCTGGCATCCTCGGTTCCCAGATTCACAATCTCAATTTCCTCCTGATGAGGTAGGATGACTCTGTCAGTCTCTTCTTCAGCCTGGTAGATTGGATTGTCAAAGTCATACCGAGCTATAGCTGAGTCATGATCGGTGTCATCTGAACAAAAAGACCTGCATAATTGATGAGGTATGTTTTATTATGTATGCAACAAAGAAACACATTGCCATTTTGATGTGGGTTTTTAATGCATAAAAACAGAAAGACAGAGATCAAAATATTTGAGTGTGAAAAGTCCTTTATTGATGATAAAGCAAAACATGCAACAGTTAAAAGCCCTACAAATAAAATCACTACGTCTTGGGCAGAACGCATGATTAACATAATAGGAAAACAAAGAAATTACTCGAATCCAGTCACTTGAATGACTCTCTCGGAAGACCAGTTGCACAGACTTTCTCCTGGGACGCAAGGGTGGATCCAGTTATCCATGTCACAATCACTGTCCCCTTCTTCCTCAATGGCGTTGACCCAGTCGAAGAAAACACCGGCACTAGTGAAATGGACCGGGCCATAGAATTTGGGAGGATCCCCATCTCTCCTGGATGGCTTGTATCCCAATCCATAAGTATCCCTCTTCTCCTGGACTTCAACCACCTGGCCCCACCTTTGTGAGCTACCAGCCTCAACCACACTTTGGCGTCTTTAAACGAAGACATAGAAACTTCAGGCTGATTTGCCCCTGCAGGCTGCTCTATAGCTTCAGACTGGACAACCTCTTCAGAAACCTTCACCTTCTCAAACCCCTGGCACAGCGTCTCATGGATTTCACCATCCACTTCCACGTATTTGAAGGTTGACAACTGACTGATCATTATGTCTTCTTCTCCGCACACTGTTACTACATGACCATCAACCATGTATTTCAGTTTTTGATGCAAAGTGGAGGTTACAGCGCCTGCACCATGGATCCAAGGACGACCCAATAAACAGCTGTACGCTGGCTGAATATCCATTATATAAAACGTTGCATCAAATATTTCTGGTCCAACCTTGATCAAAAGCACAATCTCACCAAAGACAGATCTCTTCGAGCCATCAAAAGCTCGCACCACCAAGTCGCTTGGTGTACAAATAAGTCCCCTAGTATCTAACTTCATTAATGCTTTCTTGGGCAATACATTCAACGATGATCCAATATCCACCAAAACATGTGACATCAGTGAACCACGACACTCAATCGAAATATGCAGGGCATTGTTATGATTCCTGCCAGCGGTAGTCAAGTCAAGATCTGTGAAACCCAAGCCATTGCCAGCGTTCACATGTGTTACAACCCCTTCCAGCTGATTGACAGATATTTCTTGAGGAACGTAGGCTGCATTCAAGACTTTCACAAGAGCATTCCTGTGAGCTTCAGAACACAATAGCAAAGACAAAATAGAGATCTTGGACAGGGTCTGATGTAACTGGTCCACGATCTTGTAATCACTTTTCAGGATGAGTCTCAAAACTCCTCAACATTTTCAGAAAAAGCATCATCGACCGGCTTTACCGTAGAATCAATAACCACTGGAGGCTGAACAGAACCATCCACTGCTTGTTTCCCCCTATCTTGCCTAGAGGTACTGGGTTGATCATTAACAGGAGTAAGCACTCTACCACTTCTGGTTATAGCATCAGTCTCAACTTTAACCTCTGAACTAGAACTCACTGGTGAAGTATTCATTAATTCCTGCTTTTGTCCATTGACAAACACCTCTGCACCGTAATTCCACGGAATAGCCTTAGAACTTTCATACGGAATGGGTCCAGCCCATGTGATAATGACTGGAGGTGGCCTTGCCGGACCAGAAATAGTAATTGTTTTGAACGGAATGGTGATAGTAGCAACCTTCTCACCAACAACCTCTTCCTGCTGATTACCTCTATTAAACTGTAAACAGCCCTCATCAATCATACTCTGGATACCCATCTTCAACGAATCACAACCATTATCCTTCGTCAAACAATCTGAGCAGTTCTTATCACAACCCGGATAGACGCCAACCTTCAATAACCTGTTCTTAACCACAGCCAATGGAGTCTTCAGCTCCTCAACATCCGTGATCAAATTCAGAGCTTCACATTCCTCAATTATCGCATTCACCCTTGGCCCATTGTGATCAGGCATAGGGTTTTGAATAACATTAGGCCCAGCATTCGAGAAATTAATAGCTTTGGAGTCTACAAGATCCTGCACCTTGTGCATGAAGGCTTTACACTTCTCTATAGTATGCCCCGGAGCACCAGAGTGAAAGTCGCAATGTGCGTTAGCGTCATAACTTTGTGCCAATTCCCCTTTTGGTGGAGCCAGGGTACGGAGCTCAACTAGACGCAACTGCAGCAAATGTTGCAACAACTGTGCATATGACATTGGTGGCTGATCAAAGTGCCTATCTACTCTTCTCTGTCTATTCTGATATTGGCCCTGCTGTCCGTTCTGATATTGATTAGCATTGTTGTTTTGTTGCTGTGGTGGAGGTAACGTTGCTGGGATAGTTACCGATGCTACTTGTTGATTATTGCCCTGACGTTGTTTCCCTTTTCCCCTGTGAGATGATACAGCGTTGGCCTCTCCTTTCTTCTTATAACCATCGAACGACTTCTTTCCATGTCCAGAGGACGATCCGTCACCACTAGAAACTTTTCCGACCTTAATTCCAACCTCTACCTTCTGTCTGATAGCAATCACATATGCAAACTTGCCTAGAGAACAAGGCAAAAGCTTCTCATAATAGTGCTTAGGCAGCGTGTCCATGAACATATCCAACATCTCTTTTTCCAGCATTGGTGGTTGCACCCTAGCCGCCAATTCACGCCACCTTTGCGCGTATTCTTTGAAACTTTCATCATTTTTCTGGGACATGCTCAATAACTGAGTTCTGTTGGGAGCCATATCTGTGTTGTACTGGTAATGCTTAATAAAGGTTGCAGCTAGCTCTCTCCAAGTACGAACATCTCTACTTTCCAGCCCCATGTACCATTCCAAAGACGCGCCGGATAGGCTGTCTTGGAAAAAGTGCATCATTAACTTTTCATCTTTGGCGTGAGCAGCCATCTTCCTGGTATACGCCTTTATATGAGTTCTCGGGCAGGTAGAACCATTATACTTCTCCAGTGTAGAAATCTGAATCTTGTGTGGAATGACAATATCAGGGACCAACCCTAGGTCGTCCAAATCTATTCCCAAATCATCCTATTTCACAACCCCTTTCAATTGCGCCTCAATTAAACAGATCCTCTCATCACTGACCACAGGAAGACCAGCGTCCAAGCTTCTGACTGAAAAGACATCATCCTGTTGATCATCAAAACGATGGCCATGGATAGCTCGAACAGTGCTTCCTTCTCCAACCACTGAAGGAATACCACCCTGTCCACCAGCACCAGGAATAGGAATGTTGATACCAGCACCACCTCCGCCCAGAGGAATAACACGATTAAGAAAACCACCGTGTAAGATACCATTTTCATCAACCTGTGACACCAAAGGCTGAACTAGAGTTCTAAATTCATTCTGACTCTGCACCACACCTTGCATCATCTCCATAAATTGATCGATGCGAGCTTGCATAGCTACCATGTTTGCCTGAACTTTGTCCATCACTCTGCTTTGGTTAAGCCTGGTAGAATACCGATGAGTTGGTTGATCAATCCTGACTGACAAAAAGAGAGAGCATAAGAAAACCAGAGAAACCAAGGTAACCTGCAATGCAAAAATGGTTATGATTATGCAAATGCGAATGCAGAAATGCAAACAAACATATTTGGACATTTCCAGGACACATCCGCTTTGATTCCATTCCCTAAAATTGGGCGAGGGATTAGACACACTATCGGAAAATAAATCCGAACCCAGAAATACCACCGGATCAAACCACAAGAACAAATACTCTCTGAAAACCAGAACTGCCAGAGCACAGATAATTAAACCAAATATTCCATTACTAAAAACAAAGTGGTTCTTACAGACAAATTCAAGCATAATCAAAGGTGACTCCATCAACAAACCTGATGGTAGTCCCAAAAAGATAAACAACAAAATCAACTACAAATCAATTCCAAACAAACTAGCTTTAACTTCTTCGAGAAGATCCACAGTGTCGGGATGTGTAGGTTGCTTTACCAGCCCTTTGATCAACTTGTTCCTCTTTACAATCTCCTGGTTCAATTTAACAATCTGCTCTTCAGCGTTGTTGTCCTCGCGCTTCGACTTCTTGACCTCGGCTTGCAGCTTGAGCTCTTCAATTTCCTTCTGTGCTTCTTTCCACTTGGCAAAGTAACGATCTTTCCTTGCTTTCACTACCTGAAGTTCCTCTTTCAGTTCTTCATTCTCAATCTTGGCCTCCTTCCACATATCCTGATACGTGGCAAGCTTGTCTTCTGCTTTAGTAAAAAGCTTCTTGTTTTTTCTTTTAGCTTTGCCTGACGATTCAGCAGCCATACTGACCTTTTTGAAGTGATGAGCCCTGTCGGCAAAATCCTTCTCTTTTTTCTCTAGATGCGCAGTCATGTCTTGAACTTTCCACTTCAACCCCAAGTTGTCATGTATAGAGCATTCTGTAGCTGACTACTCATATCAGAGTTTTCCACCCTCAGATCAGATACCAATTTACGCTGCTTGTCGAATTCTTTGAATGGTACAGTGAGTCTTTCTTCCATAATCTCTGGATACAAGGGAGGCGCCCGATCAAAAGGCAAATAGAACTCTTCTACCCTCTTTTTCACCCATTCAACATACTGAGCGAAAGCTTGATTATTGGGTTTCCCCAAAATAGTTTTACCTATCTTCTGTCTGCTGAGCCAGGCTTGAGAAGCTTCTTGTGCAATAGCCACACCATCAGTCATATGAAAATACAAAGAATCTTCCAAATCTTTTCCAGCTGGAGGATCTTTTAGGGCGTATGCAAACTGCCTGACGACGGGTTGTAGTTAATACCTCCTTTTCTTCCGATCAAGGGTACATTAGGATACCTGCCACAGCTATGCAAAATATCAGTCCCCAATAATCCCTTATCCACCCAAAGAATATCTTTAGCAGCTAAGCCCATCAGACGCTTACTCCACTCTAAAGAAGTCTTTGAATCCACAAAAGCACCAGATTGGGGTAAACGTTTGGCAAACCACTTGTGAAAAAGAGATGCGCAACAACAAACCACACCACTGTGAGACAATCCTTTATTTTGGTTTTGTTTTGTATGATTGCAAATTGCGCGTATGATTTGTTGTGCTTCATTCTACATGTGAATATGTGTGATTTTTGCCTTTGCGTTTGTCTTTATTCAATACTAGATGATTGGAATTGATATTCATCTTAAAATGATTGTTAGAAACACTTTTATAAGGTTTGAATCAAAAGAATTAAATTTTTTCAGTTGGCATCGATCCATACGTGCCTGGTATCGATCCCTGATTTAATGGAAATTCTGTTTTTCAGTTCACCTTCAGTAGGGATCGATTCATGGATTTTGGGATCAATCCCTAACAGTTAAAAACTGTCTGGCATCGATCCATACGTGTCTGGCATCGATCCCTGATTTAATGGAAATTCTGTTTTTCAGTTCACCTTCAGTAGGGATCGATTCATAGATTTTGGGATCAATCCCTAACAGTTAAAAACTGTCTGGCATCGATCCATACGTGTCTGGCATCGATCCCAAAGTCTGTTTTTCTGCATAATTTTTATTCTAACAGTTCTGTCTTGTTTAGTATAAATACAAAGTGGCAGGTATTGGCTTAGCGGGGAATTCACAAGTGAAAATTGCAAAATACACAAGTCATAGAGGTCTTTGTAGCAGCAATTGATTTGAGCATTCAGAAACCTGAAAGATACTTCGTCTTCATCATCTTCTCAATCTCTTCAATTCAAGAACAATTACACACAATCATTCTTGTTCTTCGGATTGAAGGATCAACGAGATAACGTTCAGTGGAACGATCAACGATCTAGCTGTGGAGTCAGTGGAACGATCAAGGATCTAGCTGGGTTGAAGAGTGAAGGGGGTTTCGAGGAAAAACCTACTGGTTTGTCCTTCAAGAACGGGACTGTTCTTGCGGGTTTGTTAGTCACGATTGCAGAACGGATTCAGCCGCAGCGTAGGGTTTGGAAACGGGGTTGTTTCGCAAACAGGTCGTGGAACCGGTGAATCGTTTGCAAGTCTTGCGGGGAATTCTTGATCCAGCTCTGATCAAGTCGAGGTTCTATACGAGAAGAAGAAGTTCTAGGGATTTAGAATTCTGTCTTGGTATTGTAACCTTTGTAAGAACGAATTCAGCAACTATTGATAAGAAAAGGTCTCAATTTCTTTTGAAATTGAGAGGGAGACGTACCCACACGCGAGGACGACAGTGGGGAACTTCCTTAACAAATCTCTGCGTATCGTATTCTATCTCTATCTCCCTTTACGTTTTCGTTAACTGTTTTGTGATACAAATTGGCGCAGTACGTTTTACGTGTCGTGATACAATAGTGGCAAGAAAACCTTTTATTGAAACATCACTATTGTTTATCATAGAACACATACACGCCAAGTGTTTGACAAAACGGTTTGTTGTGATTTACTCATTGGAATCAGAATTTGTGATAAGTGCATTTAGTGCGAGAAATTTCTGTGTTAACGTTTTCTATCAATCAATTCAAATCCAGCATCATACTTGCGTGTCTGGTCTTTTTGGTAGCGGTTCAGAATAGACGGAAGTCGATTCGGGACCAAAACTTTCCGCTATATTTCAAAAACTCTGTTAAGGTTTTTAAAACCGTATTTTACAAGCGGTGATCTATTCACTCCCCCTCTCGATCACTAGCCACACCGTCTAACAAGTGGTATCAGAGCGCCGGTTCGCTGGTGCTCTGTGGCTGCCTGTAACGATATGGATTCTGAACCAAAGGGGGCGTACAATAGAGCTCCCGTCTTTAACGGAGAAAACTATGGCTACTGGAAAGACTGCATGCGAGTTCATATAAATTCTGTGGATAGGCTAGTATGGACAGCCATTGAGAATGGTCCTTTTCAAATAACCATGACCAATGAGGCTGGCGCCATAGTACCTAAACCAGAAGCTGATTGGACTGAGAAAGATGAGAAAAAGTGGTCGAGTGATTGGAAAGCTCGAAATATACTAATTTCAGCACTTGGTGTTGATGAGTATTATCGAGTATCCCATTGCACGACTGCTAAGGAGATGTGGGACGCTTTAGAAATCGCCCATGAGGGTACTACTGAAGTGAAACAGTCCCGCATTAACACACTTAATCAAGAGTTTGAGCTCTTTCGCATGAAAAATGGAGAATCTATCTCCGACATGCAAAAGAGGTTTACTCATCTTACAAATCGATTAAATGCACTTGGAAAACCTGTTTCCAATGAGGTAGCTACTAACAAAATTCTGAGATGTCTTAGCAGGGAATGGCAACCTAAAGTGACAGCTATCAAGGAAGCCAACGACTTGACGACTCTTACGATTACAACACTTTTTGGAAAGCTGGAAGAACATCAGCAAGCTCTAGAAAGTCTTGAAAAGTATGAGAACAAAAGTAAGAAGGAGAAAGAGAAGAAGAAAGACAAAGAGGGTGAGAAGAAGCCAATTGCTCTTGTGGCCTCTAGCACTAAGTCCTCAAGAAAAGAGCAAAGTGACAATGATTCAAGTAGTGACAAAGATTCGGATGATGAAGAAATGGGACTTTTTGTAAGGAGATACAATAGATTCATTCGAAGGAATGGATACAAGCATTCCAACAAAAACCTCATGAAGTTTAGAAGACAATCTAGTGAGTCAAAACAGGAAGAGAACAAGAAGCATAAAGGTAGAGGATCTTGTTTCAATTGTGGCAAATCTGGACATTACAAAACAGAATGTCCTATGAAGAAAAAGGATAAAGGGAAGGATTCACCTAAACGGTACAGCAAACAAAGGAGAGCTTATATAGCATGGGAAAGCGATAGCGATTCATCAAGCTCACAAAGTTCAAGTGATAGTGATGAAACCGCAAACCTATGTCTTATGGCTCACATCAAAGACCATGCCTACTACAAGAAGAAACAAGAAGAAAAGAAGGTAAAACAAGCCTACTATAATAATGTCTCCTCTATGTCTTTTTCTGAACTGAAAATCGCTTTTGAAAAACTGCATAACGAAGCTGTAGATGCTTTCAAAAGATTATCTTCCGATAAACAAATTTTTTCATTCTTGGAAGGTAAAGTATACAAAGCTGAAAAAGATTTAGAAAGCTTGAAGGCTAGTATTGCAGAAAATTCAAAAGATATTGATGTTAATGGATGTAGTAAAGTTAGGTATTGTGAAGCTTGTCATATTTGGCAACGAGAGGTTAATACTCTTAAAGTCAAATTGGAAAAAGCTTTACAACCCAAGGTGACTTACGCCGTTGATACTAGATTGTTTAAGAAGTCATTGAATCCTCCATATGCAAAATACTCTTTTACTCCAAAGGATTCAATGAACAAAACTAAACAATTGCATCATCATGGTTTATGTCATTATTGTTGTCGTGCTGGCCACACCATTGAGAAATGCAAGTTTAGGAGGTTTCTTGTTCCTAAAGGCATCTATCAATGGAAGCCAAAAGGCAACCATGTTACCACTTACCCCTTTGGACCCAATGAAAATTGGGTACCAACCACTCTCTTTTGATATTGTAGGAAGAGTGCCTTGCATCCGAAGATAGGAGATGGTTCCTAGATAGCGGCTGCTCAAGGCACATGACCGGTGACATATTGCTTTTTATAGACTTCAAAGCAAAGAAAAAGGGATATGTTACTTATGGAGACAATATCAAAGGAGCTATACTTGGCAAAGGTAGTATAGGTAACCCCTCTACCACTACCATTTCTGATGTCAATCTTGTAGAGGGACTTAAACACAATTTGTTAAGCATAAGTCAATTGTGTGACAAGGGTTACAAAGTTTCTTTTACAAAAACTTGTTGCATAATTGAACATGATGAAAATAATGTTGTGTTTAAGGGTGTTAGAGTAAACAATATCTATATGCTTGATCTTTGTGATGTATCTTTAACAAGCACTAAATGTCTAGTTACCTTGAATGATGATTCTTGGCTTTGGCATAGACGTTTAGCGCATGTTAATTTCGATTTGCTTAACAAGGTTGTATCTAAGGATCTAGTAGTCGGTCTTCCAAAAATAAAGTTTTCAAAAGACCACCTATGTGATGCATGCCAAATGGGAAAGCAAACAAGGGTCTCTTTTAAATCCAAAAATGTAATTTCAACTTCACGACCTCTTGAGCTTCTCCATATGGATCTCTTTGGTCCGTCTAGGACAAAGAGCTTAGGTGGAAACTATTATGGTTTTGTAATTGTTGATGACTACTCTAGATTTACTTGGACTATATTCCTTCATAGCAAAGATGAAACTTTTTCTGCTTTTAAGAATTTTGCAAAACTGTCCCAAAATAAAATGAATTCTAAAATAGTTACAATTCGAAGCGATCATGGAGGAGAATTTCAAAACTATCTCTTTGATAAGTACTGTGATAAGTATGGTATTGAGCATAACTTTTCAGCTCCTCGAACTCCACAACAGAATGGCGTTGTGGAGCGCAAAAATCGCGTTTTAGAAGAGCTGGCAAGAACAATGCTAAATGAGGGTGGATTGCCAAAATATTTTTGGGCTGATGCTGTTAGCACAACCTGTTATGTTCTAAACAGGATTCTAATTCGCCCTATGTTAAATAAAACCCCTTATGAGCTTTTAAAAGGAAGAAAGCCAAACTTATCACATCTTCACGTATTCGGTTGTAAGTGTTTTGTTTTGAATAATGGTAAGGAAAAACTTGGGAAGTTTGATGCAAAAGCGGATGAAGGTATTTTTCTTGGTTATTCACAATCAAGTAAAGCATATAGAGTGTATAATAAGCGTTTACTTTCCGTTGAAGAATCTGTTCATGTTTCCTTTGATGAGTCTTATCCGAAAAATGTCGGAAAAGGTATTTCTTTTGATGACACAGGTGTATCTACAGAAGACATACTCAAGGAAGCTGTTGTGGAAACTGATCAATCCAAGACAGCTCCCATTGAGAAGGAGGAAGATACTAGTCATGAAGAAGATAAGGAAGAAAGGACAGCTGATGTGAATGACCTTCCACCAGCTTGGAAATCTTCAAAAGACCATCCCATTGACAACATCTTGGGAGACATTTCAAAGGGAGTCATGACTCGTTCTAAGATAAGTAATTTTTGTTCTCACTTCGCCTTTGTTTCACAAGTGGAACCTAAAAATGCCAATGAAGCCTTGATTGATGAATTTTGGCTAATGGCCATGCAAGAAGAGCTTAATCAATTTAAAAGAAATGACGTTTGGGAACTTGTCCCGCGTCCGCGAGAACATCATATCATAGGTACTAAGTGGGTTTTTAGGAATAAGCTTGATGAAAGTGGAGTGATAACTCGGAACAAGGCACGTTTAGTAGCACAAGGCTATAACCAAGAGGAGGGCATAGACTATGAGGAAACTTATGCTCCAGTTGCTCGCCTTGAGGCTATACGTCTCTTGCTCGCTTATGCGTGTTCTAGAGATTTTAAGCTTTACCAAATGGACGTAAAGAGTGCGTTTCTAAATGGTGTCCTAAATGAAGAGGTATACGTCTCACAACCTCCTGGTTTTGAGAATGCTGAATATCCAGATTATGTTTACAAATTAAAACGAGCTTTGTACGGTCTTAAGCAAGCCCCCCGGGTTTGGTATGAAAGACTTAGCAAATTTCTACTTGATCATGGATATTCAAGAGGTAAAGTGGATACCACCCTCTTCATTAAGCACAAAGGAAAACACATTCTTTTAGTTCAAGTTTATGTAGACGATATAATTTTTGGTTCAACTAACATACACTTGGTCGAAGAGTTTTCAAAAGTTATGCAGGGTGAATTTGAAATGAGCCTTATGGGGGAGCTTAATTTCTTCCTCGGTCTCCAAATAAAGCAGCTTGATGAGGGAACAGCTGTGAGTCAAACAAAATACTGCAGAGAGCTGCTCAAGCGCTTTGGAATGAACGACTCAAAATCAATAGACACACCTATGCCTACCAACGGATATCTAGATAAAGATGAACACGGTAAGAGTGTAGATGTCAAACAGTATAGAGGTATAATTGGGTCTCTCTTGTATCTTACTGCGTCTAGACCTGACATCATGTTTAGTGTCTGCATGTGTGCACGATATCAATCGAATCCTAAAGAGTCACACTTGAAAGCTGTCAAGCGCATATTTAGATATCTTCATGGAACATCTAAGTATGGGCTCTGGTATTCAAAAGGAAGCGATTGTAGCTTAGTAGGTTACTCCGATTCTGATTTTGCTGGCTGCAAATCAGATAGGAAAAGTACTAGTGGTACATGTCACTTATTTTCAAACTCTCTGGTCAGTTGGCATAGCAAGAAACAGGTGTCTGTCGCATTGTCAACTGCTGAGGCTGAGTACGTTGCAGCCGGTAGCTGTTGCGCTCAGATCTTGTGGCTGAAGCAACAACTACAAGATTTCGATATTCAACTCAAACGCATTCCAATAAAGTGTGACAACACCAGTGCTATAAATCTTACTAAGAATCCTGTTTTACACTCACGCACTAAACACATAGAGATTAGGCATCACTTTCTTCGCGACCATGTTGAGAAAGAGGACGTTGTGTTTGAGCATGTTGATACTAAGAATCAACTCGCTGATATTTTCACTAAACCACTAGCAACGGAACCTTTCTTTAACATTCGTCGTGAATTAGGGATTCTTGATCTTTCTTCATTACTATCTTAAGCTTGTTAGATTCTATTTTTGCCTCACCTTGGTTGATAAGTTGTGTTTTAGAAGTTGTGAGCTTATACTTCACAAAGGCACATCAACAAAGGTAATATCAATCCTCTTTACTACTCTTTGGATCTATGTGTTTGTGTATGTTAGAACAAATTCTCTATGTTCGTTTATGTATATTCTTTTGCATTTATTGTTTGAATATTAATATCTGATTTGAGACCTATTCTTAAGCATCACTTTCATAACATGTTTCATAAGCATTGCATTTCATGTTGCTTGAGTTGTTGTTTCATTTTTCGAATATTCTGACTATATTTGTTTGGCTTATATAATTTTAAATACTTTCCTAGTATTTCAATGCTTATTTCCGTTTGCTTGTTTATGGTTTCCTTGCCCTTTATTGGTCATTCTTTGTGAGTGATTTTATTCTTCTAAGCTTTCTTTCTTTGTGATTGTTAGCTTTGTTATCAATTTATGCTGCGGTTTGCTACTTTGTTCTTCTCTTTGTTGTTTCTTTCCTCTTTTTGATGTTGACAAAGGGGGAGAAGTATAGAAGATGTTGACATGACAGAATGGTATGCACAAACTCAGGGGGAGTATCACACATCAATTTGCCATCATCAAAAAGGGGGAGTTTGTGAGACAATCCTTTATTTTGGTTTTGTTTTGTATGATTGCAAATTGCGCGTATGATTTGTTGTGCTTCATTCTACATGTGAATATGTGTGATTTTTGCCTTTGCGTTTGTCTTTATTCAATACTAGATGATTGGAATTGATATTCATCTTAAAATGATTGTTAGAAACACTTTTATAAGGTTTGAATCAAAAGAATTAAATTTTTTCAGTTGGCATCGATCCATACGTGCCTGGTATCGATCCCTGATTTAATGGAAATTCTGTTTTTCAGTTCACCTTCAGTAGGGATCGATTCATGGATTTTGGGATCAATCCCTAACAGTTAAAAACTGTCTGGCATCGATCCATACGTGTCTGGCATCGATCCCTGATTTAATGGAAATTCTGTTTTTCAGTTCACCTTCAGTAGGGATCGATTCATAGATTTTGGGATCAATCCCTAACAGTTAAAAACTGTCTGGCATCGATCCATACGTGTCTGGCATCGATCCCAAAGTCTGTTTTTCTGCATAATTTTTATTCTAACAGTTCTGTCTTGTTTAGTATAAATACAAAGTGGCAGGTATTGGCTTAGCGGGGAATTCACAAGTGAAAATTGCAAAATACACAAGTCATAGAGGTCTTTGTAGCAGCAATTGATTTGAGCATTCAGAAACCTGAAAGATACTTCGTCTTCATCATCTTCTCAATCTCTTCAATTCAAGAACAATTACACACAATCATTCTTGTTCTTCGGATTGAAGGATCAACGAGATAACGTTCAGTGGAACGATCAACGATCTAGCTGTGGAGTCAGTGGAACGATCAAGGATCTAGCTGGGTTGAAGAGTGAAGGGGGTTTCGAGGAAAAACCTACTGGTTTGTCCTTCAAGAACGGGACTGTTCTTGCGGGTTTGTTAGTCACGATTGCAGAACGGATTCAGCCGCAGCGTAGGGTTTGGAAACGGGGTTGTTTCGCAAACAGGTCGTGGAACCGGTGAATCGTTTGCAAGTCTTGCGGGGAATTCTTGATCCAGCTCTGATCAAGTCGAGGTTCTATACGAGAAGAAGAAGTTCTAGGGATTTAGAATTCTGTCTTGGTATTGTAACCTTTGTAAGAACGAATTCAGCAACTATTGATAAGAAAAGGTCTCAATTTCTTTTGAAATTGAGAGGGAGACGTACCCACACGCGAGGACGACAGTGGGGAACTTCCTTAACAAATCTCTGCGTATCGTATTCTATCTCTATCTCCCTTTACGTTTTCGTTAACTGTTTTGTGATACAAATTGGCGCAGTACGTTTTACGTGTCGTGATACAATAGTGGCAAGAAAACCTTTTATTGAAACATCACTATTGTTTATCATAGAACACATACACGCCAAGTGTTTGACAAAACGGTTTGTTGTGATTTACTCATTGGAATCAGAATTTGTGATAAGTGCATTTAGTGCGAGAAATTTCTGTGTTAACGTTTTCTATCAATCAATTCAAATCCAGCATCATACTTGCGTGTCTGGTCTTTTTGGTAGCGGTTCAGAATAGACGGAAGTCGATTCGGGACCAAAACTTTCCGCTATATTTCAAAAACTCTGTTAAGGTTTTTAAAACCGTATTTTACAAGCGGTGATCTATTCACCCCCCCTCTCGATCACTAGCCACACCGTCTAACAACCACCTCGTCTTTTCTCATTCCTGTTGTATAGAGCGTAGTGGAGATCACCTAACAAAGTCAGCACCGGATTCTGAGCTGTAAATATCTGAATAGCATCCGTATCGACGAAATCAGACTCATTAGGGAATAACACAATGCCATATATACACAGAGCCAATATTGCATTGAAAGCCATCCACCTCTTTTCCTTAGCTTCTTCTCGAGCCCTCTTCACCAAGTACTCCAAGTGATATCCTCGGGATTTTCCCTTCTTAGAAAAGTCAGCCTCCACTGTATATCTGCTCAAATAAAGAGCATCAGCCACTGCTTGGAAATCACAATCTCCTTGGGAACCACAGAAAGGAACACCTTCTTTGACAGGAATCCTCAAAATGTTGGAGTACTCTTCCAGGGTAGGAACCAACACATAATCTGGCATCACAAAGCACCTCAAGGAAGGATCATAAAACTGCATCAAGGTGTGTAGCCCATTATATTCATATTCACTGAGACTCCGAACTAGGGATAATATCCAAACATACTTCTCTTCAAAGGCTCCTAAAACTTCTGGACCAGCTATACTCTGCAAACTGTTCAACGGGCCAAGAGTGATCTTCGGGAACTTGTAGACGATGATGTGCTTCTTACCCCTCTTAGTGTCCATCCCTATGAACGCCCCCTGACTGGAATCAAAGACTAGATACTACCTGAAAATGCACAAACATGAATGTCAGAAAAATAGAATGCAATGCGGAACATGGGATCAAGGTATCCACACAAACTGGCTGCACTACGCTAACTGAACAAATCAAGGCTCTGTACCAAAACTCAGAACAACAACAACCACAGTGATAACACTAGAAAGCCAGGTAGGTTGAAGGTCATGGTTACCTGTAAACCTGTAAACAACCCGCCCCTCTCACATGTGGGTACTAAGATCCTCAGTATCCTGGGCTCTCAGGTCGAGAAATGATGATACGTTCACCACTTCTAGTTTGGCATCATCACCAATCGAGGAGGCCTCAACTGATTCACAAAAATGAAAGATCCTTAGCTTCAGAGGTTTGAGAAGCAATAGCACATTCAGCCCAAAGGATACAATGCTACCGACAATCAAAGAGGTCGTCCGCTGATTCACCTCAAAAGGAAAACCTATAGCAAGTTCCCAGCATTGTGTCCTCGGATCGAGAATGTGCAATGGGTTTGCCACATAATGTGGTCTGCCACTGTCACATCCCGGGAGGAGTGCCGCAACTGATTCCTCGGGAATGGTCATCAGAGTCGACAGTTCCTCAAGAGAATAACTACTGGCCTGTATCAACATACAGTAGCAGAAAGCTCCTGATAGAACCTCGTCTGATTGTGGGGATCGTGATCACCCGCACGTGGCCAACACCACGGGAGCGTCACGCCTGCCCACGCTAAAACCTAGGTGTATGCTCGAGCCTGGGTAGTGGGCTCATCTCTCAGAACATCCCAACCCGCCAAACAGAAAACCAGCCAGCACAGCATGGTAATATCCAGTATGACAGTAATAAAATGAAATGCAATGCGATAAAAGCTTTAAATACAGTAAACAAATAAAATAGCAAATACAGTAATATACAACAAAACAAAGCACCACAAAAACACCCAATGAAATGAAACAGACAAGCGCTAGGATCGACTCGCTAAAGGGGATGGACCAGCAAGAGGTCAACATGGTCCCCAGCAGAGTCGCCAGCTGTCGCTCCCGAAAGATTCGCATCCAACGGTACAAACGCGAGAGTGGCGCAGAAGACACAGAGTCGCCAGCAATGTGTATTTATCCCAAGAGAGGGAAAGGGAACATTGCATAAACCTGAAGGAAGGGAAAGAGTATGGTCTCGCGACCAAGAGGAACGGGTACGGGAGTCGGTTACGCGAAGGGAAGGTGTTAGCACCCAACACGTCCATCGTACTCGATGGGATCCACGCTTGTTGTCTGCATCAAAGAGTGTCAGAAAAGATACCGGAAAAGGAACTGCTAGCTGGAGAACCGGAAAAGGAAAGGAGAGAGAGAAAGAGAAACAAATGTAGGGAAAATAAAAGAAGTGCTCGAATGGGCCCTACCCCACTGCCTACGTATCTCATCGGGAGCATGAGAATCAGAGCGACGTAGTTCCCCTCAACGAGGATTGCTTGTGTTTTTTAGGAAACGGCTAACGTTCTAGCTCAGGTGTTGCAGGCTCGCTGAATTGAGTGCGTTACCGCCTTACAAGAGAAAGAGTAAGAGCATGTTCGTATGTTGAGAGTGAGTGAGATGAGAAAAGAATTCCCGAAGGAAAAACGTTATTGTTTGTTTGAAGTTTTTTAAGCAAGAAGTGTTTTTTACAGTTATTTGTAACTTGCATTGAACCAAAGTCTTATATACAGGAACGAATACTTCGTGCATCATCCCCAACAGGACGTACACTAAGTACCCTAGAAGAATGAGAGGAAGCCCCTCATTCCCCACTTCCCACATAGAAGGCTCGAGCGCAATACGCGTTAATTTTTATTACTTGTTTTCAAGAAGTTTTGAGATGAGAAGAGAGACGACACAAAGGAAACTCTAAAGGGAAACTAAGAGTCCTAATGTTATCATGCATGGATGTCCTATGGTTAGTGAGGCTTAGGAGAGATGACTACCTAAAACTTAATGTTAATCCTACTCCAAGCTTAATAAAAAATTAAGTTGGACTAGGTAGCTCTAAGGGAAAAGAATCCAAGACTTGAACAAGTCTTGAGATTCAAGGGAGGAAGAGAGTGAAAGAGAGGCGAGAAGCATCTTAGATGCCAAGGAAAACACAAGTATGAAAGCTTAAAAGAGAAAGGAGAAGTTAGAATGTGGATGACCATCCACATCCCATTCACTTACCATTAATCCCTACATGGTTAGCAAAAAAACAAACATAAGCAACAATAATACAAATGAAACCCAACAAGGTACAACCCAAAGAGAAATGGTTACAAACCAAATGAAACTCATCCAAGTCATAATGCACACCTTAGAGGTGACCCATAATGTTTACCAAACAAACTCAAGCAAAGAGAATGCAAACAAGTGGCAAAACATCCAAGAAGATCATTAAAGAAGGAGTAGAAGAAGAATGAGTGGTTATGCAAGGTGATCATGCAAGAATGCTTCAAATAAAATCAAAGTCAGAATGTGGATGACCTAAACATGTGCCTAAACATGCTATACAAGTGTCACACAAGGCACACAAGCAAGTATCCAAGCATTAAGAACCATTAGAAGAAGAAGAAAGAAGCATGTAAATGAAACATGTTAAAGGATGCAACATGAAACATGGATAACATATGACATGAATACAAAGCTCCAAGGTCAGAAACATACATCAAATGAGATGCAAAGAAGTGATATGGCATGGCATACACAAACCAAACACAAACCAAGAAGAGGCATAGGTGAGAAGAAGTGAAAAGATAAGTCAAAAGAGGCATGTAAATTAAACATTGAACATGTGCACAAAATATGCAACAACCTCATACCAATGACCTATAATGATAATCACATGACTTATAATGATTCAAACATGGCTCATGAAGTCAAAGAAACAATCCCAAACAATGGCACAAGTGCCTTCTCAAACAAGTACCCAAACATGATCCAAAGATGTGCATAAAAGAGACCTCAAACAAAGAGCAATCAAACAATTAGCAAATCAACTTTAGAAATTACCAAATTAATTCTAAGAACACCTCTACTAGAAGCAAACATCATATTAAAATCTAATGCAAAAATTCACAAGATAAGGCCTTCAATCAATCATGCAAAGTCACATAGGAACCATGAACTAATATGCAAAAGAGAGGGACCAAAATGCAATATGAAAAGAGTTTAAAAATATTAGAAAAATGTTTTTATGCACTTCAATATGTTGATGAAATAATGCAAAAAGAATGAACTCAAAATGTTTTATATGCTATGAGAAATAAAATCTACAATGCAAAGTGTGCAAAATAAGAACAATTCAAAAAGAAATCAATTTAATAATTAATTCAGATACCAAAAATAAAATAAAATAAGAAAATAAAATTTTCCAAAATTTATAAAACCCTAAATATGCTTCATGAATTTTTTTGTAATTTTTGGATGCATAAAAATGATTTTAAAAATTAAAAAAAAAAAAGAAATGCAACAATTAACAAAAAATAAAATAATTGAAATATGCATGGGGGTGCAAGCAGCAAGCAGTCACGTTGAGAAATGAAATGGACTCAAAGAGGGGGGGTTCAGAAAGCAAGCCCAAGACAAGAAGGGTCCATCAGCGAAGTCAAACAAAAAAACAAACTCAGTCAAACATTCAGGACTCACATCAGCCATCAGATCAATCACACGCTCCACACTCAGCCAAATAATCAATAAGGTAAACAAGATCAATGGTCATGATTAAAAACACACCATAAGAAGAGTATACACGCGCACACCATACACGATCAGAAATTAAAAAAAGAGCACGTGAGCAGCACATGTAAAATTAATGTGTTGGCTGAACAATATCCATCAGATCACACCAACGTATCAGATTAGGTCAACAGAAATAAAAAATAATCAAGATCTGCGATTCAGATTGAGAGCACACAACAAGAAGTGTGGAATGGCATGTACACAAACAATGAAATAAAACCATAAAAATAAAAACGTGGCAACATGAAGACCATCAGATCAAGGCAATGGACGATTGAGATTGCGTCTTCTCCACAAAACCCTGGCTGGCCGAAAAACAAAACCAGACGCCGGAGCTAGGGCTCCGATCGTCTCCTCCGGTGGACATCAACAACAAAATCTCCAGAAATCACATATGAGTATACCAAATTGATCAGAAATTCACAAGGATCACAAATATCAAACTCATTTCATCAGATTAGCAACATAAAAGCCAAATCGAACAAAAGAAAATTTAGATCCAAAACTTAAATCTCAAAATACACACAATCCACACGTCCAAAATCAAAATAAAATAGATCATCATGCTCAGTGAACTTCATAGATCGTCATGCACATCAAAAAAATTAAGTTCTAAGGGTATGAAATCTCCACTAACCTGTGACCTTGAAGAGCTCAAAATACCACAAGAACGCCTTCCAAAAGCTGCAGATCAAGTCCTTTGAACTTCTAATTGCAAAATAAATTGAATTAGAGTTTGAATCTGGTCTAGATCTTGAGATTTGCAGAAATGGTTTCCAAATTCGAACCCTATGATATCCTTGATATAAGCTTCAGATGATGGATGATTTGTGTTCTATGGAGTCCAATGATTCAGAATGTGAAAGAATTTCTCAAAAAGCTCTTAGGATGAGAGAGAATCGAAGAGGAGAAGATGAGAACAAAAATGTGAAATCTGAGCAAATGAGGATGCATGACCTAGCTGTGAGGGTATGAATTAGCTTATATACTCTTGGTTATTCCCCTGATTATGATTAGCAAGTGATTAAACCCTTGATTAGTGAGATTGGAGTGGTTTTTCCAAAATGCACTTTGTGATCAACCCACTAATTCTCACGTGCAAATGCCACAAAATGAGCATGATCCACTCACATTTCCTCTGCTGATCACAAATGAATTGTACTTGGGCCTTACACTTGCTTGGTTTGTGAGTTTTTGATCCATTTGCAAATTTGTACAATGTGAAATAAGTGAGAAATATAGCATGGAATGACTTGGTTCAAAGTCCAAAAATAATCCTTATGAGGTTTACTTTGATGTTGTAATGTGACATGAAGCAATAGAACCAAATATAGGTCAACATGAACCAAAATGCAAAAGGTGTAAAGAGTGGTACATGGAAAACCATCAAAATGTACCTTGCATTGTTTTGACCATAACTAGAGTTCCACAAATGATATGGAGATGTTCTAGTACTTTTTGGAAATGGGAGAGAAAGATCTTCAACTTTCATGTTGGAGGAAAATTCATTTGGAGCTTCCTTGATGATGAAAAGTCAAGTTGAATGTAGTGGAAAAATTGCCAAAAATGGAAAGTTCTCATTATAGGTCATTTTCCAAATTTAGTAACTTTTGCACAAACTCTTAATTCTTGATGAATGATGTGAAACTTGACCCTTGAAGACCATATGAGGATGTGAGACCTTGAAAACCATGAAAAGAACCTCAAAATTCCACAGTTGACTTTGTCCTTTACAGTTGACTTTTCTTGGTTCACAAGCAATTAATCCACAGAACATTCTTCACCATAAATTATCAACCAAACCCTTATCTTATGGATACATGCAAGCATAAAGACCTCATGACACCATGCTTGAACACACAAGCCTTCCAAGAAGTCCTTTGGGTTCATAAACCCTAATTGGTCCCTCTGATCAGGAGGGAAAGATCCACTTGAAATCCTTTGCGATGCTTGACCTTATGAAGATATGATGAACCCCATGAGCCACCTTGAAGCTTGAGACTTGAGAATATGGACCAAGTACCTTGATCCCATGCTAAGAATCAATGTTATGCACAATGCAAATGCAAGAAATGAAAAGAAACATAAGCTAATTAGTATAAATAAAAGGGCAAATTTTGAGGTGTTACAACATACACGGTTTCAAGATACCAAAACCTAGCCTCTCTTCTCTTTCTTCTTCTCCTAACCCCCACCATCTTCCCTCTTTCTCTCACTCAGTTACAAACCTTTCTCTGTTTTTGACCATAGCCATGCTATCAAACCTACTTCCATGAACAACAATAAACATGAGCAAACAATATCATCAATCTTAACTCTCAATTTCAGAACATTCCCAAACACAACCGAAACATCAAATGAAACTAACAAACTCCAATGGCATCCAACACATTGCAAGAACACAACGATTCAACATTAAGGTATAGAAACAACAATGCATAAAACTCCAATAGTCAGATTGTTGTTGTTTTCTTCCATTTCAGTCAGAGGTGGTTCTACTTGAAACACTACTTCCCTCCAACGTTGAGCGTATTCGAAAGACTTATTGTCCTTCTGAACATACTCTGTAGTCGTCTTCTGTCCGGCGTCATGTCCATATTATATTTATAGGCATCAGATAATTCTTGTAAACATTGAATGCGGCTTTGATCCAAGATTAAGTAGCATTTAGAGGAAGCACCGCTCAGGCTATCCTGAAAACAGTGTATCATTAATTTATCATTCTCCACATGTGCAAACATCTTATGATAATACATTATTAGATGTGTAACGCCCAGTATAATATATATCTAGAATAAGATCACACAAGTGTTATTATCTGGTACTGACACAATCATAAGTGCATAATGGAATCATTTACATACTTGACCATTTAACAAAACAAAAATAGACAAAATATGGTACAAGCTATGGAAAATGTCAAAATAAAAATCTAGGATCTAAGTACAATATCCGTCATTGTACAATATCCACAGCGGAAGATCACAATATAAGATTCCCTAGAAACATCAATGCACAGCTCCTCTTGTATACTAAACCTGCAAACAATACCTAAACATAACAACAATATTAGGGTGAGATAATAATCTCAGTGAGTTCCCCTACCCTATGGATTCACCCGGCTCTACAGGGTTCTAATCAAATTCTAACACAAGTCAAAGGGGAAAGGGGGATAATACTTGAGTTCACAAAACTCGTAATGTATGGGAACATGTCTCTTGGGTTCTTCAACTTAAACAATCATTGGTTCAGAAACTGTGCCAAATCATCATTCCTCGGTCAATCCTATGTCTAGGATTCTCGACTCGGGTCACGGATCCTTGTAACATAGGTATCCTTCCATGGCAAGCGCTCTCTCTATGGTTATCAATACGGGTCACTAACACATATCTCATACCTAGACATACACATGGATTTTGGATTCTAAGGGACTCCTCAACCTTAAGAATCGTCGCTTCCTATGAGACTCTTAACCCATTTCAATCCTTTTATCCATATGGGATTTTCGCCCACCATGAAATCCACCGTATTTGGGACTCAAGCCAAGGTCATAAAAGTATGAGTGCATACATCCCAATTGATTTCAATATAAGCATCACACATATGCCGACACAAATTTGGGGTTGTTTCCGACTAGGTGATTAAATATAACATAACGTGATCGTATTCGACAATCACAAGGTGATCACATTCACCTTAATCACAAAATAACATAACATGTCACATACAAAGCATATTAGTTCATGACTACACTGTAATTCTAGCGACTACTTGTCCACGATACACACCGAGTTACCCTTATGTCCAAGCATAGCCATCTAAGTTAATCATCATGCCCTAATTATGTTTCTAATTCATTTACCTAATTATATCCTAGGTTTCCTCACTCATCTTCATAGGATTTTAAGCATGTTATTTCATAATCCAACATCCAATCCATATATATATATATATATATATATATATATATATATATATATATATATATATATAACACATATAGAGTAGCATAGCATGTCAAACATAATACACCATAAATAGTCCACATACAACATTGAGGCATAAAAGCCGTTATTATTCTCTACCGAGCATTCTTAGTTAGTTCATGGTCTCACAACACCATGCCATAGCCAATTGGATCATATTTCCAATGCTTCATGTCCCATATCAATTGGATTCTTGATTCACGATTTATGGTGGAAACGAGAACCATACCATTCACATTCATATCCTATCAATCAATTGAATGTATCCATGTTTCTACTTCATTATTCAATAAATCATTAGAATAGCTTTCCAACGGTTCCGACTGTGCCTCATTCAGAGTTACAGTTCTCAAGATATGGGGAAAGCCAGAATCAAAATTTTGCATGCTGTCATGGTCGGTCGACGAGCAGCCTACGAGGCTAACTCACTTTTGGTTCGCCCGACGAACCCCAGGTGAGGCCCAGGTAGAGGCAAAATTGCTTTATTGCCGCCCGACGAGCAACCAGCGAGCTATCTCGCTTTCTGTTCTCCAAAGCTCGCCTGATAACGCTTGCAGAATAAGCTCGCCTGGCAAAGAAAGTGAAACTCATAATTTCTAGAACGCGAATTGGAAGGTAAAAGTGGCCAAAACCCTAAACCCACATGTTCATACTACATCCAACAACCCAAATTAACATGTTATATCACAATTAGGCATGCATTTCATCAAATCATCATGTTATCACACAAAACCTAATTCCCAAACCCTTTTCATACTTTTTCCCCCAAGCTAAACTATCTATGGAACTCACCTTATCACATGGAGATGATGAAGATTAAGAATTTGAGATGAAATGATGATGGTTCCACGAAATTCCTCTTCTTCTTCCATGAGTTTTTCTCCTTTTCTCTCTTCCTTTCTCTTCTTTCTTTCTATCTTCTTTTTCTTTTATTAATAACTTTCTCCTTTTCTTCTTATCCACCACACATATAAAATGTATATAGTATTATGTAATGATATAAAATATCTCCATTAATATTTTGTCTTCTAGTACCAATTTACCAATTATTAGAGTTACCAAAAATGTACCCACTTATACTTTTTAATATTGGTATTTTCTTTAATAATAATTAATCTCTTAAAGTCCACTAATTAATTTTTTGGTCCCAATTGACGACACTTAGAGTACATAGGAACTCGGTTGATCTCAACTACCTAATTGAGCATTTAAGGGAATATGGGATATTACATTCTACCCCTCTTAAATTGAAATTCTCCCCCGAATTTCCTTCACTCAACAAAGAACCACTTTTCACATTCTCTTCCTAAGACAACTCTTGACTTTGCTTCAGCTCAATTCTGTAACATATTCAATCATTCAACTAGTCTTCACTGGAAAATTTCCTTCTTTCAAACATTCTCAAACTTCCTGGTCTTGACCATATTCTTATTCCAATGTTTGATTGACTTCTAACCTTGCTCCTACTTAGTTCATATTTCATACCACTCTGATTCACCTGATCACAACTCCCTCCAGAAACCACGACTTTCTTCCTTGCACTATGTTACACGAAACCTAACCACGACACCTTATCTTGATTTGGAAAATCAACACTCATCGAATCTTCATGAGATAATTTACTGGATCCTTGTCTACACGTCATCTTGACGACCCTTCTCTTATAATTCCTTAAGCAATTAAGACAAATGTTATAACCCATCAATTGATATCCTTATTAACTTCACTCGTCCTGATACTATATACCACAAGTGTCTACTCCTTATGCTTCACCTCTCTCGTACTACCCCAATAAGATAACACCCTTAACACTAGATTGTCTTACTTCCATTATTACAAATAATTATCTCTCTAATCCCCATAAACTTGATTGAGCCCTTCCATCCACCGTCTTCCACTGCTCTACTCTGATTCCATCAGTGAAACACATGGAATTCCTAGGCACTAATGGTTAGTTAAAAACTGTATAGAAAACACATTTATCTTCCTGAGTGCCCACTATCAAAATGGTACTAGAACCCTACCAACTTCCATTGGTAGAATGACTTCCTTGCTGACTCACAAAAGTTTAGAATTGGACCAACACTCTCCAAAATATAGGTACACATGAGTCACATTACTACAACCATAAAAGTGTACAACCTTCAGATTTACCCTAAGCTCGAAACAATCTATCCAAATCAGTTGACAATATCCGGTTTTGGTTACTATACCCCATATCGAATCCTCTTATAGGGTCCTGATTCATTCAAGGTTTCTGTTGACACGGGATCTCAACCAATAACAACATAACACCACCAAGGAATTTAAAATCATCAATGAGACACCACTTCCAAAGAACTTAAGCAAGTCTTGAACGTAATTGTGAGTATCCATACTACTCACCGAGTCGCACACCGCACTTCATACATATCTGGGGATAACCACTTGGTAAGTCCCGTCTAATTCCACTTATACCTTACTAATACTTACCATGTACTGAACAGATCTCTTGGGATCACCACTTGGTAAGTCCCGTCTAATTCCTCCTTATCAAAAATGATTCTGACAACCCTTCGAATAATTCATACTCCAACACCATACTCCAGCCTTATGCATATCGAATATACTTAATAGTTTCACCCGTCCAACTTCCATTCACTCCTACTCACGATATCACATGACTAAGGAACTCCTCTCTGGTCATGAAGACTCAACTTGATAAACTTTACCAGAAGTTCCCTCAATTGTTGTGGAGTATGAGAATCACTAAGGATACCATCGATACCTACAACTACAACTTGTGATACTAACATAAAGGGCTACAAGAACAACAACTGACAAAATTTTAACTTCAAAGATTAGTAACCACAAGTTTTCCACCATACGATTAAACGACATGGTACAAGGTCAACAACACGATTAATAACTTGACATCAAACCCACAACACCATAGTCATCAAGCCATCTAAGAGGTATGAGGAACAAACCATATCAATCATATAACCTCATTCTCTCACTTGATTACTTGGTGAGAATCAAGGTAATAAACTTTCCCAGTCCAAAAAATGGTAGATTTGGGATACTTCGACTATTCATAAATACGAAAAATTCTCCCACTCTTGACAACCAAAATAATACACCCTTTTGAAGAACCTTGACATCTTCCACATACTTATTGACTAGGATTCTCTTTCAACCCAATATCCATTGAACACTTCACCACATATAAGCCACTTATTTGAACGACTCATAACCGACAACTCTCATTAACTACCTACAAGACCACTCGGTACAGTCCATTCCATGATTCACACTATGTCTCGTACTCAACCTTGGCTTATCTTCCGTTGTTTACCACAAACTTAAACTTCTCAAGACACAAGATTCACTGCTCGAAGCAACAAGTGTGACACTCCACCACTTAGCCCAACACAAGATAACCAAATACACATACCGATAACCACAATGCTACTATCACATGATTCTCTTAATACCAAGGTATAAATTCCTCCACATCACACTCTCAAAGTCTTTGTATATTAACAATCATTAATGACTCACCCTTATCTTAGTCTTAACAAAATCTTAATAATTCCATTGTGCTTTGGTCCAAAATACATCTCGTTACCTCTTTCATGTTATAATGTCTACACCATCCTCCACTCTGCGTTTGCTTCTCTACCTATTGTATTTCTCTTAATTTACAATTATAACACCATCCTAATAGAGTTTCCTTGAACCTGGATTACTTGCTTTATCTCTCAACACAAACCTCCTTCAACCCATACCACTACAACTTATGTTACTATATAATGCTTGTTCTCTCTTCGACACAATCTCTTATAATTGATCCTTGGGTAACTCAACATTTCCAAATTGGTCTCCCACTTAATACTAAATTCCCTTCAAACTATCTTAAACTCAATCCCCCTTCCAAGACTGAATATACTTAATTTATCTTCTACTATTCGTCTAGTGCATACATGCTTCACTTGGAACATGCAGTTGTGTCCTCAAGTCTCCTCTTAGACTTCACTACTACCTTAGATTCCCAATAAAAGCTGAACGTCCTTATCTTTCAATCTCTCAATTGATTGGAAGGTACCATTCTAAACATATTCTCGTTCTTCCAAGATGCCATAGTGACCTTAGAAACTGAAACACGGATGTGATTACCTCACTTCTAGACTTTATGTCATACGCTCAACAAAACATCCTTCCTACCTCACTGCATGGGAATACCTGAAATTCTTGTCCATACCAGTGGTCAATCCAGTTCCACAACAGGCTCATCCGTCTCTTAACTTAGACAAATTATCCGGTAGGAATCCTCAATTTCTAACTCCTCTAGCACTATAAGAATTCTTAACTCAAACACAATCTTGCACTTCCACCATAACTGACACACAACTCTTACTACAACTTCAACCGAGCTAACCGGTTATCCTTACTTACTAACTCTTGGCTTTATTTTACTCTCAAATTACAAGCTCAACCAATATTTCAGAGTCCTCGTGATCGCTCAACCATGATCCTACCTACCACGCACATAACATTAGGTTGATCAGGCCCAATACTACATAATGTGACATTAAGAATCATGTAGGCATAACACACATATGAGGCAGGAATAGATTTACTTATGATATTTCAAGGCTAGGTTGAGAATCGACCTCCTGCGATACCAACTGTAACGCCCCGTATAATATATATCTAGAATAATATTATACAAGTGTTATTATCTGGTACTGACATAATCATAAGTGCCTATTGGCATCATTTGCATACTTGACCATTTAACAAAAAAAAGACAACATATGGTACAAGCTATGGAAAGTGCCAAAATAAAAATCTAGGATCTAAGTACAGTATCCGTCACTGTATAATATACACAACAGAAGATCACAATATAAGTTTCCCTCGGAACATCAATGCACAACTCCACTTTTATACTAAACCTGTAAACAATACTTGAAAAATAACAATAATATTAGGGTGAGATAATAATCTCAGTGAGTTCCCTTATCCTATGAGTTCACTCGACTCTACAGGGTTCTAATCGAATTCTAACTCAAACAATCACTAGTTCGGAAACCATACCAAGGAATCTTTCCTCGGCCAATCCAACATCTAGGATTCTCGACTCGGGTCACGGATCCTTGTAACATAGGTATCTTTCCCCAGCAAGCCCTCTCTCTAGGGTTATCGACAAAGGTCACGGACAACAGTCTCATACTTAGACATACGCATGGATTTCAGATTCTAAGGTACTCCTCAACCTTAAGAATCGTCGCATCCTATGGTACTCTTAACCTATTTCAAGCCTTTTACCCATATGGAATTTTCACCCACAATGAGATCCACCACCTTTGGGACTCAAGCCTAGTTCATACAAGTATGAGTGCATACATCCCAATGGAGCTATATATATGCATCACACTTGGGACAACACAGATAAGGGGTTGTTTCCGACTACGTGATTAAATATAACATAACATGATCGTATTCACCAATCGCAAGGTGATCACATTCACATTAATCACAAAAAAACACAACATGTTCCATACAAAACATATTAGTTCATGACTAAACTATAATTCTAGCGACTACTTGTCCACTGTACATACCGAGGTACCCTTGCGTCCAAGCTTCGCCATCTAAGTCAATCATCATGCCCTAATTATGTTTCTAATTCATTTACCTAATTATATCCTAGGTTTCCTCACTCATCTTCATAGGATTTTAAGCATGTTATTTCATATATATATATATATATATATATATATATAGAGTAGCATAGCATGTCAAACATAATACACCATAAATAGTTCACATACAATATTGAGGCATATAAGCAATTATTATTCTCTACCAAGCATTTTTAGTTAGTTCATGGTCTCACAACACCATGCCATAGCCAATTGGATCATCTTTCCAATGCTTCATGTCCCATATCAATTGGATTCTTGATTCACGATTTATGGTGGAAACGAGAACCGTACCATTCACATTTATATCCTATAAATCAATGGAAAATATCCATGTTTCTACTTCATTATTCAATAAATCATTAGAATAGCTTTCCAACGGTTCCGACTGTGCCTCATTCCGAGTTACGGTTCTCAAGATATGGGGAAAGCAAGAATAAAAAATTTGCATGCTGTCATGGTCGCCCAGCGAGCATCCTGTGAGGCTGGCTCACTTTTGGTTCACCTGGAAAACCCCATGTGAGGCTCAGGAAGAGGAAAAATTGCTTTATTGTCGCTCGGCGAGCACCCAGCGAGCTATCTCGCTTTCTGTTCTCCAAAGCTCGCCCGACAACATTGGCAGAATAATCTCGCATGGCGAAGAAAGTGAAACTTAGAATTTCCAGAACGTAAATTGGAAGGTAAAACTGGCCAAAGGCCTAAACCCACATGATCATAATACATCCAACAACCCAAATTAAAATGTTATATCACAATTAGGCATGCATTTCATCAAATCATCATGTTATCACACAAAACCTAATTCTCAAACCCTTTTCATACTTTTTTCCCTAAGCTAAACTATCTATGGAACTCACCTTATCACATGGAGATGATGAAGATTAAGAATTTGGGATGAAATGATGGTTCCATGAAATTCCTCTTCTTCTTCCATGAGTTCTTCTTCTTTTCTCTTCTTTCTTTCTATCTTCTTTTTCTTTTCTTAATAACTTTCTCCTTTTCTTCTTATCCATCACACATATAAAATATATATAATATTAGGTAATGATATACAATATCTCCATTAATATTTTGTCTTTTAGTACCAATTGACCAATTATTAGAGCTACCAAAAATGTCCCCACTTATACTTATTAATATTGGTTTATTCTTTAATAATAATTAATCTCTTCAGAGTCCACTAATTAATTTATTGGTCCCAACTGACGACACTTATAGTACATAGGAACGTAGTTGATCTCAACTGATACTCAATTGAGCATTTAAGGGAATAAGGGATATTACAAGATGGATCTTGGGACAAGAGTGCCCCTTGTACTTGTCAAAGTCTGGAATTTTGAACTTACAGGGATTGAAAGTCCGGACACCAAGCACATTTCATTGGTAGCAGCTCCAAAGACTTTCTCTCCTTCCATAGCTCGCAGTCTCTTCTCGAGGATCCGATAACTCTCTTTTACACCCCTGATCTCTTCATCTCTCATACCATCATCACCAATTGATGATTCATCAGTATGGTATATCTGATGATGGTCTTCAAAGTGTGGTTGGGCCCCCGCATGGACAATTGGTGGCACACCTATATGGACGACAAGATGTGATTATGTGACGGGTGGTAAAGGTGCCACATGATGAGTTATCTACATAACACCCAAGGTTCCCTCAACTTGAGGTGTTTAGTCGTGAGGTAGCTCAAATATTGGCCACGTGGAAGGCATCGTTCTTGCAGGTTAAGGTTCGAAGGAAGGACTTGAAATCTTTGAGATAATTGTCATTTAAGGAACTTTAAGCTGGAGGTCAAGGCTTGGAGCATCTCCATCATTTGGCTCATATTTCCTTTGATGTCATCGAGTTTCGCCCTTACTCTAGCACTTTCTTGTTTTTGATTAGCGGTCCTCTAGCAAGCTCGGGCTCAAGTATTATAGCGGTGTTGAGGATTCAGGGTGGAGTTTGATGAGGAGGAAAAAACGGAATGAGTTTTTTTATTGTGGAAAAATAATATGCATGCTGATGATTGCAGATGTATGCAAGATTTTTTATTTATTTTGTTTACAAGGAATCTTCGAATTTGTCAGTTATTTGCGCATTTAAAAGCATAAGAGTAAAGACACAGAGACAAATAATTGAAGCAAATTCATCCATTCATTCAGTAATAAAATACATTGGTCATGATTGCAAAGCAAAAATCATAAACAAAAACTATCTTCGACCTTCTTCAACTGTAATCACTTTCTTCAAGTAGGCTAGATCTTCTTTGAGGTCTTCGACCACCTCATTACAAAATAGGACAAAGTTGAAGACATTGACTGGGGTATTCTCATAGGTCATTTCCTCGTATGCGCCTCTTAGTCTAAGAGGGAAAGCGTGCAACATGTTATTAGCCAAATTGACCACTTCTTCGCATTATAGGACCATGTACCTGCAGCTAAATATGCCTCAGTGATGTTCTTTTTCTCTTGGGCCAACCCCAATAATTTCTTTGTAACTACTTCTTCCCAGTGTTCCCTCTCCTCATCTCTTGAGATCTTCAGGAAATGAATGGCATACTCGAGATTCTCAATCTTCGCTACAACTTCTAGCATTCCAGGAGGATAAGCTCTCTCTATCATTTCTCGGCAACGAGTTTCTCGAATTGCGTGAGCTTGTGATACTTCCAGTTTCCTTGAGAGATGCTTGATTTTAGCCTCAAAGTCTTTCTTCAGTATTTGCCTTTGCTCTGATTCTTTGTCCCACCAAGAATACAACTTTTTGTTAGCGTAGATGACTCTCTGAAGCTATTCATTTCTTTGACTAAGCAATTTGTACCTGATCCTTTGTATTTTTCCAATTTCTTGGGAAGCAGACTCTTGACTTGCAGCAAGTTCTTTTCTTATTTGGAGGAGATCAAACTTGAGGTCATTTTTCTCAGAAGTGACTTTAGAGAGTTTATGAGTTAGCTTTTCATTCTCTTTTTCCAGCCTAGCTACTGCGGCTCTAAGTTCATCCACTTCTTCAAGAGAGACGGGTATTGGCTTTGGGGAAACAGACCTCGGAGGGACCTCTATGGAGAAAGGGATTTTCACAATTTTCACTCACTCTAGAACCCACTATTGGAAAGGCACCCTATACACACCATTCCTCTCCCTTAACTTTGCGCCTTTGGTGTGAACTTTCTCTCAAGATCGGATGATATTATGGAGTAAGGCTGGATCCCCTGTACCCATACACTATAAGAAAAATAGTGTTTTGCGACACATAGATTGTGATAATTCCATAAAAATCTCCCTCATTTTTAAGTTACGACGGTTGCCGCGACGGTTTTAGACAACCGCCATTAAATTTTCAAAAAATTTTAAACATATTACGACGGTTTTGGACAACCGCCGTTAAATTTTTAAAAACCTTTAAATATTTGACAACGGTTGTATATATGTAACCGCCTTAAAAAAATGGTTGTGACGGTTCAACAACCGCCTCCCCACAGAAATTAAAAAAATAATGTTTCCTTAAAAAATACATTAGGGTAATCATGAAAAATAAAAAATAAATTAAGGTTACGACGTTATTAAATTGCCGTCACCCAAAAAGTAAAAGAATCAGCGCGGGCAACTATTGAAAGTTGAAAGTTATTCACTACGCTATTTTCATCTTCTTCTTCTCATAAATGAAAAGCTTGAAACAATCACCACCACACCACCAGTCCCAAATTCCTCCGGCGACACCTTACTGGGATCTATCTCTGTCTGAACATCGTTGCAAAAACTCCACACCACCAGTCCCAAACCAATCTTGCCAGGTTAGTAATCTTAAACTTTAAATCAATTTCTCTCTCTTTCTCATTTATGATAGGTTTAAATTCAAAATCCCTAAATCAATTTCTCTTTGTTTCCCTTCTGATTCATCCCCTGCTTTTGTCTGTGTTGCTGTTAGTTTTAATGATTCACACTCCAATTTTTATGCAGTTGTTTATTTGATTAATATAACTTCAATCAATTTTATTATTGAATTTTGAAATTTTAGTATGGTTTGGTGATTCTTATTGCATGAAAGATCAAACCCAGTTTTTCCATAATTTTAGAGTTGAATATTTTGAAGTCTAAAAGGGTATTGAATTATAGGAGCATCTTTGTGATTACAACTTGTTTTTATGCATTCAGTATTAGCTGAAGCAAGGATGGTGTAGTAATTTGTACTCAAACAGAACCAAACGAATAGAAGAACAAGTGTATATAAAGTAATTGCTCCACATTCTATTCTATATAGATGGTTCTATTTTGGTGGATGATGGAATCTGCTATGTTTCTAGCTTTGGGTTCTCCATCTTCTCCTCAAATTGGATTAAGCACACCAAAGTTTTGACCCATTCCTCATTGGTCATTTTCCTTATATGATCATTGGGTTTGAACACATGAGAGATCATCCAATTATAAATTAATGGGAGACATTATATCAAAGTGTTGTTCTTCTTCTCATGGCGAACATATAGAGTGTGAAAGGTGTCAGCTAAAAGTATAGGGACTAGATTTTCTTTTTTATTTCCAAACAACCCAAATGATGCTGACGGTGACTGAATCTATGAAACCTTCAAAGGTCGAGAAAAACACTAGCCCATATATGAAGAGAGCTAACACGTTCCCTAACGAATCCCAATGATGTGCCATAAATAACTTTTCAGCTTCTCCTTCCAAGGAAACTTTCCAAAAACCAGAGAAGTTCTGCCTTTTTTTCAGTTAGACGTTGCACTTGAGATAGGAATTTGGAGTGCAAGAGCTAGTTCTTCTATTTTAGGTACTTTGCCAATTTTAGTGTATAGTGCCCCTCCCTTTATAGAGAATCCAAAGAGTCCTTAAAATTCCTCCAAGTTCAGAGTTTATTGAAAGTCCAGGAATAAGAAACTTTAGAGTGGAGGATCATGAAATTGGTTTAAGGCGGTGATTGCTGGTAGTTGAACCTTAACTTTGAGGAGATCCAAAATCTTACCAAACTCCTCTTCGAGAGTGACCCTAAAGCATGGAGGTAGTTCACTTAAGAGCCTTAATATATTGATGGTGTTTGGCATTTTGGCCTTGAGTTGTAAAGCTTTCCTCCTATCTGAACCCATTACAACTTTGAATACTAACAACTATGTGTACAAAGATTCCCTAAAAATAAAATTTCGTATAAGTGTCATGATGTTTATGCAAAATGATCATGAATACATGGAATTTGGGTTGAGATATCATAAGTAACTCATAACACCCTATTAGATAGGTTTATAATGGATAATTCTAAGTTTTTTACCCATAAAACCACTCACATGATAGTTTCTAGGTTGATGGATGAGGTTCCTAGAGTCACGGACCTTAATCATATCAATGTCATGCAACAGACTAGCCATTTTATGACGAGAGTGGCAAAAAGGTATATTCTAGGACGGGTTTTCATATTAGGAGAACAAGGAGTGGTCCTTGGAGACTAAAACTACGCAACCACCAAAGCAGAAACTGGTTCTAAGAGGGGGGAGGGGGGTCCTAGAGTCACGGATCCTTCATGAATCAACATTATATGATAGACTAGCCACCTTATAACGAGATCTATGAAAAGGTCTGCTATAGGGGGAGTCTTCAATTTAGGCACATAAGGAGTGGTCCTTGGGGACTAACACTACATAACTTCATATCTAAACTATGTGTTCTCTCTTATTTTACCAAAGCTCGGGTGTAGAGCTTTACTCATGATATCATTCCAAGAACCCAAAACAAGTATAATAATTATAATATCCCATATTCCCTTAAATTATCAATTGGGTGTCAATTGAGATCAACTAAGCTCTTATGTACTCTATCTTTTTTCAGTTAGAACAATTGGACCTCTTATGTGCTCTATCTGTTGTCAGTTGGGACCAATTAGTAAACGGTGAACTCTGAAGAGAGAACAATTATTAATAAGAGATAGACCATTATTAATAAGCATGTGAGGAGACATTTTGGTAACATTAATAGTCGGTCAAAATATCTAATGGAGATATTTTTGTATCATTGCATAATATTAATATATTATATTTTTATGAGTGGATGAATAAGAAGAAGAAGTTAGTAAGAAGAAAAGAAAGAGAAAGAGAAGAGCTCGTGGAAGAAGAAAATAAAATTCATCATCATCAACTCCATCTCATTTCCTTCTTCAACAAGGTGAGTTCCATTAGATAGTGTAGCTTTGAGGGGGAAGAATAACATGTTTGGGGATTTAGGTTTTTGTGTGAAAAAAATGTCAAATTGTGAATTGAATTTTGTTATATGATGATTGTGGTGAATTGCATGCTTAATAATATTATAACATGCTTAAGTGAGTGTTTGGATGTGTTTTGGTTGTGTGCGTTTAGGTTTTGGCCAAGGTTGCCTTCATTTTCGTGTTCTGCATATTCTAGATTCTGCTTGGGTCGCCGGGCAAGCTCATATGAGTTTGAGGCAAGCTATTTTATGATAGCGTCGTCGGGCGAGCCTTGGCTAACAGAAAACGGGCTACCTCGCCTGGCCTCACCTGGGATTCGCCAGGCGAACTAAAGGTGAGCCAACCTCGTTGGCTGCTCGCCGGGTGACCGCGGCAGGACTTAGGGAGATTGTTTTGTTTGATTGGATTGTTTCACATGCATGCTTGGCCATGTTATGAGTTACCTTAAGCTAATTATTACAGATTGTATGCATATTCCTTATATGTAAATGGTTGCTTTTGATTCATAGTTAACATGAGTTTTGGTTTGATATTTGGTGAGGAACATTTGTTCCAAAAGTCCTATTTGGTGAGGAGCTTGACTCCGAAAGTCTCATTTATCGTGAGACCGTGAATTTAACCGAGAATTCTTGGTAATGGATAATGGTGACTATATGCCTTAAGTTCATTCTTTATGTAGAGTATGTTTGAATTCTTCATATTGTTGTATGTGTTGCATGTATGATGTATGTGTAATTTGGATGTTTTGATTGTGATATAACATGCTTAAAATAATATGAAGATGAGTGAGGAAACCTAGGCTTTTAACTAGGTAAATGGATTAAAAAGATAATTAGATTGCAAATATGACTTAGATAACACTAGAAGGTGACATTCGTACAATATGATACCTAGGTGTGTGTCATGTACGAATGGTTACCATAGTTGTGAGAGAGATACATTGCATGGAACATGTGTTGTTATTGTGTGATTAAGGTGAATGTGATCACCTAGTGATTGTCCAATACAATCACGCTGTGTTATATTTTATCACATAGTCGAAAACAGCCCCCTATTTGTGTCGTTCAAAGAATTGATGCTTATGTAGAGCTCCTTTGGGATGTACGCACCATTACTTTGACAAGTTTGAGTCCACATAAGCGAATGGAGCCTACGGGTAAAAGGCTTGAAATGGGTTGGAAGTCCCATAGGAAGCGACGATTCTTAAGGTTGAGGAGTCCCTTAGAATCTAAATCCATTTGTATGGCAAAGTATGATACAAAGATCCGTGACCCATGTCAAGAGTCCTAGACGTAGGATTGGATGGGGAAAGATACCTTGGTATGGTTTTCGAGCTAGTGCTTATTTGAGTTGATGAACTCAAGAGACATGTTTCCATACATTGCGAGTTTTTTGAACTCAACTCTTATTCCATTTTTCCCTTGACTTGAGTTAGAATTTGATTAGAACCCTGTAGAGCTGAGTGAACCCATAGGATAGGGGAACTCACTAAGATTATTATCTCACTCCATTATGTTGTTATTTTTTTCAGGTATTGTTTGCATGTTTAGTTTACAAGAAAAGACGTGCATGGATGTTTTAAGGGAAGCTTATATTATGTTTTTTTACGCTGTGCATATTGTACAATGACGGATATTGTACTTCGATCTTAGATTTTTATTTTTGGCACTTTACATATCTTGTATCATGAGTTGTCTATTTTATGTTTTGTAAATGGTCAAGTATGTAAACAATGCCATTAGGCACTTATGATGGTGTCAGTACCAAATAATAACACTTGTATGATATTATTCTAGATATATATTATATGGGGGCGTTACAGTTGGTATCAGACCAGATCGTATCCTCGACCTAGCCTTGAAACATCATAAGTAAATTTATTCCAGCCTCACATGTGTTTCTTGCCGACATGATTCTTAATGTCGCGTTATGTAGTATTGGGTTTGATCAACCTAATACTATGTGTGTGGTAAGTAGAATCATGGTTGAGCGACCACGAGGACTCCAAAGTGTTGATGGAACTTGTGCCTTGAGGGTAGGCTCAAGCCAAGAGTTAGAAATAAGGATAATCGGTCAGCTCAGTTGAAGGTTTAGTAGAAGTTGTGATTCGGGCGGTGTGAAATGAAAGAGTAGTGTGTGGTTCTTCAAGCAGTCTTGTAATGATGATGGATTTGGGAAGTTGAGAATTTCAATCAAGTGAATTGTTGGAGTTTTGAGGAATATATGAATATGTTAGTAGAACAAGATTGACTCACTGGTATGGAATAAGTTTTGTAGGTAATTCCATACAGTGAAGGAGAAAGGATGGTCATGTTGCACGTGTGACATAAGGTCTAGAAGTGAGATAGTTGTCAGTCTTTCAGTTTCTTAGGTCACTATAGCATCTTGGATGAACGGGAGTACTTCAAGGAATGTGTTCGGAATGGTACCTTCCAAGTGGTTAAGACCTTGAGAGATAAGGACGTCCAACATTGTTGTAATAATCCAAGGTATTGATGAGGTGTGAGAAGAAACTCAAGGATATGATTACATGTAGTGACACATGTGTGCGCCAGATGGAGGGCGAAACATAAATTTAGTATATTCAGTCTTGGAAGGGAGATTGAGTTCAAGATAGTTTGCCAGGAATTCAGTATTCAGTGAGAGACCAATTTGGAAATGTTGAGTTACCCAAGGACAATTATAAGAGATTGTGTCGAAGACAGGACAAGCATTATATAGTAACAGAAATTCTAGTGGTGCGGGTTGAAGGAGGTTTGTGTTGAGAGATAGAGCAAGTAATTTGGATCTAAGGAACTCTAGTAGGATGATTTTAAAATTGGGATTAAGAGAAACACCATAGGGAGAGAAGCAAATATAGAGTGGAGAAGGGTGTACTCATTATGATATGAAAGTGGTAACAGGATGTATTTTGGACAGATGTACAATGAAGTTATTAAGATTTTGTTGAGGCTAAGTAAGGAGGTGTAATCGAAGGTTGTTCACTCATGAAGACTTTTGATGCGTGAAGTGGAATGGAAGACGTTACACCTTGGTATTATGAGATACGTGGTAGTAGCATTGTGGTCACAAGTGTAAGTAATGGATTCCCAGTCTTGAGATGAATGCGAAGTAACACACTCTTTGTTGAGCAGTGAGTATTATGTTCCAGGGAGTGAGACTGTGGTAAGTGTCGTAACCCGAAATTTAACCTCCCCTTTTGCCTTATTGCATAAGCATGTGCATTCGCATCGCTAGCATACGCTTATAACTTTTTTCTCTATGGTTTTGTTGCAGGAATATTCAGGGTTTCAAAGTCCGATTAATCATATCCTCACAAGGTCATCACATCATCAACACAAGCAAAAAAATAAGGGTTTATATGCCTATTCATCAAAGCAAAAGTTTGAAAATCGGAATCATGGCCATAACACCTTTTTTCAAGAAAATTGGGCAAATTTTGGTTGTGTTAATCGATTAACCATTTCCTAGTGCAAAATGCTTAATCGATTAACCCTTGTATTTTGGCAGATTTTGCTGCACTTTCATGACAGCAACTTTTCCTCTACTTCTTTGGGGTCTATTTGGTTCTAGCATTGTGTGGAATATTTTAGACATTTCAAGACCTTTCAAGATACTTCAAGGAATTTATTCCAATACATCACTTTGAATCAAGGCTACCATGTAACTTCATTTCCAAGTATGTGAACCTTTGGATTTTGGACATGCATTGGGATTGCTCCACTGAGTTAACAAATAACTAACTGAGTCAACTTCCGACTCAGTGAGTAAAGTGTAACTAACTCTAAAGATAGCTCCAAAGCAAGCTCCCAAGCACATTTCAAACCTAGCCTACTCCAAAGCTAGCCTCTATATAAAGAAACCCTCACATTTGTGGAAGGGGGATCCAAAACTTTCAATCATTTTTCACAATTCTTCACTTTTCACTCTCTCATTTCTCTCAATTCCCTCTGATTTTTCTGTAACTTCTTCACATTCATCTTCATCCTCTTCCCAAAACCACACTAAATCTCAATTCTCACCATTGAAGAGTAGCAAATTTCACATTGAAATTGCTTTTCTCTTGAGATTAAGCTTCCATCACATTGCATTTCTTCTTGGATCTCTGCAATTATAGTAACTTCTACTTTAATTCAAGTGATCGATTCAATTGTTTCGGTGCAAATTCGATTTCGGAGCTTTTATCGTGTTTTGATCGGTTTTGCTACGATTTGATCACAAACTTGGAATTCTCTGGTTTTCTTGGCTTATTTTCATTACATTTTACTCATAATAATCACCAAGGTAATTCTCCGCCTTATAGGTTGGCCATTCTTGCTTGATTTACTGTTTTCAATCACTTTCGCGCATTTATGATGTAGTTCCAATAGCTTTTCGGTGTTTATTAATCATGTGATTGTTTGATTGTTTGATCTTCATGTTAGATGCTTTCAATTGATGATTAATTGCTCCTACTTGATGTAATTTTCGTGCACAAATGCATGCCATAACATGTGGATGTTTAGATAAGTGATTAATTGCTGGAAGTGCTTTTGAAAACTGATTTTTCTGCCACTGCCCCAGGGTTAATCGATTAACCATTTGCTAGTGCAAAATGGTTAATCGATTAACACCTCTGTTTCAGTAATTTTTTTCTGTTTTCCTAGGGTTAATCGATTAACCATTTTTGCCTAGCAAATGATTAACCGATTAACACTGAACCAGAATGCCATTTTTGTGCTTTTTCAAGCTTGTTTGATATTCTTTCCTCATTTAACTTCCCTTGCTTGATATGCTTGATATTTGTGGATGTCTTATGAGCTGTTTAACTTCTGTTTGAAGCATGTATGCAAACTTTCATTGCACGATTATCGATTATGGAATTGTTTGCATTTTCGACATTGCCTGATCATGTTGACTCTTGCACACTTATGCTTACATGATAACATGATTTGTGATGCATGTTAATTGATGTTTGGTACTGCCTTGCAATTTTATACTTGATTATGTTAAGTTTGTTCTTTATTGAGCACATTTAATTTTGTATAATCAATACTTCGCACGTTTTCTTTGACGATCTTTCGATCCGTTTAGAAGATTATTGGCTTGATCATTTCCCTTGATTGATTGATTGAAACTTTGTTTCAATTAGTCAATCTCCCCTATTTTCTCTCTTTAGGGTCCTTTAGAGCCTTTTCCTCTTAATCCACTGATGAGTCAGAAGTCTGCACAACACACTAGAGCACTGTACAAGTTGGTGTTGTTACTCTGTCGGTTTTAATCTCCGCACTATATTCTGAATGCTAGAGAAAGGATGAGAGTGGAAAATTCCTACACTCATTATGATTATTTTGGGTAGGGGACGAATGACCCTGTGCCTGGAATGATCGTCTCTATCTCCAGACTGTAGGTATCCCATTCCTCAGTCGAGTCGATCCTTAATCACTCTTGCCCCTTTCAATCTCTCTTTTGATCAATCACTATTTCCTTGGTTTAAGATCTTTGTCACTTTGGGTTAACAAACTCCTTTTAGTTCAACACCCTTTCTTTTGGTCAATCATTGCTTGTTGACCCCCCATCCGAGTTGTGATTATTCTTTCTTCGGTTAATCACAGTTCACTTATTAAAACACAGAATCCCTGGCGGAGTTAGAAACCTCATCTTGGTTCTTTCTCCCATTTCATTGGTTGATCACTTCCTGTCAATTACAACACCAACTTGCACCTTTTCTCAGTTAACCACAGTCCATCTATTAACATACTGAGTTCCTCTTGAGTTAATTACCTTTTCTTGGTTAATCACTCATTCTTTTTTATTGATCACAGTCCTTCTGTTGAAACCAATACTCCTTTGGGTTCACAACCTTCGCTTGGTTCCACACCCGTCCTTTGGGTCACAACCTTCGCTTGGTTCCACACCCGTCCTTTGGGTCACAACCTTCGCTTGGTTCCACACCCGTCCTTTGGGTCACAACCTTCGCTTGGTTCCACACCCGTCCTTTAGGTCACAACCTTCGCTTGGTTCTATACTCGTCCATTCGGTTAACCACTGTTTATCAGTTAATATACCGAAATCCCCTGAGAGTCAAACACTATCTCTTAGTTTAGTACTCTCTCTTTCTGGTTCATCACAGTCCTTCTGTTGACACCAACCTCTTTTCCTCCGCAGAGTCTTACTCTCTCTTTCTTTGGTTAACCACTGCCTGTCAGTCAACATACCGAATCCTCAGTGTATACTACTTTGTCTCAATTCAATATCCCTTGCATTTATTCTCTTGGTTTTGACACCATTCTCTTTGTTTACTCCCCAATAAAGCCACTTTTATTCTTTTGCTCGCCTTTTTTCTTGGTTTTGACATCATTCCTTCGTTTTATCCTCAGCAGAGTTACTAGTTTTCCTTCACCTTTCTTTCTTGGTTTTGAAACCATTTCTTTTGTATTCCCCAGTGCAATCTTTCTACCTCTCTTGCTCTTGGTTTTGACACCATTTTCTTTTCCTTTTCTTTCTTTGTTCTCCAAATTACATAGGCTTTGAATTCCTCATTGCACTATGAGGATACGTAGGTACGAGATTGCGAAATCTTGGCAAGCCACCTTCTTCCATTATCCTTCTCTTCCCTGGTTCCATGAACTACAATACTCTGATTTTCTCATTGCACTATGAGGGTACGTAGGCACGAGGGCCCCAATCTTCCGCGAGCACTTTCTTTGTTTTTCTTTATCTTCTCTTTAGTTAGTAGCCTTTAGATAGAAAACCCATCCAAGCCTAGAAGCAAGCGAAATTGTAATACCCCATATTATTTAAATACTCAATTGGATATCAGATGAGATCAGATGAGTATCTATGTGCTCTATCTTTGGTAAATTGGATTAATGGAAATCCTCTAAGTACTTTAAGTATTATTAATTGGGATCAATAGAGCAACTTATGAACTATGAAGAGATCAATGAGTTTAATTCAAGAAAAGATTTTTAAGGTAACTTAATAACTGATCAATTGGTCGAGGCAACAAAATATCAATTGGAGATATTTTACTCTGTTGGATTATATTATATAATATTGGTATTTTATATATATATATATATATATATATATATATATATATATATATATTTGTTAGAAAAGAAAAAGATAGTAAGAAGAAGAAGAAAAGAAGGAAAAGAGAAAGAAAGAGGAAAGAAGAGAAAGGAGAAGAGAAAAGCTTGGAAGAAGAAGGAGAAGCTTGGATTCATCATCTCATCTTCTTCAATCTCTTCTTCGATTATCAGGTGGGTTCTAGATAGAGACTTTAGAGTATAATTTCTTGAGGTTTTAGAGTTAGGTTGGATTTTGAGAAAAATGGGTCTTTTTGCAAAATCAAAGAATCTAGCGGTTGAAGTGTGTTATAAACTGCGTAGCATGATCAAAATATGTGTAGAATCCTCTACTGATAATTGTTATGAAGTTTGGATTGGTTTGATTTGGTTGAAAATATTGGGGTTTTGTATAGAAACTATGCATTAGTGTTGGATATCATGTTTATGATGTTTGTTGGATAAACCATGATAGAACCATGATAATATACCTCTATTGGTTGTTCGGGTATGGTGTTGAGGATGAATTTGGAGGTTGGAAGTTGCTGTCAAAAAGGTTTATTTTTCTGCATAACGCAGAGCGCGCTTAGCGTGGGTATGCCCGCTTAGCGCGGTCTGGAGGCTTTTCACCCCTTCCAGGCAGCGAGGAGCGCGCTTAGCGCGGGTGGGACCCACTTAGCGCGACCTGGAACAAAAGAAACTATTCTTTAAAAATCCACAACTTTTGATCCGTAACTCGGATTGAGACATTCTTGGTATCATTGGAAAACCATGATGACCCTCTACCCAATAAAAAGTGGAAATGTTGAGTATGACGTGGGATTAATTAATTAGTGGGATTTGAATGATAACAGTGTTATATTATATGTTGAAATCCATATCTTTTGGATCATAAGTCCGATCGCGGCATAATGATAGCCGATGTAAAACTGTGAAAATATCCTACGGGATAAAAGTGAAAAGTATTGACTTTGATACCCGATTAAATGAATCGGAGGGAACCCGAAAATGATGTTTATGTGATGTGATGTTAAATGGTAATGTGAGACCATGATTTAACCAAGGATGCTTGGTAGAGGATAGTAGTGGCTTGTATGCCTTGAAAATGTGTGTGAACTACTATATGGTTATGTTTGACATATTATGCAATCGTGTGTTTTATGATTGATATCGTGGTATGCTTGTCTATTATTGTTGTTAAGTATGAATGAGAGAATATGCATGTTAAAATATGAATTAGGAAGAGTGGGGAAACTTTACCCCAAAACAAATGGCATAGTTAAGATATTGGAACCTAGTAATGAGCTAGGAAATTGATGAATAACTTAATGATAACGCTCATGCAAAAGAAGCTGAGGCGTGTGTCCATTACCGAATGGTATAGAAATTAGTGAAACACTAGTATGGAACATGTGTAATTCTTATGTTTTATTATTAAAGGCAAAATAGGCCTAAAGGCATGAGAGGCCTAAAGGCTAATGTGGCCTTGTGATTGTCGAATATAATCACGTTTGTGTATATGATCACGTAATCGTAACCATTTTCTTTTGAGTTGCCCTTGAGAGGCCTTCATGAGTCTCGAGCTCCTCTGAAGTGCAGACATGATTACTTGGTAGGTTTGATTCCCGCGTGTAGTACAAATGGAGCCTACGGGTAAAGAGACTTGTGACAGTGTACGGGTCGTGTGAAGTGACGATTTAAGGTGATAATATGTCCCTTATTTTTGAATCCATTTTGTATGCCAAGTAACTACAAGGATCCATGACTCGGGTCGACTTCTAGACGTAGAAGCGGACGGGAAAAGGGGATGCCTTGGTACAGGTTATCGATTAGTGATATTTTGAGTTGATGAACTCATTGACATGTTTCCATATAGTGTGAGATTGTGAGATTGAAAACTCAAGGTCTTTCCCTTCCCCTTGACTTGAGTTAGGATCAGTTAGAACCTTGTAAAGCTGAGAGAATCCATAGGATAGGGAACTCACTGAGATTTGATGTATCTCACCCCACTATTGTTGATTATTTTCAGGAGGTATTTGCAGGTTTGTTTTACAAGTGGAGCGATGCTTGGATGTTTCAAGAGAAGCTTAGTTGAGCTTATTCCGCTGTGTATTTGTTGTATACAATTGAGGATATTGTATATTATTCTTAGATTTTATATTTTTGGCTAGTTTCCATAGCTTGTACCATAGATTGTGTTATGTATTAGAAATGGTCAAGTATGTGAATTACACCATTAGGCACTTATGATGATGTCAGTACCAAATAAAATGCTTGTATTGTATTATTCTAGATAAATATTATACAGGGCGTTATAGAAATGGTTCACGTCGAGTACGACAGATGCGTAAGGTGCTAGTACCTTCCTTTCGCATAACTGAACCCCTTATCCGTTTCTCTTCCCCTCGGGTTTTATCGATATTTTCCCTGTCCTTTGGGACTAAATAAAGTTTGGTGGCGACTCTGATGTATCTTTGAGTGTGCGATTCACTCAGGAATAATCCCGCTAGCTTTAGCTGGCGACTCTGCTGGGGAGTCCTTGCTCTTGCAAGTTGGGGTCTCGCCTAGTTTTGTTTGCTATCTTGTTTGTTTGGGTGTATATCTTTTGCGCTTTACTCGCTTTATCTTTATGCTTTAGTTTGCTTTATCTTTACGCTATTTACTACATTTCTTTACTGCTTTGAATATTCATATGCTGTATATTCTGGATATCTGCTGTATTTTCTGCTGCTGTTGGGATGGGTAGTTATTATTGGAGAGATAAGCTCTATCACTGGGCTTGAGCATGCACATAGGATAGAACATGGATAGTTGTGACGCCTGCGTCTTGCGCGTTGGGTTGTCACAAGAGCCAGATCCCAGACTGTGATTCGCTTGAGAATACCTTTGTCCTGTGAGAGTTCGCTACGACGGGGATTTTCACTTGAGTCTTATGGTTTGGGAGGCCTTCTAGGGACCACATTGTTGAGTCTAGATCACATATGTGAGTGGGATTTTGGGTTTTTGCAGGAGACCGAGACTCTTCATACCTTTGTTCTCTCACGCACGTCAGATTCTTGCACCGACACAGAGTTACATATGCAGACAATCCAGAAGATGTTGCATCTTTAACTTACATTTTTGTATACTGTTATTGCATCATCATGTATGCCAAACTTTTGAAACTGAGTTATTGTAAACTGTCGCATCATTTAACCTTTGCATCATTGGGTGTTGCATATCTCATTTTCATTCCAGCTGTATAAACAACATATGCATACATTTGCATTTGCATACATCTAAACCGGAAAAAGTTCACTTTCTTCCCTTCATCATCCAGAAGATAACGACGACCCAACACCGGTGCTCCATCAGATCCAACAAGTCAAGAATCATGGTTGATTATGAGAATACCGCTTACGCAGAAACCTTGGCTCAGTTATAGGGTAGGATGGGTCAATTCCAGGATAACATGGATGCCTTCATGGAACTCCTTCGTACTCTGAGGGATACCACTGTTACCTCTACTGTTGCAACTGTCACTGATGCAACTGTTGTTACCTCTTCTCCTGTTGTTATTGAAGTGCTAATTGAGCCCATGAATTAACCTGTTGTTAATCCGCCAAGCTCTCAGCCTGGTCTAAATATCCTTCCTGCTGCCTATCCATAGGGAATGCCCCCGAATTTCGCTACTCAGATTGTCAACGTTGGCGCCTGTGTGCCTTATCAACCTTTTGTTGCACCCATGCCCAATGGGAACTCTGTTACTTACCCATGAGGCATGCCTACTTCGATTCTGCCTCCTGCGATGAATGATGGTCATGAGATTCCTCAGGCTCAGACTCGCCAGACTCCTGTATCTACTGATGTTGAGACGCATGATGAAGATGAATATGTTTACAGAGGTCCTCCGATTCATGTTCTGGTCTTGTCTCAATCTACTCAAACTGTTGTTTAGAATGTTCATTCTGGAATGTCTTATCCTGGGGCATCCTCAGCTGCCGCAGTATCTCCTCCGGGATTCAGTATGGTTTTCAAATGCGTCAGAATTCTGGTCAGATGGTCAATTCTGGGTTGGGACATCTGCCTCAGTTTATTTCTCCTCAAGTAATTTCTCCAGTCGCGTCTCAGCTCCCAAATCCACAGACTCTTGTCAGACTTGCTGATCAGAACAAACCTATAGACTACAAGCTATTAGAGGACATAATTAGAGCTATTGAAGGATTTTCTGCCTTTGACATGGATGCCACAGACTTATGCTTGGTTCCAAATGTTGCGTTACCCCAGAAATTCAAGGTGCCTGATTTTCCTAAGTACAAGGGGTTGATTTGTCCACGAAGCCACATCACAATGTATTGCAGAAAAATGGCTTCCTACATAGACAATGATGATCTACTTATCCACTGTTTTCAGGATAGCCTATCTGGGGCTTTCTTGGATTGGAACATGACCCTTGAACAGGGTAATATTAGAACCTAGAAAGATCTATCCGAAGTGTTCTTGAAGCAATACAAGTACAACTTAGATATGGCTCCCACCAGGTTGCAACTACAAAATCAAGCTCAGAAAGCCAGTGAATCATTCAGAGAATATGCTCAAAGGTGGAGTGAGATGGCTTCACGAGTCCGCCTGTTCTATCTGATGCAAAGTTGGTTGACATATTCACGGGCACTCTTCAGGGTTTGTACTATGAGAAGATGGTTGGTAGCTCATCCTCCAATTTTGTTGATGTTGTAACCATTGGGGAACGTATTTAGAATGGGCTCAAAATAGGAAAAAGTGTTGGCACTGTGAATCAACAATCAGTGGTCAATAAGCCACAAGGTGGGTTCTCTAAAGAAAAGGAAGAGAAACAAGTGATGTCATGGCAAGTGTCCACCTTCAAGCACAAACTCCCATGGCTCCTACGCCATACTGTCTGTACATGTATGTTGTTGTTTCCCAATACCAACAACCACCATATCAACAGTCCCCTCGGGCTCATAATCAGCAAGTCCAAGGCCGAGAGCACCACAACCAGCACAAACCCCGGAATAATCTAGAACGAAGGAATGCTCCTCTAGATCCGATTCCTGTGACATATAGTCAACTTCTCCCACATCTGATTCAGAACTCGTTGGTGGTTCCGAAAGCTCTGAAGCCCCCACTAGAACTATTCCCACATGGATATGATCCTAATGTGTAATGCGGGTATCATGCTGGGTCAGGTGGGCATTCGACTGAGGATTGCAATGCTTTCAAATCTAAGGTCCAACAGCTGATTGACAAGAAGTACTTAACTGTTCAAGATGAGAAACTGTGGGTGAACGGAAATCCCTTGTTCGTGTAGGGGCCAAGATTGCAAAAGCATCCCTTGAAATAATTGAACAAGCCTGAGATCCCTTCCTCAATATTGGCAATCATTATGTCATTCAATCATTTCCATTTGTAATCTTTTCGTTTGTCTAGCACTGTTCATTTGTAAAACTTGTTTGTTTTCGAAAGATAATAATAATAAAATGTATATGCATGTTTTGAATAAATTCATTTGTGTTCACTCATACTTTTTATTTGTATCACACATTTGATCAAGCAAAATCAAAAAGAGAATGATGAAATCAAAAGGACACGAGATCACTGTCTGTATGCTTATTGAATAAAACTTTGCCGACGATGTAAGGCATTTGTTCAAATCCCCAAACACCGGAGGTATAAGGACGATAATCCCTAGACAACCCCTTTGGGTCTTGAAGTAGAAGTTTCTTTTTGTACACATAAAACCCTCAATCTTAACCAGGGGCAGGGTAGTTCTTAGCTAGTCTGACCTTGCGTTCAAATTTCAAAAGGGGGGTACCACATCTGCGGATCCACCACATCCTATCCCTCGCAAGAGGTTGGAAAATCACAAATCCACAATGGATATCCCTCATCGATCAGAGGAGCGAGGCAGTCACAACCCTCACAAATCAGACAAACAAATGTCACACGATTTTGTTCAACAAAAAAAAGAAGCAAAAATGAAAAAAAGAAAAAAAAGCCCGCTAAGTCAAAAACAAATGACTTAGGAAAAAATTAGGGCATCTCGATAGACTGCAAAGTCAAACTAACCATTCTACGCAAAAATTAAGGAAAACAAAAAGAACAAAACAAAGAATCAAAAGAGAAAAATCCTCAATAAGAACATGTTCGTGTGATCACATGTGACAAAAACAAAAGGTGAAGTGACTGCCGCTCCAAAATCCTCGTCGGTTCCTCTACCATCACATCTAGCGTTCAAAGCCCATTTTGAAAGGTGAACGTTTGTGTCAAACTAGCTGAACATAGGACTGGAGAATATCATGGAGAATGGGTGGGTTAAAATAAATTTTGAGCCTTACATCTTTTCTTTCTAAAACCGTGAACCAGGTCATGTTACAACCCGCAAAAGACCTAATTGATGCAGGGTTTATTTTGAAAGCATACTATGGTAAAATCGTGTCAAAACTGAATCCTAAAGAGTTGCTTATCATTTGTGCTGGTATTGACATGGTATTCTAAATGGTGATCCATTCACTATATGTCATAATCTTAGTGAACATACTTGGATTTCAAAACTAACATATGCATGGCATTAACATTATCATTTTCAAAACAAACATTTTTACTTGTGAACAAGCATTTGACATCAAGAAAGCTTCCACAATGAAAAGTTTGATCATCTCAAGGGGCAAAACGCTTGGAAACTCTGTTGAGCAAAATGGCAAGTCACCTCAAGATTCAGTCAATCTGGGGAAATTACGTCGAGACTCGATAAAAATATCAAAGATTAGTTGGTCAATGCATTCCTCCAAAGATCAATCAACCAGGGGAAAAATCATTTCAGGGCTCATACTGGGGCAGGCACCTCAAGAGCACAAGAAGTTAACCTCTCTAAAAGACAATTAATCAGGGGCACACTGTTCTGATACATTGGGGCAAGTCAAATCAGAATCATCCTATGACACAACTGTTTTTTAACTTGTGACTGGGGCAATCCATGCAAATACCCAATAGACTGGGGCAGAGACAGGCTACCAAGGTGCAAGTTATTTCCCTATTTTGAGGCAAGAGCAATGGTGCATCAATAAATGTTGTTCCTGAAGAAGGTGTCGGGGAATCATGTCTTTATGGCCTGCATCCCAACCTTAACTCTTTCGCCTCCCGCAACGAAAACACTTGATAGATTCTCAAGAACCGTTGCATTGACCACTCTCATGCATTAATCATGTCGCTTCACTCATACATATCATTCATTTAGGATAGCATGAAGCCTTGACATAAGTCCGATCATACTTGACATCTCTTCAAAAACCCGATTACAGACATCCTGCATTTAGTAATCATCATCGCATAACATTGCATCCTCAAACATGTAGCATATCCATCAAGACGGAGCATTACGCCATACAGGTTCAAACATGCGTCCCAATCAAAATCCAGTTCTCGTCTGGTAGTCAGTTCTCGTCTGACTTGTCTCTATTCAAAATCCAGTCCTCGTCTGGTAGTCAGTTCCTGTCTGACTCATCTCTTTAAAATCCAGTTCTCGTCTGGTAGTCAGTTCTGGCCTGATTTATCCTTGTAAAATCCGGTTCTCGTCGGGTAGTCAGTTCTCGTCTGGCTTATCATTGCAAAGTCCAGTTATCATCTGGCGAACTTTTCAAATGTACAGTTCTCGTCTGGTAGTTAGTTCTCGTCTAACTTATCTCTTCAAAATCTAGTTCCCATCTGGTTTATCTTTGCAAAGTCCAGTTCTCGTATGGCAAACTTTTCTAATGTCCAGTTCACGTCTGGTAGTCAGTTTTCGTCTGACTTGTCTCTTCAAAATCCAGTTCTCGTCTGGCTTATCTTTGCAAATTCCAGTTCTCGTCTGGTGAACTTTTCCAATGTCCAGTTCTCGTCTGGTAGTCATTTCTCGTCTGACTTGTCTCTTCAAAATCCAGTTCCCGTCTGGCTTATCCTTGCAAAGTCTAGTTCTCGTATGGTAAACTTTTTCAAAAGTCCAGCTCTCGTCTGGCAAACTTTTTCAAAGTCTAGTTCTCGTCTGGCAAACTTTTTCAAAGTCCAGTTCTCGTCTGGAAAACTCTTTCAAACTCCTTTCCTTATCCTTCGATCCGCCCAAAAAAAAAAATTCCTCTGGTCCGGCCAGAATCTTTTTATTCTCTCTGGCCCATCCAGAACCTTTCCAGTTCTCTCTGGTCCGTCCAGAACCTGCCAACTTGCGACACTGTACCATAACCTGCACCGTTGCATGACATGATATCAAACATCATGTAAGATCAAACATGCATAGCATATGCATCAAGCATACTCCCATTTTTCCCGATTCATCTCCCCAGCTGATATTCAGCTAAATTCCACTTAATCAAACTCTCTACATTTTCACGTTTTTTTTGTCACCGTCGGCCAAATTTTCTAGCTACTCTTTTATTTTATCCCCTTCCACCTCGAATCATCGAAAAGCTGGCGCAATTCTAATATTCAGGTCCAAGAGGATTAAATAGGGGCAGCTGTCGTAACCCAAAATTTGACCTCCCCTTTTGCCTTTTTGCATAAGCATGTGCATTCGCATCGCTGGCATACACATTAGCACTTTTTTCTATGTGGTTTTGTTGCATGAATATTCAGGTTTTCAAAGCTCGATTAATCATATCCTCACAAGGTCATCACATCATCAACACAAGCAAAAAATGAGGTTTTTATGCTTATTCATCAAAGCAAAAGGTTGAAAATTAGAATCATGGCCATAACACCTTTTTTCAAGCAAATTGGGCAAATTTTGGCTGTGTTAATCGATTAACCATTTGCTAGTGCAAAATGGTTAATCGATTAACCCTTGTATTTTGGCAGATTTTGCTGCACTTTCATGACAACAACTTTTCCTCTACTTCTTTGAGGTCTATTTGGTTCTAGCATTGTGTGGAATATTCTAGATATTTCAAGACCTTTTAAGACACTTCAAGGCATTTATTCCAATACATCACTTTGAATCATGGCTACCATGTAACTTCATTTTCAACTATGTGAACCATTGGATTTTGGACTTGCATTGGGATTGCTCCACTGAGTTAACAAATAACTAACTGAGTCAACTTCCGACTCAGTGAGTTAAGTGTAACTAATTCTAAAGATAGCTCCAAAGCAAGCTCCAAAGCACATTTCAAACCTAGCCTACTCCAAAGCTAGCCTATATATAAAGAAACCCTCACATTTGTGGAAGGGGGATCCAAAACCTTCAATCATTTTTCACAATTCTTCACTCTCTCAGTTCTCTCAATTCCCTCTGATTTTTCTGTAACTTCTTCACATTCATCTTCATCTTCTTCCCAAAACCAAACTAGATCTCAATTCTCACCATTGAAGAGTAGCAAATTTCACATTGAAATTGCTTTTCTCTTGAGCTTAAGCTTCCATCACATTGCATTTCTTCTTGGATCTTTGCAATTACAGTAACTTTTACTTTAATTCATGTGATCGATTCAATTGTTTCGGTGCAAATTCGATTTCGGAGCTTTTATCGCGTTTTGATCGGTTTGGCTACGATTTGATCACAAGCTTGGAATTCTCTGGCTTTCCTGGCTTATTCTCACTACATTTTACTCACAACAATCACCAAGGCAGTTCTCCGCTTTGTAGGATGCTCATTCTTGCTCGATCTACTGTTTTCAATCACTTTCGCGCATTTACGATGTAGTTCTGATAGCTTTGCGGTGTTGATTAATCATGTGATTGTTTGATTATTTGATCTTCATGTTAGATGCTTTCAATTGATGATTAATTGCTCCTACTTGATGTAATTTTCGTGCACAAATGCTTGCCATAACATATGGATGTTTGGATACGTGATTAATTGCTGGAAGTGCTTTTGAAAACTGATTTTTCTGCCACTGCCCCAGGGTTAATCGATTAACCATTTGTTAGTACAAATGGTTAATCGATTAACACCTCTATTTCAGCAATTTTCTGCTATTTTTCAAGGGTTAATCGATTAACCATTTTTGCCAAGCAAATGGTTAACCGATTAACTTCCATGGCTTGATATGCTTGATATTTGTGGATGTTTTATGAGCTGTTTAACTTGTGTTTGAAGCATGTATGGAAACTTTCGATGCACGACTTATTAATTATGGAATTGTTTGTATTTTTGACATTGCATGATCATGTTGACTCTTGTACACTTATTCTTACATGATAACATGATTTGTGATGCATGCTAATTGATGTTGGTGCTGCCTTGCAATTTTATCCTTGATTATATTAATTTTTTCTTTATTGAGCAAATTTAATTTTTTATAATCAATACTTCGCACGTTCGCTTTGACAATCTTTCGATCCGTTCGGAAGATTATTGGCTTGATCATTTTCCTTGATCGATTGATCGAAACTTTGTTTCGATTAGTCAATCTCCCCTCTTTTCTCTCTTTAGGGTCCTTTAGAGTCTTGTCCTCTTAATCCCCTGCTGAGTCGGAAGTCTGCACAACACACTGGAGCAATGTACAAGTTGGCGCTGTTACTCTGTCGGTTTTAATCTCTGCACTATATTCTGAGTGCTAGAGAAGGGATGAGAGTGGAGAATTCCTACACTCATTCTGATTATTTTGGGTAGGGAACGAATGACCCTGTGCCTAGAATGATCGTCTTTATCTCCAGACTATAGCGTATCTCATTCCCTAGTCGAGTCGATCCTTGATCACTTTTTCCCATTTCTATCTCTCTTTTGAACAATCACTATTTCCTTGGTTTAAGATCTTTGTCACTTTGGGTTAGTGAACTCCTTTTAGTTCAACACCCTTTCTTTTGGTCAATCATTGCATGTTGACTCCCCATCATAGTTGTGATCATTCTTTCTTCGGTTAATCACAGTTTACTTGTTAAAACACCAAATCCCTGGCGGAGTTAGCAACCTGCTCTTGGTTCTTTCTCCCATTTCATTGGTTGATCACTACCTGCAGTTAAAACAACAATTTGCACCTTATCTCAGTTAACCATAGTCTGTCTGTTAACATACTGAGTTCCTCTTGAGTTAATTACCTTTTCTTGGTTAATCACTCATTCTTTTTGGTTGATCATAGTCCTTCTGTTAAAACCAATACTCCTTTGGGTTCACAACCTTCGCTTGGTTCCACACCCGTCCTTTGGGTCACAACCTTCGCTTGGTTCCACACCCGTCCTTTGTGTCACAACCTTCGCTCGGTTCTAAACCCGTCCTTTCGATTAACCACTGTTTATCAGTTAATATACTGAAATCCCCTGAGAGTCAAACACCTTCTCTTAGTTCAGTACTCTCTCTTTCTGGTTCATCACAATCCTTCTGTTGACACCAACCTCTTTTTCCCCGCAGATTCTTACTCTCTTTTTCTTCGGTTAACCACTGCCTGTCAGTCAATATACCAAATCCTCAGTGTATCCTACTTTGTCTCGATTCAATATCCCTTGCATTTATTCTCTTGGTTTTGACACCATTCCCTTTGTTTACTCCCCAGTAAAGCCACTTTTATTCTTTTGCTCCCTTGTTTTCTTGGTTTTGACACCATTACTTCGTTTTATCCTCAGTAGAGTTACTACTTTTCCTTTGCCTTTCTTTCTTGGTTTTGAAACCATTTCGTTTGCATTCCCCAGTGGAATCTTTCTACCTCTCTTGCTATTAGTTTTAACACCATTTTCTTTTCCTTTTCTTTCTTTGTTCTCCGAACTACGTAGGCTCTGAATTCCTCATTGCACTATGAGGATACGTAGGCACGAGATTTTGAAATCTTGGCGAGCCACCTTCTTCTATTCTCCTTCTCTTCCCTGGTTCCATGAACTACGACACTCTGATTTACTCATTGCATTATGAGGGTACGTAGGCACGAGGGCCCCAATCCTCCGTGAGCACTTTCTTTCTTTTTCTTTTTCTTCTCTTTAGCTAGTAGCATTTAGATAGATAACCCATCCAAGGCTAGAAGCAAGCGAAATGGTTCCCGTCGAGTATGACAGATGCGTAAGGTGTTAGTACCTTCCCTTCGTATAACCGACCCCCTTACCCATTTCTCTTCCCCTCGGGTTTTATAGATATTTTCCCTGTCCTTTGGGACTAAATAAAGTTTGGTGGTGACTCTGTTGTATCTTTGAGTGTGCGGTTCACTTAGGTATAATCCCGCTAGCTTCAGTAAGCAACGAAAAACAAATCAAGATTTAGTACGGACTAAGTGTTAATCGTGGAACAGACTATACCGGATGGTCTTGTAAGTAATTGATGAGAGTTGTCGGATGCGAGTCATTCAGTAAGTGGCTTCGGTGTAGTGTAGGGTGCAATGGATATTGGATGGGGAAAAGGATCTTAGTCAATGAGTTTGTGGGAGGCGCCAAGGTTCTTCGGGAGAGTGTATTGTTCGTTTGTCAAGAGTGGGAGTATTTTTCCGTAATTATGGATGGCCGAAGTATTCTGAATCTACCTTTTATTGGCCTAGGAAAGTTTATTTCCTTGACGGTCACCAAGGGATCAAGTGAGAGAAGGAGGTTGTATGCTTGACATGGTGTGTTCATGATTAATATGGTACCGTGTAGTGTTTGTGTGTTGATGTTTGCTTTTGGGTGAATTAAGTATCAGTTGTAGTTAAAAAAAAACCTTGAATGCTACCATCTTCTGAATTTCTGCTAGCGTAGTCGGGCGAGCTTTGGAGAACGAAAGCGAGCTACCTCGTTACCTGCTCGTCGGGAGACCGTGACAGAGTTTTTAGGGGTCGCTTTGTCTCTTTTTTGGAGTGTTTCATCTGCATGTTTTGGCCTTGTTCTATGTTACCTTATGTTAATTATCATGGTTGGTGAGTATTATGCAAGTTAGTGCAAGCCGGATTGATGGTTTTGAAATTGGAATCTCATGAAGGGTGTTGCATAGTTGACCATCTTTATAGATGTCAAAGGAGTTTGACGTTTGGGTAAAAAATTTGGTGAACCATGCTCAGTGTGATTAAGTCTTGGGTGTATCACTATCATGACTACTAAGGAGCATAAAGAGTGAAGTTGGAAGAGATTTGCTAAGTGGTGATCTTGCAGAGATCAGCTTGGTATCTTGCATATGTGTTAGAAAGGTGGGAGTGGTTAATCATTGTATGATATTGGATGATTCTCGAATTCATGGCTTCAGATATGGACCCCCAAGGGAGTAGTACTTGCGGTATATAATGATACTCTACCCTATTGAGAGGATTTGTAAGTTTTCCTTCCAAGGAGAATGAGAATGAGAGATCTTGGAGTTAAGCATGGGACTTGGGTAGAATATGAAAGACGACAGGAACTGGAGTTGTAGGAAATGGAATAGGGCACATACGAAGAATGAATTTAGATAGGAAATGCAATGTTATCTCCAAATGTGTGTGGAGCATTGTATGTGAATTAGTGAGTAGTATGGAAACTCACAGTTATGTTCTGGATGGCTTAAGTTTTGGTAGTGGTGACTTGCGAATGATTGAAGTTCCGTGATGGTGTTATGTTGTTATTGGTTGAAATCTCGTGTGAACAAAAACCTTGATGAATCAGAACCCCCATAAGAGGATTTGGTATGGAATATAGTAACCAGAATCAGAAGTTGTCAAGCTACTTGGATAAATTGCTTCGAGCTCAGGATGAATTTGAAGGTTGTATATGTTTCTGGTTGTAGTCATATAACTCCTGCCTATCTATCGTCTGGAGAATGTTGAACCTAGTTTAACGTTTGTGTGTTAGCAAGTAAGTTATTCTACTAATGGATGTCAGTAAGGTTCTTGTACCATTTGGTTATTGGGCACTCCGATGGATAAGCGTGTTTCTACGCAAACTGTTATGTATCTAGTAGTGCGTAAGAATTCGAGGTGTTCCACTGTTGGAATCAGAGTCACGCAGTGGAAGGTGATGGACGAAAGAGCTTAATCGAGTTAGGGGGTTAGAGGGATGGTTACTCATAAGAATAGAGGTAAGACAATCTTGTGCTAAGAGTGTTATCTTATTGGAGTAATACGAGAGGAGTGAAGTAGTAGGTGTAGAAGCTTGCGGTGTATAGTATCAGATCGAGTGGGATTGATAAGGGTGTCGATTGATGGATTATAAAGTTGTTTTGAATGTTGAAGGATTTATAAGAGAATGGTCATCGGTATTGCGTGTGGTCGAGGAATCGGTAAATTATCTAGTGGATATTTGATGAGTGTTGATTATCCCAAACCAAGATGAGGTGTTGCGGTTATGTTTTGTGACTCGGTAGAAGAATATGGAGTAGTAGAGTCTGAAAGCAGGATGTGACCAAGTGTTTCAGAATGGCATGACTGATGAATTAAAGAAAAGTAAGTTAGAAGTTACCCAAACATTATAACAAGATTATGGCTAAGACCAGGAAGTTTTAAGAATTTGTAAAAAGAAGGGAAATTGCCAATGAAGATAAGTTGTAAGATTGAGTACGTCAGAAGTTTTAATGGAAGTAAAGTCAAGTGTGGATCTAATACGATGATGCAAGGAGTGGTTATTATTGAGTAGAGGAAATTTGGGGGCGAATTTCAATTTAAGGGGGGAGAATGTAATATCCCATATTCCCTTAAATGCTAAATTGGGTGTCATTTGAGATCAACTGAGCTCCTATGTACTCTATCTTTTGTTAGTTAGAACAATTGGACCTTCTATGTACTTTATCTGTTGTCAGTTGGGACCAATAGAGTAAACGGTGAACTTTGAAGAGAAATAAATTATTAATAAAAGAGACAGAGCAATATTAATAAGCATGTGAGGAAACATTTTGGTAACATTAATAATTGGTCAATTGGTGTAAGATGACAAAATATCAAATGGAGATATTTTTGTATCATTGTATAATATTATTACATTATATGTTTATGAGTGGATGAATAAGAAGAAGAAGAAGTTGGTCAGAAGAAAAGAAAGAGAAAGAGTAGAGCTCATGGAGGAAGAAGAGGAAATTCATCATCATCAACTCCATCTCATTTCCTTCTTCAACAAGGTGAGTTCCATTAGATAGCGTAGCTTTAGGGGGGTGAAATACATGTTTGGGGATTTAAGTTTTTGTGTGAAAAGCATGTCAAATTGTGAATTGAATGTTGTTATATGATGATTGTGGTAAATTACATGCTTAATAATATTATAACATGCTTAAGTGAGAGTTTGGATGTGTTTTAGTTGTGTGGGTTGAGGTTTTGGCCAAGGTTGCCTCCATTTTTGTGTTCTGTAGATTCTAGATTCTGTTTGGGTTTCCGGGAAAGCTCGAGGCGAGCCTTGGCGAATAGAAAGCGAGCTACCTCGCTACCTGCTTGCCGAGAGACTACAGTGCGAATTTGGTTATGTCTGGGCCTCGTCTGGGGTTCGCTAGGAAAACCAAAGGCGAGCCAGCCTCGCTGGCTGCTCGTCGGGGGATCGTAGTAGGACTTAGGGAGATTGTTTTGTCATTTGATTGGATTGTTTCACATGCATGTTTGGCAATGTTATGAGTTACCTTATGCTAATTATTATGGATTCTATGTATGTTTCTTATATGTAAATGGTTGCTTATGGTTCATGGTTAACATGAGTTTTTGTTTGATATTTGGTGAGTTACCTTTGTTCCAAAAGTCCTATTTGGGGAGGAGCTTGACTCTGAAAGTCATATTTATCATGAGACCTTGAATTTAACCGAGAATGATTGGTAGAGGATAATGGTGACTATATGCCTTAAGTGCATTATTTATGTAGAGTATGTTTGACTTTTTGATATTGCTATATGTGTTGCATTTATAATGTATGTATGGATTGGACGTTATGTTATATTTTATCACATAGTCGGAAATAACCCCCTATTTGTGTCATCCCAATAGTTAATGCTTATGTAGAGCTCCTTTGGGATGTACGCACCATTACTTTGACATGTTTGAGTCCACATAAGTGAATGGAACCTACAGGTAAAAGTCTTGAAATTGGTTGGAAGTCCCATAGGAAGTGACGATTCTTAAGGTTGAGGAGTCCCTTAGAATCTGAATCCATTCGTGTGTCAAAGTATGATACAAGGATCTGTGACCTGTGCTGAGAGTCCTAGACGTAGGATACGACGAGGAAATATGTCTTGGTATGGTTCCGAGCTAGTGATTGTTTGAGTTAATGAGCTCAAGAGACATGTTTCAATACATTGCGAGTTTTGTGAACTCAAGTCTTATTCCCTTTTTCCCTTGACTTTAGTTAGAATTTGATTAGAACCCTGTAGAGCCGAGTGAACCCACAGGATAGGGGAACTCACTGAGATTATTGTCTCACCCCATTATTGTTGATATTTTTTGCAGGTATTGTTTCAAGTGAAGCTTAAATTATGTTTTTTTTTTCGTTGTGTATATTGTACAATGACGGATATTGTAGTTAGATTTTAGATTTTTATTTTTTGTACTTTCCATATCTTGTATCATGTGTTGTCTCTTTTATGTTTTTCAAATGGCCAAGTATGTAAATGATGCCAATAGGCACTTATGATGGTGTCAGTACCAAATAATAACACTTGTATGATATTGTTCTAGATATATGTTATATTGGGCGTTACAATAATGAGCATATACAAAAGAAAGCATAAAGAAGACAAATAGTAAAGCCAACATTAATCGCAAAGTTAACTAAGTTAGGTTTGACTCTCTTGCTTGGAGCGTGTCCCCAGCAGAGTCGCCATCTGTCATACCTCGAAAAAATATGACATTTCGCAAAGCGTATCGCACACTTGACGTAATTTTTTTTAATATAGTCGCCACCAAACTTTATTTATTTCAATGAAGGAAAGGGAAAATATCGATAAAATCTTTGAAAATAATGTAAAGTTTTTTATTAATATGCTTAACGAGATTGCGGGTCTCACTCCTACGTATCCTCTGGTAAAATAAGGAACTCAAAGCATCGTAGTTCAGGGTAGAAAATGTTTTGTTTGTTGGTCAATTTTAGCTAATGTTGTCGTACCCAAAATTTTGACCACATTTCTTTTCTTTTTTTCACCTTTTTATTGCTTAAAAAATAGTGATAATAACTAGTTTGTATTTTAAATTTTTCTTTTAAAAAAAAAAGAAAATTAAAAACTATTTCTATGCATTTATAATAAAAGGGAGAGAGAGAGAGTGCATGAGTTTGATTCCTACCTCCTCCGCTTTTAGTTGATTTTCTTTTTATTCCTTTACTGCTAACTTTTCTATTTTTACTTTTAAATTATAAAAAAATCATAAAAAATAGTATTTTTTTATTATTTAAATATTAATTTTCGTATTTTATTTAATGAATATTTTAAAATATTGATTTTTTCATTAAAATCATGTTTTTATGAAAAAACCTCAAAAAATCACATAGGTCAAAATCAAATCAAATCTTTTTTCTATTTTTTATTTGACTATTATTATTATTAGTTTTATTTTTATTAGTTATTCAAATTCACCAAGTCATGAATCCATCCAGATTCATTGGCATGAGCTTCAACGAATGAATAAAATACGGTCAGATTTAAACTTTCCTATTTGATTCAATCACATTTAATTTTTTGGACCTGATTTCACCCTATAAATACAACCCTTGTCTCTCCTATTTTGATCACCCACAATTTACATATTATTACCTCAAAGTTGTTGTTCTTCACACTGAAGAATAACAACAAATAAACCCCAGTCTCCATCATCAACCGATCAAGAAGAATCGAAGAAGGAAAACGAGAACGCGAGGAACGTTAAGAAAAGAAAGAAGGAAGCAGCTTAAGTGGGTCACGGCATTTCAGGTTAGTAAATTTGAATCTCAAATATATAATTTGATTGTGTATGTACATGATAGTTTATGGCTTATCCTTGTGCGTTATTTCAAAGTTTTGTACAGGAATAATTAATTAAAATTGCATATATGATTTCAATTTTTCATCAATGGGGTGTTTCATATAATTTTAAAATTAAGTTTTTGAAATAAATAGTTTCAGTTAGGAGTTTTTATAAATTCTTAATTAGGTTTTAGATAAGAAAAACAAAAAAAAAAGCAAAAGTTTTATAATCAAATATAATAGCTATTGATAAACCCAAAACACCTTAGTTTTTTAACTGGCCCCCTTTTTTCAATCCGATTACTTTTTAGATACAATAACTCATAATGTAAATCATGATGAACAAAAGATAGCACTAAAAAGAAAATCAATTTATCAATTTGTACTGGGTAACGTGAGAGAGGGACGAAGCGTCAGGAATACGGAATATTAAGTCCAATTGGGACTAAACAACATTGAAATTCAAAACTAACTAAACAACCTTTTAATACAGTTTTATATTTTTTCCCAAACAACCTATAATCTATACATGCATGTACACTCCCCATCCAATAATCATGAAACCAGTCCCACCGAAATTGACTTCGACGTCTCCCTAGCATAACAGTATCACCACGGTGTTCCATGCAAAAAAAATCTAAATTGATTTAAAACTCCTATAAAAGAAAATACATCTGTGAAATTCTCTTTAACAAGAACCCTAATACAAATCTCAATCCAACACGATATAGTAACAACAAATCAATACCACTGTGGTGTAATAGAAAAAAATACAAGAAAAAAACTCAAATCGAAATAGGGAGAAGTGGAAAAGAGAAACAAAATTGATGGAGTAGTAGATCGGAACATCATCTCTTCCGATTGCCATCAGCGACCACACCACCTCTATTTCCTATCAACACCCGCGACTCCCCTGTCACAACCCCCTCAAACGCGCCGCACCCTCGATCCACAACCTTTGCGCTCCCTCCGCCGCGAAAACCACGGCGAACCACACAAAATTGCACCGATGACACACTTCCTCGATCCCACCGTCGCGAACCCCAACGCCGCGCTTGGCTCTCCCACCTTCGCGCAATAATAACCGCCAGCGCAAAACACGATCACCCCGTCACTGCCGCGGAAATCATACCCACTCCGGCACCCACCTGTACGAGCTCTGGCAGCATACCATGGCCCCCTTGTCTTCATCTTCGTCGGATCTGTTATATTTGTGATGAAGTCTTGTGAATTTTTAAGGAAAGAAAAAGAGAAAAATGGGAAATGAAAGAGATGAGAAAATGAGAGGGTGTTTTCACGAGAGAGAGAGAGAGAGAGAGAGAGAGAGAGAGAGAGAGAGAGAGAGAGAGAGAGAGAGAGAGAGAGAGAGAGAGAAAGGGAAGAAGAGGCTAGGATTATCTCTCCTGGGTTTTTTATTATTTACTTTATTCTTTTATATTATTTAAAAAATAAATAAAGAATTTGAAGGAACATCTAAAAAAATATAGGGGTGCCACCCCCTTTGTTCATTAGGGTTGTTTTTTTTATTATTATTTTAGGGTTTCTAGTGGTTGGGCCTAAATCCATTACTTTCTGCACCGCAGATAGCCAACCTTATTGTTATTCAAACATAAAACACCCCCCCTATTATTTAATTTATTAATTACTTAGTTAATTGATTAGAATTAGGATTTTAATTTCACAATAGAAAAATAATTAAGGGATTAATACATATCTAATTAGGATTAGGGATTTAATTAATTAATTAATTAAAGCAATTTATTTAATAAATGTAGTAATTACGGGATTATTGGATATAATAATGACTTAAAATACATAAAGGGTTTAGGGATTAATCCCTAACTAAAATTAGGGCTTAATAATATTTGGGATTAGGGAAATAATATATTGATCAATAAAATTCTTTATAAAATAATTAAGGAATAATTTAAGGGTTAAACTTATTTAATCGAAGCATTAATAATTAGGGGTTAATAAATTTTTTAATAATATTATTAAGTTATAATGTTGGGTTATTATAATTTATTTATTTTATAAATGGGGATATATTCATGTGATTTTATTTGTAATAAATTTGGTTTTATATTTTGGGTCATTAATAAATTTGAGGTTTATCATAATTTGTTTAATTTGTGTTTATTAATTTAGGGTTATTTAAAATTTTTGGATTTATTTAAATAAATTTGAGTTTAATTTATAATTTGGGATTCATTGTATTTTTTGGGTTTAATTTATATTTTGGAGTTTTAATATAATTAATAAATGTTGGGTTTAACTTTTAATTTTGGGATTATTATAATTTGGTGGGTTTATTTATATTAATATAAATTTAGGGTTTATTATATTTTATTTTGGGTTTATAAATTAGGGTTTATTTACAAAAATTTGGATTTTTGTTTATATTTTGGAATATATTATAATATTTAAATAGATTTGGGTTATTTAACTTAATTTATTTTTATAATTGAAAAATGTGGGTTTATTATAATAACTAAATATTTGGGGTTTTCTTTTTAAATACTTGGGATTTCAATTTAATTAATCAATTTTGATTATAAAATTTATTTAATTATTAGTTTTCATAGTTAATTAAATAAGGGATAGGGGATAACTTGCTAAGGCTAAAGGGATTTAATCGAAATTTTAGATTTTTTGTCTTAATTAATTTAAGATTTGTTTTTTACAAACTTTGGGGTTAATATTGAAATAATAAAGGATAAATTCTAAGGGATAAAATTAAGGGATAAATTCTAAGGGGTAATTTAAGGGATAAAAATGGGGAAATAAAATGAGGGCTAAGGGATAAAAGATTTTGGGTTATAAAGAAATAATTAGGGAATAACCTCATGGGATAATTCTAAGGGACATTAAGGATAGAATAAGGATAGAATTGGAATAGAAACTTGGGATAAAACTCTAAAAATCCGATAGTATAAATAAAGGATTAGGAATAAGGGATAAGGGATAATTATAACTTAAACATTAAGGGGTAAAGGGATAAAAATAATCAACCAACAAAATAAGGGAGGTGAACTACGGAAACTCTGATCCTTCAAATTTGAGGGTACGTAGGCATAGGGTTGTAAACCCTAGCGAGTACAATAATAATAAAAAACTTAGGGTTCCTCTATTATATTTAAGCCCTTTTCTTTGTATGATAATAGAGATTTGTGTAAATGGAATAAATAGTCAAACATTCAAGTAGTAAGCAAACATACCCTAGAACTTAAGGAGGATCTTATTGGATACAATAGAGGTGAGGGGTGCCTAACACCTTCCTCCTGCCTAACCGACTCCCGAACTTAGCGTCTCACCCTTAGTGTTTAGGTTTTATCATTATTTCCCTGTCCTTAGGACGAATAAAGGATGATGGCGACTCTGTCATTTTGCCGGCCGCTACAGCTGGCGACTCTGTTGGGGATACTTCCATAAAGAGTCCATTCTAACCTTGGGTTTTAGGGTTTGTTTGTTTTCTTTTTCCTTGTTGTTTTATTTATTTATTTATTTTTCTGTTATTTTTTACGTTTTATCATTTTTTTTTTCGTCATGATTATTATATTGTCATATCATTGGTTGGGATTGATATCAGGTGTGAAGCTAAAACCAAGGCTTGAGAAAAACAAATAAGTTGAAGTAGGGGTCGTCCTGTCTTGGCCACCGTGGATTTATCCCGAAGGGTCTTTAATGACGATTCTGCCTAGAGTAGATCTATTCAAAGGGTTTGTCATAAGTGGGCTAGCACTGCTTCATGATAATACTTTGAATTTGGTCCATGATTCTAGGGACCTCTTCTAAAACCCCTATCAACTCATGGTGGCCTTATGTATTCAGCCCGCAAGGGTTGTTACTAGGGTCCCGCCTAGATGAGACTTATCCCGAAGGTTTATTGTAAGAAGGCTTACTCATTCTCATGGTAAAATAAGGGTATAGTCCGTAAGTTCTAGGGTTGTCACTATCACAAACTGTATATCCTACATGTGAGGGGATTGGGTAGACTAAACTTAGATCCAACCTATCATAGGGAGCCTACCTTTACTAGCACATGCTTGCATTTTACCTTACACATCCCTAACTCGTTGGGTTTCCCATACCTATCATTATCCTTAGGGAACCTTCTCAGATAAGGGTTCCCTATGTACATAACTACCTTTAGACCCGTAAGGGTTTCCTTTCATCTGTCACTATCCTAATGTGACACTTGCATCTCAAACTTTTTTAGCATACCTTAAAAAAAATCTTTTTGCATACCCCGTGCATTTTCATGCATTTTTATGCATTTTGCATACATACACATACATTTGCATATCCTTTCCGCTTTCGCCCTTATCCAACTACCAAGAGCTAAGAGGTTTCCCGATACTCACAAACGAACTTAAAGGATATCTTAAGAAGCTATAGAGCAACTCAAATAGGGAAAGTACCATTTAAGAGGGAAGTTAACCCTTCAATATGTCAACCAGAGGCCTACCTAGAGCCTCACATATAACAACCTTGGATGATGCCTCCGCAACAGAGTCTGCAATAGTATCTATTTCAGTAGCAGCCTCATGCACTTTAACAAAGGAAGTTTGGAAGGAAATTGGATCCTATACTAATGTCTCTTGACTTACTCGGAGGTGCCTTAGTGAAGCTGCAATCACTTAATCATATTCCAATCCTACAAGTTATGAGCATAAAGTACAAGACTTGTAGTTGACTTTCGAAGGAGGAGTCCCATTGGTGAGAGGTCACCCTTACTTTGAAAAAGTTCAAGAACTTCAAGAAGCGTCTCCTAAAGTTGGTGGATCAACAAGGAAGCTCATCCCTAGGATCAATAGGCTTTATCATTTCCAGTTGTAATTTCTTTTTTGCTTAGTGTTGCTGGTATTTAAAAGTTGTACTCTTTGAGAAGTAATTTTAATAAAACGAGCATGCATATTTTTAGAATAAATCCATTCGTTTACACTCTCTTCTATGCCATCACTTGAAACAAAAATCAAAGCTTTTCCATTTCACTTCTTCACCATTAACAAACTTAGGAGGAGAAGGATGTAATAAATAAATGAATTTGCTGATGTATGCTTTAATAGTAAGACTCGACTGACGATGTAAGGCATTATTTCACTTCCCAAACACTGTAGGAATAAGGAGTTAATCCGTAGTCAGCCCCCTCGAGCCAGAAGTCGGTGTTCTTTCTATTTTTGAAAAAAAATCTTAATCTCAACCAGGGGCAGGGTAGATTTCAATTAACTCAATGATGCATTCTAATCTCAAGAGAATCAGTCTATCTAAGCAAGGGTTTAAGCACATCCTCTTTCTCACGTACCTCATCAAATATTGAGGAAGCAAAAGGTCACCACATCCTCTTCCTCGCATCATTCAACATCGAGGAAGCAATGGGGGATAAAACTCACAATAGCTAACATGGCAGTTACAACTTTCGAAACCAAAAGCAAAATCACTCAAGAATTGTTCCAAAAAAAGAGGAAAAAGCCTGCTAAGTCAAGAAGAAAAGAAAAAAACTAAAAAAAGTTGACTTTGACTTAGGCAAAAATTAGGGTATCCCGATGGACCACAAACTCAAAAGAATTGGTCCATGCAAAAATAAGGGATTAAAAGCAAGGAAAAAGGGGGGAAATGGAACAATCTTATAATCGGGAGTGGGTGATTTCCACCTCAAAGATCTCATCAAGTGCTTAAACCATTATCACCATGACTGAAGAAATTATTTTGCAGGATGAACGCATCTGTTGGGTTAATTGGATTTGGGAATGGAGAACATCAAGGAGAATGGGGTGGGTTAAATTTCAAATTTTGAGCCTTGTATACTTTGTTTCTTAAATTGTGAACCAGTCCACGTTACAACATTTAAAAGTCCTAATTGAAGCTAGGGGGACTATAAAAGCATACTCGGCAAAGTCATTGTTAAACTGACTCCGAATCTTAATGTTTGTGGGAACATCGTTAACCACATTTTTTTGATCTTCGTTTGTGCCAACCTCATGGCCAAATATCATCTGTATACACCATATTCGTTTATAACAATTCTCAATTTCAAAACTTGCATGAGCATTGAGTTAGAATTACTTTTCAAAGGGACCATTTTTCTCACAAATCAATACTTAGCACCAAGTAAATATCAACAAAGGTCTGATCAAGGGCGCACCACTTTGAGACATTCCTGACTAGAGGCAAGCCACCTAAGGATCCTTCTAATTAGTGGGCAGATCCTAGGGGCACATCATATAAGGAATCCTTCCAATCAAGGGGAAATCCTAATGATCATATGGGCATATCATGATACTACGGGGGCAAGCCCTATCCATAATTCTAAGGTTGCACATACAAGCTCTATCGTACATCAACAATCGTCGAGTTCGAAACGAGTATCGGGAAGTCATGTTGACGTAATACCCTACCATCTTTGACAAATATCCTTGTTACACAAGCAACCTCTAAGTCTTAACCATTCCATTTCTCACCTCAGGGGAACTTATGGAAACATTCAAGTCATTGTCATGCATTAATTATGTCATTACGCTCTAACGTCAAACCATGCATACCATCTCATTCATATGACATCCTCCAAAAAAGCTGAATCCTACATCCAAAAAGCCCAACTTCATTTGGCATTCACCCTAAAAAAAACCAACTTTAATTGGCATCTCACAATGGCCCAGTCTTCACCGGCGCAACCCAATATTAATACAATGCATGCATCAGACATTTCATTCATACATCATATCACGCATAGCATATCCACGAATGTGGATAATTACGCCATACAAATTTAGAACATGCATACACATGAATATACATACATAACATAGGATTAGTGACCGCTTCTAGAGGTTTAATACCCAGCCATACCAATATAATTCCCAAGTAGGGGTACTTATTGCCCTTTCCCAGTAAGTAACCTTCCCACAATCACTTTTCAACAAAGGACTCCCCCAACAAACTCTATGAGTCTTCAAAGGGATCTATCTTGTGTTCGGTAATCCTGAATTATTGTTATCAACTAGTGAGCAGGTCCTCACCTTTCTCATCCCCAACTTAGTAACCTATCCATACGAGGGATAAGTTCCGTCAAATATATACGGGTTTTATCAAGGGGTCCATTAAGGGTTGTTATCAAGGATTTCGTTAGGAGTTTTCATCAAACGTTTCTCAGAGGGGGTGCATTAGGGTTTCATCTAAGGGTTTCTCCAAGGGTTTCATCGGGGTTTCATCTAAGGGTTTTGCCAAGGGTTTTATCAAGGGTTTATAGAGGGTTTTGTCAAGGGATTTTACCAAGGAATTTTATCAAGGGAGTTTTATCAAGAGAATTTTATCAGTGGGGTTCAATCAAAAGGGTTTCATCAGGGGTTTTATCAATGGTTTATCAAGGGTTGTCAAAGAATTTTAAGGGGTTTCATCAAAGGGATTTTATCAAAGGGGTTCTATCAAGGGGTTTTCATCAGAGCATTATCCACCAAGGGTTCACTAGGGTTTTACCAAGAAGTTTCAACAAAGTGGTATTATCAAAGGGTTTCATCAAGGGATTTACTTAAGGGGTTTTACCAAGGGATTTGTCAAAAGGGGTTTCATCATAATTTCATCTAGGGGTTCTACCGGATTTTTATCCAAGGGGTTCTACTAAATTTTTTCAAAGGGATTTTACTAAAAAAAATTCAAGGGGTTCTATCAAAATGTTTCCAAGGGTTTCTACCGGATTTTTATTCTAGGGGTTCTATCAAGGGATTTTTATCCAAATAAGGGGTTCCATCAAGGGGTTTCATCCAGAGTTATCGGGGTATCACTAAAGTTCTATCAGATTCTAATAGCATAATTGGAGGATCATAGGAATCATAGGAAAATTCCACCCGAAAGGGTTGAAACTAATCGTCAGGAGTTAATCAAGGGGTTCCATTAGGAATTTTTCAGACGATTTCGTCGAAGTTTTATCAGCAGGGGTTCCATCAAAAGCTATCACAGGGGTTTTCCAAGATTTTACCAAGGGATTTTCCAAAGGGGTTCTATCGGATTTATATCCGGCATATAGGGGTTCCATCGGACAATTTCGTCAAAAGTTTATTATCAGGGGTTAATCAAGGGGTTCCATTAGGGGTTTGCCAGACGATTTTTGTCAGGGTTCTTATTATTAGGGGTTCCACCAAAAGAAGTTAAAGGGGTTTTATAAAGATTTTCCAGAGATTTTTATCAGGGGTTCTATCAGGGTTTACCAAAATGGAATCGGATCAAAATCCTACCCGACTTCTGCAACCAGAGATATTACACATGGGATATTGGGATATTAAGGAGCGTCAGGGATTGGTCCATACGGACTCTAAACCTATCAACTTCGCGGTCAAAATTAGGGTTCCTCTTGTATTTAATCGTCTCCTCCTCAAAGAAGAGGATGGCTCACCGACATAATCATTTTGATTCGAAGCCGATTAAATAGGGGTAGCTGTCGTACCCCAAATTTTTACCACCTTTCTTTTTTTTTCACCTTTTTATTACTTAAAAAATAGTTATAATAAGTGGTTTGTATTTTAAACTTTTCTTTTAATAAAAAAACAAAAATTAAAAACTATTTATATGCATTTATAAAAAAAGGGATACATAGAGAGAAATAAAAAATATAATATATGTATCATTTGTAAGAAGAGTGAAAATTAGAAATCAGATTTTAATTGGTATGTTACACTTTGGATGTAATTTCATTTCGAATAAACATAGTAGTCCATTTTGTAGAGGAGTAGGTCTAAGGATTGTAAGGGAGAGTGCATGAGTTCAAATCCTAGCTCCTCTACTTTTAGTTGTTTTTCTTTTTATTCCTTTACTACTAACATTTCTATTTTTACTCTTAAATTATAAAAAAAAAAAAATCTTAAAAATAGTATTTTTTTATTATTTAAATATTAATTTTTGTATTTTATTTAATGAATACTTTAAAATATTGATTTTTTCATTAAAATCATATTTTTATGAAAAATCTCAAAAAATCACATAGGTCAAAATCAAATCAATTTTTTTTTCTATTTTTTATTTGACTATTATTATTATTATTACACTACAAGAAAATACTTAAATTGCGACAATTAGGTTGCGACCATTGAAACCCAAGTGTTGCAATGTATGCTTTAGGACGGTTCATACGGCTGTTTTTGGTAACTGTCGTAATATTTTGTTCTAAAACCTCATGCACTAAACGAAATTTTAGAAATATGTTAATTATTTTTTAAAGCAAGCACTAGAAAAACAACCCCACTTTACATTATCACAAAACTAAAAACAAATGTAAGAAAAAAACTCAATCTCTCGCTGCATCATTTCGTCTTCCCGAAACTTCCGACAAATCCAATTGTTCTAAAAATCATACAAATCCCTATTCCTCTTCCAATTTCAAAAGTTCAAGCTCTCATTGAATCATGTACAACAAAATATTAGGGTTTTATTGAGATAAGTCAAAATCCAATATGTAAACCCTAAACTGAAATGAAATCAACACGATGGTTTATCCTGTAAAAGAAAAAACAATTTATCTCCTATGAAACGTATACAAGATTCACCACTTCACGACTTCCTTCAAACAAAAGTTGGTGTTTATGATGGCCATGGCAGTCCTCTCATTCTTGATTTGGTATGTTTCGCACGTTTACTAAACTTAAGCACATCTTGTCCACACTTCACATATTCTTCATTTTTGTTGGTTTCGAAACAATATATTCCACGTTTACGGTATTTTTAAGGTATCATTGTGTTATTTACGTTTGATTTACTCACTTCTGAAAAAAGTTGTATCTGTGTGAGTGTCGGTGTTTGTATTTCTTAGCTTATCTCCCTAACATGTGATCATTGACAGGTGAGGGTGATGAAAATTGGCTTGGAGTTTACTATTGTGAGGTCCTTTAATTGGATTGGACCCATAATGGACTTCATTCCCGACATCGACGATCTAAGTGGGGGTGTTCCTAGGGTTCTTACATGCTTAAGAAACGTCGGTTACATTTCAGTTTTCTTTAATTTACTAGATATCTTAGTTGAAGAAGATTTTAATAGCTGTTAAAATACTTTCTATTCCTTTTCTGCAGAATCTTCTCAGAGGAGAGCTCCTCAAGCTTGTTGACGCATGAGTATCCTAGAGATCCTCTATTTACATCAAAGATTCTATTGAAGTTGTCCTATTGATGATTGTAGGTTATGTGATATTATGTTCCTCTAATACTTATTATTGTTGTCAGTTCGTCTGCTGAATATTGTGACATGTTTTTTGACAGGAAAACCCTACTAGAGCCAATGACCCATCTTCAATGTAGGTAACCCAAACAGCGAGGTTACAGTTAGACATCTTGCTGATAATGATCCATGTAAAATGATTATTATTATTATCCTTTAGTTCTAATGTTAGAATTTAACCTTGTTGGGATTCAACAACCATTGATGCTTTGTTCCATTCTACCGGTGTATTCAAAGTTAAGTGGAGATCAACCTCCTGAGACATCTACAATCGATGTGAGCTCAAAATAATTTTACGGTGAAGGATATGATGACAGGGACAAGAGAATTCCTGACATGGACATAATCAATGAGCAGCTCGGTAAGTTTAGGTTTTAGTTTTGATTTCATCTTCCGTGCGTTCATCATATTTGCCCTTCAACATTTCAAGTTAATTTACATGTCAATTCTTACGATGCCTGTAAATACAAAATTGGACGACTGTTGGGAAAACTGACCTATAAGTGATTTCTAGACTAAAAATATAATTGTCAATTAATGATAACATATTTCGCTAAAAGTACTCTGTAACAAACAACATTATTACTCTTTATTGAAACACTCTTAATATAAATTTTGTTTGGTTCAGTCTAAACAGCATGGAGCCACTGTGGAATTAAAAAACCTTTGTGGACTGGCCCCTGACTGCTATTGTAATAGTCAGCAGACTATTTAGTTTTGCAACTGCTCTTGTAGTGTGATAGTGTTACCCCTATGTTTCGAAACGTGAGTTCTCTCTATTTGGTAAGTACAATTCAGAGGACGTTTCAATTTGAAAGAATGTTCTAAATGCTCCTCATTCATGTCTTTCTGCCAATTGCTTAATTTTAGGATAAGTTAAAATTTGTGCAGTGGTTTGGGGTTAGTGTGTGTTGGTTGGAATGGAAGGGATGGTAATTATCATCTTGTTTTTCTGGAGGCATTGGAATCATGATAAACAAGAAAATCAAAGATAAAATTGCTTTTGTTTTATATGGTATGGTATCCATTCTTGATAATCAAATTCAATGTCAGAATATTGGCTATTTGCTGGTTGTTGCTTTTCTATCTAATTATTTGTGATAATTATCTTTTGATTTTACTATCATAATTTTGTAAACTTAAGGTTTTTTTTTAGATTGGTGCTTTACATGTTCCTCTGAGCAGGGATATGGCTTTGCATAAGTGTGTTCCTTCCGGTGATGCACCTACCGTCGATTTAAAACATTTGAGGATTTCAAGGAAGGTCCCTGAGAAAACCCATCCTAATGTGGAAAATTAGAATCATAACATGGATGTGAATGTTGACCTTGGGGAGGTTTATTTTCTCATTATGCACTTCCTTTCTGGCGGGTCATGTCATAAAACTTATTTACAGTTTTGGAATGAGCTTCTGGAGAATCAATTATCGCCTAGAAGGTACCATGCTTGGTATTCAAGAAGTGGGGCATGTAGTGGAGTTGCCCATGATGATGGTCAATCATTCCCTTTAGGTTATAATAAGTTGGTGGAGAGGTATTTACAATGCTTTAGTTTAGTGTGTGCTGCTCGTGTTGTGTTTTTCCTTTAGCCTCTACCTGTTGATGGTTGTGTGTTTTACCTTGTTAAGGTCTTAAAAGTTCATCAGTACTGGTCTATTTTCTCAATTCATTTTCATGGCCTTTTTTGCTAGTTGTGTTAACAGTATAGTTGTTTGATTGCTAGTTATGGGCTGTATGTAGTGAACAAATGAGGATGTAACTATTTTTATGCATTGCTTTCCAAAGTGAAAATTTTCATTGATGTTGCAATTGACTATTATATAGGTACCCTAATATTGAAAAGGATCACTTGGTAAAGCTTTTGAAGCAATTGTTATTAAATATAGCCTCTCTGTATCAGGCATGAGTACTGGAAAAGCTCCTAATGTAGCTGATGTACCCACTCTTCTGGGAAGAAGATCATTTTCACTTCTGAGCCGTACGTGTAATTTACTTATGCTTTAATTATTATGACTTTTAGCACTTTGGGTTGCCCTTAGTATCGTGTTTTTAAATTGAATTGGCATTGCCTTTCTATATCTGTATTTATTTATTTATTTCTTCTATTATAGATGACAAGGATAAAGTAAATGAAGACACCAAACTGCCACTTCCTTATATGTGATGGCCTCATATTAAAGCCAATCAGCTTTATGGGCTTAATTTAAGGGAAATCGGGGGGTGGTTTTCCAAGACACCACATGGACCATCTATACGTGTTGCATGTTAAGCTTTGTAATTTTCAATAAGCGGGATTTGTTTCTTTTGGACTTGAAATGGAATATATTTGATTGTTGTTGTTTTCTTAACTTTCTAGCTATATGAAGTGGTTTTTAAGTGTTGTCGTTTTGATTATAAGCAGGCGATTGATACGGCAGTTTGGATTTTGAAAGAAGGACGAATGGATGCCATAAAATTGGAAGGAGGTTCACCTTCAAGAATTGTTGCAGCAAAACCTATTGTCGAAGCTGGAATAGCTGTGACATGTTGGTCTTACACCATAAGCCATTAGTGTTTTAGGTGGATTTAGGCCTCAGGGAAGGAATGTTGCCAGTGCCGTCAAGGTCGATATCTCTACTCTCCTGCACGATATAACTATTTTGCATTTGAAAATAAAGTTGTTTTCCTAAACTAAACGTAATGAATCTGTGTAGGTTGTTGAGACGGCATAGGCTTTGCAAGAAGCGGGGTGTTTTGCTGTTGTTCTAGAATGTGTTCTTGCGCCGGTGGCTGCTGCAACAACAGCAGTGCTTCAAATTCCGACGATTGGAATTGGGGCTGGACCCTATTGCAGTGGACAGGTCAGTTGGCCTAGTCTCACTTAAAATCATTTTTACTTTAATCAGTGTTATTAAATAGTCTCAGGGGTTGGCCGGTTGGTGAATGCTTGAGACCTGAGAGTATGATCCTCTCAAGGTCTGAGGTGCGAATCTCGTTAAGTGCTTACAATCCCGCCATTCCAAATGGGAGCCGCTATTGAAGCATTATAGTATAGCGGATATTTCTAATTTAGTTTCATTAATCATCATGCAGGTGCTTGTTTACCATGATCTTCTTGGTATGTTACAACACCCTTAACATGCAAAGGTATTTACATTTAACATCAAATGTTAATCCTGCTTTTCTTTCAAGTTTGATATGATATAACGATTCAATTCTGAAGTTGAGAGGACTCTATTTTCATGCAGGTTACTCCAAAATTTTCTAAACAGTACGCTCGTGTCAGAGATATCATCAATAAAGCGTTACTTGAGTATAAGGAAGATGTGACGAATGGTTCATTTCCTGATGCTAAACATAGTCCTTACAAAATCAGTGAAACTGATGCTAATGGTTTCTTAAATGAGCTGCAAAAGTTAGGTTTCGACAAAGCAGTATCCGCGGCATCTGAAGCAGTTCAGAAGATGGTTACAAAATCGACAAACAATGTCATGTTTATTTTCTGATAAATTTTAATTTTGATTGTAATGTGAAGCAAAGTCTTTGTGTCTCTTTGTTATTTACCTTCTTGATTTGATATATAGAGTTGGTGCATTAAAAAGCTTTTGAGGTCACCTGTAATTGAGCAAGAATGAGCATCTGCCGAGTGCTTTTGCATTTTGCTTTGCTCAGTTTCTACCCATGGTCTCCTTTTAAAATTCAGAAAGAAACCTTCTACAATTCAGACATCCATTACTAGAAAGCAACAAAGATTCTCAATTTATAGATGGTTTCTTTGCTAAAACTCACTGCACTATTTGTTTTGAAGAATCTAGTGACAATGCTTGCATACACTAAATACATAGAAGAAGTCTAGTGGTATGTCATGAGACTCATATGCTTGCACTATTTGTTTTGAAGAATCTAGTGGCAATGCTTGCATACATTAAATTATTATTATGAACTCATGTTTATCTTTTGTTTTGCTGCAGGAATCAATTAGCTACTATTACTCAAGCAACAGAGAAGAACAAGGTACATTTTTATCTTCATTATTGTTAAGTTTATTTTGTTAAAGTTTCAAAGGAATTTTGAGGTTTTTTCTTGGAAGGTTGTATTGTGAATCTGTTTAGTTTGGTGGAATTTGATGTTGTTGTAGATATTAGTATCTGATGTTGTAATTAGTTCTGGAACATGCTTAGAAACTTGTTGAACATGAAGTTATTGCCATCCGTTCTAATGAAGATATAATTATTTCTGATGTTGTAATTACAATATGGTGTTCTTTCATACCAAGATATAATTTGGCATGTAAGGGATAATTCTCACTATAATTTGTTTTATATTCTAAGTAGTATTTATTTCACAATGCAAGTTAGTGAGGTGAATGGTGACGATGTAACTTGTCTCTTCAAAACCTTATCATGGTTAATTTAAACAGGTTCTTGACCTTATTATGGATCTTGATAATTTTTTTGTTTAATAAAATTATAATTTTTCATTGTATTTTGTATTGTTAGAATTGAATATTGTGATAGTATTGATATTCTACTAACATGAAGAGAGGAGATAATGCAGCAGTTTTTGATATTTTTAAAAAAATTAATATAATTAACGGCGGTTACAACTGTCGTTATTTTAATATATATTATATAATTATGGCGGTTACAACCATCGCTATTTTAATATATATTATATAATTGTGGCGGTTACAACCGTCGTTATTTTTTTATGAAATATATATATATATATATATATATATATATATATATATATATATATATTATATAATTATGGCGGTTACAACCGTCGAAATAATATATTGGAGGCAGTTTCAAAACCGTCGCAGAATGTTACGACAGTTGGAGTGACAGTTTTACAAACTGTTGCAAAACAGCCTCGCGACACACGTTTTTACGACAGTAGAGGAATCGTCGTGACTTGCAATTTGTGTCGTTTCTAACCGCCGTAGCTTGCCAAAATTAACCGTCGTAATTTTCCAATTTTCTTGTAGCGTTAGTTTTATTTTTATTATTTATTCAAATTCACCAAGCCATGAATCCATCCAGATTCATTGGCATGAGCTTCAAGGAATGAATAAAATCCGGCCAGATTAAAACTTTCCTATTTAATTCAATCACATTTAATTTTTAGGACCTGATTTCACCCTATAAATAGAGCCCTTGTCTCTCCTATTTTGATCACCCACAATTTACATATTATTACCTCAAAGTTGTTATTCTTCACACTGAAGAACAACAACAAATAAACCCCACTCTCCATCATCAACCGATCAAGAAGAATCGAAGAAGGAAAAGGAGAACGTGAGGAACACAAAGAAAAGAAGGGAGAAAGCAGCCTAAGTGGGTCACGACATTTCAGGTTAGTAAATCTGAATCTCAAATATATAATTTGATTGTGTATGTGCATGATTGCTTATGCCTTATCCTTGTGTGTTATTTCAAAGTTTTGTACAGGAATAATTAATTAAAATTGCATATATGATTTCAATTTTTCATCAATGGGGTGTTTCGTATAATTTTAAATTAAGTTTTTGAAATAAATAGTTTCAGTTAGGAGTTTTTATAAATTCTTAATTAGGTTTTAGATAAGAAAAAGAAAAAAAAACAAAATTTTTATAATCAAATATAATAGTTATCGATAAACCAAAACACCTTATTTTTTTAACTGCTCCCTTTTTTCAATCCAATTACTTTTTAGATACAATAACTCATAATGTAAATCATGATGAACAAAAGATACCACTAAAAAGAAAATAAATTTATTAATTTATACTGGGTAACGTGAGAGAGGGACGAAGCGTCAGGAATACAGAATATTAAGTCCAATTGGGACTAAACAACATTCAATTCAAAACTAACTAAACAACCTTTTAATACAATTTTATATTTTTTTCCCAAACAAGCTATAATCTATACATGCATGTACACTCCCCGTCCAATAATCATGAAACCAGTCCCTCCGAAATTGACTTCGACGTCGCCCTTGCATAATAGAATCACCAGGTTGTTCCCTGCAAAAAAAAAATCAGAATTGCTTTAAAACTCCTATCAGAGAAAATACATCAGTGAGGTTCTCTTTAACAAGAACCCTAATACAAATCTCAATCAAACACGATATATTAACAACAAATCAATAGCACTGTGGTGTAATAGAAAACAATACAAGAAAAAAACTCAAATCGAAATAAGGAGAAGTGGAAAAGAGAAACAAAATTGATGGAGTAGTATATCAGAACATCATCTCTTCCGATTGTCATCGTCGACCACACCACCTCTATTTCTGATAAACAACCACGACTCCCATGTCGCAACTCCCTCAACCACGTCGCACCCTCGATCCACAACCGTTACGCTCTCTCTACCATGTAAACCACCGTGAACCACACAAAACTGCACCAATGACGTACTTCCTCGATCCCTTCATCGCGAACCCCAACGCCGCGCTTGGCTCTCCCACCTTCGCGCAACAATAACCGCCAGCGCAAAACACGATCATTAAGTCACCGCCGCAGAAACCATACCCACTCCGGCACCCACCTGTACGAGCTTCGACAGCATACCCTGGCCCCATTGTCTTCACCTTCGTCGAATATGTTATTGTTGTGAGGAGGTCTTGTGAATTTTTAAGGAAAGAAAAAGAGAAAAATGGGAAATGAATGAGAAAATGAGAGGGTGTTTCACGAGAGAGAGAGAGAGAGAGAGAGAGAGAGAGAGAGAGAGAAGAAGAAGAAGAAGAAGAAGAAGAAGAAGCTAGGATTATCTCTCCTGAGTTTTTTATTATTTACTTTATTATTTAAAAATAAATAAAGAATTTGAAGGAGTGTCTAAAAAAATATAAGGGCGTCGCCCCTTTGTTCATTAGGGTTTTTTTTTGTTTTTTATTTATTTTAGGGTTTCTATTGGTTGGGCCTAAATCCATTACTTTCTGCATCTCAGATAGCTAGCCTAATTGTTATTCAAACTTAAAACACACCCCCTGTTACTTAATTAATTACTGACTTAGTTAATTGATTAGAATTAGGATTTTAATTTCACAATAGAAAAATAATTAAGGGATTAATACACATCTAATTAAGATTAGGGATTTAATTAATTAATTAAAAGCAATTTATTTAATAAATGTAGTAATTAAGGGATTAGTGGATATAATAATGACTTATAATACTTAAAGGGTTTAGGGATTAATCCCTAACTATAATTAGGGCCTGATAATATTTGGGATTAGGGAAATAATATATTGATCAATAAAATACTTTATAAAATAATTAAGGAATAATTTACGGGTTAAACTTATTTAATCGGAGCATTAATAATTAGGGGTTAATAAATTTTTTAATAATAATATTAAGTTATAATGTTGGGTTAATATAATTTATTTATTTTATAAATGGGGATGTATTCATGTGGGTTTATTTGTAATAAATTTGGCTTTATATTTTGGGTCATTAATAAATTTGAGGTTTATCATAATTTGTTAAATTTGGGTTTGTTCATTTAGGGTTATTTATAATTTTTGGATTTATTTATATAAATTTGAGTTTAATTTATAATTTGGGATTCATTGTATTTTTTTGGTTTTAATTTATATTTTGGAGTTTTATTATAATTAATAAATTTTGGATTTAACTTTTAATTTTGGGATTATTATAATTTGGTGGGTTTATATTAATATAAAAATGGGGTTTATTATATTTTATTTTGGGTTTATAAATTAGGGTTTATTTACAAAAATTTGGATTTTTGTTTATATTTGGAATTTATTATAATATTTAAATAGATTTGGGTTATTTAACTTAATTTATTTTTATAATTGAAAATGTGGGTTTATTATAATAACTAAATATTTGGGGTTTGCTTTTTAAATAATTGGGATTTCAATTTGATTAATCAATTTTGATTATAAAATTTATTTAATTAGTTTTCCTAGTTAATTAAATAAGTGATAGGGGATAACTTGCTAGGGCTAAAGGGATTTAATCGTAATTTTGGAATTTTTGCCTTAATTAATTTAAGATTTGCTCTTTACAAACTTTGGGGTTAATATTGAAATAATAAGGGATAAATTCTAAGGGATACTTTAAGGGATAAAAATTAAGGGATAAATTCTAAGGGATAATTTAAGGGATAAAAATTAAGGGATAAATTCTAAGGGATAATTTAAGGGATAAAAATGGGGAAATAAAATGAGGGATAAGGGATAAAAGATTTTGGGTTATAAAGAAATAATTAGGGAATAACCCCATGGGATAATTCTAAGGGACATTAGGGATAGAATAGGGATAAAATTGGGATAGAAACTTAGGGATAGAACTCTAAAAATCTGAGAGTATAAATAAAGGATTAGGAATAAGGGATAAGGGATAATTTTAACTTAAACATTAAGGGGTAAAGGGATAAAAACAATCAACCAACAAAATAAGGGAGGTGAACTACGGAAACTCTGATCCTTCAAATTTGAGGTACGTAGGCATAGGGTTGTAAACCCTAGCAAGTACAATAATAATAAAAAAACTTAGGGTTCCCCTCTTATATTTAAGTCATTTTCTTTGTATGATAATAGGGATTTATGTAAATGGGATAAATAGTAAAACTTTCAAGTAGTAAGCAAATATACCCTAGAACTTAAGGAGGATCCTATTGGATACAATAGATGTGAGGGGTGCCTAACACCTTCCTCCCGCCTAACCTACTCCCGAACTTAGCGTCTCACCCTTGGTCTTTAGGTTTTATCATTATTTCCCTGTCCTTAGGACAAATAAAGGATGATGGCAACTCTGTCATTTTGCCGGCTGCGGAAAATGCTATTTTGTTTGAATCGACGAAAAACATTTCTTACCCAAAACTGTTTGAGGAGCGGGCGTTTGAATCACATTGAATAGATTTCGACATATCAACATTCACAGGAAAATGTCACTTAGATGAAATACCTTTTGATTAAAAGATTTTTTATTTGTTGAAGGTTTTATAAGTGAATGACAAATGTTTTATGAGAACGAGACATAAGCCTCGGGACAAATCATTCAGGGTTCCACCGGAATGCTAGATTCCAACGGTTCTTTTTCATTAAAGGTATTTAAAAAAATTTGTTTAATGGACAATGAACGCTTGATAAGAACAAGACGTATGCCTTAGAATCGTTTGTTCAAGGGTTCCATCAGAATGCTAGAATCCAACGGTCTTTTTGTTTATCCAAGTTTATTAAGTGTTTTAGGAGTGGAAGAAAGAATGAACGACTAATCCAAGATGTGTGCCTCAGGACTGATAATTCGAGGGTTCCATCGAAATGCTAGACTCCAACGGGTCCTCTTCTTTCACGTTTGTTTAAGAAAAGGGGTTTAATATTACATTTGATTTGGGAAAAGTCACTCGATGTTGATTGAGGTTTGATTGGCGTTGATGAGAAATGATTTGAGAATGGTGATATTTTGAAAACTAACTTGATGTTGATCAAGTTTGAAACTTATCTTGAAGATTAATTTTATTATGCATCCATTTTATCATTTTATTTAACAATTAAGGTCTACATACAAGATTAAATAAATCATGCAATCACCCATAATTTAAGTAACAAAACAAAACATGCAAGCAATCACCCATTCAATCAAAGATCAAACAAATTAAGCTAAAACATCAATCAAGATTATTTCTAAGTTACTAAGACTTGAAAGGAATTTATGTTAGACGATAGACTTCGATCTAGAGGGGGTGAATAGATTACAAGTTAAAAACTTTTGGCAAAAACTTATTTGAAAAGTTTTATGGCACGGCTGAAACAACTCGAATCGAATTGTTAAATCGACCCTTTATCAAAAAGATCGAATATGCGTAAAGGTACACAAACGTATAATAACGATTACAAATTTTTCAACAACTATTTATCAAAACCAATTGAATCCAAAGCTATACGTAAAACTTATTCCCAATGATTAAAATATACAAAAACCACAATAAGGCAATTTATCGAACACCTTGTGTGCAATCGATATCGTTCGAAAATTTGTTTGGTTTTGTTGATCTTGAAATCCAATCAAAATCAAACGGATTGCGATTAACTCAACAAAACCTATTTCAAAATGTGATGAAAAATAATTCCCAAATGAATTGATCGAACAAAAAATGAATTCAATAATTTGCAAACACAAATTAAAAGAGATTGAGAGATTGAGAGAGTACACAAGAATTTGTTTAGGTAGTTCCACAATGGACCTCGCTATGGGTACATATGCCCTCAATTTGAATTTGAATTGAGATAATTGAAATTAACCTTACTTTGAGAAAGTATGTATACCATATATGTAGCAATCCAACCCTACAAACCCTAATTTTGATGTTGATTCTAGCATCTCCAAAACCCTTGTTCAAAGATTGATCAAGTAACCAACAATGTTGCTTCAATTCACCTGTTTTTTCTACTTCTTTGAAAGGTACCCCTTGTCCCAAGGCTTTCACTCGGTCTAATTAATTCCAAGCGCACACCTGTTGAAACCCAAGATTTACCAAGACGATCCACCGTCTTACGCTACTCCCTTGCAAGGCACCCCTTGTCCCAAGGCTTTCACTTGATTGGATCCGAATTGTGTAATCTTTTCCAACACCTTTAAATCCCTTAACGATCTTGAAGGAAAACCTCATCTCGGGTTTCTTATTTGAAATCCTTAAATAACTCAACCTAATTTACAATACAAACAACCTAAATTGGACGTTATCAACCCTAATCTAGGTGGCACCCAATCAAAAAATGATTATGTGTAGTTTGATTGTGTCTACGTATAGAAGAGAGGTTGAAGATGATGAGAGTGCTTTTAAATCTCAGTTTCATGTAGGTTTACTCTAGAACCTTACTAGAAAAGATACATGTATCAAGTATAATATGTATACAAGTTTGGAAGCAAAAGGAATGCAAAGGAATGAAGAAAATTGTGAATTTTGAAAAAATGCATCGTATGAGCCGACCTATGAAAGTCATGAGCCGTTCTAAAAAGGTCATGTGTTGACCTATGAAGGTCTTATGTCGACCTATGAAGGTTTTGTCTCGACCTATAGGAGGAGGCACATGGACAGAGCCTACATGCTTTAATATTGCAGCATATGTTCCAACCCGAAGGATGGATGAATCGACAAATAGGAAAGTTTTCCTTCTATGTGTTGACCTGAAAGCTCTATGTGTTGACACATACTGTAATGCTTTTCACACAAATTTGTTTTCAATGCATTTTTTATGTATGAAACTTTTCCAAAACATTTTAATGCTTCCTAATGCTAAGATGCACATTTAGAATCAGATGATGTCGCCTAATATACATTAACGCAAAATATCCTAGTTTTGACATCATGCAAAATACATCTAACGGAAATTTGCACTCACATACTCCCCCTTTTTATTATGGCAAAACTTGAGAAGATGCATTTTATGACGTTTCGTGTCTTCATGAAGACTCGCTCTGAATATATGCATCCAACTTCATCTTGTAAATGCTTCTCCCCCTTTGACAACATCAAAAAGAGACAAAGCAAACCATGAAAACTATCTTATATCACATACAAACCAATATACCACACAAAGGCGTTTGCAAATATAAGATCGTTAATACCACAACTCTCACATAGAATGACGTACATATTAAAAAATGCCTAAACATAAATAAAACCATATAAAGAAACAATATACCATGGTTGCCACAACTTATGCCAAATATTCATATAATAAATATGAAAGATGAAGGATAAAATGTAATAAAAAACTCTTGAGTTGCTACATAAGCGACATGATTATGTGACATATGCCTTTGGTGCTCCCGAAATGCTACACACACATGTGGTATAGCAAGGAAATATATGAAATTATCACCTCTCAAACCAAAAGCATAGATGTTATCATAACAATGACACATAACGGATGGGTGCTTTCTACAAGTATACGGAGTGTATCAGAGTAATATAAAAGGTTGTCGAATCACACAGAGACCTAATGGTCAATCTATCCTCTTCTATTGCTACGGTGTTTATCTAAGGAGATCGTAAAAAGGTTACAGAAAATAAACAAAATAAAATAATAAACCTTTAACAAATTCAAAGATGCAATACTGGAATCCGACTCTCATCAAACAACAGTACTCTTATCATCTCTAAATAAAACTATTTACGGGGCAATATTTTCTTCCTTGAAAAAGATTTAATTAAAAAGGAATCGTCGCTCTTGCGCATTCAGAACCAGACTTAATCTCTAATCTTTACCGTCCACTCTTGAGTGCTCGGTTGCGTTTGCGTTAAATTAGAAAATCTTTTTTTAGTAATCACTTTTTAAGCTTATTTGAAAAGTGGTTTTGATTGGAAAACTTAACTTTTAAGGGTTTTCGGCTTTCGCTCGGATAACCGGATCATAAACTTATCAACGCGTCTGCAAATAATTTTAAAATCACTTTCTGGAAATATTAAACTCTCCTAATTAATTAACAAAGTGCTTTCACGGTGTTTGTTAACCGAAAACTAATCAATTTTAATCTTAGGTGTCGGAAGGCTTTCGATCTTACCCGACGTGTCACGATTCTACTTTCGTAGTAACCGATCAAATTAATTTCGGAAAAATTGAATTAAAATCAAAACAGCCCCAATAGTATTCATAAAGAAACAACAAAAAGACGCACCGTCGAATCGACGATCCTCACATTCCAGCACTAACGGATTAGCCAGACATATTCATGGTGAATAATTTAACTTTTGTTTGAAATGCAGAATTAAACATATAAAGCGATACGATTGAAATAAAGAGCATGCAATGAAAATTAAATTAAGTGTGGAATTAAAGTAAGACAAGGAAATAAAATACGGCAAAGAAAATAAACAAGATGAATAAAATGTAAATAGTACTAAAATTAATAAGAACTAGCTCCAATCGGAGACTTGAATCTGGTACAACAGAAATAGATGGTAAATAACTTGGACGGAATGTAAATGACGACAAGATTAAAAGCTATAATGTAAAATGCTCCAAAGCATATAACAACATACATCAAACCATATATATTATACTTGAATCCAAGTTTTGGTTTTGAAATACCATAAGTTCCTAGTTAACACATTGTATACATTACATGCCCAAAACACAAAATACTAAAAGTCTATGGCATAATATACACAAGATGTTCCAAAGTACTAAGAACTAGATAAAAAACAATGATCTCAAAATAAATCTCCACTACGGAAGCCATGCCATCCCAAAAA